>CM057460.1:41416445-42041445 GCA_030035585.1 Dugong dugon
TAAGTGAAGCTCAAGTTATGGGGATTTGGACATCATCAATTCCGAGGAGGCTCCATTTGTTCAGGGGAGAAGGCCTTTCCGGTATAATGAGGACCAGGCCTTGCTGAGGTCCAGGGCACTCTTTGCTTGGTCCTTTTGCTCTGAACCCTGCATTTTAGTCATCAGAAGGGTCAGTCTAATTTAGGTTACTGTTATTTTTCCATTTATTTATTCATGAACAGATTATATATACGTAGCACAGGAGTCAAATTATTCAAAGTGTGATAGAGTGAAAAATCAGCTTGCTTCGTTTTCCTGCCCCCACTCCACTGAGTTCCCTCTTGAAGGCAGCCTCTCTGATCAGTTTTTTCAATGTCCTCCTTCCAGGGATCATCTACCCAATTTCAAAAATATAGTTACAGTTATTTGAAGGAATTATTTTGTTAGTTTATTTGCTTATTTTTTCAAAGAGATAGCACATTCACGTGGGTCAAAAAGGAACAAACAAAAGATAACCAGTGAAAAGTCACAGACGCAACCCTGTCCCCCTCTACACCACCCCTTCTCCACTCTCCATTGGATAACATAAAGCAAATACAGTTCTTATTCTCCCCCTAAAGGGATTCTTTTAACTTGGGATTCCTTGCCAGTTGCCATGGAGTTGATTCTGACCCATGTGTGTCAGAGTAGAACTGTGCTCCACAGGGTTTTCAATGGCTGATTTTTCAGAAGTAGATAGCCAGGCCTTTCTTCCAAGGTGTCTCTGGGTAGACTCAATCCTTCAACCTTTTGGTTAGCTCAAGTGCATTAACCGTGTGCACCATTCAGGGACTCCTGGGACTGTATAATCACAACAAAAATGATTATTTGAAAAAGCCAAATATGCATTATGGAATCAATTATATACAGTTTATGAGGCAGTTAACTTAAGCATAAGTATATACACAACAAACTACAAATAATAAACTTATTTAACTGCATGGTATTTTTTTGCATCAGTACACTGTGACCCTCTTAACCCCCCAAGGGTAACAACTCTACCTTGTTAAGGTGTGACTCCTTCTCTTGTGGTCTAGCTCTGCACTTCTGTGTTCCTTACTGATTCACAGCCTGTATCTTTCTGAGTTTCTCTCCCCTTCACTGGACCTGCTACATTAACTGCATAAAATTCTACCTTTCCATCTGCAATTACCCCAAATTCAGACATGAGTTCAGTTTCTTCATTAACTATATTTCCATAGCTCCACTACTTCTCTTCTTCTTTTATGGATAGTTTCAAAATATATAAAAATCAATATGACCTGGGCCCCTACCAACTAGAATAGATGCCAATGGTACACCATTCAAGAGTGTCCTGCTGAATATCAGCCCTGACCACCTGCCCCTGGGTGACCCTAACAATGCTGGGCATCAAGGGGATTTAGCAGCTAGGTCCTCTCCGCAGTTTTGTCTACAGCACACAGGGGTTGTATTTGTAGACCACTATGGCTTTTGATCAGAAGGGGGAACTTCTGCCCTGAGCCCTACCACTCTGAGGACAACTTTATTCAGGGGGTTCACATATCCTTCTCAGATGCACAGCCTGGAATTTTATTGCATTTCCTCTCACAGGTGGCGTATGCCAGCCCCATAATATCCTGCTTTGTAGATTATTGCCTACCTTGCCTACTTGGGAGGCCAACCTGGAGAAGGATGACCCAGTTGTAGGTTCAGGAATCTAGCTGTGTCCCAGCTGCATTTACTCCTGCTGTTTCTTCTCCTTGGAACACCCTCTCCTCCACACAAACCTAAATTTCAAAGCCCCACCCATCCTTCAAAATCCAGCTCAAGTATTCCCTGAAAACAACTCATTTCTCCCATTTGAATGTATTTCTTCATCTCCTATACTCTTTATTGCGGTTTCTATCATACTATCACATCCCGCTTATAGCTGTGGTTCAGCTATAATCATAAATAGTGTTTTCCTCCACTCTAAGACTATAAACTTTGCAAATTTGGCTATTTACCTCTATAGACTCATGGCTAGCTTAGCATGATGCCTACCATGTAGTAGGATGCCAATAAATATTTACCATACAGAATTAGGCCATTATTTGATTTAATCCTCACCCTTAGCCCAATTGGGTGAAATGGGATGGGGGGACGGGAATTGAGTGCTGAAAATCTCTTACTTGATACATCCCCAAAAAAGAACCTTTCAACTTCCTACATCGACAGTGTTAACGGAGTGGTTAAGAATCCAGTCTCTGGCCTTTGTGTGACCTGGATTCAGATTCTGCACTTATTGTCTAAGCGGCTTCAGACAAGCTATTTGACTTCTTTAAACTCCAGATACCCCATGTAATACAAGGATGAGAATAACGACATCTACCTTATAAAACACTTAGCACAGTGCCTAGCACACAGTAGGCATTCAATTATTTTTATTTTTATCAGTTTTTATTGAGGTGACTGTCAGTATCATCCATATCTGTTCACATGTGGTCAGAAGGCTTTGACAATAGCAGCTGAAATAGGGAGGTTTTTGAACCAAGGCTTAGACCACTTCCACTCCAGAGCTGCTTTTGCTTGGAAAGAGGAAAATAAAAAAAAGTCATTAATGAAACCTGTCTGAGCTTTGATCTCCCACTGGGGAAGCAGGCGAAATAATAACTGCAAATGTTTTGTTCAAGTCTATTCATTGGTTTACCAATAAACCTTCTCATTTCTAAACTGACAGTAATACTGAGAACCACCGGGCCATTTTTTTTTTAGATCAAATTTTACAGAACAAACTAGTTTTCATTAAACAGTTAGTACACATGTTGTTTTGCCACATTGATTACCAACCCCACAACATGTCAACACTCTCCCTTCTCGACCTTGGGTTCCCTGTTACCAGCTTTCCTGCCACAGGGCACATGTTTTATTCACTGTTTTGTACTCTACAATAGTGTTCTTAAAATGTTATTTTAAAAATATGTATATCCAATTATCTCATTAAAGTCTCAATAACGGACAATTGAGCATAAATATTAGGAAGGGCAGTTTTTCATGAAGAAAATAGAAAGAGCGTTCAGCTGACAAAAGGACATGGACATTTTACAATTTCTAGAGCAAAGTTTATTGGTAGATGGCAAATACCACAAAGTGTTGCAAAAGTTCAGGAAGCAGAGAGTTCACGACGGGAAATTACTTGTCAGTTGTGCTGGAAATTTCCACTGCTTGCTTTGTTGACTGTGCAAGGGGTTATACAGTGGAGAAGAGCTGTCTCCTTGGGTGTGCCTGTGTGCGTGTTGCCTCCTCATGAACCCTTTGCAATGCTGTGTCGTGTTCTGCGCTCCCTCCAGTTGTCTGTCTTCTAACAGGCTCTGGGATCACCAGGGGGCCCTCTCCCGGCCAATAGATTGTATAATCAGTGTCCTGCTGTTCATGGTCTCATTCCCACTATCTGACCTATTAATATTCCCATTGCAAAGACATTATTAGTGATACTTGTTAATGAAGCCATTAGTTAGAAAAATGCAATAAAAATATAGTGACTTATATAAATAAAAATTTTAATCCAGGTCATTTGACAATTTATGAAGAATCCTAGAAGTTCAAACCCTTAGACAAAAAGGGACCTAAGATAGCACTGAACCAACCCCATTCTTATTATCGACGACAAAATCGAGGCAGAGAAAGGGGCAACATACCTAACATCACAAAGCTGGCAAGTGTGGCTTCAGAACTTACAACTACGGTCAACGACATAAAGACTAGAGAGCAAGCAGCAGTCATGGCCTGCAAATGAAGAAATGACGTGACCCCTCTCCCTAGGGAGTCATGTTTGGGAAACAGGAATACCAATAGGGCATGTTTAAGTTCTGTGTGTGAAGCAGCACCACTAAAATTAACATTGCAGAACTTAAACATTCAGGTAAGTGTGAGTGAGAGGAATCAGTATGGCTGCTTGTGTCTAACTTTCCTCTAGGAGCATACAGACCCTGGAGGATACAGCTAAATCACAGGTGTGTGGACATGGCCAGGACTGGAAAAGCATCTCTTCCTGGAGCTGCAAGGGGCTGGTCTGTCTAGGGCTCAATCCAAGGGTGCATCAAGGCAGAACTGTCGAGTAGAAGTTTGGCTAAAGAGGGAAGAATGTCAAAGGAAAAGAGGTAGAAAGACATCTGCTTGCCTGGTAGTGGCACTGTCTTGAACCTTGGGGAATTTCCTGAAGTGTCAGAAGATTTTCTGCTTTTCTGTCTGGGTAATTATTACGTGAAACATCTTCTGGAACTTTTCATGAGGTCTCTTCACTGTAACACAGATAAACGGTGATTAGGCCAGGTAATCCTAGTGCTTTCTCAGCCTCTGAAAACATCACTGCTCTTGTAATGTGGCTCACTGTAGTTAGCCTGGTGGGGCAGTAGTTAAAGTACTTGGCTGCCAACCAAAAGGTCAGTGGTTCGAATCTAAGATTTGGCAGTCTGCTTCTGTAAAGATTTACAGCCTTGGGAACTCTATGGGGTAGTTCTCCTCTGTCCTATAGTGTCGCTGTGAGTCAGAAATTATTTGATGTAAGTTTAGTTTTTGTGTTTTTTTTTTTTTTGTAGTTGTAGGGGAGGCCAGAAGCTTTCCTGGTGGGAGGCTTCCAGGCTGGACACAGCAAGGGTCCTCTCTGGAAGGACCCAGGGTGAGGGCATGTGGCTGAGGTCAGGCTGGCTCTGCATGGGATGCTTCTGGGTGAGTGCTCCAGATTCTGTGCCTAACCACCAGCTTTCATGCTTTTCTTGAAATCAAGTTGAAATCATGACAGGAAATGCAAGTGGTCTGGAATTGTAAGAACCCATTGCTTTTGAGTCTATTCCAACTCATACTGACCCTGTAGGACAGGGTAAAATTGCCCCATAGAGTTTCCAAGGCTGTAAATCTTTACAAAAGCAGAGTGCCACATCTTTCTCCTGCAGCGCAGCTGGTGGGTTCAAACTGCAGACCTTTTGGTTAGCAGCTGAGCTCTTAAACACTGTGCCACCAAGAGTCCTTGGTAAGAAGATCTGTATATTAACAGATAGTATGAGGATCTATATATTAACCTTTTCAAGACCTTCCCAGACCTCCCCTCACCACCAAAGGAAAAAATATTCGTATACCACTCTGCTCCCTTAACCCTGCCCCCCAGGTACTTGAAATTCCTCCCAGTATAGAGTCATTCTCTGGAATTCACTTGATCTCAAATTTCCAAGGGCGAAAACCTGAACTCAGAGAGGTCAAGCGCCTCAGTGAGAGGATTATGGTGTGGATTTTCAAATGAGAATGTCAGTGTTTGTTTATTTTGTTTGTTTGTTTCTGCTCACCAGGACAGCTCTTCAGTGCAAAGAGCTTATCAAGTTAGCTTTTGTGCCTGAGGGAAAGGACTGGTGGGAGAGGAGGCTGTGGATAGGTAGGGCAAGGCATATTTTTTTGTCAGAGGGAGAGGGGCATTAGAAGAACCATTTCAGCCTAAGCTACAGCCAGTCAGAGTAAAGTGAAAAATCAAGTTATCTTTGTCTCCTTTTATCCTGTTTTTCCTGTAGGGATTGATTTATATTCGCCTTAGGGATGTTTCTGAAGGAAGTTAGTTTTGTCTATTCCAAAGTCTCTAAAGACTTTCTTTAGCACGAATGGCCTAATAAGATTTTTGCAAAGGCTGCATTTAGCTTAGAGGCAGATTGATGCATTATATAGTCAAAAATCTTACTATCAGTGTCAGAAACGAAAATCAAACCAGAATAAGCAAAAAAGGAAGGTATTGGTTAACTTAACTAGGAAGAATGAGTGGCTCAAGAGTGACTGGACTCAGGGATTCAGATGATGGTCAGAACTCTGTCTGTCTCCCTGCTCTACTTCTGTGGGGGCTGGTCTCATTCTCTCCTACTGAATATAGACTTCCTCTAATAGAAGGGAAAAAGACAGCATGTCCCCAGACAGTTGCAGGCTTACAACATCCCAGTTACCGATGCCAGAGGAAAGGAGAGCTGCTGTCTTCCAGGTCTAACTCAAAATCACAGGAAAGGGCTCTGAATCACTCTGTTTCAGGTCAGATACCCATCCTGTGAACCAACTACCATAGCCAGTTGATGAAATACTCTGATCAATCAGACTGGGGCATGTACTCACTTATGAGACTAGGGGGAATTTTTTGTATTAATCGAAGTCCCAGCAGTAGACTGATGGCACACTCAAATGGAGTAAATTCAGGATAGTTCAATAAAAGGACTGTTTATGAAGGTATGGGCAGGGTTTAAGGAAGTCAGCCAGAGATGATGCAGTACCCCAGGGTTAACAACTGTAGGAAGTCCTTACCATCCTGAGGCCTGAAAGGTCAAGGGGAAGGGGAACTGGGAGAAGGTAGCCATACAGAAAACCCCTTTGAGAGAAACTATAATAGTCAGTAGGAGAACACATCCAACTCTCCCCAAGCTGGCAGAGAAGGCACCAGGGAGAAAATATCCCCACCTCACATCCTTCCTTTCTTCTGTCTCCTGCCCAAGCCTCTCAATGGCCAAACCCAAATAGGAGCAAGAGGGAAAGGGAGCCCTTGAGGCATCCATACAGGCCAGGCTTCTGGGACACAGGGCAGAAGAGAGGGTCTGGAGGGGCAAACAGAATGTACCCAATAGAGTGTCCACCAGAATCATACAGAATGAGGGAGGAGAAGCTTGGCAAAGGAAAGATGGGTTGCTGCTACCATAAGAAGGGAGAGGAAGTTTGCGGAGCAATCCAATGTAACAAATGCCCATTACAGTCTTCTCAGGAAGGGGCCAGGGGCTGTTTACAATTAGAAATTATAATATGAAAATTAGGGGGAAAGAGAAGTGATTCCTCAAAATTCAAGGTACATATTCAGAATGTATCCATTTGTAATGGATCATTCGTATGAGATAACCCACTAGTTGCCATCCAGTCAACTCCGACTCATGGCGATCCCATGTGTGTCAGAGTAGAACTGTGCTCCGTGGGGTTTTCAGTGATTATCTTTTTGGAAGTAGACCACCAGGTGCCTCTGGGTGGACTCGAAACTTTAATCTTTCAGTTAGCACCAAAGTGCATTAACCTTTTGCACCATCCAGGGACACCATGAGAAAACCTACTGAATAATAAAACATATAGATGTTGGATATATTAGAAGCTCCTGCAGTCCATAGAACCATAACTTCTTTGGGAAACACCTTTTACCCAAGGCACTAGATTTCCTGTCAATTCTTTCTTTTTCAGGAGAGTTTGAAGAGTTTTAAGGGTACAACTCAGGTGAAAGGAAGAACCATAGTTTAATCCCTCCTTTGTACCTAGAAGCCTCTGCTTATAGCCTGGATTTTCGATCTCTCTCCTGTTCGATAATCCTCCTCTTTATGGACTCTACTGTGAGGATATAAATTATCCATCCTCAACCGTAAGTCATCGGTGATGCATTTTCAGAAGTTTCACAATGTCTGATCCTTGCTGACAACTTAAATCCTGTCTTCATACTGAAAAGACAGGGAAACTATTCCATTTCTTCAGATGGTTTCTTTACTCTAAAATTTCTTAATTCAGATAACACTTTCTTTGTCCTTGTATAATTTAGTTCCTTGAAGCTCTCTGTGTTACTGCTTTGAAGTAAGGGGTTTTTTTGGTCTAATTTTCAATGACTCAGCCTGGTGGATAACCTACCTTGAAAGTGAGTCAGGAGATTTGTTTGTTTGGGGAGATTATGGCAGCAACCAGATTTCAGTCTTCAGAAATGCAAGCCTGACACCTTCTGGAAAACATGTAACTATTACACTCACAAGTAACTCCCTTTGTCCAATATTCAGAGGGCTGTACACCTGTGCCGGGCTGTAAGGTGGATCCTAGAACCTTATCCTGGACGAAAGTTTTCTGATCTGGGTAGGGTTCAGGTGTACATGAAATTGGATGGGAAAAACCTTGTATCATTATTTTCTTAAATGGCTGCTTGAAATTTAACACTTTCTGCAATAATAAATATAGGCAACTAACTATAGCAGCGTTATTGGTGATTTTGTCAACTGTAGAAATTGCCGTTGTTTTCTTATCACATTACAGTTATTGTAGCTATTTCAAAATGTTGTTTATACTCGTCACTGCTTTGAAATCACTATAGACCTGCTGCTAGATCTTGTTAATGTGTTAATAAATAAGCGGGTATATTAATATAGCATACATTTGCTTTCTTAATATTGTCATTTTTAAAATATTTTAATATCATTGGTTTCCTTTGAAATACTATGTATTTTATTTTGTACATATAAAAGCTGTTTTGAGAAGGAGTTTATAGTTTTCACCAGACAGCTAAGCGTGGGTGGCACAAAAAAGATTAAGAATCCCTGTTATAGATACATTCTAGAAGGGATAGAGGAGGATTATATGTATATAATATATATATATATACACACACACATATATATATACATATACATAAGTATATATATATATAAAACTGCTCTTCTCTCTTAAGGAGCCCTGGTAGTGCAATGGTTAAGCATTCAGCTGCTAACCGAAAGATGGAGGTTTGAACCCACTCATCCCCTCTGCGGGAGAAAAGACCCGACGATCCGCTTCTGTAAAAATTAGCAGCCTTGGAAACCCAAATGGGGCAGTTCTACTCTGTCCTATAGCGTCATTATGTGGCAGAATCGACTTGACAGCACACAACAACAACTCCCCTCCTTCACTAAAGTGATGATTTCTAGTTCTTGTATATAGAATTAAATGGCAAAAGTTTCTTTTTTTAAAGAATGTTTTAATATCACATTAATCATCTATGTACAAGACTTGTCTTCTCTTTTTTCTCAGGAAACCAGACCCTAAAATGTGGTGAGTAAAGCCCTGCCTCTTCTTTCACTTGCCCCTCGCCACCCCCACACAAAAAAAGTGGTGAGTAAGTGTGTTTAGTTTTCTAAAAAATATCTTTTTAAAATCGGGAGATGTATTTCTAATGTTTACACCAGGTGATATTTTCTGAACACTGAACTGCAGTTGAAAAGGGAATAAGAAGAGAAGACTTCTCCAAAATTGCAATGGTTTGTAAGAATGTTTCTCCACTAAGAACATTAGAAACATGCCTGAGCTCCATGGGGTTCTTAAGCAAGAAAAGGAGCTACTGTACAACACAGCCATAGTGGGGAGCTAGCCACTGTGGCATGCTGGACTTAGGAGCTGGCCAAGGATAAGCATAACTGTAATGTGGAAAAGTGGGAGAAGACGTTGTTGCTTGAAATAGATATTGGGGAATTGTATATCCTTCTACGCCTGCCTCTGCAGACAGACTGTGAGCCTCGTGAGGGAAAGCACACTGTGCCTGTCAGCAATATATCCCCAGCAACTAGCCCTCTACCTAGGGTTGGTAGGTGTTCAGGAAATATTTGCTAGATTAACGGATTCAAAGGAAAAAGAAACTAAGAGGAATTCAACTTTTATTATAGTACAAGTTCCCTTTCCCCTTTGGCACTTTTGCAGTGAAGTTGGAAAGTCACTCTTCGTGTCCAGCAGAATTCCAGTGGCAACAGCAAGACCACCAGACGATAGGAAGCATCAGCTTCTGGAGAGTGTGTGAAGTCCCTCCCTTCTCTGGGTCTCCACTAGCCTTTAAATGTCCCTTTATATTAGAGCAGGCACTTTTTGATGCCTTATTTGTGTTCCTGGTTGTCTCCCACTATTCGGTGGACAGCTCCTGAAGGGTGGACACATGGTCTTTCTTACCGATCCTCATTTTTTCTGATGCCTAGAATAATGCCAGACACAGAATAAAGGAGCAAGGAGCAAACACATACTGAGGACATAGTCTCTGCCAGGCACTTGACATGTGCTGTCTATTTGATTATCACATTAACCCTGTTGCTGTTGTTAGATGCCGTTAAATCGATTTTGACTCATAGTGACCCCATGTGACGGAGTAGAACTGCCCCTTGGCTGTAATCTTTACAGGAGTAGATCGTCAGGTCTGTTCCCATGGAGGAGCTGGGTGGGTTTGAACTGCCAATCTTTAGGTTAGCAGCAGAGCTCTTAACCACGGTGCTACCAGAGCTCCTTATGTTAACCCTAGAAAGGTTAAATTATATTTCTAAGGTCACACTGTTAAGTGGGAGATCCGGGATTTGAATCGAGGCTTGATTCCAAGTCCAGGACTCTTTCCGTTACCCCAAATTATGTCAATAAATGTGAAATACATAAGTTAGGTTATTAGTTAACATTGCTTCTTCATCATGGCTCTCAAATGATGCTGCGCAACAGAGCCCAGTTCGTTTCAAGAGCCCTAATTGTTAGTTTCTTTTTACCGAATTAAAACTTCCCTACAGTTTCCACTTACGTCTCCTGGTTCTTCTCTGGAGCTACATAGGATCACTGTAATTCCTTTTCCGTGAAGATAACCAGTTCCATGCTACAATGATCAAATAGTATGCAGGAAACAGAAAAGAAGCCTGATTTTAATCTTTCCAACTGTAGATCGCACATAAAAAAGGATAACTCTTGCCATGAAGTGTGTAGCCTCTAGGCAGAAGGCTCCTAGGCTTCTGTAGGGATGGACCCACATGCTTACCCGTTTGGCAGTGGAATCTTTGGGTCCTTGCTTGCTCCTCTGTGAACGTTCTCTTATGCTAGAAAACACAGGCCCCAGACCTGGGGGGGGGCAGTGATTCACAGGGCACCTCTGGGTGGGTTCCATGGAAAATACCTTTATCAGCTTCTCTTAAAGTGTAGTCAGGTACCACCTAGTTCATGATAAAATGCAGATTCTTGGGCCCACCTCATATTGCTGGATCAGAATTCCTATGAGGAGATCTGGAATCCTTACTTTTTAATAAGCACCTGTTCCCCCAAAGATTCTGAAACAAACTCAAGCTTGGAAGTCTCCGGACTAAAGAAAGGTCAAGTCTAAGTGACATGGCAATTGCTGCCTCATGAAATCCACCTTGGTGGATGACAATTGGAGTGTGTCCACATAAATAAGAAAGATTTTTAGAAGAAGTGGGATTGTCAATATTTATGTGATATAAGAAAAGCAAAAGCATCTTCCAAGGGAGCTTAGCAGCAATCACATATGAAACCATGGGACTTAACAGTTAGCAGGGCTGGCCTAGGCAATGGAAGTGAACGTCTTTGAAAGGTGTTGTAAATTCCTGAGTGTGGACCTCCAGGTGGCCAGTTATAAAGGAGTGGGATGACAAGCCCTTTTTTTTGCAGCCAATATACTTTGTTTGGTTTGGAAAAGTACATAGATCCAATGGCAGATGGAATCCTAGTGTTAGCTTGGACCTTTCTGAGGGTTGTGTTGACAAGAGGCAAAGGGGTCTCTGGCAGACTTAGTGTCTGCTTTAGAGTTTTCACTGAGACTATGTGAGTTGATTTTATCTCTTAAGGATTTCTGAAATATAAAACAACCTTCCATCTCCATTTTCAACCTCGCTTATATTTTATATAACTTGAATGAACTCCGATGCATTCAAAACACATAGTCTAAGAATCAAAAGTATTGAAAAGAATTCCATTTTTTATTTGTGTTTCCCACAGAAATGAAGGGAGATTCAAATCATATCTCTCAGCACTACTTAAAATTCCCTTTCCCATTTTCTTTCTTTCTCACACTGCTTGGTTGTCCAAAGTGTCTTTCTCTTCACCCTCACCCTCAATTTTCTCTCCAGAGAGCCTTTGTACCTAGTGGGGCTAAAAGGTCAAGTGTAGGGGAAGGGAACCACAGATAAAAGACTTTGTAGCAACCATGTCCTGAATCCTTGGGAATTCTGCTCTGAGGTGTTATTTGACCCATATGGGACATTGTTGGCTTCTCTTGAGTGGAGTCTTACTGCTAGTGAGGTCATCTCCTTCACTGTCTTTTCTTCCTTCTCAGCCTTGGAGGCTTCCATGTGCTTAAAATAGAAGCTACCAGACAGGATACCAAGAAAGTAGAACAGAATAGCTTGTATATTTGATTCAGATGGTAAGTAAACTTTTTATTTATTTTTTCTAATTTCAACTACTTCATTAAAACTTAGAAACTTTTCTGGTAACTGCTTGATTCTACCCAACAGGTGAAAAGATGAGAGGACTAGCAAAGGATCAGGACGTGCCACAAAACAGTCTCATTCCCAAATAAGATAAAAGATCCTGGATTCTAAGCTCAAACCACAATATTTACGTGATACCTCACTGAGAACATTATCAGTATTTTAGAGAGAAACATTAGGGTGTAAGAGACAGTAAAGTCATTGAATTATGTTGGGAACAACTTGAGATAGAAAAGGATTCGGTAAAAAGTTAGACTTGGTTTTTTCCAGTTTCAATTTCTTAAGAAGCCATTGATACCCAAGGCTGGGCAAATTCCCCAGAGGCCAGGCCATTTCTCATGGTCCCAGGCCACTGGGAAGAGTGTCTAACTCTGCCTCTTGCTTCCCATTCCCTGGCAACAGTGTGCGAAAGTACGGACAATGTCTTAGTGCTCTGGAATAGTTCCGCCCTGTTAATCATCGGTGGATTCTGCATGAAGAATCCCAGATTTACAAAACTGCAAAATTATTTACGAAAAATCCTTTACTTTAGAAAGTCACCCTAGGATTATTCATGAGTGCATTTGAAAAATATGATTCAGGATGCAAAACTCTGATTTACCCACAGCTTTTCCAGAACACGACTCTTGCATGAAGACAAACACTCTGCATAAAAGTCCACAAGGCCCAAGCATTTACAGCTGCGGATTGGCCCATCTGGGAAACAGCTCCGGAACCCCTTGAGACAAACTTGCTGCAGCAGGGTAACCCGGTAGTCCCTGAGCCTCTGCCAGCTCATTTGTGGCCAGTATTTTTCACAGATGCTTCCTGGTGAGTAGCAATTTCCGGATATTTTTCACATGGTTCTCTTCCTGCCAGCTGGGCACAGTGCAGGGACTGCAGCTCAGAGAACAAGCCAGATGAACCAGTCAAAGCCTGCTGGCTGGCCTGATTGGGATTAGACAGGATTGTTTGAGGCTTGTCCTGAGGTTGGCACACCCTTGTCTTTCCTCCTCTGTTGATCTCCGTTCTCCCCTCTTCCACTCCCCTCATCCTCTTTGCTACCAACTAGCTACATGGCTTTGAGATATATATATATATATATATATATACACTCTTTATATATATTCTGCTGTCCTTTAGAGTGGAAGATTTTACAAGTGATCAGCTCTGCAGAGAGAGAGAAAAAAATACGCTCAGTGGTTTTTTGAAACTCTCAATGCTTGGCTTTGGAAAGTTGAGATTTAGGCCTTTGTATAGCTTTTATAATTGCTGTTGTAATCTTAAGCCTCCCTAGAATAGGATAAGAAATAGGAGTGTGATTAATACCTCTGTGTCTCAGGACCCCAGAGAGCACCGTTAACATACTCCTCAGAGGGGTAGGTAGAGGCAACATCCAGCATTAACATCATAAGGCTCTAAAATGCAGACTCCTTACTAGCACTAAAACTGGATAACCATAAGCCATACGTGCAGGAAACTTTCAATTATTAGACATATAGAGAACTGGAGCTCAACTGAAAGTAGCAGGAAATCTAGAGTTACTCCTATTTGTCATACTAGACATTTTTCTATGGGTGCAGGAGCAAATTCTGTCTTTACAATGATAGTAAAGGGCTCACTTTCTCTGGGAGAATAGTCCCCTACCTTCAGAGGAAGGGGTCCAGAAGAGACCTAAATAATGGAAGTCAGCCATTATTAATGAACCCTGGGATCTGCCTTCATCCTTTCTATGATGTAGGAGCCCACTGCTCCAGCCAGGCTATTTCCTCACTGCCTTCCAAAAATGTTTGAGGAGAAAGGAAAAGGGATATGCCCTAGTAAACCACCATCCCAGGGGGTAGGGGAGATTTTAATCATTCTGTCATATTTCTGATAGTTACAATTATTTATAATGAGCTGCATAAACAGTGAAACTAAATCAAGTTTCTGTTTGTTTTATAAAAGTGTAAAAATCCTCTCCTTTTCATTATTTTTATAAAAACCATGAACAACCGCACATCAAGGAAAGATTTACCCCTCCACATCCATTCAAGCCCCTGTGACCATTTTTTTTTTTCTCTTAATGTTCTGCTTATGCTGTTCTTACTTAGCCATGCTCCTTCTTAATTCCAAGCCATTGCTCATGCTGACCAGATGCCTGGAAGGAATGCCTTTCCTTTTCCCTTTCACCTTTGCAAGTCCAGTCTACCTTGTTAGGGCCAACTTCCTTACTGCCTTCTCCTTAAGACCTTCCCCAACCTCTCCAGTGAACACTGGTCTGCCATTTCCTAGATCTTCTTTTGCACTTAGGGCTAGCATCAGTCACTTTAATGATTAACTACACTCTACTTTGCATTGTCTCTTAATGGATCTCTAAGTCTCTGGAAGAAGGAAATTATGACTTACACTTCTTTGTGTTTTTATTACAGTGTTAGCCTCACAATAGTTTTCTTTTTTTATTGTTGTAGTTTAAATGAAGTTTACATTTCAAGTTAGTCTCCCATACAAAAATTTATACATATATTGTTATGTGACCCTAATTGCTCTCCCCATACTGTGACAGCACACTCCTCCTTTCCACCCCTGATTCCTCATGTCCATTCAACCAGCTCCTAACTCTCTCTGCCTTCTCATCTCACCTCCGGACAGAAGCTGCCCATTTAGCCTCTTGTATCTACTTGAGCTAAGAGACACATTCCTCACAAGTATCACTTTATGTTCCACAGTCCAGGCCAATCCCTGTCTGAAGAGTTGGCCTCAGAAACTATTTTATTTCTGGGATGATAGAGAATCCAGGGGCCATGCTTTCTGGGGTTCCTCCACTCTCATTCAGACCATTAAGTCTAGTCTTCTTACTAGAGTTTGAGTTCGCACCCAACCTTTCTCCTGCTCCATCCGGGACTCTCTGTTTTGTTCCCGGTCAGCTCTGTCATTAGTGGTAGCCGGGCACCATCTGGTTCTTCTGGTCTCAGGCTGATGAAGTCTCTGGTTTATGTGGCCCTTTCTGTCTCTTGGGCTACTACTTTCCTTGTGTGTTTGGAGTTCTTCATTCTCCTTTACTCCAGGTGGTTGGGACCAATTGATGCATCTTAGATGGCTGCTTGCAAGCTTTTAAGACCCTAGACGCCACTCACTGAAGTAGGATGCAGAACATTTTCTTAATAAGCTTTGTTACGCCAGTTGACCTAGATGTCTCCTGAAAGCATGGTCCCCAGACCCCTACCCCTGCTACTCTGTCTCTAAAAGTGTTTGATTGCATTCAGGAAACTTCTTAGCTTTGGTTTAGTCCAGTTGTGCTGACTTCTCCTGTAGTGTGTGCTGTCCTTCCCTTCATCTAAGATAATTCTTACCTGCTATCTAGTTAGTAAATAACCCTCATCCTCCCTCCCCACCCTCATAACCGTCAAAGAATGTTTTTTTTCTGTGTTTAAACCTTTTCTTGAGTTCTTATAATAGTGGTCTTATACAATATTTGTCCTTCTGTGACTGACTGAATTCACTCAGCATAACGAGTTCTAGCTTCCTCCATGTTATAAGATGTTTCACGGCTTCATCATTGTTCTTTATCATTGCATAGTACTCCGTTGTGTGGATATACCATAATTCGTTTATCCATTCATCTGTTAATGGGCATCTAGGTTGTTTCCATCTTTTTGCTATTGTGAACAGTGCTGCAATGAACATGGACGTGCATATATCTATTCGTGTGATGGCTCTTATTTCTCTAGGATATATTCCAAGGAGGGGGATAGCTGGATCGTATAGTACTTCTATTTCTCGCTTTTTAAGGAAGTGCCAAATCGATTTCCAAAGTGGTTGTACCTTTTTACATTCCCACCAACAGTGTATAAGTGTTCAGTTTCTCCACAACCTCTCCAGCATTTATTATTTTGTGGTTTTTGGATTAGTGCTAGCCTTGGTGGGGTGAGATGATATCTCGTTGTAGTTTTGATCTGCCTTTCTCTAATGGCTAATGATCGTAAGCATTTCTTCATGTGTCTTTGGTGAAGTGCCTGTTCATATCCTTTGCCCATTTTTTAATTGGGTTATTTGTCTTTTTGTTATTGAGGTTTTGCAGTTATCTTGTAGATTTTAGAGATTAGATGCTGATCGGATTTGTCATAGCCAAAAATTTTTTCCCAGTCCATAGGTTGTCTTTTTACTCTTTTGGTGAAGTCTTTTGATGAGTATAAGTGTTTGATTTTTAGGAGCTCCCATTTATCTAGTCTCTGTTCTGGTGCTAGTGCATTGTTACTTATGGTTCGAATTGTGTTTATGCCATGTATTAGGGCTCTCACAATAGATATTGAAAGATGTGATAAATGGATGAAACTGTCATGAAAATAACAGTGAACAAGATGTAGACCATAGTCGTACAATCCATAATATTTAATGGTAGCCAATGTACAAGGAAAAATTCATTTAACAACATGTAGGCTAAAAAGAAACTGACACATTCATTTTGATTTTCAGGTAGATTTCTTTATAATCCAAGAGACCAGATTAGAAATGAACTGAGCAGCCAGGGGGAAAGTATGTTTACTGGATTTTGATGTAAAACTATACTTATCCAGATGAGCAATTGCTCTTTATCTATCAATTTAAAGCACAGTTAACCAGTTGAATTATGAAAAAGATGTCTGGTAAACCTTCTTTCATGGTTCAGTGTTTTGTTGAGTGCCCATTGCTTCCATGTTTGGATAATATTTTAAAAGATTTAAGATACTCACATGCAACAGATTATAATGAACTGCAAACTGATCTCAAGACTTTTTTGAGAGTTCTTATATAGGAAAAGAAACTGTATTCCCTGTGGCCAAACAAGAATATTATATTTTCTTCCTGAAGGTGGCGTTTATGTACTATGGTCAAAGAGTTCTTCCCTAATTTGTTAAGAAGAAAAGAAAAAGAAATTTTGCCAGACAGTAAAACAACTCATAAAACTGTCATGAGTAATTCCAGTAGCTGGGCTGACATGGAAGGCACTTCAAAGCACCTCTGCTTCTACGTGACAGGATGTGAGCTTTTATAGATTCAGATTATAGATTTACCTGTGAATACTGGGACCTATAACTCAATTTACAGGTGCATTGCAGCAGAAAACATATTGCAGAGCCAATTCTCTGGGATTTGTTATAGGTACCAGGAATTTTATGAGCTAAGAAAGACCACAAGATGTGGCTGAGATGACCCAACAGAAATGAGAGTTCTCAGACCTGCACTGGACCTGGGACCAATTTACTCACAGCCACAAACATTTGCAATGTGGGAACTATTTCAACTTGAGGGTAAAAATTTCCTAATTAAAAGGTTCCCAAACCCAGCTTTTGCATAAGAATTTTCTCTGAAACATGTTAAAACACAGATTTCTGGACCTCAATGCCAAAGATCCGAATATTGAGGACATCACTGAAGCAAAGAAATCTATATTTAAGAAGCTTCCTAGAATCTACAATTAGTCAGCTTAGTAGCTTGAAGAAACTACTAATATAAGCAACAACATGGACAAATCTCAAACATTACTCTGCACAAAAATAGTGCACGCTGTGTGATTATGAATATATATATGATTGAGAATAAGCACAATTAATCTATAGTGATAGAAACGAGGTCAGTGGTCATGTAAGGCGGGGGTGAGGTGGATTTACTGTAAAGGGGCATGAGGGAACTTTCCAGGGTGATGACAATTTTCTGTATTTTAATTACAGTGGGGCTTACATGGATATACACATTTGTCAAAATTTGTTAAAATGTATATGTTTAATTGTATATAAATCACACCTCAATAGTGTTCATTTAATAAAATATACCTACTAGGTGATTCAAACATGCATCAAAGTTTAGGAACAATTGATGCTTTGCTAATGGAGAATGACCAGGTTTTAAATGCACTTGAGCAATACTGTGGTGTCTTTGGCATTTATACTGCCTCTAAGGGAATCTCTAAGCTCCAGAGCACCTTGGAAATCAAGTTGTCCAAATTTTAGATTTTCTATATGAGACAACTGAGGCTCTGAAAAGTTGAGAGACTTTTTCAACATCACACAGTAAAATACAAGCAGAGGTCAAATTAGAACCCTGGTCCTAGCTGCTTTTTCTTCTCTCTCAGTGTCACAAAGGATACTGAAGGTACATCCAAAGGAGACAGAACAAGAGGTGGCTAGTAGATTTTCCTTGCTCTGATTTGACTCCTTTGTTCTTCATTTCCATCTACAAGGTAGAGATACTAGGTTATCTGAGACAAGGAAACAGAATAGAATTAAACAGAATCAAATCTTATAAGGAAAGGTTGACATGCTTTGGTTTCTGTCTTGTTCAATTACTCATCTAACTAATAAATAGTTGTTGAGTGCTTGCAAGTCACTGTTCTAGGCACAAGAGATTCAGTAGTGATAAGACAGACAAGATCCCTGCCCTCAAAGAACTTATATTACAGTTGATGATAAATAAGTAAACAAGTGCAGGAACAAGGCAAGTTCAAACTGTGACAAATACTATGAATCAAAAAACAGGGTGATAGAGTAGCTGGAAGAGAAGAAGTATTTTAGCTGAGGTCATAAGAGTAAGCTGCTTTGAGATAGTGACATTGAGGAGCATGAGATGAAGTTTGCCGTTGTTGTTAGTGCCGTCGAGTCAGTTCTGACTCATGGCGACCCTGTGTACAACAGAACAAAACACTGCCGTGTCCTGCGCCATCCTCACAATCGTTGTTGTGCTTGAGCCCGTTGTTGCAGCCACTGTGTCAATCCATCTCAGTGAGGATCTTCCTCTTTTTCACTGACCTTCTCCTTTACCAAGCATGATGTCCTTCTCCAGGGACTGATCCCTCCTGATAACATGTCCAAAGTATATGAGAAGTAGTCTCACCATCCGTGCTTCTAAGGATCATTCTGGTTGTGCTTCTTCCAAGACAGATTTGGTAGTTCTTTTGGCAGTCCATAGTATATTCAATATTCTTCACCAGCACCACAATCCAAAGGCGTCAATTCTTTTTCGGTGTTCTTTATTCATTGTCCAGCTTTCGCATGCATATGAGGTGACTGAAAACACCAGGGCTTGGGTCAGGCACACCTTAGTCTTCAAGGTGACATCTTTGCTTTCTAACATTTTAAATAAGTCTTTTGCAGCAGAGATTTGCCCAGTGCAAGAAAGCATTTGATTTCTTGACTGTTGCTTCCATGGACGATAATTGTGGATCCAAGAAAAGTGAAATCCTTGACAACCTCAATCTTTTCACTGTTTATTATGATTATTATGATTTTTGTTTTCTTTATGTTGAGGTATAATCCATACTGAAGTCTTTAGTCTTTGATCTTCATCAGTAAGTGCTTCAAGTCCTCTTCACTTTCAGGAAGCGAGGTTGTGTCATCTGCATAATGCAGAATGTTAACGAGTCTTCCTCCAAACCTGATGCCACATTCTTCTTCATATAGTCCAGCTTCTCGGATTATTTGTTCAGCATACAGATTGAATAGGTATGGTGAAAGTATACAACCCTGACACACACCTTTCCTGACTTTAAACTATTCAGTATCCCCTTGTTCTGTTGGAATGACTGCCTCTTGATATGTACAGGTTCCTCATGAGAACAATTAAGTGTTCTGGAATTCTCATTCTTTGCAATGTTATCCATAATTTGTTATGATCCAAACAGTCGAATGCCTTTGCATAGTCAACAAAACACATCCTTCTGATATTCTCTGCTTTCAGCCAGGATCTATCTGACATCAGCTATGCTATCCCTCCTTCCACATCTTCTTCTGAATCCTGCTTGAATTTCTGGCAGTTCCCTGTCGATATACTGCTGCAACTACTTTCGAATTATCTTTAGCAAAATTTTACTTGAGTGTGTTGTTAATGATATTGTTCAATAATTTCTGCATTCGGTTGGATCACTTTTCTTGGGAATAGTGGTTTGGTGTGTAAATTTGAATAATAGTCATATTAACTGACCTTCTTTGTAGGCATATGGATATCATCCTATCACTGACAGCACTGTACTTCAGGATTGATCTTGAAATGTTCTTTTTGATGATGAATGCGACGCCATTCCCCTTCAAGTTGTCATTCCCAGCATAGTAGACCATATGATTATCCGATTCAAAATGGCCAATACCAGTCCATTTCAGCTCACTAATGCCTAGGATATAGACGTTTATGTGTTCCATTTCATTTTTGACAATTTCCAATTTTCCTAGATTCATACTTCGTACATTCCATGTTCCAATTATTAATGGATGTTCGCAGCTTTTTCTTTTCCTTTTTAGTTGTGCCACATCAACAAATGAAAGTCCTGAAAGCTTGACTCCATTCATGTCATTAAGGGTGACTCTACTTTGAGGAGACAGCTTTTCCCCAGTCGTCTTTTGAGTGCCTTCCGACCTGAGAGGCTCATCTTCGAGCACTATATCAGACAATGTTTTCGCTGGCTAATTCTTTTCAGAATCAGACCCCTACTTCCTTCTTCCTAGTCTGTTTGGAAGCTCAGCTGAAACCTGTCCACCATGGGTGACTCTGCTGGTATTTGAATGCCAGTGGCATATCTTCCAGCATCACAGCAACATGCAAGCCCCTACAGTACGACAAACTGACAGATGCATTGGAGAGATGAAGCTAGAGATGATGAAATTGAAGGCAGCTATCCCTAGGTAGTGCAAACGGTTACCATACTTGGTTGCTAACTGAAAGGTGAGAGGTTCAAGTCCACAGAGTGGTGCCTTGGAGAAAGGCCTGGAAGTCTACTTCCAAAAAATCAACCAATGAAAACTCTATAGAGCACAGTTCTACTCTGACACACATGGGGTTGCCATGAGTCAGAATCAACTCAACAGCAACTGACCTATCTTCAAATAGTTCAAGGGCTGTCATGTAGAGGAGGAAGCGCAGTTGTTTCGTGTTGACACAGAAGGTAAAGTGAGAACCAATATGAATGAAAGAGACAGAATTTGAGTTGACATTAATTTTGGGAAGAAGCTTCCAATCTAGTAGAAAAGAAACTGATGTTTATTGGAGGCACTATGGACACATAGAACGCTATGTCCTAGTTTCCTTATTTGTGATATTTTGTTTAATCCTTGCAAAAACTCTGTGTGTCATGTGGAACAATGTCTGTTAGAAGGAGTGATTTCCTCCTTCCAGGAGGCATTCATGTTCAGGCAGAATGGTCACATATTCGGGATTGAAGAGAAGGGATCCTTCACTGAGTAGTAGAGAATTCCTAACATCTTTTTCAGGTCTAAGATATTTTAAGCCTATGCTGAATAGTTTATGTTTAGCAAATGAATATGCCTGTGAATTTTAAAGATTTAGCTGAGCCGAGTGATATCCATGGATCTACCTACAGAATCCTGCTGATCTTCCACGTAGTCATCCCCTGTCACAGTACTGGGCACACAATACTTAGCAAGCTGAAATGAAATGAGCTCCCTGGCTGAGGCAGGGACAGATGAATTAGCACTCCCTTAGCCTTGGGTTCCCCATCCCCAACAGGTACCATACTAATTATATATAAACCATTGTAAAAAAACAAGTAAGACATTCCAGATTCCAGCCTAGGTAATAGAAAGTTACTGAAAATTCTTAAACAACAACAGGTTGTCTCTTGTTTAACTAAGCTTCAACCGTAAATTCTCAAGAATGCCTTTTACTGAACATTCTCCCTGAGAAATGCAACAGAATGACATTCTGTTGCCTTCTTCAACTGGAAACAAATTATGGTCAAGAACCCCTCCTGCGGAAGGAAAACAGAAGGAGCAGAAAAGGCAGTGAGCTAACCTTTACCTAGAAGTTCTGGCCCTCTCTCTTCTCTTCACTAAGAAAATTTGTTTGATTTACTTAGGTAAAATAAAATTATATATGAGGAAAAAAATAGCTTTGTTTAGAAGGCATTTACAGAAGTGGATCTCTAGAAAGACCATTAAATCTATACCCCTAAAAGCCCTGGAAGCAAAAGAAGAGATTCATGTCTTGGTTATTTGGGTATTGACCCTTCTGAAGACTGGTGCAAGGAATGAATTAGGTGATCTTAAGATTCCTTTCACTGTATGAGTCATGGGTTTGTCAAAATTACCCGATTACTGATCCTCCTTAGCACTGTACAGAAGACAAAGTTCAAGCTATAGTACAGGTAAGAACGAGACCCCTGAACACTGTGCAAAATACAAAACTCCCACTGGCCAGACACACTTCCATTGCCCCTGGGTGCCCACTCATGATACAGAAACGGTGTCCTCTGTTTTTCACCCTATCCTAAATTATTGTTCTATTAAACCATAAAGTACTCGAAGGGCCCAGTCTCTTCTGTCTGTGAGTGTGCGTCTATTCCAGTGCCTGGTAGAGATAGAGAAGGTACTCAATAAATGTATGAGGAATGAATGAAGTTTCATAGCCTTCCTCTCCCCGGCTTAATAATAGCCAGTATTAACTGAACACTTTCTGTGTGCCAGGCACTGTACTGAACACTTTAAGAATTTTACCTCATTTAATCCTTATAAAAATTCTGTGAAGTAGGTACTATTATCATCATCATTATTTTTATCTGATGAAATACACCCTTCTAGAGGCTAATTAACTTGACCAAAGTCCAATAGAGAAAGTCTTAAGACTAGAACCCAGTCCTGGTACCAGACCTAGACTTGAAGCTACGATGCTGTATTACAGATTAGATTGAACCCTATTGATGTTGTGGGAACAGGGGCAAGCTGTGTATGCTGAGAGTCTGTGGGTTATTTTGTCCCAACTCAGAGTCAAGGTTCCAACTTACACAGCTGCCAGTTTCTCAGCAATCTGAGCACTGCTTGGATAGAGCTGACACTCTTGAACAGAGAGAAAAACAGACAACGGGCAAGAGTTGTTTTTTTGTCTTATTTTCCCTGGCTCTCCTCTCCTGCTTTCCCATACTGACAAGGGGTGTCTAGACTGATGCCTCCAAAATAAGGTGAATCTGTAATGACCAGTGTTTAGGGGGGTCTTGGGTGGCTGCCTTGGGCTTTGATGGCCCACTACAGAAGTTGTTGTTTTATTCTTTGTTCCCTAAATTGATAAGGTGTGAAGGGTTTTTGGACTTTACATATGAATAACAAAACAAGTATCCCCTGCTTTTCAAAAGTTTGCTTTGCACCACTTCTCTTTTATGAAAGACCTACATTAGTACCTGATTTCACTAACTGAAAGAAATCAGGAGAGGATTTTTGCTTTTACAAAAAGCGTTTTGCTTTTAGCATTCAGCGTTTGTTTTGCAGCAAGCCATTAACGAGGCAACGCGCACCCAGAGCTGTGAGAGTGACCTTGTCATTCCTGCTTTTACTATCTGTTTGTGTTATTTTAGGTTTTATGTGTTGTTTGGTATGATTTGGTAGGTTATTTGTTGGGTAGGAGAAAGCTCAAAATTTTTCCCATATGAATTAATGATAATAGCTTCTTTGCTTTATGCCATTTCAGCTTACGAAAGTTTTCAAGGGAATGCTCTAATTTCAGATAGTGGGGAAAAGCCGTACAACAACAATGAGCTGCCAACAGGTTAACTTTGACTCATGGTGACCCCATGTGTGTCAGAGTAGAGCTGTGTTTCATAGGGTTTTCAATGGCTGATTTTTTGGAAGTAGGTCTTCAGACCTTTCTTCTGAGGTACCTCTGGGTAAACTTGAACTTCCAACATTTTGGTTAGCAGATGAGCCTGTTAACCATTTGCACTATCCAGGAACTCCTTACATATGAATACCACATGTCAATTTATTTTAAACGTAAATGATCATTTACTGGGAGTTTACTATGTGCCTGGCATTTTGCAAGACCCCAAGTGTGCATTATCTCAATAGATTGTCATGACAACTAGCACCCCTACTGATTCAAATTGTTTTCCTTTAGCTTTGATTTAATGTATTGGCTTTGTGTGGGTGTGAGCAGGTAGTGCTAAAAAAGCTTTGCCAGATGATTTTTCTACCAAACAAGGCAAAAACAAAACAAAACAAAAAAAATCCTGTCTTCCTGTCAACCTGCCATGTTTGTCTTGGTCGCCTCCAAATAAGCTAAGACATTCATAGGACTCCAGAGAAATTCCCCGCCCTTTTCTGCAACCAGTGAATTCACCCCACTCGATCCTCTGAGTGAGCAAATCCTTCACCGCAGACAGTTCATAAGCCAATAAGGTAGAAAGAATCTATTTAATGTCAGGAAAAAATAGATCTAGGTTTAAGTATTATATTAGAAAACTAGAATTCCTGGTCTTTTCCATCTGGCAGGGCCATTACTAACCTCTAGGCAATCTTTGTTTTAATTAGAAAATGGCACCCTCTATTGGAGCCCTGATGGCGCAGTGGTTAAGAGTTCAGCTGCTAACCAAAAGACCAGCGGTTCGAATCCACCAGCCGCTCCTTGGAAACCCAATGGGGCAGGTCTACTCTGTCCTATAGGGTTGCTATGGGTTGGAATTGACTCAAAGGCAACAGGTTTGATTTTTTTTCTTTTTTTTTGGTATGGGCTAACTGGGACCTCTGTGTGGCACCAATGGTTAAGTGCTCAGTGAATACCCAATAAGTTGGCAGTTTGAACCCACCCAGAGGCACCTGGGAAGACTGGTCTGGCAATCTGCTGCCTTGAAAACCCTAAGGAGCAGTTCTACACTGCACACATGGGTCGCCATGATTCAGAATTGACTCAACAGCAGCTAACGGCAACAACGTGGGCAGTGCTTGGTGAGCAGATGGTAGCTTTGTGCCCTTTTCTCCAGAAACACGCAGCCCTGAGCCCATGGCTCAATGAGAAAGGCTTGGGGCTGGGTTTCAGCTTCCACTCGCTCCCTCCTTGGGCACCCCTGAACAACCTGCATAACTGTATGTCTCAAGCCTGCAAACAGGAGCAACACGGAGGTCCCGAAGTGGCAGCTCCACGGACCCCCAACTCACACACAGATGAGTTTTATTGGCCTAGTCATGTTGGAAAGAAAAAAATTAGAGAATCTGGAACGTGAAGTCTGCATTCCTGCATGGTACAAATGGCCTAGAGCTAAGAAGGTTGCCGACTTTATGGTTTACTTATTTTGTCTTTTTATTTAACATTGTAGCTTGAATTTTATTCCATATTAGCACATAAAGAGCTAACATTTTCTTTTTTAAATTATTTTTTAATTAGTGTTTTAATAGATAGTGCTTGTATTTGGTACAAAATTCAAAAGATACAAAAGTGTATAAACACATTGTCCCCCAACCACCCAGTATTGCTTCTCCAGAGGCAGCCACTATTACCAGTTCTTGTGTGTCCTTCCAGAGATAGTATATGCACACACAAGCATATGTTTACCGTATTTTTAAGATACCATCAACTGAGAGATGCACCATTATTTTGTGTTCACTAAGAAAGAAAGAAAAAAATCCCATGTCTTACTGATAGTTCTGGCTGATCCATAAATCAGCCTATCATTGCTTTGAAATTTGTTTTATTTACCATGGGGAATTAGACTGTTTTCCCTGCCTTCTATTGCATTGCTTGGAGTGTGACGGGCAACCTTTTTACAGGTATCTCAGTAAGAACATGTGACACAGCTTCATCTACTTGTGGCTATCTTCATTTGTTAGATCCTAGAACATGCTTAGTTGTTGCTTTGCAATATATTTACACCACTAAGTGCTTCAAATCCTCTTCACTTCAAGTTCTCTTCACACACAAGCAAGATTGTATGTGTCACAACCTTGCTTGTGTGTGAAGAAGACTTGAAGTGAAGAGGACTTGAAGCACTTACTGATGAAGATCAAAGACTACAGCCTTCAGTATGGATTACACCTTAACATAAAGAAAACAAAAATTCTCACAACTAGACCAATAAGTAACATCATGATAAACAGAGAAAAGATTGAAGTTGTCAAGGATTTCATTTTACTTGCAACCACAATCAACACCGATGGAAGCAGCAGTCAAGAAATCAAACTACCCATTGCATTGGGCAAATCTCTAAAAGATCTCTTTAAAGTGTTAAAAAGTAAAGATGTCACCTTGAGGATTAAGGTGCACCTGACCAAAGCCATGGTATTTTGAAATGCCTCATATGCATGGGAAAGCTGAACAATCAAAAAGGAAGACTGAAGAAGAGTTGATGCATTTGAATTATGATGTTGGTGAAGAACATTGAATATACCACAGACTGCCAGAAGAATGAACAAATCTGTCTTAGAAGAAGTACAGCCAGAATGCTCCTTAGAAGCGAGGATGGCGAGACTGTCTCTTGCTTAGTTTGGACATGTTATCAGAAGGGACAAATCCCTGGAGAAGGACATCATGCTTGGTAAAGTAGAGGGTGAGTAAAAAAGAGAAAGACTGTCAATGAGATGAATTGATAGCGTGGCTACAACAAGGGGTTCAAGCATACTTACTATGTTGAGGATGGCACAAGACAAGGCAACATTTTGTTCTGTTATACACGGGGTCACTGTGAGTCAGAACCAACTCAACAGCACCATATATACATGTGTGTGTGTGTACGTACATATATGTGTGTATATGTATATATGTGTGTGTGTGTATATATATAGTGAAACCTGTGAAAGCCGGAACTTGATGAGACGGCCTTGTTTTTTTGGGTCTTGCAAGTTTTCCACCTTTGACAGGTACAGTCACTAGTTTTCTATCACTTTCTATTTAGTGAAAAATATTTGAGTTTTCTTTCTCTAACAGGTTTCTACCTTACACAGTTTCCAGCTTTCACAGGTTTTACAGTATATACATACATATATAAAAAATACATAGAAAGAGAGACAGCGAGAGAGAGAGAAAGAGACAGAGAGAGAGAGAACGGGGGCTATTCCTTCATTTTTTTTTAGTGTAAAAAGTGAAGCAGGAATTAAACTTCGTTTTTCTTCAGATGCTGTCTCCAGTTTACTACAGTTTACTATCTTGGGCAGCTTTATTCACTTATGTTACTTGTCTGACCCCTGGAGACATTTGAATTTGTAACATTTGGACTATTGAACAACTGACAATAGGACAGTGCAAATGGCAATCTCACTGGTAGTCCAATTGCACTGAGGAGTGGGCAGTTTTATCGCTGGCAATAAGCCTTTTGAATAAGACCAGGCAGCTATGCACACAGGCTCAACTGGAGTGCGTCCTTTGGAAGTGTGCACCTGGCTGCAGTCACACTGGGGTTGCCTGAGCTGAGGGTCTCTGACATCTGGCTTGATCTACCTCCTTCTTTTGTGCAAGTGATGTGTCTGGGTCACTGGCAGGGAACATAAGTAAGTAAGGTTCATGGCAATATAAGACAACTGAATTAAGAGCAAAGCTGAAATTGAAGCTTGGAAATGAGCTTCCATGTTTACGTAAAATGTGTAAACACTTGCGAGCAATTCGATTTTGTTGTTCTGAGACAGATGCACTTACGACCCTTCATCTATAACTTGCACTTGGAATATGCTCTTCAGATAAATTTTAGGGACTCAAGTTCTGGTCTTGACTCTAGTATGACTCCCTGTGCATCCTTGAATAAGCCACTCTCTGAGCCACATTTATTAATCTACAAAGATACGGAATTCGACCAGAATCTAGACCTAGGTTCTTAAGCTTTTGACAAAGAATGCCTTTGAAATACCCTTACTTTTGCATAAAATTTGAGGAGTTTCACAGACTTCCTGACGTCCATGCATTGATTTCTGTACATGACCACCCAATGCTTGCTTTTCTATGCATTCTAGATTTCACCAATTTTCTCTGGTGCCATTGTCACAGAGACAGTATTTGATGGTGCTCACCAGCTGTATATTAAAGGTACTTTCCAACCTTATTTTCTTTGAGAAAGTGATCATAGAGCAGCTGTATCGAGGATACCTGTGGCCTCACATCTGAACCACTTCCTCTGACCTTGTGAAACAGAGGCCTTCCACTCCCAGGGAAACTTGCCAGGTACTGGCTTTCCCAACCACCTTGGTAGCCTGGGCCTCAGTTTTGTTTCTGCCCTAGGTTTAGAGTCAGAAACTAGCAACACAGGGAGCGGGGGACTGACACAACCCATTTGGGTGAGGGTGGCCACAGTGACAGCAGCTCTACTCAGTCTCTGGAGGGAACCTTAGCAGCCATTTTGGTGGCAACATCCAGGTCTGCACCAGAGATGTTGGCCTTACAGTTCGCAGCATCTGTTCCCGATGCCAGGAACAGTGGTGTCTTCACGGGACAGATCGACTGTGGCATTTTGGACATCATACCTGGAAGATACTCTGGCCTGATTCAAGGTTCTGTGAGCTACAAAACATTCTTTAATAAATTTCTTTTCTGCTTAAAGTAGATGACATTTTCTGTTGCTTCCAACTAAAAACCCGACTGATAACAAGCCTTAACCCTCTCGAATGGGCCCAATGACTTAGAAATTATTTCCTAATAAGAGAAAATCTCTTGGAAAGTCAGCTGTCAGGGTAGTTTGGGGAAGGGGAGAACAGAGTGCTGAAACTGTTCAATTTAATGTAACTGTAATACTGTACTTCCTTTTAGCACTCTAAAAAGCAAAGCCAAACTCGTTGCTGTGGAGTGGATTCTGACTCATAGCAACCCCCTAGGACAGGGTAGGAGTGCCTTATAGAGTTTCCAAGGCTGTAGATCTTTACAAAAGCAGACTGTCACATCTTTCTCCCATGGAGTGGCTAGTGGGTTTGAACCATCAACCTTTTGGTTAGCAGCCAAGCAGTTAACCACTACTGATATGACAGAAGTTCTCTTGAAACAGAAGCCTTATTTAAGGCTCAACACCTTTAGGTTAGGAATTGAGGGAGCCTGCGGGTAGAGAGAGAAGGCAGTTAATGCACGAAGCCGTTTTGTCACCAGGGACACATAAAGCAGGAGGCAGGCATTTGCAGTAACGAGGTGCAATGTTTATAGTCTTGTTTCTGACCGTAATTACTCATATTGAGAACTTTTCCCGATGGATCCATCAGAAAACTTCTCTGGCCTCAGCCCTTATTTTCTACATTTCCCACACCAAATATTGCTTTAATTTTTAAGGAACCACTTTATTGTAAAAAAAAAAATACCCTCAAGAAAACGAGAGAAACGCTTATGAATAAAACCTGAAACAAAAGATCCTGCTGTTAAGAGAGTTAAAAAGAAAATACGACTATTCTGAGAGCTCAACTGAAAATCAGCGTTTGGGATGGAGATCGCATTTTTTTACAGAAGCCGAGCTATAAATGGTGAGTGGATTCCCAGATGAGCCCGCAAAAGACGACTTAACTTACAGTGTTCCTGCCAGTTAATCATGTTGCTCAGCCCTGTACAGTATTATCATATTATTTGCTATTTTTTTCACTATATTTGCTCGTTTTCTACCATGCAAGCTCACTGGAGGAAACTGTAAAAATAGAGAAAAGTATCAAGACGATAAAAGATAACAACGACTCCCGAAAGTTCATCCCCCTCACCCCCGAGATAACCATTTGAATACATTTTATTCCAGTCAATGAAAATATCTTAACATATTGAGGTATAGTTGACATACTATAAACTGCTCAGATTTAAAATGGACAATTTGATAAGTTTAACATATATATTTACCTGTGAAACTATCACCACGATAAAGATAATGAACATATCCATTGCCCCAAAAAGTTCCTCGTGCCCGTTTGTAATCCCCCCCTCCGACTCACCCCTACCCCGAGGCAAGCACTGATCAACTTTTTGCTACCTTAGATTAAGTTGCATTTTCTATAATTTTATTTAAATGAATTCATACGGTACGTATTCTTTTTTGTCTGGCTTCTTTTACTCAGGGTAGTTATTTTGAGATTCATTCATGTTGTAACCTGTAGAAATAGTTCATTTGTTTTTATTGCTCAGTAGCACTCTGTTGTTATGGATTGAATTGTGTCCCCCCAAAGATATGTTGAAGTCCTAACCTCTGTACCTGTGAATGTGACCTTGTTGGGAAATAGGGTTTTTCTTTTGTTATCAGTTAAATCATACCAGTGTAGCATAGGTCCTAGTCCTAATCCCTTCTGAGTGCTGCCTTATAAAAAAGAACAATAGACATGAAGACCATCACACACAGCGGAAGACACCATGTGAAGATACATCCATAAATAGCAAAGGAACGCCAAGGATTGCCTGTGGCCACTAGAAGCTAGGAGAGAGGTATAGAACAGTACCTCTCTCAGAATCCTCGGAAGGAATCAACATGGTGGACACCATGATTTGGACTTCTAGCCTCCAGAACTGTGAGAAAACAAATTTCTGTCCTTTAAAGCCACCATTTTGTGGGATTTTTTTAATGGAAGCTTTAGGAAACTAAAACGTGTTGAATGGTTACACAACACTTTTTTTTATTAATTCTTCTATTGACTGTTATTTAGGTTATTTCCTGCTTTGAGCTATCATAAATAAAACTGCTGTGAACATTCATGGAACAAGTCTTTGTATAGATATATGCTTTTTTTTTCTCTTGGGTAAATACCTAGCAGTGGAATGGCTGGATCATATTGTATGTACTCTTTTTTTGTCTGGCTTCTTGACTGGAATAAAATGTATTCAAATGATTATCTCGGGGGTGGGGGTGGGGGGGGCGGCCTTTGGGGAGTTTAATTTAGGTGTATTTTTAGCTTCTTAAGAAATTGCCAAACTTGTTTTCCGAAGAGGTTGTACCATTTTATATTCCCACCAGCTGTGTATGAAAGTTCCAGCTGCTCTAAATCTCCACCAAATCTTGCTATGGTCAGTGTTTTTAAACTTTAGATATTCTGATAGCTATGTAATACTATCTCAATGTGGTTTTAATTTGCATTTTGCCAATGATTAATGATGACAAGCATCTTTTCATGTGCTTATTTGACATGTGTATATCTTCTTTGGTGAAATGTCTTGAAATGTCTGTTAAAATCTTTTGCTCATAGGCTCAGAAGGCAGAAGGGGATAGGGAAGCTGGTGATAGGGAACCCAAGGTTGACTAAGGATATTGATGATGTGTTGTGAGGTCGTTAACCATTGTCATAGGGCAACATGTGTACTAAATGTTAAATGAGAAACTATTTTGTTCCGTAAGCCTTCATCTAAAGTTAGAACAGCAGCACAATTGGAAGAGCGTAGTCGATGTCACTGAACTATGCATGTAGAAATTTTTGAAATGGTGTATCTTTGGCTATGTATATTTTCACCAAAAAAAAAAGTCGAGAAGGGAGAGGGTTGACATGTTGGGGGGTTGTTAACCAATGTCATAAAACTATATGTGTACTACTGTTTCATGAGAAACTATTTGTTCTGTAAGCCTTCACCTGAAGTACAATTAAAAAAAAATGCAAACAAAAAAAAATCTTTTGCTCAGTTTTGAACTGGGCTGTTTTTTATAATGGAATTTTGAGAGTTCTTTATGTATTCTGGATGCAAGTGTTTGATTAGATTTATCATTAGCTTAAAGAGGGTGAGACATTATCTGCTCTTTCCCCAGAACTTAGAATAGTGTTTGGCATTATAATAGAGACTCAGTAAATATTTGTTGATTGAATGAATGCTTTTTTCCTGAAGAGAATTTTTAAATCTTGATGTAATCAAAATTACTGACCTTTTCTCTTATGATTTTTGTTCTTGTGTGTCTTGTTTAAGAAGGGTTTTCCTATATCAAAGTAATGAAAATATTTCCTTCTAATATTTTTAAACAACTTTTCTTTATTTAGACCTTTTTTCTATCTTTAATTTGTATGGTTGGTGTGACGATAGAGATCAAACATTTTTTTAAATGTGGAAAATAAAAAGTCCTGACAATGCTTCTTGAATTTTCTGTCCTTTTCATTCTGATTTGAAAAGCCAATTCTAACATAAACTCCTTCTCTTCATCTTGCTTTTTCTCATTTAACATTACTTGCGTTTTCCCCCAGGTCAGTAAAAAGTGTTCTATAGACATCATTTTAGTTGCTGCAACCTACGGCTATACCAAAATTTATTTAATAATTTCCCAATAGGTGAACTTTTTGAATATTTTCAATCATTGTTTATTTAGCACTTTCATGAACATGCATGTGGATGAAACAGCATCCACATTCAATTATTTACTTAAAATAATTGGATATGAACATCTAAAGCTCTTACAATAAGTACAAAAGTACTCTCCAGAATAGTTAACCCAATTTACTCTCTTTGAGTGTTTACTAGCAAATGAGGGTACAAGTCCCAATATACCTTTGCCAACATCAATATCAACTATTCTTTTCCTTTCTTTGACATTCCTTATTTATGTGCCAGGCTCCATGCTAAGCTCTTCACGTGGATTATCTCATTTAATTCTCACAGTTCTATGAGGTAGGTAACAATCATAATCCTTCTTAAATACATAACGAAATTGAGGCTTAGACAGATTAAAAGACTTGGCCAAGGTCACACAGCCCGGGAATGCTAGAGCTGAGATTTCAACCCTCGCCAATAAGCTCCAGAAGCCAAATGTTTTAACCAACTCTGCTGCTGCTTCAAATTTTTGCCAATTTGAGGAGCTGAAAGTAAATAATATCTCTTTTAATTTGCATTTCTTTGATTATTATTGAAGCTGAACATTCTGTCTTGGACTTCTTAGCCAACTGTATTTATTTCAGTAATCAACTCTGTGGGCATTCTGAGCTCCAACATAGTCAGTAGGAGATGTGGTTCTGAAGTAGCTCGGCATTTAGAAGAATATGACTTGGATTCCAGTTGCACTTTGTTGCTACAGGAAGCCTCATACTCTTTACTTGCAAAATGAAGGTGGATGTGTTTTACCCCATAGGATTGTTATGAAAACTGCTGGGAACAGATGGGTTATAGTGCTTAAACAAACAATAAGATGCAGTGACGAGACACTGGGCTTGGAGCTTTACAATAGATTCCTTAATCCTTCCAACTCTATGACATAGGCAAAAGTATTATCTCTATTTCATAGATGCGGAAACTGAGGCTTAGAAAAGTAATGTAATTTGACCAAGTTTGCACTGCTAGTAAATGGTATGCTTATTTGAGAGTGCCTGGAACATAGAGAGAGGCTTTAATAAGTGTTCATTCACCAGGAATACATCACTCCTTGCCCCAGGAATGGTAATGGCATCCCCCCAGATTCTGAAGAGGTGACAGCAACTTTTTTCTAAGAGTGAAGAGAGGATCTCTTTAAGGACTGTATTAATATTGTGACACTAATAGGTATCAAAGGAGCCCTGGTAGCACAGTCGTTAAGAGCTCAGCTGCTAACCAAAAGGTCAGCAGCTGAAATCCACCAGCAACTCCCTCAAAGCCTGTGGGGCAGGCAGTTCTATTCTGTCCCATAGGGTCGCTATGAGTCAGAATCGACTCCACAGCAACAGGTTTGATTAAAAAAATAAATAGGTATCAAACCCTTGATTAGCCTTCTTTTATTTTACTTAACATTCAGAAAAGTTTGAATGATAATCTCCCTCAGGGCACGGTAAATTTTCCCCAATACTCAGCAAACCATCTACCAGCTTCTTGTACCAGGTGGTTTTAAAACTCACACACTGACTTCTCTAAAGAGTTACCTTTCTCAGGCTGCTGCTTACTTGTACTTTGTACCTCCAATGCAGATGGGATAGAAGCAGAATAACAGTTTTCTTGTTGTATTGAATTTCCATTGATAAACATCCTTACTGTCCTCTGAGCTGCTCTTCACCATATTTATGATGACAGAGAGAGAGATTAAGCTTTGTCTTATAGATTCAAACCCTCCCTTTTATACTCTGCTTTGTGATGCTGTTGTGCCATCTGACTCCATGTTAGCCAGTTGCCATTGAGTAGATCCTGACTCATGACAACCTCATGTGTGTCAGAGTAGAACTGTACCCCATAGGGTTTACAATGGCGATTTTTTGGAAGTAGATCACTAGACCTTTTTTCCGAGATGCTTCTGGGTGACTCAAACCTCCAACCTTGTGGTCAGCAGCTGAGTGTGTTAATTATTTGCACCAGACAAGACTCCTGACTCCATGTTAGACTCTACCATGTTAAACTCTACCAGCTGGGAGGGAGCTCTAGATGATGACTGCAAAGTTGGAGGAGGCAGGAAGGGACTTGAGGCTTCCTGTTTGCTTCTTGTTGGGTTTCTGTGGGCTCATGGTCCTGTGAGCGGCACCCCAGCAAGGGTTCTTTGCCCCATCAGCACCAGCAGAGCAGCACCTCCTGCTCAGAAATTTGAGTTTTACTTCCACAGAGTTCTCTCTTCCAAGTATCTAAGTTTTAATAATTTCAACCTTTTCCCTTTGTTCCCCAGCTCTAAGGACAGTAGCTGTTTCCTGCAATTGCTACTGTGATGCCTTAGTTTATCTTTTCAATTCTTCAAGACCAGTTAAGAATAATTTATATTAAAGCCTCTTCAGTAAAACAATTGATGTGCTTTCCGTCTCCTAAGTGGAGCCTGAGTGATAGATACAGAGGGGGTGGGAGGAGGGGACACCAAGAGGTTATTAAAGCCCCATCAACAGCAAAACTTGCTGTTTCCTTTAGACTGGGTCCAGTAAGTATGGTAAAGAGTTTGGGATCTCTAAGTCATGGGGAGACTTAAGAGATCTGAGCTTGAGCCAGTGTGGAGCCTAGGGTCAACTTGGAAGGCTCCTTACCCCTGGCTCTTGGCTGGCCTTTAGGCTTCCTGGTGTTCAGTTCAGCTCATGCTGGTGCAGTCCTGGCCAAGGATAAAGAATACATGCAGCTGGTAGCTCACATATTTCAGACACCTTAACTGTGGAGAGAAGAAGTACCCACCAATTGTGGCACTAACAAAATTGACATGAGTTTCCTTACCTTGAAGAAGAGGAGGTGAGGGGAGTGCCCCTCACCCAGTGAAGGCAAGGCAACTCATTTGAATCAGGGTCGAGACAGATAGAATGTGCTGCCTTCGAAGAGCACCAGGGCCCAGAACTCCCAGATCATTCAATTCCTGGATGTTGATAGAGTCGCGATTAAGAGCATGGACCCTAATGCCAGGCTAACTGAAACCAAAACCAGACCTGTTGCAGTGGAGTCGATTGCAACTCCTAGTGATCGTATAGGACAGAGGGACAGAGTAGAACTGCCCCAAAGAGTTTGCAAGGAATGGCTGGTGGATTTGAACTGCCAGCCTTTTGGATAGCAGCTGAACTCTTAACCTCTGTGCTACCAGGGCTCCTGGTGCCAAGCATCTAGATTCAAATTCCACTGCTGCCACTTACTAGCTGTGGGACCTTGGGCAATTTTCTCAAACTTTCTATGCCTCAGTTTCTTCATATACATAATGAAGATAATAATTATATTTATAGGGTTTGTATTTAACAAGTTACTATATGTAAAGCATTTAGAATAGTGCATGGTACACTGTAAATAATATGATAGTAGTAACTATTTTATTATGATGATCTGTGTGAGTATCCCAGATTAAGCAGGGGTAAGATGGTGTATGAAAGGAACATTTTGGGTTGGAGGAGTTATGTTTGTTAGGATACTTTAGGTTGTAAGAAACGGAAAACTCTAAGACAAATAGCTTAAAAGTGAGGAGAGTTATTATCTCAAAAACAAGAAGCCAGAATAAGACAGCTTCAGCAACTCAAGGTTGTCTTCAAGGACTCAGCTCACATATTTCTTTTCTGCCATTCTGGGCAGAATGGCTTTTTCCTGGGGCCTGCCTTCTCATGTTTTAAAGATGGCTGTAGCAGCTCTCAACACCACAGGCTGGAGACAACATAAAACCAAAAACCAAACAAACTCAATCAAGTCAGAATTGACCCTATAGGACAGAGTAGAACTTCCCCATAGGATTTCCAAGGCTATAAATCTACTGCCACATCTTTCTCCTGCAGAGTGGCTGGTGGGTTTGAACTGATGACCTTTCAGTTAGCAGCCAAGAGCTTAACCACTGTGTGACCAGGGCTCCTTGATGACAACATACAAGGGCATTAAGAAGGCCTTTCACTTACTTGTATATCTTTTAAAGACAGAGAATAACATTCCCCAGATGTCTGCTCCCATCCCCCAGACAGACTTCTCCTTCATCCTCATTGGCTAGATTTGTTTCACATGCCCACACCCAAACCAATCACTGACAAAGGGAATGGGGCCCTCATGATTAGTTAGGCCAATCATGATTTATAACTAGGGTGGGAATGGAGCTCACCTCCCCTGAAGCACAGGGCTGTGCGGGAGGGTATATGCCCCCTAAAAATCAGGGTTCAGGTAGGACAGCGAAAGGGAGAAATAACTGACGAGAAGGCAACCAAAAGTGACTACTACAGCAGCCTTCCCAGCACCCTACAAATCACACAGACCTTGGCCTATACATAAGCTTGGCCCTGTGTTCAGACTGACCCCCACACTGGACATTTAGGAGCGTTTGCAGGGGAGGGAGATGCAGTTCTCCTACCTCAAATGGAATATGGGGACAAAAACAGGTTTTATTCTCCTAGAGCCCAATCACACACACACTGCACCGGTTGGGGAGTGTTTGTCAGGAGGAGGAGTGTGAGGAATGAAAAAGAGTGAGGAGAGGAAGGGGCAGGCTAGTGCTGAATGAACTGGCACATCAACAAAGGATGGAGGAGGGAACGTTAGCAAGAAAAAGGATGGGAGCTGGAGAGTCCCCAAGCACAGAAGCTGGGGAAATGAAGGGACAAATTCAGGAAGAAGTTATTTAAAATGTGTGCACATCTGAGGAGCAGAAAAACCAAAGGAGCTGCACAAAAGGCTAAGCAAGAGAGGGGAGCCTGGGAGCAGGAGTTGAGAGGTGGCCTCTTTCAGAGTGAGCGCAAAATGATGTTTTACTTTCAATAGCAATGACCCAAGCAACAATTCTATTTTTTCTTCACATGGAATCTCTGCTGTTCTGAAATTGCATGACTGAAAAACAGCTTTTCCCATGGGGCAGGAAGAAGGAACAGGATCAAATCAAGCAGATGCTTGTAACTGAGATCAAGTGGCAGCCCCAGGCCAGAGACACACAGACATCACACCGTGCAGACAGTTCCTGATGGGGAGTGGGAGGGTATTGAGCCACCAAGCTCTGTCTCTGGGAGACCTGTTTACTTTTTATGCCCAGACTTCCAGGGACCCTGTTGGCCACGTTTTCTGGGGCCCAGACTTTACTCTTGGTGGCTGCATTCTTTAAGGAACATTTTTAATTTACTGGAACCAGAAATGGCAAATTCAGTACCCTCCTAAGTACTGTTGCTGTGCAAATAAGGAGAATAAAGAGAATCCATTGGAATTCTTTCTGGAGAAAGTACAGTATTTTTTTAGAAGAAACACCTTGATAAGTCACATAAGGTGTAAGGTGAGACCCTAAAGCCATGCTCAAGTCACAAAAGATGATCTAGAAACTGCTACACAGGGGATAGGCAAGCAATTTTTGTTGCTTCTAAGGGAAGAAAGGGTAGTTGAGTGGCCAAGAAATCCCCTGCATATCAGTAGACATTATCCATATGTCTCTTATATTTTCCCAATAAATTTCAGTTTTTCTTCTAGACATCTTCCATGGTGGAATCTCCGATAGATTTTTCGGTTCCCAACTGTTGTAAGTGTAGAACCCCATGCACAAGGACTCTGTGGTCATTCTGTGTAATGGGTAGGAGGAAATGGTGAAATGCTATATTCTGCCAGTGTAGCCCTCTTACCGTCCCCAATGTTTAGTAAAATCTACCACAACTCGTAAAGCATTTGGTGCAAGTAGATATTTTCTGGAAACTGGAGCAGGGCTGAATCTTACTCCTGAAATAAAGTTGGGGTGAAAAACAGCATGTGTGCATATAAGAGTCAGAGGGATACCTCTGCTGACATTTGGGGTTACATGAGCAAAGCACTCTCTCAGACATCGGAGCAGGTAGGGTCTGGGTATCTAGCAATGAATGAATAAATCAATTGGAAAACCAATCAATGGGAATTTATTAAGCTCTTGCTTTGTGCTTGACGTATGTGATAGATAGCACATATGGCAGATACAAGCTATCGAAAAATAACGGCCTTTGATGAGTTTACAATCTAACCTAGTCTCCAGACTCAACCCCAAAAAGGGGGTAAGATGTATGATAGTGACTATGATACTAACTGAGATCAGAGAATAGGCAGATAAATACAGTAGTCAAAGTTTTATGAAGGAGGGTGGCTTGAAAGCAGGGAGGCATGATTTAGCCAGAGAGGAAGATGGGAGGGAGCATTCTCAGCAGGGACCAGCAGAGGCAAAGACAAGGAAGCAGGAACAAGTATGGCAAATATGAGGAACTCTTGGCCTTGGTGGCGTGAAATCGGGCAATCCCTTGACTTACATATAAAAGAGGAGAAAGAGAACTTAAGAGCCAAAACAGTCTCAATAATGCTGAGAGGGAGGCCTCTCCACATAAGCAAACATGCTCACAAAGAAGACAGGGTAAGTTTTCAGAGCAAGAGGGTGGAGGGAGGTCCTCTCTGTGATTTATAACTGTGTGTGGCCCCAGACAGCAGCCGCCCCCACTTCAGAGAACGGAGATATGTTTCTTTTTAAAAATGATTAATATTACCTTAATACAAAAATCAAAAGAATTAAATCTGTGTGAAAAAGAGAATTTCTCAGATGAGCCCTCTGGTTTCCCTGTAAATACTCTCTGAGCACTGGTTTGTAATCCCAGGCTCCTGCAGGCTCCAGGGCAGCCGTTCCTGTAGCCAGTCTTCAGCCTGTTGGTATTCTGCCTCAGTCTCAGGATGGGGAAATTACCGATTCCAGTCTCACATAGGGAATTAAACTAACAATACAGTATTTCACAATCCAGTACAAGCCGCATTTACCCAGAGCTTTTCATGCATGGCATCTTAAAGCTCTTTATGACTCTTTTAAAAAAAAAGGAAACAGAAAAAAGAATTTAAAAGAGAAAATCTTCTAAAAACCCAAACCCCCACTGAACTAAATGAGCCATTGAGAGTGAATAGGCCTGAACAGTGGCCTTCAGAATGGGAACAGAGGTCCCTCTCGGTGGAACAAGAACAACAGAATCAAAGGAAATCACAGCTCAGTGAGGGCGACACAAGGCCTGAAAAGGATGCCTCGGCCCTTAGACACTAATGGGGCTCTGCAGTCTGCGACTGGTACAGGGAGCTTTGGATGGACTTCGGGAAACAGGCTTCTGGTCTCCATGATTCTGTGAGTGCAGAAAGGACCAGAAGATCACTTTATGCCCCTGAAGATGGTGTGCCCCAGGCTCAGTATTTGCTCTCCCCTTTCCAGCATCACCATCCCCCAGTGGCCTCTGCACATAAGGTGACTTTGGACTCCAATCTTCATCAAAGCTCTCCTTTCCAGGCTCTCAGGCCCCTCCCACCGAGTTCCTGTACTGCTCAGGCATGCCTGCCCCATGGAAGTCCCTCTGCTTTGAACATCCTCCCTGTGCCTCCTCTTGCTCCCTCTTACCCTGCCCCACCAAATCCTGGGTCCTGCTTCTTTCAGAGTCTGCTTGGTCCAATCTGATAAATTCACTCCATTAGATGTGGCACAGAATGACATTATTTAACATGGTACAGGTAGTCTTCAACTTACAACAGGATTCCGATCCCATGACTCCATCGTAAGTAAATTCTGATGTTAAGTCGAATACCTCTTTTTTTTTGTTTGTAGTTTTCATTATTATTGTCTTTTATTATCAGTATCTTTATAAATCAGATTTTTATCTTTGGGGTTGGAAACATTACATATAAACATCTTTCAATGAACATCTAATAATGATAACGTCGGTAAATTATGCACTGCTACATTGTATGTAGTACATATTATTAACAATAAGATGTACACACAAAAAAACAGATGGTTGTAAGTGCGATTTGACGTAATGTCATAAGTCAGGGACAACCTACACCTATCTCAGAAAATATATGTCACAAAGAGATCTCCAATGTTGTAATCATAGGAGAGACCTGGAATTTCCATGGAGGTGGAGGATGCTCAAAGTCAGTATTGCCAATTGTACATGCACAGAAGTTGCCTTGGTGCATAAGCAGCCAGCAAAGGAGCTTCTTCAAACACATGAGAGTTGTAAATAACTCATCTTGGGCTGCTGAGTGGAAATGAGACTCCAGAACAAAACAAAAAAAAATTTAAAGAAGTTACATCTGAATGGTAATATATAGATTTTGACTGTCCTAGGATACCTACCAAGGAACCCTCATGGTGCAGTGGTTAAACACTCGGCTGCTAACTGAAAGGTCCCACCAGCTGCTCCGTAGGAGAAAGATGTGGCAGTCTATTTCCATAAAAATTTACAGCCTTGGAAATCCTATGAGGCAGTTCTGTTCTGTCATATAGGGTCAATATGAGTCAGAATTGATTCTACAGCAGTGGGTTGGGTTTTTTGTTTTAGGACACCTACCTCCCAGAGATTTTTATGAAGATTAAAGAGATAATGCCAGCAAGACCCAGAACAGGGTGTTTGGCACACAGAAGGTGTTCAATCCACCACATATCTGTCAGTTTGTCATACTGTGAAGGCTTGTGTGTTGCTGTGATACTGGAAGCTTTTCCACAGGTATTTCAAATACCAGCAGGGTCACCATTGGTGGACAGGTTTCAGTAGAATTTCCAGACTAAGATAGATTAGGAAGAAGGGCCTGACAGTCTACTTCTGAAAAAATTGGCCAGTAAAAATCTTATGAATAGCAATGGAACATTGTCTGATATAGTCTTGGACGATGAGCCCCTCAGGTTGGAAGGCACTTAGGATATGACTGGTGAAGAGCTGCCTCCTCAGAGTAGAGTCGAACTTAATCATGTGGATGGAGCCAAGCTTTCAGGACATTCATTTGCTGATGTGGCACAACTCAAAATGAAAAGAAACAGCTGCAGACATCCATTGATAATCGGAACACGGAATGTAAGAAATATGAATCTAGAAAAATTGGATGTCATCAAAAATGAAATGGAATACATAAACATTGATATCCTAGGCATTAGTGAGCTGAAATGGACCAGTATTGGCCATTTTGAATCAGACAACCATATGTTCTACTATTCTGGGAGTGACAAATTGAAGAGGAATGGTATCATGTTCATTGTCAAAAAGAACGTTTCAAGATCTATCCTGAAGTACAACGCCATCAGTGATAGGATAATATCCATATGCCTACAAGGAAGACCAGTTAATATGACTATTATTCTAATTTCACACCCACCATTAAGGCCAAAGATGAAGAAATTGAAGATGTTTACCAATTTCTGTAGTCTGAAATTGATCAAAGACGCAACCAAGATGCATTGATAATTACTGTGGATTGGAATGCAAAAGTTGGAAACAAAGAAGAAAGACTGGTAGTTGGAAAATATGGCCTTGGTGATAGAAATGATACTGGAGATGGCATGATAGAATTTTGCAAGACCAATGACTTCTTTACTGCAAATACCTTGTTTCAACAACATAAACAGTGACTATACACGTGGACCTTACTGATGGAATACACAGGAATCAAATCAACTACAGCTGTGGAAAGAGATGATGGAAAAACTCAATATCAGTCAGAACAAGGCCAGGGGCTGACTGTGGAACAGACCATCAATTGCTCATATGCAAGTTCAAGTTGAAGTTGAAGACTATTAGAACAAGTCCACGAGAACCAAAGTATGACCTTGAATATATCCCACCTGAATTTAGAGACCATCTCAAGAATAAACATGATGCGTTGAATACTAATGACTGAAGACCAGACGAGCTGTGGAATGACATCAAGGATATTACACAAGAAGAAAGCAAGAGGTCATTAAAAGACCAAAATGGATGTCAGAAGAGACTCTGAAAGTTGCTCTCGAAAGTAGAGTAGCTAAAGCAAAAGGAAGAAACGATGAAGTAAGAGAGCTGAACAGAAGATTTCAAAGGGCTACTGGAGAAGACAAAGTAAAGTATTGTGATGGAATGTGCAATGATCTCTGGAGATAGAAAACCAAAAAGGAAGAACACACTTGGCATTTCTCAAGCTGAAAGAACTGAAGAGAAATTCAAGCCTTGAGTTGCAATATTGAAGGATTCTATGGGTAAAATATTAAATGATGCAACAAGCATCAAAAGAAGATAGAAAGAATACATAGAATCACAGTACCAAAAAGAATAAGTCGATGTTCAATCATTTCAGGAGGTAGCATATGATCAAAAACCAATGGTACTGAAGGAAGACGTCAAAGCTGCACTGAAGGCATTGGCATAAAACAAGACTTCAGGAATTGATGGAATACCAACTGAGATGTTTCAACAAATGGATGCAGTACTGGAAGTGCTGACTCATCTATGCCAAGAAATTTGGAAGACAGCTACCTGATCAACCAACTGGAAGAGATCCATATCTGTATCCATTCCAAAGAAAGGAGATCCAACAGAAGGTGGAAATTATCAAACAATATCATTTATATCACATGCAAGTAAAATTTTGCTAAAGATAATTCAGAAGTGCTTGCAGCAGTACATCGACAGGGAAGTGCCAGAAATTCAAACTGGATTCGGAAAAGGACTTGGAATGAGGAATATCTTTGCTGATGTCAGATGGATCCTGGCTGAAAGCAGAGAATACCAGAAAGATGTTTGCCTGTGCTTTATGGACGGTGCAAGGCATTTGACTGTGTAGACCATAACAAATTATGGATAACATTGCAAAGAATGGGAATTCCAGAACACCTAATTGTGCTCCTGAGGAACCTGTACCTAGATTAAGAGGCAGTCATTCTAACAGAACAAGGGGATCCTGGGTGGTTTAAAGTCAAGAAAGGTGTATGTCAGGCTTGTATCCTTTCACCATACTTACTCCATTCATATGCTGAGCAAATAATCCGAGAAGCTGGACTATATGAAGAAGAATGGGGCATCAGGATTGGAGGAAGACTCATTAACAACCTGTGATATGCAGATGACATAACCTTGCTTTCTGAAAGTGAAGAGGACTTGAAGCACTTACTGATGAAGATCAAAGACCATAGCCTTCAGTATGAATCACACCTCAACATTAAGAAAACAAAAATCCTTACAACTGGACCAATAAGCTATATCATGATAAATGAAGAAAAAATTGAAATTCTCATGGATTTTGTTTTACTTAGATCCACAATCAATGCCTATGGAAGCAGTAGTAAGAAATCAAACCACTCATTGCACTGGGCAAATCTGCTGCAAAAGACTTCTTTGAAGTGTTAAAAAGCAAAGATATCACTTTAAGGACTAATGTGTGCCTGACCAAGCCATGGTGTTTTCAGTCCCCTCATATGCGGTTGAAAGCTGGTCCTTGAATAAGATTGACAGAAGAAGAACAAAGAAGAATTGATGCCTTTGGATTATAGTGTTGTCAAAGAATATTGAGTATACCATGGACTGCCAAGATCAAACAAATCCGTCTTAGAAGTACTGCCAGAATGCTCCTTAGAAGCAAGGATAGGGTGACTTCACCTCACATACTTCGTACATGTTATCAGAAGGGACCAGTCCCCAGAGAAAGACATCATGCTTGGTAGAGGATCAGCAAAAAAAAGAAGACCCTAAACAGGATGGATTGACACAGTGGCTGCAACAATGGGCTCAAGCATAACAAGAATTGTGAGGATGGCACAGGACCAGGCAATGTTTCATTCTGCTGTACACAGGGTTGCTATGAGTGAGAACTGACTCGACGGCACCTAACAACAGCAACAACAGGTGTTCAATGATAGCCGCAATAATGGACTCAAACATACCAACAATCATGAAAACGGCACAGGACCAAGAAAAATTTTGTTCTGTTATACACAAGATTGCTGTCTTAGTCATCTAGAGCTGCTGTAAAGAAATACCACAAGTGAATGGCTTTAACAAAGAGAAATTTATTTTCTCAACTGTCTAGTAGGCCAGAAGTCCAAATTCAGGGCATCAGCTCCAAGAGAAGGTTGTCTCTCTCTGTTGACCTTCCCATCAATCTCCCCCCGGACTAGGAGCTTCTCAATGCAGGGACTTCGGGTCCAAAGGACGTGCTCTGCTCCCGGCACTGATTTCTTGGTAGTATGAGGTCCCCATGTCTCTGCTTGCTTCCCTTTCCTTTTATCTCTTGTAAGATAAAAGGTGGTGCAGGCAGCACCTTAGGGAAACTCCCTCTACATTGGATCAGGGATGTGACCTGGGTAAGGGTGGTGTTACAATCCCACCCTAATCCTCTTTAACATAAAATTACAATCACAAAATGGAGGACAACCACACTATTCTGGGAACCGTGGCCCAGCCAAATTGATACACACATATTTGGAGGGACATAATTCAAACCATGACAGTTGCCATGTGTCTGAGCCAACTTGGAGTCAACGAACAAGTATTCAATAACTGTGGGTCCCCGTGCTGCTCTTCTCTCCTGGCCTTCTGTCTCCACCACTAAGACCCTTTACTCACACTCTGTGCTTGTCCCTTAACAAGTTGTACCAAAATCATCCAAAGGCCATTCCCTGAGCCCCTGGGAATGTTAGTGTGAGTGGCAGCATGGGGTGAGGAGAAGCACAGGTGTAAGGGTACCTGTCCTCTCATCTTGATTCTAACCAGCTGTGTGACCTTGTGTGATCTCTATGCTCCCCAGTCTCACCGTCAGTAAAATGAGTGCATTGAATGAAAATCTAAGGCCCTTTATGAGTCTAATATACCAGGTTTGGTGAGAAGCGGCAAGATAATACTATTAAGTATGTTCAACCCCTCTAGATTATGATACGATATGTATTTCTTTAAAACTTCCTGACCACTTGAATAAACACAAGTATTGTTTCTTCAGCTAAAATGACTAAGACAAAGATACCGAGATTTGGAAATGAAGGCCAAGATAATAAGAGACAACCAGAATGCACTGCAGGAAGTTTAGTGTGTGGTTTGCTGCAATGCCTCTCAATCTTAGCCACACAGTTTATATAACAGTAACAAGACGGTGGAGTATTCTACTAAGCCACAGTCTGCTGGAATTTTCTGTTATCCCTAGGTCTGAAGGAGCCACTGACCTCCAGTGTCCTCCTGACAGCTAATTGTGCAAAGGAAATGGAGAGGAATGGAAAGCAGTGTAGGTGGAATGGTGACTTCCAATGGCCAATGCCCATCTCTGCCTGAAGGTTTTCTTTGGCCGCTGTGCCTGTGCACACAGCAAGCTGAAATTGAACACCCTAAGGAGCAGTCCTTCACCAATGCCTGATGGAAGCCCAGCTCCTTCACCTCAGATAGGATCACTCTGAGTTCTGTGCTCTTCTCTCAATTCCTGAGCATTCCAGTTGCCCACAGGGGTAATTTGCTGAACAATGCACCACTCCCCTCCATTCATTGCTTTCCCTTTCCCATTGTCCTATTGGTGTTTCCTGTGATCTCTTTCCAAACAAACTATTTTCACTCAAATTCATGTTTCAAAGTCTGCTTCTGGAGGAAATCCAAACTAACACAAATGGTTTAGCTCCTAAAGATATAACTTTATTCTAGAAATGATCTATGGTTTTATTCATTAGCTCATTTATTTATTCAACAAATATTTGTTGTGCTCCTACAAGGCCAAGCACTGAAAAATAGAGAGAGAGAGAGAGAGAGATGATAGATAGACACAGACAGATAGATAGATAGGTAGATAGATATTCTATGAAAAATCAATAGGTGGGTATTTGATTTTTAATCTCTCTTGACAGGCAGAGTTAGCTGTGGAAAGGGCAAGGGATTATGGGGCCACTGTAGTACCAGCCTTTTCTGGACACAGCAAGGACCAGATGTACTCACTGGTGGAGTATCTGAAGATGAAAGACCTAGCTCCGAGAAGCTTCTGATCCAACACCCACCTCTTCCCCAGCATCCAACAACACAAAAGCCTCTTTATGATATGAGGCATGAGGAGGTAGTTAGGGCAAATTCTGCTCGGGGAAAATGTGTAGCAAGAATAAAGAACAGTGCTGCAACCTTTGTGTTTGTCCAGGTGGCTGTTAATGTCAGAGGCACTTCCAGGGGCTGACCAGCCACAGGGGTTCATCTGGATCTTTGAAGCCTGCAGCCCTTCTAGCCATTAATTCTGCCCAGCATCCTGGGACGTGAATGTTGCTCCAAAGGTGGGCCACTGAGCATGTCACAGAGGGCACGTGTACCCCTGAGGGGCAAAGGGAATCATGCAGTCCTCCCTTTGGCATCCCAGGGAGAGCCCATGGGTTTTAAAAAGAAACATCGAATAAAAGTGACAGGGCTCTAGAGTCAAAAAACTAAGAACTAACTCAGCTGAATAAATGGTGTCTGTCTGTGCATTCACCAGCACTCCCTGTCTCCTTCCAGAAAGCACTCAGGGGTTGAAAAACTATTATCATGGAGCTTGAAGATATTATGCTGAGTAAATAAGTCCATCACAAAAGGACAAATATTATATGACCTCACTTATATAAAAAGACAAGAACAGGCAAATGTATAGAGACCAAAGTTTATTAGTGGTTACCAGGGACAGAAGGGAGGGGAAAGGTAGGGTTATTGCTTATGGAGCACCGAGTTTTGGTTTACTGTGATGGTAAATTCGTTGTTGATCAAGGGTAGCATTTGCACAGCCTATTAATGTAATTGATGTCAATAAGTTGTACAGCTACAAAAAGTTGAATTGGCAAATGTTGTTAATAGATATATTTACAGAGAGAGCGAGAGAAGCTGCTGAGGCTGGTTATGTACAACCAAACACCTCATGAGATTTGGCTTCTTGGTTTAGAGGTTAGGGTCGTGATTTCATGGGACTTCCCAGTTAATTGGCCTAATATTGTGTTTAGTGCTTCTGTTCTACCTTCTAGTTTGCTGTGTAGTGCCTGAGGTCTTAAAAGCTTGCGAGTGGCCATCCAGAGTACAGCAATTTGTCTTTATTTACCTGGAGCAACAGAGGAAGACGGAGTGTCAGGAATAGGTGAAGGAAATGAAATGTATTGCTAATTGCCACCATGAACAACTGCCTCTTTTGCCATGAAACCAGAACAGTATGGTGCCGAGATACCATTACTGAACATTTTGATCAAAGATTCTATAGAAGAATCCTGATTGAAAGGGGGAAGTGTAGAACAGATTTCAAATTCTCATGGAATCCAGACTTTCTGAAGCAACTGAGGCTGGATGAGCCCCCGAAACTATTGCCCTGAGATAATATTGAAACCTTAAACCAAAAATATTCTCTGATGTCTTCTTTAAATCAAACAAATAGTTTAGCTAAATTAGTAAAGAATGTCTTCCCTGAGCATTGTGCTCTATTAAAGAACTGTCTATATAGGATCAAATTGACAAGGACAACTCAAAAGGTTAGATAGGAAACAGGCAGTGAATTTATGTTAATGGGGGAGGAACAATTCAAAAAAGGAGGGTGAGAATGGTTGCACAACTTGGAGAATGTAATCAATGTCACTGAATAGTACATGTGGATACTGTTGAATTGATGTATGTTTTGCTGTGTAGATTCCCAGCAACAACAAATACAAAGTAAATTATTAAAACAAAACAAAACTTCAATGTTTAATCGTTATAGCTGTTAATTTCTGAGTTTTTCCAACTGTACATGTTACTTAAGAGAATTATGAGCTCTATGGAGACTTCAAAGTGATTTAAAAAAGGATTCTAAAAATTATATGTTCTAAAAAAGGTTTGGAATAGCTCTGCAAAAAACAAACAATTATCACAGCAATGTCAGAGGTGCAAGAGTGAGCCTTCTCTCCTTTCTTCAATACCACAATGTTGACTGAGGGCTTTTGATGCTATTTGTGTGGGTAACTCACCTCAGTGTAGTTCTAGAATTTCTTCATTAGGTTTACATGTGCCAAAATGCATTTTGAAACCTTGATTCTAATAGATATCAGTTACCAGGATCATGAATTGGGCTAAAAGCTCATGAAGTTTAATATTCAAGTCAAATAATTGACATGTCCATTTAAGCGCATTTTTGTAATTCCCTATATAATGACATAGGGTCACTATGAGTCGGTATCGATGGCAACAGGTTTGGTGTATGGGATATAATGATAAGAGAATTGTATTTTTGTCTCCTTCTTTTCTTAAGTGGCTCTTTTCCACTTCTTCTGAGCCTGCTTTAAGGCCAGGCAGTTTTGTGGTAGGAAGCACAGGGGTGCTTCAAGAGAAGGAGGAGAGGGTGAAGCAGCAGAGTTTGTTTACTATACAATGCAGGTACGTGGAGGGAAGGGAGCAGGAGGAGCAGGACTCTACTGCTGAGCCTCTTCTGCCACCAAACCCCTGGTGCCCGGCACTCTGGGAGGCTGTCACTCTGCTACTGTCTGCCACGCTATAGAAGACAGTCACAATGTGAACTTTTTGTCTCTTTTTATGAGAAAATATAAGTATTGTGTTCAGAAATTAAATTCGACCACTTGTTAATAGATTTTATCATTTAAGTGGTATTTATTACATTGTTAATTCATTTGATTTTGAGAATTAGAGGTCAAATCTTTAACAAATTCATCTATGGTAATAAAGCTTAATATTAATGAAGACAGTGTTAGATGAGTGGGGGTGAACACAGGGAACATAGTCCCAAGTTCCAGAATTATTTTCTTCCAGTAAGAGCTCTAGTGCTTACTGTGTACTAGGCTTTTGTGGTAATACAAACTGGAATGAGAAAATAATTCCCACTCAGTTTATAATCTGACTAAGGAGTTAAGGTAAATACTAAAGTAGTGCAATGTAAGATAGACTATATAGTAAGTAGCATTAAGAAAATAGTCTTCAGATGGTATAAGATCTTAGAAAAGGTGGAGATCATCTTTATTGTGGGAAATTCATTCATTCACACAACAAATGTTTTTTGAGCACTTACTATGACCAGGTAGAGGAGCCCTGGTTTCTCAGTGGTTAAGTGCTTGGCTACAAACCAAAGGTTCGAACCCATCAGCTGCTCCATGAAGAAAGATCGGGCAATCTGCTTCCATAAAGATTACAGCCTTGGAAACTCTATGGGGCTGTTCTACTCTGTCCTGTAGGGTCTCTATGAGTCAGAATTCAACTCAATGGCAATAGGTTTGGTATGGCCAGGTACAAACTGTTAATGTGCTAGGCTGTTAACCAAAAGTTTGGAGGTTCGAGTCAACTCCGATGCACCTCAGAAGAAAGCCCTGGTAATCTACTTCCAAAAACTCAGCCATTGAAGACCCTATGAAGCACAGTTCTACTCTGACACGCATGGGGTCCCCATGAGTCCAGATTGACTTAATGGCAACTGGTTGGTTTAGTATGGCCAGGCACTATTCTAGGATATTGGGGTACAAAGACAACTAGTAATCCCTGCCTTCATGGAGGTTACAGTCTAGTGGGGAGAGACAGATAATAAACAAAAACATAGCAAGTAAGTAAATTATTATTGTTATTATTATTTAGGAGGTTCTAAATATTAAGGGAAAAAAATAAATAGACTGGAGATTGTGCCACTGGGTAGACCACAATGAGGATGTAGGCCTTTACTCTGAATGGAAGAAGGAGCCATCGCAGGGTTCTGAGAGCAGAGTGACAAGATCCAACTGACATTTTAACAGGATCTCTCTGGAATGAGAATAGCCTCAGAAGATGTTTGAAGGAAATAGGAAAAATCATCATATTGTTAGTTGCTGTTAGGTGCCCTCATGTCAGCTCCGACTCATAGCTACCTTATGTATAATAAAAGAAACATTGCCCGGTCCTGCGCTATCCTCACAATAGTAGGTATGTTTGAGACCATTGTTAATCATCATAGTTATCATCATGTTTATTGAGTAAGTCCTACGTGCCACTCATTGTGATAATCAGGTATCATGGATTCTCTCATGTATTCTCCTGTCAACACTATGGGGTAGATAATACTATTATCCCTACTACACATTTATACCAACCCAAGCCATGGTGTTTTCAATCACTTCATATGCATGTGGAAGCTTAACAATGAATAAGGAAGACAAAAGAAGAATTGACGCCTTTGAAATACAGTGTTGGCGAAGGATATTGTATATGCCATGGATTGCCAAAAGAAAGAAAAAATCTGTCTTGGAAGAAGTACAGCCAGAATGGTCCTTGGAAGTGAAGATTGCAAGACTTTGTCTCAAGTACTTTGGACATGTTATCAGGAGGGACCAGTCCCTGGAGAAGGACATCATACTTGGTAAACCAGAGGGTCAGAGAAAGAGAGGAAGACCCTCAACGAGATGGATTGACACAGTGGATATAACAGTAGGCTCAAGAGTAACAACGATTGTGAGGATGGCGCAGGACAGGGCAGTGTTTTGTTCTGTTGTACATGGGGTTGCTGTGAGTTGGAACCGACTCGACGACACCTAACAAATTATACTGATAAAGAAATTGAAGCTGAAACACTAAATACTTTGTCTAAAACCTCGCAGTCACCAAGAGATAGAGCCGTACATCTGTCAAATGTTTCAACCACTTGCCTTCCTATTTCCAGGCTGTTCTACTACACTGGGTATCAGCTTTTCCTGTGACCTCACTTACATGATATGAATTTCCTGATCAAAAGCCCCTCCTGATGTTTGAAGTCCTCCTTTGGGAAGTTTACCAAAAGGTTGGCAGTTCAAATCCTTGGAAACACTATAGGGCAGTTACTCTGTCCTATAGGGTTGCTGTGAATTGGATTCGACTCGAGGTTAACAGGTTTGGTTTTGTTTTTTGGGGGAAGTTTGTGTGCCATCACTTTTAACGGGAACTCTGTTCCATTCAAGCCAAGAAATCATTGACTGTAATGGTCAAGGCAATGCTGTAGGGAATGCAAATGATAAAGCAGATGATGTCAAAGAATTTGTAACACAATACAGCAGGAGTGACAAGGTATATATATGTGTGTTTAAAAAATAAAGACCAGGCAAAAAGAGCAAGGCAGACAAAAGGCTGATAGAATTTAAGGTGCTCAGCTCATTGCCCTTCAAACATGCTATGTTCATTGATCATTTTATGTCTGGCCCTTACACACTGGCCCTCACATATCTTTTTATCCTCATAAAAAACTTATAGCTAACTGCTGATTGTTATCACCTCCAATTTATAGAAAAAAAAACCAAGGCTTAGATATGTTAAGTAACTGCCAAAATTGCAGAGCAAGGTGTCATCTTGGAATCCATACCATTTTTATTAACTCCAAATTGCATTGGCTTTTTACTACTATGCCACACTGTCATTTGGAAGGGTGTCTGTGGTAGGGTGTGGTGGGGGGGAAGAAATTGAGATTCATTGTCTGACACAAAAGAATGAATGACTAACAGTATCATTAATGGCTGTCCAAAAGAGCACGCAACTGGGTGGTGATGCAGGGTGGGTATCTCTTACCTAAAGATGCAGCAATTGAAGCCACCTTTTAAGAAGGACAAGGTGAGTCTGGAAGGGGCTGAGTGCCAAGATGGCTGGTAAGTCTAAAACCAGGTAAGAATTTGGCTAAAGCCTCGATATGACTGTTGAGTTGCTGGGAGTTAAGTCAGTAGAAGAAATGGGGAGAAACTTAGGATGAGGGTTGGGAAGTCAGCATGCTGGCTAAGAAAGAAAGATACAAATAAAAGAGAAGGGTACAGAGTAAGACTGAGGGAACTTGATAGCAGAACTTCCGTAAGGGTCTTAGGCCAAATGTGGGTTTCATTTAATAGGGCACAGTCAACACTCAGCCGCCAGTTGGTAGAGTATCTCTCTGGCAAATCGTCCCTAGTGCTCAGGCTGTAGTTCAAGATTGTTCCTTTCACAACCTGTGGGGAGACCTGTGGTGTCTGGGGCTCGGGGTGTGAGGAATGATATTTATTCTCCAAGGTGTCCAGCCACTCCTAGATCTTTTATATCATTATTGAACTCAACCATTCCCATGGACCCTTACAAATAAATTTATTTATTCATTTATTTATTTCTTCTTTGCTTCCTTGTTTGTTTATTTATTAAGTAAATCAAAGTTTCTTTTCCCTGTGTTAATCTTGCCTCAAAAAGAAGGATTTTGTGGTACATATTTGACATTAAGTGCTGTAGTATTTTTATCCAAGAGTTCTTTTCTCAGCCCTGGATTTTGTGAGGCAAGAGAATTAAAAGAAATTGCTTCGATTTCTACCATTTTGCCATATATTTATTATTGAGGGGTGGTGTAAGCTTGTATTTCTTGTTTTCTAACCTTGACGTTATTTGGGTTACATCTCCACAGCCTCAAATGATGAAAAGTCTTGGCAGTTATTTAGTTTAATTTACCACAATCAAAAGGAGCCCTGGTGGCACAATGGTTAAGCACTTGGCTGCTAACCAAAAGGTTGGCGGTTCATACTCACTAGCGACTCCATTGGAGAGAAGACCTGGCTATCTGCTCCTGTATTACTGCCCCATTTCCAGCCTAGGAAACCCTATAGGACAGTAATATTCTGTCAAATGTCATTGTCAAGTGTCATAATCGACTCAACAGCACAAAACAGCACCATAATCAAACCCACTCAGGACTCTGAGGACTGAATAACACTGCTTGGTTAAAAATAAATAAATAAATAAAAATAAATGTACATGTATAATATAAAGTAAAGACAGATTATTGTATTCATCATCATTGCATCTTACATCTCCATTGTCCTCTTCCCTTGTCAAGGCCCCAGTTTTGCTATTATCTCATTTGACCACTGTGGCAACCGTGAGAGATGACCAGGCAGATGAGCAAACTGAGGCAAAGGTGTGCCCTGGCTGAAGTCATTCAGTTTTTCTTCATTAAATTCAGGTGGTGCAAATGATTAAGCACTTGACTACTAGTCAAAAGGTTGGTGGTTCAAATTCCCCTAGAGGCGCCTTAGAAGACAGCCTGGTGATCTGCTTCTGAAAAGTCACAGCCTTGAAACCCTATGGAGCACAGTTCTACTCTGACACACGTGAGGTCACCATGAATTGGAATCAACTAACTACAACAACAACATCCAATCTTCTATTCAAATACTAATATAACATGAGCTGAGGTTAGGATTTTTCCCATATCTTCTAGCTGATTAGATAAACTTGTCAAAGGAAAAAAACTGGAGCAGAAAGTTAAGGCACTTTTAAATTTCTGTTTCTAGAAGCGTGAGGGCAAGACAAGGCTTGATGGATTGGTATCAAATTTGTCTTTAATGACGCTTATCCTGAGTTCCTATCTTACAGGCAGCTGCAGAACAACCAATAATCCTGAACATAGGATTAAATAATACATGAAGGATTTCCTGACAAGCCTGTTAGACTTAAATTTTGGAACATGCAGAACATGACTCAGAATCTCAGGAGAAATAGGCCCAATGAGTGATATCATTGACACTCTGAATTTTTTTTTCCTTTTTTAAGGAAAAACGATTTCATGCTTGAAAATTTTTACTTTCATTTTACTGTATTTTATAGTTTAGAGCTGCACTGTCCAAAACAGAAGTCACTAGCCACATATTCATGACTAGTGAGCACTTAAAATGTGACTTGACGAAATTGAGGTGCTGTCAGTATAAAATGGAGCCTCGGCAACTCAGTGGCTTAAGAGCTCGGCTGCTAACCAAAAGGTCAGCAGTTCAAATCCACCAACCTCTCCTTGGAAACCCTATAGGGCAGTTCTACTCTGTCCTATAGGGTCTCTATGAGTTAGAATCGACTCAATAGCAATGGGTTTGGTTTTGGTCAGTGTTAAAATCATCCCAGATTTTGAAGATTTAGTACTAAATAAAGAACATAATAGGTAATAAGTTTTATATTGATTACAGAGCCCTAGTGGCACAGTGGTTAAAAGCCCAGCTGCTAACCAAAAGGTCAGCAGTTTGAATCCACCAGCCGCTCCTTGGAAACCCTATGGGGCAGTTCTGTTCTGTCCTGTATGGTTGCTATGAGTTGGAATCAACTCAGTGGCAACAGGTTTGGTTTTTAGTAAGTTGATAACATGTTGAGATGATAATATTGTGGATATACTAGGTTAAATAAATTATATTATTAAAATGAATTTTACCTGTTTCTTCTAGTTTTTAATGTAGCTACCATAAAATTTAAAATCACAAATGTGGCTCACGTTAGCAGCTTGCATTATATTTGTTTGATAGCACTGGTATAGAGAACACTTCTCTGTCAAGAACTGTTAAGTGTTAGAGATTTTATCCTACTTGCAAGCTAGCAATTTATCCCTCCACAGTTTGGTGAATGCTGGTAGAAGACATGAGACTCCTGGGTAAGAGATGGACAGTTTATTACTCACAGTAATAGTAGTGACCACAATATCAGCATATGAGTGCCATCTCACCAAGTTCCAGCTTCCACAGGGCAATGCAAAAAGAGTCAGACGACAACAATATGGATAGTGGATTGTGTTACAGAACTCTGAATTTAGAGAACTTGAATCTTTTATAATGGGCAGTAAACAAACCTGCCATTTACTCTGGAGGAAGACATTATATCTTCCAAGGGTTTTTACTATACAAACACCCTTGAAAAGATACTTTAGGAAAAAGGATAGCTAGTGCATTGTTTGCAAGACCTACAGAAGCGTGAGAGACCCGTGGAAAATTGTCTCCCAATATTCTCATTTCCTTAAGTCTTCTTTTCTTAGACTATCCATTTCTCTTTGCGGATGTTATCTTTTTACAGATTAATTTAGCATATATTGTTAAGAAGCCAACATTAATCTCTAACTCATTGTCATTTTCTGAAAAGGTTTGTAATTTCCTTATTGAATTGTTGTTGTTAGTTGTCATCGAGTTGGTTCCAATCATGGTGACCCTATGTGTGCCAAATACTGCTCCATAGGGTTTTCAAGGCTGTGACCTTTCAGAAGCAGACTGCCAGGCCTGTCTTTGAGGCACGTTTGGATAGGTTGAAATCATTAACCTTTTAGTTAGTAGTCAAGTGCTTAACTGTTTGCTCCACCCAGGGACTCTATTGAATTGTACACCACAATATATCCTAAACCCCTCTTCCCTTCTCTGAAAAGAATCCATCTTCCCAAAAACATTACATCAAAATTTACTTACTGGAACTTACGGGCAATGTGGTGCTATAGTGTGAAGCACCACACTGTCCCTCCACAGCAAAGATCAGAAAAACTAAGTCAAACAGAGTCACACATCAATCCTGAAACCCTAAGCATCAAATGGAGAGATAAAGAACTCAACTAAGCATGGAATGGAATAAGAAATTGACCGAGAACAGAGACTGAGGAGAGATATATGCAGAGGTCCCCTATCAGCTACCACAGCACGGATCTGCCATCTTGGACTCCTATCAGAGATCAGCCAACAGCGGATATGAGAAAGCAGCTTCACAGAGCTTCCATCAGGAGACAGAACTACCAGTAACCAGTGATATAGGCTTTCCCACTGCCCAACATTCTTCACCCCCACTTAGCGTCTTCTGCTTCCTGCAACCACAGTCTCTTGACTGGGAAGCACCAACTTCACCCCTGTGTCGCTTGGATTCCACCCGCCCTCACTGGCCAGCTGCTGAGTGCCTTATGTTGGCTGCTGCTGTTGCTTTTTTCTGCTTCTTTAGATTTCTTCCTTACCTCCCACCACCTCCCCCTCCTTTCTCTCAAATACCTGGCTCCGTGTGCCATCTTTGCTTCTTCCTGAAAGGCTGTGAAATGCCACTCGACTGTGAAACTGCTTCCCAGCCCATGCTGCCAAGCTGGTGGGACCCTCCCGGGGCTTTTTTGTTTGTTTGCTCTGATCTGTTTGTTTGTTTTCTTTTTCTTTTCTTGGCCTGGGAGCCCCTTCTAGCTGGGGAGTACCATGCCACTTGGAAGCTACTCCCTTACCCTGTGCAGATGCACAGGGACATCCCTGGGGGCATTTCTTTTTGTTGTTTTCTTTTCTTTTCTTTTTTTGGTTTTTTTTGTTTGTTTGTTTGTTTGTTTGTTTTGTTTTCTTCTCTCTCTTACTCCCTTTTTGTCTTTCTTCAATTCCAGTTTCTCGATTTATTCATTTTTTTCTTTTACCCTTTTTCTTTTTTCTCCCCCCATTTCTCAGTCTCTCATCTCTCCACTCCAATAGCAAGCTCCCTTAGCACTCTTTTTCATTTGTGTGTAAGTTTTTGGCTCCTGTTCCTCTCTCCTCTCTCTCATCTTTCCCATACCCATCTTAGCTCCACACATCACAATCTACTCCCTCCTTCCTGCCTACCTGCATACTCTCAAGCAGCACAGGCATGGCCTACTGGAACCTGCCCTGCACTGTCATCCCTGGTATGTGCCACAAACAACCCACCCTAGCAACACCCCTTCAGCTGCACCTGCTCTGCTGTAGCATACCTGAATGACTGACCTGCCCATTGGAGAAGGAGGTGAAAAGTATTGTGCCCACAGACGAGCAAACAACAAAGAACACACAGCCTGCCTGCTCAGACATAACCAAATGAAACAAAAAAACAGGATGAAACAAACAAATCTACAATTAATAAATGAGGAAAATAACCACTGAATGTCCCAAAGACAGTAGACGATATCAAAACATTTACGAAAACAGGACAGGATGGCTCCAGTAGGCGTCCAAAATAAAACACCAGATGACCTTCCAGGAGAAGAAAAGGCACTAGACCTAACTGATAGGGAATTCAAATCTCTAATATTCAGAATTATCCAAGAGTTGAAGCAAAAAGCAGACAAAAATGAGGAAAAAATATACACATTCATGGAAAAGGCAGACAAATTCATGGAAAATACAGACAAAAAAATGGAAGAATTTAAGAAAATAATACAGGAACAAAATGCTAAAATAAATTCACAACTAGAAATCATACAAAAACAACAATTAGAAATCCAAAAGATAAAGAACAAGATTTCAGAAATGGACAGCATAATAGAACGGCCGAGGAGAAGGTTGGAAACGATGGAAGATAGGAACAGTGAAATTGAAGACAAACACTTGGATACAACTCTGTTTGAGGAAAAATCAGAAAAAAGAACAAAGAAAAATGAAGAAACCCTGAGAATTATGTGGGATGCAATCAAAAGCAAAAATCCATGAGTGATTGGAGTACCAGAACAGGGGGAGAAAGCAGAAAACACAGAGAGGATCATTGAAGAATTTCTGACAGAAAACTTCCCCAATGTCATGAAAGATGAAAAGCTGACCATCCAAGAAGCTCAATGAATCCCGTATAGGATAGACCCCAAAAGAAAATCACCAAGGCATATCATAATCACACTTGCCAAAACCAAAGACAAACAAAGAATTCTGAGAGCAGCTCAAGAAAAACAAAAAGTCACATACAGAGGAGAAACAATAAGACTAAGCTAGGATTATTTGGCAGAAACCATGCAGGCAAGAAGGCAATGGGATGACATATATAAAACCTTGAAAGAAAAAAATTGCCAACCAAGAATAATATATCGTGCAAAACTCTCATTCAAATATAATGGTGAAATTAGGTCATTTCCAGATAAACAGAAATTAAGGGACTATGTAAAAACCAAACCAAACTTACGAGACTTATTAAAGGGAGTCCTTCAATCTGAGAACAAACAACATCAGACCACAGGCTGAATATAGGACACAGGATTCTACTAGCCAGATACCAACCTAGGAAATGAACTCTCAAGGACTATGCAAAACCAAAAGAATTACAACAGGGAACCCAAGAGGTTAATCTGTAAATGACAACAACATCAGAACAATACAAGAGGGAATAAATGGTGTAGGTATAGAACCTTCTAATGGAGATGAAGGCAAGGAGATACAAAGTAATAATAGACTGGTTCAAATCTAGGAAGATAAGGGTAAATTCCAAGGTAATCACAAAGAAAGTTAATAAACCTGCTCATCAAAATAAAGAAGAAAAACATAAAGTCTCAGTAAAAACAAAACCTACAAAAACAAAAGAAATTAAAAAAAAAAAATCCACAGACAAAAGGACCTCAGCACAGGAGAGTAAGAGGAACAAAGAAAATGTCAGCACTACAAAAAAAAAAACACTACAAAATGCAATCCCACTCCTAGGAACATATCCTAGAGAAATAAGAGCCGTCACACGAATAGACATATGCACACCCACATTCATTGCAGCACTGTTCACAATAACAAAAAGATGGAAACAACCTAGATGCCCATCAACAGATGAATGGATAAACAAACTATGGTACATACACACAATGGAGTATTATACAAAGATGAAGAACAATGACGAATCTGTGAAGCATCTCATAACATGGATGAAACTGGAGGACATTATGCTGAGTGAAATAAGTCAATCACAAAAGGACAAATAGTGTATGAGACCTCTAGTGTAAAAACTCATGTAAAAGTTTACACACAAAAAGAAACAATCTTTGTTGGTTACAAGGGATGCGGGGGGGGGGACTAAATAGACAATAGATAACTTTGGTGAAGGGTAAGACAGTATACAATACTGGGGAAGCGAGCACAGCTTGTACAAGGAAAGGTCATGGAAGCTCCATAGACACTTCCAAACTCCCTGAAGGACTCAATTGCTGGGCGGAGGGCTGTGGGGACCATGGTCTCGGTGAACATCTAGCTCAATTGGCATAACACAGTTTATAAAGAAAATGTTCTACATTCTACCTTGGTGAGTAGTGTCTAGGGTCTTAAAAGCCTGTGAACAGCCATCTAAGATATTCCACTGGTCTCATCCCTTCAGGAGCAAGGGGGAATGAAGAGAACAAGATACAAGGAAAAGATTAGTCCAAAGGACTGATGGACCACAGCTACCATGGCTTCCACCAGACTGAGTCCAGTACAGCTAGATGGTGCCCGGCTACCACCACTGACTGCTCTGACTGGGATCACAATAGAGGGTCCTGGACAGAGCTGGAAAAGGATGTAGAACAAAATTCTAACTCACAAAAAAAAGACCAGATTTACTGGCCTGACAGACTGGAGAAACCCCGAGAATATGGCCCCTGGACATCCCTTTAGCTCAGAGGTAAAGTCACTCCTGAAGTTCACCGTTCAGCCGGGGATTGGACAGCCTCATAAAACAAAACAGGACTAATGAGGAACAGCAGTCCAGGGACAAGGACTAGAAGGCAGGAGGGTACAGGAAAGCTGGTGATAGGGAACCCAAGGTTGAGAAGGGACAGTGTTGACATGTCATGGGGTTGTTAACCATTGTCATAGGGAAATATGTGTACTGTTTAATGAGAAACTATTTGCTCTGCAAACCTTCATCTAAGGTACAAAAGAAAAAAAAAAAGAATTATCTATGTGAGATCAGATTGACAACAGCAACTCAAAAGGTTTGATGGGAAGCCTAGGGGGCGGTGAGTTGAAGATAATGGCGATGGAGTAATTTGGAAAAGGATAGCGAGAATAGCCGCACAATTGGAAGAATGCAATCGATGTCACTGAATTGTACATGTAGAAACTTTTGAAATGGTGTAACTTTGGCTACGTATATTTTCACCAAAAAAAAGGTCCTCCAAGGTCTAGAAGGCAGAGTGTTGACATGTCGTGGGGTTGTTAAGCAATGTCATAAAACAATATGTGTACTGACTGTTTAATGAGAAACTATTTGTTCTGTAAACCTTCATCTAAAGTACAATAAAAAAAATTTAAATAGAAATAAAGTGCTAAAAAGCAAAAAAAAAATTTACTTACTGGATCATTGGCACTATGCCTGAGAAGTAATCCTGGAACTAGAAAGCTCAACTAAAATAGGCTGGTTCTCTGGACACAAGCTTTAGGAAACATTTGGAAGCGCCGGCACTTTGAAAACATTTGTTTAACTGAACAGTGATTTGAAGTCTCCTCAAAGGCTTGACTCTGGAATCTCAGTTCCCATGGCAGCACACAGGTCTGAACAGGCTCTGTCCTGCACCCTGGAACTTTGCACCTTCAAAGCATTTTACCAATAACAAGTAATTGATTTTCACAATGCAGTGGTGAGCTTGATCATTAAGTACTATTATCCAGTTTGACTGCCTTAATTTACTTGCCGAAGGCCCCAGCAATCACAGTCAAAGCAAGAGATGGACCCAGAATATCTGGCTTCTGTGCTGAATTAACGTCCCCGGACCATGTCCATTTTTTTGCATATAAAACCACTCCTCCCTGTCCTCTTACACACAGTCAATAAATAGCGTTTTGTTCGGTAATACTGTGTTTTTCTATCCTGTCGCTTAGACATTATTTTATTTTAGTTCTGTTAGAATTTTCACTCTCTCATTTTTATTTATCTATTTTATTCATTTAAATAGATAATAGGTGCACACACAAAAGCAAAAAAGAGGTGAGGTGTATGCAGTGAAAAATATTTTGCCTTCCTCCTCTGTCACCCAACCACCTAGCTCTCCTCCCTGGTGGCACCATCTTTATTAATTCTTGCGAATACTTCTGGAAATAGACCATCATTTAAAAATATTTTCCCTATATTATGCAATTAATAGCATGCTATATGCATATTTTTCTGCATCTTGCCTTTCTCACTTAATTATTAATCTTGGAGATCATTCCACATCAATACATCCGTGTGCCATAATTTAGTTCATCAGTCTGCTATTAGGAGGGCATATAGATTTTTGCTGTTCTTTGCTATTACAAACAGTACTTACTTATTTAGTTACTTAACCAGCGCTTACACAGTGCTCACTTTGTGCCACACTCTGCAATAAATATCCTTGTACTTACATCATTTCCTGCATGTGCAAAATTAATGAAGTACAGAGGTTCTGCTGTTTTTAAGCTATCCTTGGGCAAATGGCTTGACATTTCCCAGCTCAGTCTCCTCATTTACAATATGGGACACTAATAGTACCCACCTCATAGGGTTGTTGAGAGGATTAAATTAGTTAAATACCTATAAAGCACTTAGCATGGTGTCCAACGCAAAGAAACTATACCCATTGTAGCTGTAATTTGCATTTCTGTAATTATGAGGGAATCTGAGCATCTTTTCAGTTGTCTGTTAGGTTACTGACCTTTTACTTATTGATATGTCAGCCTTTTAGAATACTACTTACACATCTATGTGTGTGCACGTATATATACACATATACGCACACATACCCACATACACACTTACATATATACACCCTTTGTCCATGATATCAGTTGAAAATATTTTCCTAGTTTGTAATTTATCATTTTGTCTTGTTTTTCTTACTTTGTACATTTTTTTTATTATTATGTAACCAAATTTATCCATCTTTTTTTAATACGACTTTTGGGTTTTGTATCCACAAGGCCTTTCCTACTGTGAGATAATAAAAAAACATTTTTTTTCCATATTTTTCTGGTGCTTTATACTTTTCTTTAAGTTGAATCATTGATCCATCTGCAAATTATTTTGGTCTTAGGTGAGCCAAGAATTCCACTTTTTTTCCCAGATGTCTTTTGGTAGTTCCAAAACCATAATGACAATTTAGGAAAAAGTATAGTTTAACTTCAGAGAATTTTATAATTTATGAATAGTACAATTTTTGTTTTACCAAGTATGTGTTTTATAGGATGATGAGAGTGTGTATGGCCTTTGCTATCCAGCCTATTATTCATAATAAGTACTTGTCCTTGAGGGCCAGGGGATAACTTGCCTGTCTTTATTGATCAACCCGTACTAGCACTCAGCTACAAGAGGCACATACTAAGAGATGGTGACAGAAGGAAGAGAAGAACTCAGATGTGTAAGAATGTGGACACTGCCTCCCCCGCCCCGGCCCCCCAAAGCTTACAATTAACTTGTAGAGAAAGGAGAGCAACGGTTGTCTTCAGAGTAAGAAAGAGCGCCTCTATATGAAGTGTTTAGGAGATGGTTATGGTGAAGTTGGGATTTTAACTGTGATCCTCACAATGAACAACTGGCAAAGAAAACATTCAAGGCAGTTAGAGTGAGCAAAGACCTGCAGGCTTACACATCTTGCTTTGTGTCACAAAGCCAAGGATGCAGTAGGTGCCCAATAAATCATTGTCTGAATTTAATTAATCACTTGTTGGGAAGAAACGTGGCATTTACAGAAAGTCATGAATGGAGTTACAGATTTAAATTGTTGATGAATCATGTGTGTATTCCTGAACTTTGAGCACAGCTTTCCCTGTATTTCCTTATTCTAGTTGCTGGAAAATCAAGTCTAATTAAATACTTTGATTAATATTGTGTTTTCCAATTTCATCACCTAGGTCAAATCTGAACACAGTAATTTAACCACTCATCTCTGTTTTAAAGGGATTTTTTAAAGAATGTATTTCATTCATTCTTCCAACAAACATTTATTGCATGTATGATATATGTCAGGTATTAGGGTAAGTGCAAGGGATACAAGATAAAACACCCACCTTGCCCTCAAGGAGATCACAGTCTAATACAAGAGACAGAAACACTGACAGACAATGGAAATGATTAAAATGTGATGTGATACCCACTGCCTCGGGGTCAATTCTGACTCACAGCAACCCTACACGTTTCATAGTAGTACTGCACTTCATAGGGTTTTCAATGGCTATTATCTTACAGAAGTAGATACCAGACCTTTCTTCTGAGGCACCACTGGCTGGATCTGAACCTCCAACTTTTCAGTTAGTAGCCAAGCGCAAACCATTTGCCTACCGAGTGACCTATTAAAACATTTGTAACTATTTGTTTACTTGGTTAGTATAAAGGAGATTTAATGTTTTTGTAAAAGTTACTCACTGTTATGAATTATGTCCCCACAAAATATGTGTTGGAATTCTAACCTGTATACCTGTGGATGTAATCCTATTTGGAAATAGAGTTTTCTTGTTATGTTAATGAGGCCATATCAGTGTAGCATGTGTCCTAAACCCAGTCACTTCTGAGTTATAAAAAGAGCAGATTAGACACAGAAGAAAACACAAATGAGGGAAGATAGATGCCATGTGAAGATTGCCATGGAACCCCAGAGCCAACAGAGAGAGAGTCTACCCCTGGAGCTGTGCCCTAAATTCAGACTTCTAGCCTCCTGAACTGCGAGAAAGTAAATTTCTGTTCTTTACAGTCACCCGCTGGTGGCATTTGTGTTATAGCAGCACTAGGAAACTAAGACACACTCAAAGTAAAAAAAAAAAAAAAAATTAATAGAATGGTGAAGAAAAGTTTTTAAAAAATTATAAATCACTTGAAATTCTACAACTCAATTGTAATCATTATTAGATTTTTGATTCATATTTCTTATGCAATGCTCTCAAATCACATACGTACAAGGCGTGTTATGTATGTTTCTGTAATATGTATAACCCCTTGCAGTCATGTCGATTCTGACTCATAGCCACGCTATGGGAAAAAGTAGAGTTTCCAAGGCTGTAATCTTTATGGACGCTAACTGCCCATCTTTCTTGCAGGAAGCAGCTGGTGGGTTCGAACTGCTGACCTGTTGGTTAGCAGCCAAGCATTTTAACCCCTGTGCCACCAGGACTCCTGTAATATGTATAAGGCATTGTTGTGTTCTATAAATGCTCTTAATCCACAGACGCACAAGTTACTTACAATGTAACTTAAAAGTAGAAAAATTCTGAACTTAAAAATAGAAAAATAGAAGCATGGGAAGTATGTGAAGAAAGTGGTAAACAGCCTTGAAGTTGACTTTGCCCCTACATGCTGTGACAAAAAAATAACATGTAGTTCATCTTTGTAAACTAGCCTTGAGATGTAAATTGTAAACAACTTCCCTAAATCTCTAACCTTGAAGAAAAGACGAGACGTTTGGCTAATCTCTAACCCTGGAGAGAAGATGAAACATACTAGTCTTTGACTTCACACTGGCCCTTATCGTGTGAGGTCAAAGTGAGAAATTCATACATAGGCACTGGATGTCGGTATGTTCTTTGAGAGAGGGCAAAGGTAAAGGGATCTCTCTCTAGTCTCTTACTTTCTCTGAAACCTTGAAAGCCTGCTAAAACTCTGCCTGCTGTCACCAACCTTGGACCCTAGTTAAGACGGACCTCTGCTGAGTTCAAGCCATGGCCAAGCCTTCCTCTCGAGACTACTAATAAAAGGTAAACACCTGAAGTCTAAAAAGATCTGGACTCTAACAATTGAACTAACGTTGTAATTGTTAGCTCTGATTCTCCAGTTCCAGATGAATGTCTTGAGGTCTTATTTGTGTGCCTTGCCATGACTACGTTGCAATAAACTAATTGAGTTTATGCCGACACATCTGAGCATTTCTTTATCTGTATCCTATTAGATATTTCCTTTCGCTTAAATATTATGTATAAAAGTTACCAAAATCTAACTCATTGTTGTGTAGTTTTTTTTTCAATCAAGAATACCTTTCTGTATCAATAAATACAAGTCTACAGCATCATTTTTATGGATGCATAGTGACCCTTTATGTGTGTGTGTGTGAAATAATTTGCTAAATTAACAGTGTTCTTAATAATGGACATTGAGGGGTTATTTTTACATTTGTACTTATGTATTTATTTATAAATAGCTTTACTGACATATAATTTACATACCATACAGTTCATCCATTTGAAGTGTACAATTCCATGGTTTTTAGTACATTCACAGTTGTGCAGTCATTCCTTAAATCTAATTTTAAAACATTTTCATCACCTCTAAAAGAAATACCCATTAGCAACAACCTCCCATTCCCCTCACTCCCCAGTCCTTGGCAACTACTAACCCACTTTCTGTCTCTACAGATTTTCCAATTCTGTACCTTTCTTATAAATAGAATCATATAATATGTAGTCTTTTATGACTGGCATTTTTGACTTAGCATAAAGTTTTCAAGGCTGATCCATGCTGTAGCATACATTAGAACTTTATTTCTTCTAATTGCTGAGTAGTATTCCATTGTATAAATACAGCACATTTTATTTATTCATTCATCAGTTGATAGGCATTTAGATTGTTTCTACTTTTTGTCTATTGCTAAGAGTACCTGTACACAAATTTTGTGTGGACATGTATTTTCATTTCTCTTGGGTATGTACCTAGGAATAGAATTTCTGGGTCATATGGTAACTCTCCAAAGATGTAGTCGATTTGACTCCTGTTTTTCCATACAGTGAGGTCCACATGTATAGCCACTGTATACGTTGTTGAAAAAAAGGTATTTGCAATGAATAAGTTGTTGGTCTTACAAAATTCTATCATGCGATCTATGCTCTCATTTCTATCACCAAGACCATATTTTCCAACTACCAATCCTTCGTTTCCAACTTTTGCATTCCAACCACCAGTAATTATCAATGCATCTTGATTGCATGTTTGATCAATTTCAGACTGCAGAAGTTAGTAAAAATCTTCAATTTCCTCAACTTTAGCATTAACGGTTGGTGTGTAAATTTAAATAATAGTTGTATTAACTGGACTTCCTTGTAGACATATGGATATTAGCCTATCACTGAGAGCATTGTACTTGAGCATAGCTCTTGAAATGTTCTTTCTGATAATAAACTTGATGCCATTCCTCTTCAATTTGTCATTCCTAGCATAGTAGATCATATGATTGTATAATTCAGAATGGCAATACCAGTCCATTTCAGCTCACTAATGTCTAGGATATTGATCTGTATGCATCCGGTTTCATTTTTGACAGCTTCCAATTTTCCTAGATTCATATTTCCTAGATTCCATGCATTGATTATTAATGAATGATTGCAGCTGTTTCTTTTCGTTTTGAGTCATGCCACATCAGCAAATGAAGGTCCCAAAAGTTTGACTCCATCCAAGTTATTAAGGCTGACTCTACTTTGAGGAGGCATCTCTTCCCCAGTTTTATTTTGAGTGCCTTCTCACCTGAGGGGCTCACCTTCTGGCACTATACCAGACAATGTTCTGCTGCTATTCATGAGATCTTCACTGGTTAATTTTTCAGAAGTAGACCACCAGGTCCTTCTTTCTTAGTCTGTCTTAGTCTGGAAAGAGACAATGGAAGAGCTCAATATCAAGGCTCCAGGAATTGACGGAATAACAATTGAGATGTATCAACAAACAGACACAGTGCTAGAAGTGCTCACTCTTCTATACCAAGAAATTTGGAAGGCAGTGACCAGCCAACCAACTGGAAGAGATCCATATCTGTGCCCATTCCAAAGAAAGGTGATCCAACAGAATGCAGAAATTATCGAACATCATTAATATCACAGGCAAGTAAAATTTTACTGAAGATCATTCAAATCGATTGCAGCAGTACATTGACAGGGAACTGCCAGAGGTTCAAGCCTTGTTTTTCGCCATTCCCTTTAATGCAGCTTGGACAGCTTACTTCAGTATCATAGGTTCTTGATCATATGCTACCTCCTGAAATGGTTGAGCATCAACCAATTCTTTTTGGTACAGTGACTCTGTGTCTTCCTTCTATCTTCTTTTGATGCTTCCTGCGTTGTTCAATATTTTGCCCATGGACTCCTTCAATATTGCAATTCGAGGCTTGAGTTTTTTCTTCAACTCTTTCAGCTTGAGAAATGCATGTTCTTCCCTTTTGGTTTTCTAACTCCACATCTTTGCACATTTCATTATAGTACTTTACTTTACCTCCTTGAGCCACCCTTTGAAATCTTCTTTTCAGCTCTTTACTTAATCGTTTCTTCCATTTGCTTTAGCTACTCTCCATTCAAGAGCAAGTTTTAGAGTCTCTTCAGACATCCATTTTGGTATTTTCTTTTTTTCTGTCTTTTTAATGACCTCTTGCTTTCTTCATGTATGATGTCCTTGCTGTCATCCCACAACTCATCCGGTCTTAAGTCATTAGTGTTAGATGAGTCGAATCTGTTCTTGAGATGATCTCCAAATTCAGGTGGGATATACTCCAGGTCGTATTTTGGCTCTCATGGACTTGCCCTAATTTTCTTCAGCTTCAGCTTGAACTTGCATATGAACAATTGATGGTCAATTCCACAGTCGGCCCCTGGCCTTTTTCTGACTGATGATATTGAGCTTCTTCATCATCTCTTTCCACAGATGTAGTCTATTTGGTTCCTGTGTATTCCATCTGGAGAGGTCCACATGTATCGTTGCCATTTATTTTGTTGAAAAAAGGTATTTGTGATGAAGAAGTCGTTGGTCTTGCAAAATTCTATCATGCGATCTCCAGCGACATTTCTATCACCAAGATCATATTTTGCAACTACTGATGCTTCTTCTTTGTTTCCAACTTTCCCATTCCAATCACCAGCAATTATCAATGCATCTTGATTGCACATCTGATCAACTTCAGACTGCAGAAGTTGGTAAAAGTCTTCAATTTCTTCATCTTTGGCATTAGTGGTTGGTCTAAGAAGCTGTTTTAGTTACCTAGTGTCTTAGTTATCTAGTGCTGTTACAACAGAAATACCACAAATGGGCGGCTCTAACAAACAGAAATTTATTTTCTCACAATTTAGGAGGCTAGAAGTCCCAATTCAGGGCACCTGCTCCACAGGGAAGTTTTTCTCTCTCCATCAGCTCTGGGGAAAGGCCTTTGTCTCTTTTCAGCTTCTGTTCTTTGATTCTTTGCTGATCATCATGTGGCACGGCATCTATCTTCCCCCATCCCTGATTGCTTGCTGCTTGCTTAATCTGCTCTTTTATATCTCAAAATAGATTAATTTAAAACACGCCCTACACAAATACTTCCTTATTAACATAACAAAGCAAATCCTATTCCCAAATGAGATTATAACCACAGGTATAGTAGAATTTACAGCACATATTTTGGGGGAACACAATTCAATCCATAACCCCTAGGGATGCCATAACAAAATATACTACAAGTGGGAGGCTTTAAAATATAGAAATTTATTTTCTCACAGTTCTGGAGGCTGAAACTCCAAATCAGGCTTGGTCATGTTGATTTTTTTCTGTGAGCCTCTGTCCTAGTTTCTGGTGACTGACAAGAATTTTTGGTATTCCTTTGCTTATAAATGGATCTTCACATGGTCTCTTCCCTTTGTGTGTGTGTGTGTCTCTGTGTCTATCCTGCTTTTTTTTATAAAACATCTCTCAGAAGGGATTAAGTTTAGGGCCTACCCTATTCTGGTATGACCTAATTAACATAACAAAAGAAAACCCCTTATTCCCAAACAGGATCATATTCACAGGTATAGGAGTTAGGACTTCAATATAATTTTTTAGGGGGAAACAATTGGATCCATAACAGAAGCCAAGTGAAAAAAATATGTTTCAAGGTGGAGAGAGTTATCCACTATGTCAAATGCTTTTAAAATGAGGACTAAGAATTATAAGCGGCCAACAGACACTGAGGAAATGCTCACGATCACCAGCCATTAGAGAAATGCAGATTAAAACCACAATTACAGGCATTACAGGCAAGAATAAAAAAAACTGGAAATAACAAATGTTGGAGAGGCTGCGGGGAGATCGGAACTCTTATGCACTGCTGGTGGGAATGCAAAATGATACAACCATCTTGGAAAATGATATGGCGCTTCCTTAGAAAGCTAGAAATAGAAATACCATACGATCCAACAATCCCACTCTTAGGAATATATCCAAGAGAAATAAGAGCCGTCACACGAATAGACATGCACACCCATGTTCATTGCAGCATTGTTCACAATAGCAAAACGATGGAAACAACCTAGATGCCCATCAACAGATAAATGGATAAACAAACTATGGTACATACACACAATGGAGTACTATGCAATGAGAAAGAACAACAATGAATCTGTGAAGCATCTCATAATGTGGATGAAACTGGAGGACATTATGCTGAGTGAAATAAGTCAACCATAAAAGGACAAATACTGTATGAGATCTCTACGGTAAAAACTCATGAAAAAGTTTACACACAAAAAGAAACAATCTTTGTTGGTTATGAGGGATGGGAGGGGGGGAAATACTAAATAAACAATAGATAAGTGATAACTTTGGTGAAGGGTAAGACAGTACACAATACTGGGGAAGCCAGCACAACTTGTACAAGGAAAGGTCATGGAAGCTCTATAGACACATCCAAACTCCCTGAGGGACTGAACTTCTGGGCAGAGGGCTATGGAGACCATGGTCTCAGGGAACATCTAGCTCAATTGGCATAACACAGTTTATAAAGAAAATGTTCTACATTCTACCTTAGTGAGTAGTATCTAGGTTCTTAAAAGCCTGTGAGCAGCCATCTAAGATACTCCACTGGTCTCACCCTTTCTGGAGCAAGGGAGAATGAAGAAAACAAGTTATAAGTAAAAGATTAGTCCAAAGGACTAATGGACCATAACTACCACGGCCTCCACCAGACTCAGTCCAGTACAACTAGATGGTGCCCAGCTACCACCACTGACTGCTCTGACTGGGATCACAACAGAGGGTCCTTGATAGAGCTGGAGAAAAATGTAGAACAAAATTCTAACTCATAAAAAAGACCAAGTTTACTGGCCTGACAGAGACTGGAGAAACCCTGAGAGTATGGCCCTGGACACCTTTTTAGCTCAGTAATAAAGTTATTCCCAAGATTCACTGTTCAGCCAAAGATTAGACAGCCCCATAAAATAAAATGAGACTAATGGGGCACAACAGTCCAGGGACAAGGACTAGAAGGCAGGAGGGGACAGGAAAGCTGGTAATAGGGAACTCAGGGTTGAGAAGGGACAGTGTTGACGTGTTGTAGGGTTGTTAACCATTGTCATAAAACAATATGTGTACTGTTTAATGAGAAAATATTTGTTCTGTTAATTTTCACCTAAAATACATTAAAAAAATAAAAAATAGTAATAATAAAATAAGGACTAAGAATTAGTTGAGGATTGGATCTAGCAATCTGAAGAGCATTGCTAATTTGTAAACGTGCAACAACCACATGAGTGAGCTTGGAAATGGATCCTTCCCCAGTCAAGTTTTGATATGACTGCAGCCCCTTGATGGACACCTTGATGATAGCCTTGGGAAAGACCCAGAGCAGAGGACCCAGCTAAGCTGTGCCCAGGTTTCTGGCCCACAGAAACTGTGAGAGAATAAATGGTACTGTTTTAAATCACTAAATTGTGGGAAATATGTTATACAGCAATAGAAAATACAATGGACATAGATGAAGGTAGGTAATTCAATGCAGTAGTGGAAGCCAGTAGAAGTTCTTTTCTGATTGCTTCTATTTTATCAGTGGAGAAGCGAACAAGGTCATCAGCTGAGAGTGAGGGTGCAGTAAGGGGTAATGAAGGTTTGAGGTAAGATGGGAAGGTATGAATAGAAGTGTGGGTGAGTTAATGGACCAGGGCAATATAGTATGATTCACAGGCATCATTGGAGGCTAACTTGAGATAAGTGGTCATAAATGCACAGTGATAACAGTCAGTATGGCTGTGTAGTTGTCTGTAGCTGCATTCCCTTGGGTGGGTGCAGTTACACAGTTAGCAGTGGTTTAGATATAACCAGAGCTAGGATTTTGCTAGATGAGCATGATAAAGGAAGAAGAGGCAAGGGAATTGAGGGTATGTGCAAAGGAAAACATACTATGACAGATCATGGAATACAGTTTAAGTACAGAGAATTGAAGACAGTGAAAGGGTGATAGAGTCAACGGTTATAAGCCCTAGTGATAGTGAAGAGTTTCTGAAACGAGAATTTAATGGAAATGACCTGGAATAATAGCAAGTAATGGCACAGTTACTGACTTACATGGAGCTTGAGTCCTGAGGGTCTCAAAGAAGATAATGCCACTGCGACTGAGTGTTGGTGGATAGGAAATAGTGGAAATCTTGCCAGGAACATGCAAGAAAGTTTGGGAGTTCATCAGCACATTGATAGAGGCAGGGAACCTGGGAGAGGAACACTCCATTGGTCCCTATGCCATCTGTGTTACTTGTCTACTGCTGCTATAACAGAAATATAGATGGGTGGCTTTAGCAAACAGGAATTTATTTTCTCACAGTTTAGGAGGATAGAGGTCTGAATTTAGAGCTCCAGCTCTAGGAGGAGGCTTTTTCTGTCTCTGTCGGCTCTGGAGAAAGGTCGTTGTTTCTTCAGCTTCTGCTTCCTGGTTGCTTGGCGATCTCCATATGTCTTGGCATCTACCTTACCCCATCTCTCTCTTGCCCTATCTCTCTCTCAGCTCGCTTGTTTATTCTCTTTTTATATGTCAAAAGAGATTGACTCAAGATACACCCTATACTAATCCTGCCTTATTAGCATAACAAAGACAACCCATTCTCAAGACACAGAGGTTAGGACTCACAACATATATTTTGGGGAGACATAATTCAATCCATAACACCATCTTACTCTTATCTCCTACTGAATCATTGATAGCCAAAGGGCAGTTAGGATGGCTCCATTCAAGATTCATTCCTGTGTGTTGACCACATCCCTCCTTCATTCTTTTCCAGAACCACAGGCAAAACCATTGAGAGCTTGCCGGCTGTTACATAATAACCATCAATTTTTTTATTTGTTATTACCCATCAGACTCATTTAAATTACACCCATGGGCCAAAGACCCTGGGCCTGTATTCAAAACCAAAAATCTCAAAAATAAAACAACTGAAAAGACTGCTCATATGGGAGCTGTTTCTAAGGGTAGGGAGCCCATACTGTGAGATAAGGAAAGGGGCCTGGAAAAGGAATTGCTGCGCTCAGGCATGGATTCAGGCTAGAACTTGAGGGTTGAGGAAACCACTACAGGTTCAGTCAGATGCCTTTGACTGTCCCCAGCATTCCTCAAAAGGTGTTTTGCCCAAGGGCTTTGACCTTGGTAGGCCATTCAACCTTGAAAGGCCCACAGTGCTTGAATCATTCAGTAGTGTGTGGCCACAGTGGGCCATAATCTTCCTGGATGTTACTTCCCTGTTGATGTTTTAGAAATTAATAATAATACATGAACAAAGGTTAAAAAATTCAACAACATAACTCTAATCCCTACCATCAAAAATAACCACTATTAATCATATCTCATGATTCCTTCCAGAAAGAGTAAAATTGCATGGTTATACAGCAGAGTAAACTTAGAATCTGACCATCACTCCTAATTTAATTTAATTCAACAAATATCTCTTTAGTGCCTACAATATACATGGGCCTGTACTCAGTGCCACGAGGGATAGAAAAAAAATGGTGATGCTCTCCCTGGCTTCCAGAATCTTACAAGAGAGGTATGTAAGTAATTGGCCATATATAATACAGGGAAGTATGCGGTCTTTTACTGGGTTCCACCAGAAGCAGATTCTGGGACAAATAGTCAAGTGCAAGTAGTTGAGTGATGAAGGAGACATTGATAGAGGACTGGTCAAGTGAGACAAAGAAGGGGGGCAGCCTGTAAAAGGGGTTATCCAGTCAGTTACCACTGTGGACAAGTGAGCTTATTCCCACTAGGGAAAGTCTGGAAACTACTATTATTAAACAGGGTTATCCCACCCAAAGAGCAAGGGAGCTGGGGTATTTATACAACTTCTTTTAGTCATTGGTTGACGGCTGCTCCTGGCTGGTGTTAGCTCCACAATACTTTCAGCCTACTGAACAAGCAGGCAAAATGGAGCTAAATGGCTAAAAAAAATCCTACTGGCAAAAAAAAGAAAATGCAAGTCATGACAACTGGAAGTCATGAACTGAAGTAAGAGCGAGAGAATAAGGGAGAGGTATGAACCACATCTGTTATAATAACTCAGTAGAAACACAAACAGTGTATACCTGGGAGACAGAGCAAAAAGGACTTAATTCTTGCTGTAGGTTTAGAGAAGGCTTCCCCAGTGATTTTTGAGTTGGACAGTGTAATAAATATTTATCATTCTTATTTGGCATTTCTGCTGTTTTAAAATCCTTCATGTTTGGAGGGTCTTCTCAACCTTATAAGTCTGTGCCTTCTTAAGGAAGAAGACGGAAACTTTTCCCCAGCTTCCCTTGTAGCTGCTGAGTAAGCATGTGATCTAGTCTCTACCAATGGGATGTACCCATGAAAAACTGGATTTGCTATTACTTTGTTGAGGACTTTTGCATGTATGTTCATGAGAGATATTGCTCTGTAGTTTTCCTTTCTTGTAATGTCTTTGCCCAGTTTTGGTATTGGAGTAATATTGGCCTTATCAGATGAGTTAGGAGATAGATGTTCCTCCACTTCTATTTTTCTGGGACAGATTGTAGAACATTGGTATCATTTCTTTCTTAAATGTTTAGTAAAATTTACAAGTGGAATCATCTGGGCTGTATATATATATACTGCAAGAAAAAAATGCAGCAATAACTAATGTTGTTACATGGTTTATGCAATATAACAATTAACCAAGCGACACACTAAAATTAATACACTTTACTGTATGTTTCCTAAACCTTCAGTTAGAAAGTTTAAAGGAAAAAGGAAAAAGAAAGAATGTCATCAGGGATATGTTCCCTGTCCAACGTTATACAGCATCTTATTGCAAAAATAAAATGCAGTAAAAATTACTGTGAAATTAATTGTGAAAGTGTACTTATCTTTAAACATAACTGTGTGCATAGAAGTAATAATACAAATAATTAAGAACTTTTAAAGATAAGAAACAAGGAAATAGATTGACAGTACATTCAGATTTCGAGACAGCATGGTAGCTGACTATGTGGTTTAGTTATAATTTGAGCCCAGGTTGTCTGACTCCCTGGCTTACACTTTCAACCACTAAGTTGTACTAAATGAATGCAAAATACCTAACCGACTGCCTAGCTGACTGTGAATATTTTACACATAGTCAGCCTTTTGGAAATACTGAATTGTTTGTGTAATGAACATGTGATGATAGGTCAAATTCATTAGAAGGGTTAAAAAAATTGAGATCTTGCATTCAATGAAGAAAATCTGAAAAGGAAGCTTGACATTTCTCAAGGTTTTTATGACTTGCAAAAGAAGAGGTAACTGAGAGGAGAAATGAGTGCCCTTAGATATTTGAAGGTTCCCCAAATATCAAATCAGGAAATATTACACTCTAGCCTGCAGCTGGTAGAACACAAAAGTACCACAGCTCCTGTGGGCACACATTCTTGTGGTCAGGAAGAGGCAGCATTTTGATCTACTGAGTGTCTTTTTTGCTGAATCTGAATTTGAGGAAGTACTTTTTCTCCTGCTGTCGTGTGCTGTCCAGTCAATTTCTACTTGTAGTGAGCCCATGTGACAGAGTAGAACTGCCCCATAAGTTTTCCTAGCTGTAAATGTTTATGGGAGCAGATCACCAGGTATTTTCTCTCCTGGAGTTGCTGGTGGGTTCAAACCACTGAACTTTTGGTTAGCAGCCAAGCACTTAATCATTGGGCCACTGGGCCTCCTCCTTTTTCCCCTGCTGGCCTTTTTTATACTCTACCAAAAAGTTTAGAGTCATTCGGGCTAAATTAGATAACCTCAGGCTCACACCCCTGCCCTCCTCCACTAGGAGAAGCAGGCCAAATGCCCACCATAGACCAGTCTTCTTCTCCAATTCCATGTACCCAGGATTTAAGGATTCTGAAGCTGTACTCACCACTGACTGGAAGCTCTACCCAGGGTCTCACCCGTGATAGAAAAAACAAAGCATGCTACCATTTTCTGCCTCCCATGAGGCTCCTAATTACAGTTTTTGGAATGAAGGCCTGAGTGCACACAGCCTCTTCTCAGCTTCACTCACCACCCAACCAAATGGCCCACACAGCCATGGCTAGGTCTTCTACAAAGACAGCTATTTAAACACAGGTCCTGCCACCTAGACCATTGCCATTGAGTTGATCCGACTCATAGCTACCCTATAGGATGGAGTAGAACGGCCCAATAAGCTTTCCAAGGCTGTAAATCTTTTTGTTTTTCATTGTACTTTAGATGAAGGTTTACAGAACAAATAGTTTCTCATTGAACAGTTAGTACACATATTGTTTTATGACATAGGCTAACAACCTCACAACGTGTCAACACCATCGCTTTTCAACCCTGGGTTCCCTATTACTGGCTTTCTTGCCCCCTCCTGCCTTCTAGTCCTTCTTGCAGGACTGTTGTGCCCCATTAGTCTCATTTTGTTTTATGGGGCTGTCTAATCTTCGGCTGAATGGTGAATCTTGGGAGTAATTTCATTACTCTGCTAAAAGGGGCTGTACTCTTGGGGTTTCTCCAGTCTCTGTCAGGCCAGTAAGTCCGGTCTTTTTTTGTGAGTCAGAGTTTTGTTCTACATTTTTCTCCAGCTCTGTCTGGGACCCTCTGTTGTGATCCCTGTCAGAGCAGTCAGCGGTGGTAGCCAGGCACCATCTAGTTGTACTGGACTCAGTCTGGTGGAGGCCGTGGTGGTTGTGGTCCATTAGTCCTCTGGACTAAACTTTTCCTTGTATCTTGTTTTCTTCATTCTCCCTGTGAGACGAGTGAAGTATCTTAGATGGCTGTTCACAGGATTTTAAGACCCCAGTTGCTACTCACCAAGGTAGAATGTAGAACGTTTTCTTTATAAACTGTGTTATGCCAATTGAGCTAGATGTTCCCCCGAGACCATGGTCCCCTCAAGGCTGTAAATCTTTATGGAAGCAGACTGCCACGTCTTTCTCCCTCAGAGAGCGAGTGAGTTTGAACTGCGGACTTTTCAGTTAGCAACCAAGTGCTTAACCACTGCACCACCAGGTCTCCTCCTGCCTAGACCTGGAACTGGCAATCTCTCAGGGTGGCGGGTTGAGTCTTCACTCAGCTCTAGCATGGAGGGGGCAAGACATGAAGAGAGAATGGGTGAAAGCTTTAAGTTTCTCTTTCCAACCCGCACTAGAGGGCGCTGCACAATGATGTAGCAGCTGGCCTTCACAAGACAGGGTCCTGGACAAACCCTAAAGAAATACACCCTGCCCTAAGAGTAAACTTTGGAGCAGAGGGAAGGGATGTAGTGAGTACAGTCCCAACATTTGTTGGTCATGGACAGGAGTATAAATGGAGACACACATGTATTCTTATCATTGGAACCACTAGATTTTTATTAAAGAATATGAAATTGCAGGATGTCATTTGATCTATTCTTTTTGATGAGAATACGTTTCTTGCTCAATGTCATTATTTTGATCAGTAACCAAAGAATTTTTCACCTATTATAATGGTTAAATTGAAACAAAAAAAAACAAGCAAAAAAACCTTACAATACCAAGTGCTAGCAAGGATGCAGAGCAAGGGGAACTCCCATACCCTGCTGGTAATGTGAAAAATGGTACATCACTTTAGAAATGCTTCTTCTTACAAAGTTAAACATCCACTTAGTTTAAACGTTTAAATATCCATCTGACCTAGTAATCCACTCCTAGGTACTCGTCCAAGAGAAATGAAAACTTATGTCCACATAAAGACCTGTACAAGAAGGTTTATAGCAGCTTTTCTCATAATCACCCCAAAACGGAAACAACCCAAATGTCCGTCAACTGGTGAAGGGACAAACAGATTGCAGCACCTTCTTACAATGGAATAATACTCAACAATAAATGGGAATAGACTATTGATACATGCAATAACGTAGATGACTCTCAAAGGATTATGCTAAGTGCCAGAAGCCAGACACAAAAGGCCACATACTGTATGAATTCTGTTTACATGACATTCTGAATAAAACAAAGCTATAGAGAAACTATGTAAACTATGTAAATTAGGTTAAATGGTTGCCAGGAGCTGACTGCAGAGGAGAGGGGAGGGAACTGACGACAAAGGGGCACTGGAGAACTTTCTGGGTTGATGAAAATACTCTATCTTGATTGTGGTCATGCTTACATATTACCTATGTTTAGTCAAAACACACAAAACTGAGTATCTAAAAACGGTAAATTTTACTGTGTGTAAATTAGTAAACATTACTTAAAATTTTGAGTGATTTTTATTACTTAAAAAAAAAATTTTTAATGTACCATTTGCAAATTTTATGTGGGTCATAGCCAACAAAATTCTACTCACTTTCCTTTTTAACAATTTTTAAAAATTTAAGTAGTCTGCTTCTTTGAAGATTTAATAATTTTTTCTTTAGATATTTTTTCTGCTTTCTCCTTTAGTATTTTCAATTTCTATCATGCTGCATTTGTACTCATTCTCAGTGATCTAAAAGATTAAATATTAAAACAAATCACATTCAAAGTTTACAAAATGTAAACATTTTTAAGGAAAATTTTAAATTAAAGTAAATGTAATGTGGAAGGTACGAAGTATGAATCTAGGAAAATTGGAAATCTTCAAAAATGAAACGGAATGCGTAAAGATTGATATCCTAGGCATTAGTGAGCTGAAATGGACTGGTTTTGGTCATCTTGAATTGGACAGTCATATGACTTACTATGCTGGGAATGACAAATTGAAGAGGAATGGTGTCGCATTCATTGTCAGAAAGAGCATTTCAAGTTCTATCCTGAAGTACAACGCTTTCAGTGATAGCATAATATTCATACGCATGCAAGGAAGACCAGTTAATAACAACTATTATTCAAATTTACACACCTACCACTAAGGCCAAAGATGAAGAAATTGAAGATTTTTACCAACTTTCACAGTCTGAAATTGATCAAAAATGCAATCAAGATGCATTGATAATTACTGGTGATTGGGACACAAAAGGTGGAAACAAAGAAGAAGGATCTATAGTTGGAAAATATGGCCTTGGTGATAGAAATGACACCAGAGACCACATGATAGAATTTTGCAAAACCAACCACTTGTTCATTGCAAATACCTTTTTCCAAAAACATGAACAGTGACTATAGACATGGACCTCACCAGATGGAATACACAGGAATTGAATTGACTACATCTGTGGAAAGAGACGATGGAGAAGCTCAATATCAACAGTCAGAACACGGCCGGGGCCGAAATCTAAATAGACCATCAGTTGCTCTTATGCAAGTTCGAGCTGAAACTGAAGAAAATTAGAAGAAGTCGAGAAGAGCCAAAATATGACCTTGAGTATATCCCACCTGAATTTAGAGACCATCTCAAGAATAGATTTGACACACTGAACACTGACAACCAAAAACTAGGCAAGTTGTGGAATGACATCAAGGACATTATACATGAAGAAAGCGAAAGGTCATTAAAAAGACAGGAAAGAAAGAGAAGACCGAAATGGATGTCAGAAGAGACTCTGAAACTTGCTCTTGAATGTTGAGTAGCTAAAGCAAAAGGAAGAAATGATGAGGTAAAAGAACTGAACAGAAGATTTCAAAGGGCGACTCAAGAAGACAAAGTAAAGCGGTATAATGACATGGGCAAAGAGCTGGAGATAGAAAACTGAAGGGGAAGAACATGCTCAGCTTTTCTCAAGCTGAAAGAACTGAAGAAGACATTCAAGCCTCAACTTGCAATAGTGAAGGATTCTACAGTGAAAATATTGAACAGTACAAGAAGCATCAAAAGAAGATGGAAGGAATACACAGAGTCACTGTACCAAAAATTTCAACCATTACTTTGTGGACTAAGGTGTGCCTGACCCAAGCCATGGTGTTTCGATCACCTCGTATGCATGTGAAAGCTCGACAATGAATAAGGAAGACCAAAGAAGAATTGACGCTTTTGAATTATGGTGTTGGCAAATGTCTCTTTATCTAGTGATGCTATAACAGAAATACCACAAGTGGATAGCTTTAAAAAAGAGAAATTTATTCTCTCACAGTATAGAAGACTAGAAGTTTGAATTCAGGGTGCCAGCTCCAGGGGAAGGCTTTCTCTCTCTGTAGGCTCTGGGGGAAGGTCCTTGTCATCAGTCTTCCCCTGGTCTAGGAGCTACTCAGGCACAGGGATCCCAGATCCAAAAGATGCGCTGTGCTCACGGCACTGCCTTCTTGGTGGTGTAAGGTCTTCCTGTCTCTGCACTCGCTTCTCTCTTTTATATCTCAAAAGAGATTGACTTAAGACACAATCTAATCTTATAGCTTAAGTCCTGCCTCATTAACATAACTGCCTCTAATTCTGCCTCATTAACATCATAGAGGCAGGATTTATAACACACAGAAGAATCACATCAGATGACAAAATGGTGGGCAATCACACAATACTGGGAATCTTGGCCTAGCCAATTTGACACACATTTTTTGAGGGACACAATTCAATCCATAACAGAGAAGAATATTGAAAATTGGAAAGCCAGAAGAACGAACAAATCTGTCATGGAAGAGATACAGCCATAGTGCTCCTTGGAAGCTAGGATAGCGAGACTTGGTCTCACATAATTTGGACATGTTATCAGGAGGGAACAGTTCTGGGAGAAGGACATGATGCTTGGTGGAGGGTCAGCGAAAAAAAAAAAGAAGACCCTCTACAAGATGGACTAACACAGTGGCTGCAACAAAGGGCTCAAGTATAACAATTGTGAAGATTGTGCAGGACCGGGCAGTGTTTCGTTCTGTTGTAGATAGGGTCGCTATGAGTCAGAAGCAACTTGGCATCACCTAACAACAACAAATGTAAAGAAATTTGAAAAAGTAAAAATTACTTTTTATAAGTTTTCAAAAGAAGTTATTTTTCCACTAAAGTATTCAAAAGTATCTATTAAAATTAAGAGATAAAATACAAATTATATTGAATATCAACATTTAATGTTTATTATTTAATTGAAGTTGAAATTATTAATTGAATTTTGGGGAATGTAAATAAATCTTATGGAATATTTTTACAAAATTAAAACTTTTGCCATTCTGGATTTCATGGTTCAACTAGTAGCCAATGAAAAGAATTACTATAATAGTTCATGTATATTATGTTTATACTTACATAAATATAACTTTAAAAGTGACATAAATTTTTGGCTATTGCAAAATGTTCTCAGCTGCCATTTGTAGGTATTGCAAATATCAAGCTAATTCGTGAGTTCCTCCAGAAGCACTAAATGGAGGAATGAGAAGAGCAAGAAAATGGATACTCAGCACTCCTGGGAACAATGCGTCTTTTGGATTCATGCTTTCTGTGGGGAGAGATTTGACAAGTTAATTAATTTTCAGTTCCTTACCTAAGTTCTTTCACTGCTCAAATCCTCCCCGTAGTTCAAAGCAGTGTCCATCTCTGGCTTCAGCAGCAGAACAACTCACAAACCTTTGGATCTAGTTCCCCTTTGTTTCAGGAATACAGGACAAGATATATGGAAAAGCATTTCCCTGGGGCCTGAACAGTGTTAGTCATGAGAGTGGATGTTTATGGTTATGGATTGTCCTGTTCCAGTGTTGCACACAGAATCCCACGTGGTAAAGATACCCATGTATGATTTAACAAATTTATTTTGTGTGTGTGATTAAAATATGTGGGACCCTCTAAAAGACAGCACCCGGGGTAGGAACCCCTCTTGCCTTACTGAGGTGGCATACCCCACCCCCACTCACCCTCTGACTCTTCTCTCTATGCCTCGGATGCCAAAATTGCCCTTAAAAAAAATCATTTTTCAAAATATAAATGCTTTTGGTAGGGGTCACCTTTCAAGGGTTCATTTAACACCATAGTTACCTATTAACACTTTAACAAGGATTTCTGTGCGAGCAACTAGGCTCAAAAAATAGGTAGAATGGTGATTAGAGGAGGGTTTGGGAGCCTGGAAGAAGGAAAGAGAGCACGATAGGGGATGAGAGGTAGGCACCAAAGAGAAGCTGCAGAACTGTAGAGGGTAGTCTCTGCCCTAAAATCATCACATGTGCCCCAGGCTAGGGGTATTTTCTAGGGCATGAAGATATAGAAGGTTTAGATGTAGAGACTTGTGTATCCAACTTACAGTAGACAAACATCATTTCATCAAGACTCAATGGTTCATATAGAATTGGGGGATAATGTATGTTTAAACTGGGGAGAAGGATAAATACGTAATCTGTATTTTTCAGATAGGTAAAAGCATTTTTAAATGCCCATTGATCACTTAAAATTCCTATAGTGATTACCAGGGGTGGAAAGGAGGGGAAGGGAGAGTTGTAGCTTAAGGGGCACTGAGTTTCTGTTAAGGGCAATAGAAAAATGTGGACAGAGATGGTGGTGACAGTTGCACAATATGGTGAACATAATTAATGCCACTGAATTGTTGTTGTTGTTATAAACCCGTCGCCATAGAGTTGATTCTGACCCATACGACTCTATAGGACAGAGTAGACCTGCCCCATAGGGTTTCCAAGGAGTGGCTGGTGGATTCAAACTGCTGACCTTTTGGTTAGCAGCTGAGCTCTTAACCACTATGCTATGTTAGTTGTCATCAAGCTGACTTCTGACTCATGGTGACCCCATGTGTGCAGAGTAAAGCTGCTTCATAGAGTTTGCAAGGCTGTCATCTTTCGGAAGCAGATCACCTAGGCACCTCTGGGGGTGTTGGAACTGCCAGCCTTTCAGCTAGTAGTAGAATACTCAACCATTTGCGCCACCCAGATCACTTATCATACATGCAAACAGTGTTGAAACGGCAAATGTTTTGTTATATATATTTTTTACCAACACACACACACAAATTCTTAGTACTTTGGAGAACATTCTGTTTTGGGAGAGGTTCTTTGAAACATAAATCCAATCATGTTCCTCTCTCAACTAAAGTCTGGACCTTGGCCTCAAAAGCCCTGAGTGATGTGCACACATACTGACTGCCACCTTCCCCTCTTCTCATGAACGTTATGGCCCAGCCATCTGATAACCTGTCAATCTTTGAGCAAGTTGTTTCCTGCTGCTGAGCCATTGGTCATGCCATTCCCTCTGCCTGAAACAAACGTTCTTCCTCCCCAACTTGGCATCGCCAGCTCCTTTTCATCCTTTACCCCTCAGCTTACATGTTCTTACCTCAGAGCAACCTTCCCTCCCGGCCATCTCACCTCAAATAAGAAACATGTTTACATGCACCTTATTCTCTAAGTTCCTTCTCTCTCCTTTTAAACCCCTTGTTATAACTTCTAATGATTTAATATGTTTACTTGTCATTTTTGCCTAGCTATACTAGGAAGCATGCTCCATGAACTTATCCTGTCTTGTTACCCTGGTATCTTCAGTGTATCTAATGGAGTCCCTGGCACAAAGTGGGCAGAAGTGCTCAATAAATATTTGATTGCAATAAGTCTAAAAAAAAAAAAAAAAGCCCATTGCCTTGGAGAATACTCTTGACATAATGGACACTCAGTGAATGCAGCTCCTTCCTTAGGTAAGCTTGTAGAGTACTGAACAAAACGTATGCAATCATAAGATCCATGGGAACGGAAACTTGAAGGATGTGGATCGTGGCCAAAGAATGTTGCTGTTGTTAGCTGCCACTGAGTCGGCCCTCGACTCATGGGGACGCCATGCACAATGGAACCAGACTCTTGTAATCCACAGGGTTTTAATTGGCTGATTTTTAGAAATAGGTTGCCAGGCCTTTCTTTCTACACTGAGTCTGGGAGCTCTGCTGAAATCTCTTTAGCATTATAGTAAACACACAAGCCTTCCCGGATAGATAGGTGGGGGCTGTGCACGAGTGCATTTGTCAGGAATCAAACTTAGGTCTCCCTCATGGAAGGGGGGAATTCTATCACTGAACTACCACTGCCCCCAGCTAAAGAATAGGTAGTGTCTTTTACTCTCAGTGTATCATTTCAAATAAATGCCTACACTGGAGCAAAATTCAGCATTACCTGGATTTTAAAAAATCGTCTTGCTTGATGTCACAGAGCTGGGGTACATACTGCATTTTAGTGCTGGGACTTGTAACAAAATATTAAGTAAAATTCCATAAATGTTAGAACTCATTTATATTTTATTCTTGGGGGGCGGGAAGGATAGGATGTTAATAGGTGTGCGATGAAAAAAGTCTTCCCCTATTCAAATAAGTTAATAACTGTTAAACAATTCCCTTTACTTTTTTTTTTTTTTAAAGCTGTGTGAGTCTCTTTAACATGTTACTATGTGCTGTGAATCAGAACCACAGAAGCACAGGACCCTTAGCCATTTTTGAACAGAGATTAGCATTTCCTGGAACCAGTATTCCCTGGCACACAGTTGGGAAATGCTGTGGAGTAATACATCAGTCTGTCTTTTAAGAAGCTGCAAGAGCAAATTACATGATGCTGAAGAAAACATGACAAAGCTGGGTGGGAAAACTATAGCACACAGATCACCGCACTGGGTCAGGTTTACCTGGTATGGTCCAAGTTCTCTCGATTTTACCAAGGATCATCTCTACTACATTTACAGCTTCTCCACAGGTCTTTGGAATAGAAGAAAGAATTCCTGGATTATTGAAACATACAAAGGGATTATACAAATACCTTCCAGGTGTTCAGAATCCTGGGGAAGGTAGAGAGTCCGCATCAGACTTTCTAATAGGACTCATTTTTACCGGAGCCCTGGTGGCTCCGTGGTTAAGAGCTCAGCTGCTAACCGAAAGATTGGCAGTTTGAGTCCACCAGTTGCTCCTTGGAAACCCTGTGGGGCAGTGCTACTCTGTCCTATGGTGTCGCTATGGGTCAGAATTGACTCAATGGCAACTGGTTTGGTTTTTGGGTTTTTTATTGTGTTATTGCTAGTGACGTCAGCTCCCGACTTATGGTGACATCATGTACCACATAAAGAAATGCTACCCAGTCCTGGGCCATTCCCATGATCTCTCGTGGATTGAACCTTTGTGATCCATTGAGTTTCCACTACCTGATTTTTGGAAGTACATCACCAGGTCTTTCTTCCTACTCTGTCTTAATCTGGAAGCTCTGCTAAAATCTGTTCAGCATGACAGCAACACACAAGCCTCCACTGACAGATGGGTGGTGGATGCACATGAGGTACACTGGCCTGGAATAGAAGCCTTATCTCCAGTGTGAAGGTGGGAACTCTACCACTGAACCACCGCTGCCCTCTTTTCATTACGCGATTGTTGCCAAATCCAGAACGAAAGGAAGAGCCTCTTCCAAACCCATTGCTATCAAATCAATTCCGACTCATAGTGACCTTCTTACGCACAAAGTTTTTCGGAAACACTAAGAGTAAAGGGTGATGGGTATGTTAGGCTTATCCTAGAAAAGGTGAGACTTAAGCAGAGTTGTTTTCTTTCTTTGTTTCTTTATAAACGTTTTATTGAAGTATAACACACATACAGAGAAGTGCACAAAATCCAGTCAGAGTTTTTAAAAGAAATTTTGATGTTTCCAAACTAACCACCAACTTGAAGGGCTTCAAGAGCACATGCCAAAATGAGGGTAATGAATTCTTGGAAAGACATTCTTTTAGATACACGTGAAACATCTCATTAATTCTGTGTTGGGATCACAGAGTGAGAGACCATACGCTGCTCCTCACACCACAAAAATGACCGCTTTCAGATGTTCCTTGCCGTTCAACAAGGTCAGCCCAAGGCTGGCTATTACTGCTCAGACTGGACTACCAACTGAGTGGAAGGTTTGGGTTGCTTTTAAAGGAAATCACAAGTGTTAATCTTCCCAAAATCAGCATTTTAGAGACATGAAGCTCAGGCCCTTTATTGGTTTTTTTTTTTTTTTAATCATAAATTGACTCTGAGATTTCCATGTTGTGTACAGGATGGCATAGCACCTATTCACGGAAGCAAAAAAGGACACTGTAGCCAAGAAACTGAAGAGAAGGAATGCTGAATTTCATCTCTCTGTCTTCTTTCATTCCAGAACCACAGTAGGCTCAGATCTTGAGCAATCTTTATTGTGATTTTAGCATGTCACAAAGCCACAGAGTTGGAAGAAAGCCAAGTGCTTGTCAACCCTAGGATGATAGATGAGGTATCTCAGTCTTCAGAAGAGAAGAGTTTCCCATCATAATGAAGCAAGTGATCCAATAGAACACACAAAACCGTAGGGCAGAGAGACTTAATGGTCTGTTTCCAGCACCTTCTCTATACAGATGACGTCAGGAGGGTTTAATGACTCACCCAGGGTTACCAGTTGGTTAGAAGCAAATTAGGGACTAGAATCCAGATCTCAGGGCTCCAAGCACAATGCTTTTTTCTTTAAACTACACTGACACCCTTAAACTCATGGCGTGGCAAACAGAAAATTTTGTTGTTAGGGCTGTCGAGTCAGTTCTGACTCCTAGCGACACTATGTACCATAGAACGAAATGCTGTCCGGTCCTGTGCTATCCTCATAATCATTGTTATGCTTGAGCCCATTGTTGCAGCCACTGTGTCAATCCATCTCATTGAAGGTCTTCCTCTTTTTTGATGACACTCTACTTTACCAAACATGATCTCCTTCTCCCAGGGACTGATCCCTCCTGGTAACATGCTTAAAGCATATGAGACAAAGTCTCGCCGTTGTTGCTTCTAAGGAGCATTCCGGCTGTACTTCCTCCTAGATAGATTTGTTCGTTCTTCTGGCAGTCCATGGCATATTCAACATTCTTCGACAACATCATAACTCAAAGGCGTCAATTCTTCTTTCGTCTTCCTTATTGTCCAGCTTTTGCATGTATATGAGGCAACTGAAAACACCATGGCTTGGGTCAGGTGCACCTTAGTCCTTAAAGTGACTTCTTCGCTTTTTAACACTTTAAAGACGTTTTTTGCAGCAGATTTGCCCAATGCAATGTGTCGTTTGATTTCTTGACTGCTGCTTCCAAGGATGTAGATTGTGGATCCAAGTAAAATGAAATCCTTGACAACTTCAATCTTTTCTCTGTTTATCATGCTGTTGCTTATTGGTCCAGTTGTGAGGGCTTTTGTTTTCTTTAATGTTGAGGTGCAATCCATACTGAAGGCTGTAGTCTTTGATCTTCATCAGTAAGTGCTTCAAGTCCTCTTTACTTTCAGGAAGCAAGGTTGGGTCATCTGCATATCACAGGTTGTCAGTCCTGATGCTGCATTCTCTTCATATAGTCCAGCTTCTCAGATTATTTGCTCAGCATACAGATTGAATAAGTATTGTGAAAGGATACAACCCTGACACACATCTTTCCTGACTTTAAACCATGCAGTATTCCCTCGTTCTGCTGGAATGACTGTCTCCTGATCTATGTACAGGCTTCTCATGAGCACAATTAAGTGTTCTGGAATTTCCATTCTTCACAATGTTATCCATCATTTGTTATGATCCACACAGTCGAATGCCTTTGCATAATCTATAAAACACAGGTAAACATCTTTCTGGTATTCTCTGCTTTCAGCCAGGATCATTCTGACATCAGCAATGATATCCCTTGTTCCATGTCCTCTTCTGAATCCAGCTTGAATTTCTGGCAGTTCCGTGTTGATGTACTGCTGCAGCTGCTTTTGAAAGATTTTCAGCAAAATTTTACTTGAGTGTGATTTTAACGATATTATTCGATAATTTCCACATTTGGTTGGTTTACCTTTCTTTGGAATAGGCATAAATATGGATCTCTTCCAGTCAGTTGGCCAAGTAGCTGTCTTCCAAATTTCTTGGCATAGACAAGTGAGCACTTTCAGAGCTGCATCCGTTTGTTGAAACATCTCAGTTGATATTCTGTCAACTCCTGGAGCCTTGTTTTTTGCCAGTGTCTTCAGAAAATGAGAACACATAAAAATAATAATACTCATAATAATAATTGCCATATAATTATATTGTAATTACTATTATTATGATTGCTAACAATTATCGAGTACTTGCTATGCATTTGGCTATGTAGTAGGCACTGTTCTAAGTGCTTTACATGTATTAACTGATTAAATCTCCACAATAACTCTAGAAGCCAGCACTCTTACCATCCCCATTTTACAAATGAGGAAACTGAAGCACAGAAAGGTTAAGTAACATGGCTCAAGGTCACTCGCTAGAAAAGAAAACAGATAAAATAAGTGACTCTAATCATACTGACTCCTGGGGGTGGAGGGATGAGATGTCAAGGGTGGGCCACAGAGAGTGAACAGGCTATGGTACATTCACACAATGGAACACTATGGCACCGTATAAAAATAATGAGGACCACCTATAGGAAGGCTAGAAGGTGATGTCCAGATACATCGTATGTGAATCAAGTTCCTGGAAAGAACCAGATGCCACACACAAAAGAATAATTAAAGAGATTTTAATAATAGGGATATTTACAAGGTTGGGGAAGGACTAAGGGAACCGGCAGGGGATGGTGAAGGACTCCCTGGACTTGCAAAAGTAAGAAACCTTTACGATCACTTATGCAGAAAGTATGGAAGCGCTCAGATACCAATAAGAGTGTTTTAAAATACACAGGAACTAGCTTAAAGGGGGTTCCCATTGGCCAAATTTGGGGAAATCTGAGTAGTAAAAAGAAAAATTACTATAAGTGGTTATAAAATCTTAAAATAAATAATGTCCGCACATCCATACCTATACTTAAAAAAGTAAAATAAAAAAAAAAAAAAGAGAGAGAGGGGGAAAAAAAACCTCATTTGCTATCTTTGGAGGTGATTATTACAGTAATTCATTACTCTGATAACTGGTTATTAAAGGGAAATAATTAAGCATTTTAACCTTGTCTCTTATGAAGAAGTAGTTCATGGGTTTATCCATAGCTTCTGAGGAAAGAAAGCTCTGCTTTACAGAAAAATTCCAGCTAATGAATGTAGAAGGAACGATAGCATTAGAATTTCACAGTCTTCCAAAAAACTAAACTGGTACCATTAAATCTGTGCCAACTGATGCTGACCCCAAGTGTTACAGAGTAGAACCACTCCATATGGTTTTCTTGGCTGCATTCTTCACAGAAGCGAATGGCCAGCCCTTTCTTCCACAGTGCTGCTGGGTAGGTTCGTACCAGAAACCTTCAGGTTAGCAGCTGATCGCTGATCAAAAACAACTTATGCCACCCAGGAACCTGTCACAGTCTTACAGCTGCCAATAAGTTAATTGATTCGGGCAAAAATCATTGATGAATGCTAGAAGTATTAAGTGAAAGGTTGTTGGAGAAGAGCATGTTCACAGTATATCAAAGGATCACCCCCCACCGTTTGTTTGTTTGTTTTACTAACTTCCAAAGGAAAGAATGTACTTATACAATGCAAAGATATGTTGGTCATCACCCTAAGTGAGGGATCAAATTTAGCATCACAAATAGTCAGACTACCTGAAATTATTGAGCCTCCGGACCTGATGCAATACCAAGTCCACAAAATCACCTAGGAAGTATTCTTGCCAAAACTTTGATCCGAATTTAATCAAGCCTTTGGATCTAACTTCCAGTTTACAGGAAATACATGACACAAAGGAACAAATTAAACAACACCATGAGGAAGCAATCAGACAAATCCAGAAGGAAGACATTCTACAAGTCAGTGTTATTTTAAAAAATCAGGATTCAATCAATGCAGTAAAAAAAGATTGAAAACATTTAACCAAACACAACGTGTTGATCTTGATTGAATCCCGATGTTTAAAAAGAACTATTAAAAAATTCTTAGTAATTAAAGGAATTTGAATATGTACTCGATATTAGATACACAAAAACCAAACCCGTTGTCATTGAGTCAATTCCGACTCATAGGGACCCTACAGAACAGGGTAAAACTGTCCCATAGGGTTTCCAAGAAGTAGTTGCTGGATTCAAACTGCTGACTTTATGGTTAGCAGCCTGAGCTCTTAGCTACTGCGCCACCAGGGCTCCTGACAGTAGATAAAATTACCAAATTTCTATTAACGTTGTTGTTGTTATGTTCTTAGGTGCTGTCTAGTCAATTCCGACCCATAGCAACGCTATGTACAGCAGAACGAAACACCGCCTGGTCCTGCACCATCGTCACTATCGTTGTTATGCTTGAGCCCATTGTTGCAGCCACTGTGTCAATCCATCGCGTTGAGGGTTCTCCTCTTTTTCTCTGACCCTCTATGACCCTCTACTTTACCAACATGATGTCCTTCTCCAGGGACTAGTCCCTCCTGATAACATGTTGCAAGTATGTGAGACAAAGTCTCGCCATCTTTGCTTCATGTGAGCATTCTGGCTGTTCTTAGGTGTGATGACGATAATGTCTTTATGTAGGAGAATATCTTTATTTTTAGAAGAAGCATGCTGAAGTATTTAGGGGTGATGTAACATGATGTTTACAACTTATTTTCAATTTAATAAGTATAGCAAAATGTTTGATCAAGGTGGTAAGTATATGGGTGTGCACTGCACTATTCATTCAACTTTCCTATATGTTTGAATATAGTATAATTAAAAGACGGAAAAAATATATGTAGCCCAACAATATACATTTTGTAGCAAAAAATGCCTATGGGGGAAGAGGTGGGAGTGGGGCATGAGGATATAAGGGGAAAAACCAACAAACCAACGGAGACTTGAGCTGACAACGATAGCTGTGTGCCATGAGCTGAGGATAATTGACTCACCCTCCACACTTTAAAAAAGAAAAAAAGGCATCTTCAAACCATGTGAACGAATTCCTTCCCTGACAGGTGGGAGAGCAGAGCTGTGATGAGGGTGAGGAACTTGAACCCAACAGATCATGAACATGTGGCAACAGGCTGTCTTCCTAGAACTGCTTACATTGCAAGTCAAGTCTGGACGCCTTCACATCCATTTGGTAATGGGGAGTTATCTCCATTATGTAATGAAGGCCTTATGTTGTTTGATTTACAGGTCCTGTCACCATGGGAGACTTGTTCAATAATCCCCTGGATTGTAGCTAAATCCCCAAGGACGTATTTATCATCTTGGCTTAGTCAAGGCCCAGACTCAGACTTTTCCATCTCCCCCTGGGCATATAACTATGACTTCTTCCATTTGCTTGAGATGGCTCATCAGCTTCCACACATTCCAGGAGAACTCTTCTGTGTGGCCTCCCTGTAAGTCAGGTAAAGAAGGTTATGAAGATCCCTCAGGCACTGTCCTATGAAGAGTTGAAGTGCCTGGCTCCTGGTCCTTGGAGAAACAGCCAGAATAAGAGTGCAGACCAGGAAATACCCTCATCAGGACTTGATGATATATAGTCAAGAGAATGTCATCTCACAGAAGGTCTACATAGAAATCCTGACAGGAAAATACTGAAACTTCCAACAGAGCGTAAACTTCTCAAGGGCAGAAAACACGTCTGCATGTATTCCCAACGCCCAGCCTGGTTTTGACAACATTATAGGTACTCAGTACATCTTTGTCAACTGAGTAAATAATGACTGAATAATCAATCAAATAATGCATATGTGATCCATACTGGAAAGGACAGACAAATGGGTAAGAATTCATTTTTTTGTTTTTTTGTCTTAAACTGGATGAGAAAATGATTTAAGTAGAAAACAAGAAAAATAAAACACTATTACAGATACTTTATCTACCCATTTGCTTTGGTGGGTTAAAATAATTTTTAAGCAAACAATAAATGGAAAGAATGTTTATAAATGAGATATAAAAAATGACTGGAAACAAATTGTTCATTTGTACTAGAAACCAAAGTATTGCATTACAAAAATCCTAGGCTGAAGACTCCTAAAACCATTCTCTGATATTCCTATTCTATGAGTAGCAATCCTCAATCCCAGTTTGGCCAGTCCTAAGGGTTTCCATTTCACACCGAGATGCATCATAAAATTCTCCCCAATTTCTCGAAACAAACTGTTTTAATTTACTACATTATTATAAAAACAAGGTGGTAATGGAGAAGAAGGGACTATTGTGAAATCAAAGAAACAATGAGAATGCTCCAAGTTCCAAATTCCTCTCTAGTCTAGACGGATGGTTGTTTCTGAGAATTCCATACTTCCCAAACCTAGAAATATACAACAGAAAGGCCAAAAAAATCCCCTAGAATTCTTGTTCCATTCTTGTAGGGCTTCTACTGGGGTTGAGTCTTCTTTTCTCAACAGCACAAAGAGGCGAGTCTTGCTAGATAAAGGAAGCCAAGCTTGTTGGAGCTGGCACAAAGCAAACAATTTTCTCTTGCCTGAATTATTTTACATAATTGAAAACATCATTGTGATGGCCATCACCACAAAGTACCATGTAGTGAACTCAGGAAAAATCAAGGGTTGTGACTTTAATTTCAATTCTGGCCTTAAGCAGCTGATCAAGAGAATTTGAACATTCTAGCCCACAGATATTTGCTGGTTTTAAAAAGTAGAAAATTAAATAGAGATGCTAAGTCTCTCCCCATTATACTTGCACCCCTATTTAGGTGAACATCCTTCCATGCTTCCAAATGGACCCATCTATCTATGAAGCTTCTATCTTCATGGGCCGTTCCTTCAGGCTCCCTCACAGAATCAGCCGATCTTGAATCAGACTCTGCAAAACACAGACCTCATTGCACCCCAGTCCCCTCCTAAGCTTCCCCTGAGCAGAGCACCCGTTCTTGGCCTCTGTTTATAATTGTATTGATCTAGGTCAAACTCTGATCCAATCACCAGGGATGAGATAGCATCCAACTCTGAGTTAGGCACAGTGCTTGAAACCATCTGCTCTATTGTCAATGTTGTAGCCTGATCCAAAGTGTCAGATTGAAAGAGAGTTTGGTTTGTGATTTTTATGTTCCTTTTTGGAGGTGATTTTTATCCTGCTCTGAGCATTATTCCTTTCTTCCTACACTTCCAAAGGTTAAAGTCAAGAAGGCTCCAGAGGAACATCTAGCTCAATTGGCATGACACTACTTATAAAGATAATGCTCTACATTCTACCTTGATGAGTAGTGTCTGGGGTCTTAAAAGCCTATGAGCAGCCATCTAAGATACTCCACTGATCTCATCCCTTCGGGAACAAGGGAGAATGAAGAGAACACGATACAAGGAAAAGATTAGTCCGAAGGACTAATGGTCCACAGCTACCAAGGCCTCCACGGGACTGAGCCCAGTACAGCTGGATGGTGCCCGGCTACCACCAATGACTCCTTTGACCAGGATCACAACAGAGGGTTCTGGGCAGAGCTGGAGTAGGATGTAGAGCATAATTTTAACTCCCAAAAAAAAAAAAAAAAAGAAGACCAGATATACTGGCCTAAAGAATACTAGAGAAACCTCGAGAGTGTGGCCCCCAGACACCCTTTCAGCTCAGAGGGGAAGTTACCTTCAAGGTTCGATGTTAAGCCTGGGAATGGACACCCCAGTAAAACTAAATGGGACTAACGATGTACAGGAGTCCGGTGACAAGGGCCAGAAGGCAGAGGGAGAGTAGGAAACTGATGATAAGGAACACAAATTGAATAAGGACACTGTCGATGTATTGTGAGATTGTTGACCACTGCTATAGGGCAACATTTGTAGTAACTATTAAATGGGAGGCTGTTTTGTCCTGTAAGCCTTCATCTTGGGCGAGAATGGCAGCACAATTGGAAGAGCATAGTCAATATCACTTAAATGTGTAAGTAAAAAGTTTTGAAATGGTGTTTAAATAAAATAAAAATAAATAAATAAACAAACAAAGGAGACTAAAGAGGTACAATAATCCACTGACAAGGTCCAGAAGACAGAAGGGGACAAGGAAGCCCCCTGGTGATAGGGAACACAAGGTGGAGTAAGGATATTCTTGATGTGCTGTGAGATTGTTAACCATTGTCATAGGGCAACATGTGTAGTAACTGTTAAATGAAAAACTATTTTGTTCTGTAAGCCTTCATCTTAAGTGAGAATAACAGCACAGTTGGAAGAGCGTAGTCAATGTCACTGAACTGTGAATGTAGAAAATTTTGAAACGGTGTATCTTTGGCCATCTGTAATTTTCATCAAAAAAAAAGGTTGAGAATTTAGAGGCTTAATACGTTGTGGGGTTGTTAACCAATGTCAAAAAAAACAACATGTGTACTACTATTTCATGAGAAACTATTTGCTCTGTAAGCTTTCACCTGAAGTACAATAAAATATATATATTAAAAAAAAAAAAAAAAAAAAAAAAAAGAAGGCCCCAGAAAGTGTCTGCTAGTCATCCAAGAGTAAATAGGCAGAAATCTATTTGGATTCACTTCTACGTTTCCTAGTGCTTTTAACCCCAACTCCCAAGCTCAAATTCCTGTTGTAAGCAAAGAAACTCACCACCATTACTTGGTCTAAATGAGCTGAGGAATAAAGTAGTAATTCTTAAACTAAAGAGTTAACCATGTAGAATCCTGCATCTCATCCCAGAGATGCCAATACAACAGGTCTGTGGTGAGGTCAAAAATCGGCACTTGAACAGGCACTCCAGGTGATTCTGAGACAGGTGGACAGGGACTACAGTTTTTAAGAAAAAAGAAGGCCAGAGTAGAAAGAACTGGAAACAGCTGGGGTGAGGGAAAAGATCTCCAGGGATCTTGATGATATGTAGTCACCTGGGGGTTGGGCCCTTGGTATAGTGGAGGGCTGCAGAGCCTGGAGCTGTCCAAGATATACTTCTCCACCTTTAGGCTGTTGTTCACCATTTGACCCCATGAAGCAGTGAAGGGGAAACAAGCTGTCATTGTGCCAACTGCCAAACCAGCCATGAGTGCCCTGATTTCAACCTCCTCTCACCTCTCACCTTTGGGCCATATCACTTGCCTGAACTAGCAACTTGAGGTGAGATGGAGGCAACTTCCACTCCACCCTTGGTCCCTTGTCATTATCGCCAGGGCTGCCCTTGGACTCTGAACTTGTGTATTTTAGGACAGCAATCCTCAAACCTTTGGAAAACTGTATGCTATCTCACTCATTTTAAAGTTGACACTTAACTTTCTTTATCACAAGTTTAAATAGTTGCAAAGGATGTACTTTCTGGCATGTTGTATATTTTGACACTTTTAAATTAATCCATTATATGACTCTTTGAAATATACTAAATGAAATCTAAATGGCATTATGATTTGCTACCCATCATCTTTCATTCATCCATCTGAAATATGTATGAACAGCCAGAATGCTCCTTAGAAGCAAGGATGGTGAGACATTGTCTCACGTACTTTGGACATGTTATCAGGAGGGACTAGTCCCGGGAGAAGGACATCATGCCTGGTAAAGTAGAGGGTCAGTGAAAGAGAGGAAGACCCTAAATGAGATAGATTGACACAGTGGCTGCAATGATGGGCTCAAGCATAGCAACGACAGTGAGGACGGCACAAGGCTGGGCAGTGTTTCGTTTTGTTGTACATAGGGTCACTATGGGTTGGAACTGATTCAGTGGCACCTAACAACAACAACATGTCCTCCTTTAATGTCAGAAATTTTATAACAATTGTTTTTCTTCTTGAATTAATATTTCCATTCTACTTACCCTATATACACCTAGTCTTCACTTACTATCTCATTATTTGACATTTTGCATTTACAGTAGTAAAAAATCTACTATTGGACTATTTTGCACATCAGTGACATACATCTGGCAGTAACAAATGCTGAGGTGCAATGCAAAAATAATGCTGGCTGTGATGGTTACAGTTGTGTGTCAGCTTGGCTGGGCCATGATTTTCAATGGTTTAGCAGTTATGTAATGATGTAATTTGGCAGTTATGTAATGAGGCAGTCAACCTCTGTCTTCACATAATGTCAATTTTCACATAACAATTGGTCTTTGGAATCTAATAACCATGTCAGTAAGTGAGGAGTGGGTGTAATTTCATCTTAATGTAATCTATTTCTTATTCTTGTAGTCTTTTATTTATTATTCCATCATACTTTCTTTGCAACATATATATATTTCCATATATGTTTGCATATATATGTAAGTGTGTATGTAAAATACATGTGTGTGGGTGTATATATATATAGTGCCATCAAGTCCATTCCTACTCATAGAGCCCCTATAGGACAGACTATAACTGCCCCATAGGGTTTCCTAGGCTGTAATCTTTATGGGAGCAGATCACCAGGCCTTTTCTCCTGCAGAGAAGCTGATGGGTTCAAACTGCTGACCTTTTGGTTAGCAGCCAAGTGCTTAACCATTGCTCCACCAGGGCTTCTTTGTGTATATATAATCTAACATTTAAAATCTGACATTTAACTTGTGTGTGTGTGTGTGTGTGTGTGTATGTGTGTGTGTGTTTTATTTCTTGTGACCGATGTGAAAGTTCTAAATTTTGGAGTGCTTGATGGTGAGGACTGCTAGGTCAGACTTGGGATCAATAACTTACTGCTTTTGTTAACTTGTAATCTTTATATAGACTTAATCTTGCAGCCAAGGAAATATTTTTCTCTGTAGCTAGACCAAAGAATGTCAAAAGTACATCATGCAAAGCCAGGAGAAGGAAGTATATCAAAACCCTTTGCTTAAGATGGTCTCAAAAGAACTTTTCCCTAATCAAGTTAATCTTTACCTTCTTTTCCCACAGAATCCACCATATAATCATCTTGTGACATTCTTGCAAGCACGTATGTCTGCAATTATGCACTGTATCCAAGCCCTGTAGCCTACATCTACTCTGTCAACCAATCATAGCAAAAACCTTGCTTTGAGATGTCCTGCCTTCTACCACTTTACCTCACCAAACACCAATCAGAATATTGTTAGCTAGTTACCAAGGAGCTTTCTTGTTCCCAATGAGCCTTAAAACAAACAGCTCATCTGCAGCTTATTCCCAAAGAGCTTGTTCCCAAGGAGCCTTGAAACAAACTGTAAGCCACCATTCCAATATGCCCACATACCCTGATACTGTTTTGAGCTCTTGATTCTAATGATCCCGCCTTACGCTGATCTATGCTTGCAACTTCCAATCAAAATAATGTACTTTAAGCTCTTTGTTCTCACCTTATAAATATCTCTCTGTAGCTTCACCATCTTGGAGTGTTTAGCTTCACATTGTGGACTGTGCATCTCCCAAGTAGGAACTGTTTCTGAACCCTCAAAAAGTCTTTTTGCTTTATTTTAACAGAGTACAAGTTCTTAGTCTTTGCCACTATAATGGTCTAAGAGTTAAAAGTTGTTTGTCTTCTGGATTTAGTTACTAATACTTTTGTAAAAACAACATAAATACATTAGAAGTTATTACACATAAAAAGTGAATTTTATTGGAAATAAATCTCTTACTGAATAGGATTTATTCTAGCTATTTCTGTGGATAAATAACATTTAATGCTACAATGAGTCAGAAGTCAGCAACAATTATATTACTATTTTTCATTTTTACATATGGAAGTCCCAAAAAACCTTATTCATATAAATAATTATGGAAATACAAGTTTTGTTATAGCAATGATATTCAATTCTTTGAACTCTTTCTGAGATACTTTTAATGGTTTATCAGCTGACAACTTGATTACATTTTTAATTTTTTAAAAACAAAGAATCAGAAATCATTAGAGTTGCAAAGCATTTTTTACACAATCATTTGTTGTTGTTAGCTGCTGTTGAGTCAGCCCCCAATTCACGGCAAGCCCATGAACAGTGGAATGAAATACTGCCTGGTCCTGTGTCATTCCCATGACCAGCTGTGGATTGAATCATTGTGATGCATAGAGTTTTTTATTGGCTGATTTTCAGAAGTAGATCACAAGACTTTCCTTCCTAGTCTGTCTTAGTCTGGAAGTTTTTCTAAAATCTGTTCAACATCATAGCAGCACACAAGCCTCCGCTGACAGACAAGTGGTGGCTTCTCATGAGTTGCTTTGGCCAGGAATCAAACCTAGGTCTCCCACAAGGAAGGTGAGAATTCTACCACTGAATCACAAATGTCCCCCTGCAAAATCATAGAGCTGTTTTATTTGTCACACCAACCTCGGTATTCAGATTATCCCTTTGGTACCCTATAGGTTTTTATACTGTGGGGCATGCTGTCTTTACGGGGATAAAAATTGTTTCTAGAGTGATGACACCTGTCTGTCAGTTTCTGGTACTGTGGTGCTTGCATGTTACTGTGATGCTAGAAGCTAGGCTACCAGTATTTCAGATACCAGCGGGGTCACCCATGATGGATAAGTTTCAGCAGAACTTCCAGACTAATACAGACTAGGAAGACAGACCTGCTGATCTACTTCCAAAAAAAAAAAAAAATTATCCAGTGGAAACCTGACAGATAAGCAGCAGAACCGTGTCTGATATAATGCTGGAAGATGAGCCCCTCAAGTTGAAAGGCACTCAAAATACAACTAGGAAAGAGCTGCCTCCTAAAAGTAGAGTTGACCTTAATGACATGGATGGAGTCAAGCTTTTAGGGCCTTCATCTACTGATTTGGCATGACTCAAAATGAGAAGAAATAGCTGCAAACATCTTTAGTAATTGGAATGTGGACTGTACAGAGAATGAATCAAGGAAAATTGGAAGATGTCAAAAAAGAAATGGAATACTTGAAGATTGATATCCTAGGCATTAGTGAGCTGAAATGGACTAGGATTGGCCATTTTGGATTGGACAATCATATGGTCTACTATGCCAAGATTGACAAACTGAAGAAGAACAGTGTCACATTCATTGTCAAAAAGAACATTTCAAGATCTAACTTGAAGCACAACGCTGTCAGTGATAAGATATTATCCATTCATCTACAAGTAAGACCAGTTAATATGACTATTATTCAAATTTACACAGCAATTACTAATGCCAAAGATGAAGAAATTGAACATTTTTACCAACTTCTGCAGTCTGAAATTGATCAAACATGCAATCAAGTTGCATTGATAATTACTGGCGATTGGAACGAGAAAACTGGAAACAAAGAAGGATCAGTAGTTGAAAAATATGGCCTTGGTGATAGAAACAAAGCCAGAGATCACATGATCAGAATTTTGCAAGACCAATGACTTATTTATCAGAAATACCTTTTTTCAACAACATAAATGATGGCTATACATGTGGACCTCACCAGATGAAATACACAGGAATCAAGTCAACTACACCTTTGGAAAGAGACAATGGAGAAGCTCAATATCATCAGTCAGAACAAGGTAATGGGCTAACTGCAAAATAAACCATCAATTGCTCATATGCAAGCTCAAGCTGAAGCTGAAGAAAATTAAAACAAGTCCATGAGAGCCAAAGTATGAACTTGAGTATATTCCTTCTAAATTCAGAGACCATCTTAAGAATAGATTTGATGCATTGAATACTATTGACCAGAAGATTTGAGGGATGACATCAAGGACATCATACATGAAGAAAACAGAAGTTCATTTAAATATTTATCCCTGCTGAAGTGAGATGGATCTTGGCTGAAAGCAGAGACACCAGAAAGATGTTTACCTATGGTTTATTAACTATGAGAAGGCATTCGACTATGTGGATCATAACAAAAAAGCTGGACAATGAATAAGGAAGACTGAGGATGAAATGATGCATTTGAATTATGGAGTTGGCAAAGAATATTGAATATACCATGCACTGTCAAAAAGATGAACAAATCTGTCTTGGAAGAAGTACAGCCAGAATGCTCCTTAGAAGCGAGGATGGCAAGACTTCATCTCATGTACTTTGCACATGTTATCAGGAGGGACAGATCCCTGGAGAAATACATCATGCTTGGTAAAGTAGAGGGTCAGCAAAAAAATAGGAAGACCCTCAACGAGATGGATTGACAAAGTAGCTGCAACAATGGGCTCAAACATAGCAACCATTGTGAGGATGGTGATGGTGGGTTCAAAGTGCCAACCTCTCAATTAGCAGTCAAGTGCTTAACCATTGCACCATCAGTGCTCCTTAAAGACTCCTTAGGGAGGAAATAATGGGAAAAAAAATTGAGAAACACTGTTTAAGGGCAAAAACCCAGAGTTATATTTGGAATGGGTGAGAGTTACACTTTTCCTTAAAGGAGAAAAAGGGCATTTGTGAACACACCCACTGGCATGTTCTCAGACAGATTAATGTTATGAAGTAGTACATATGAATGAATTAGTGTAAGGGCTAGCAATGGTGCCCAGAACATAGTTAATTGCTCAATTTGAGTAAGCACTATTATTATTATCTTCATCATTATCATATCCGTTGGAGGATATTTAACCCTCAGGGATACTTATTCCTCTGTTTCAGGACCACAGAGTGAGTTAGTTTGTAATGGAGACCCAAGTATCAGTGGTTTGCACTAGATAGAAGTTTAATTCTCTGTCACATAGAAGTTAGAGCTAGTATGGTGGCTTCTTTTATCTGGAGGCCCCAATGGCCTAGGCTTCAAAGCTAAACAGGGTACTAGACCCTCTATAGATTCAGACATATCTGTTGAATGAATGGATGGAGAAATGGACAAGGGTGGGCATTAACTCCAGCAGAGGCAGCTCATTTGCTATGGGCCAATGTTGACTTATTCTTCCCCTACATCCAGATCTGCCCTGTCCAATGCTGGAACCATCAGCCACGTGTATCTATTTAAATTAAATTAATTGAAGTCAAATAAAATTTAAAATTCAGTTCTTCAGTTGCACTAGCCATATTTAACTGCTCAATGGCCACCTGGGGCTAGTGTTACCAATGGGCTAGTGCAAATTCTAGAACATTTTGCATAAATATTTTTGGACAGATGCCACCAACCACTGGCTTCCCTGCATCCTGCCTTATATCTCATTTACTTTTAACTGGGATGCCCTCATTCTCCCTTTCTTGTTATAAGGGTTTTTGGTTCATGAGAACCTGACCATTAAAAAATAGAGTCAGTGGAGCCTTGATAAAGAGCTCATAACTTGTTGCCGCTTTTAACATTTCTTGAAATGGCTGCTCAACACCGAAGGCCCATCCCAGAGTCTTTGGAACCGCTAGGGACTCCAGGGAACATATGTGTCCTAGCAGCTCAGGCTCTGCCCGTATCTTCCCATCACTCACAGGAGGCCGTACGTATTTCTTAACCATGTCTTGCTGAGCATTACAAATCACCTTCTGTCTTCAAAACAACCTGACTCAATGCAGTCACTCCAATTCACTTTTTTCTTGAAATTTACTACTTCTTTTGATGTTTATCAGTATATCACCACCTATTGTGCTTGCCAAGATTGTGTCCAGGCTTTGGTGATACATCATCTCCTTATAGTATATTCCAAAGAACTTCCCACCCATTTTGGGGGTCCAAAAGATCCGTGAGCTGCATAAGGTGGCAAGACACCAGAGAACAAGGACTCGGTTCTCATCTAGACATCTTACTCAGTAGCACAGAGTTGCCTTTTAGAGCCAGTATGTTTTAGGGAAAGATTCCAGGAAGGTGTGTGACTTTGGAATAATCATAATGGTCGATTAAGTTAAGGAAGCCTAGAAATCATAATTATGGCCAATCCTAGACTAGGTGATGAAATTAAAGTTTGAGAAGTTGAAGAAGTTGAGAGGTTTATCTTTGGCTTCTCTCCAAACTCCCCTGAGAATCTTTTTCTTTCATGTTTTCTACTCTGTCCGCTTCCCTCTAGGACTCTTTATCTTTGATTCTGGCCCCTTCAGAGAAGCCCCTTTCAAGCCTTTTTCTCCCATAGAAACTGAGTTCCATTACCTTAAGGCTCTGCTGGCTATGATCAGCCAGCTAATGGGACAAGCTAATTCACTCAAAGGCAGAAATCTTTTACCTGTTCCTAAAGATGGGTTTCGGAGGGCAGTGAAGACTCCAAAACTTTATAAATTTTTGTGTGCATTTTCTAGGAGAAAAAGCCACAGATTTCATCAGATTCTAAAATATTTCCATGACCTCCTCCCAAAAAAAGGCTAGACACCATGCTAGTGAATACTAATAGCTGGTAATAGTAACCACAGTATGATGGAAAACTACCGTTTGTAAATATTTTTGCCTAACAAAATAATAATGGGAGAGTTTTCAGTCCAGAGGTAAGAGAGGTAAGAAAGACTATTTTGGGCAGGGAACAGGGCCTATTATTGTCATTTAGATCACACCCAACCACCTCCACTTAGGAGCAAGGGCAGCTTCTCTGGGTTGCATTGCTTTCCGTTGAACACAAAACTTTTACACTCACATAAAATGTAGACTTTGCCTAGGAATTTCAAAGAAACTAAGTGAAGAATACTGAGTATATCGTGGACTGCCAGAAGAATGAAAAACTCTGTCTTAGAAGAAATACAATCAGAATGTTCCTTGGAAGTGAGGATGGTAAGACTCACTTTGGACCAGTCATCAGGAAAGACCAATCGCTAGAAAAGGGCATCATGTTTGGTAAAGTAGAGGGCCAAAGAAAGTGAGGGAGAACCTCAGTGGGATGGATTGATACAATAGCTGCAAAAATGAGTTCAAACATACCAACAGTCAAGATGGCACAGGACTAGGCAACGTTTCATTCTGTGGTAGATAAGGTTACCATAAGTCAGAGCCAACTCAATGGCAACTAACAAGAAGTAGGCTTAGGCCACAACTTGTTTTCTTCTTTAAGATAAGTTCTGTGGTAAAATGACAGTAGAGTGTGGTGAGGGATCAGGGACATGGTTTTCGTCCTAGCTGTGCCACTAATTTGTTGAGCAGCCTTCTAAGAATGACTCAGCCTCTCTGGGCCTCAGTTTCCTCATCTCTAAGAAATCTGGGCTGTCCTCGACAGTCCTGTAATTCTAAGAAAATTGCTAAAAGTCTATTTCAAATAAAACTTCTGTGTTACCCCTTTATTGATGTGGAGAGGTTGTTTTCATATTTTGGAGAAAAAATATACAACCAAACACTAAGTTGTTTTCTTCCTTTTAAATATGTTAGCAACTTGTCCAAAGCAAGAAAATCTGCTCTTGAAAGCTCCAAAACAGTCTGTGGTGGATTGCAATTCTTGTCTCAGAAAGGTTAATAGGAAACAAACTCTAAGGAAGAAAATTCAAAGCCCATTTCTATGCTTCCTGCCTTTTGGATTTTCTAACATGTAAATCGACCATTACAAAGAGGATTAGTTATTAGAATGGTCTGCGTGAAGACCAACATTCAGCTCCCCGTTTATCCCTTGCCAAGAGGCCTGGGTGACCAGCATCTTAATGGCCTTCTTTCAGCCAGTGAGAGGTTGGACTGCATATTAACTACCTGGTCCTGTGTTCCCCAACTTTAATTTAACCACAGCCTTAACAAACTGGAGATCACCACCCTCTACCCCGCCCACCTCAATGTGCTTTAAATTAGAAAAAAATCTGCTTGTACTGGGCACTGCAGACATCCACATTCAGCAACTATAATTATTTTAAAAGATTTAAGAAAGATATTTTTAATCTCTAGATTTGTGTTGGCCTTTCCCTTATACATTTCTGGGTATATTCCTTATCTGCTTCATCTTTTTATTTTTAAGTACTAGTTTTTTATTTCCTGGCAAAATTCCCTAAATGACAGCATGTCTGATTGCTTAATTCTCCCCATCAGTAGCTTCTTTGCCCCTTCTCTCTTTTTTTTCTAATATGGTCACACCTCCTTATGTAGCATTCTCAGCTATTCTAACATGTCTGAGAACCAGGAAGCAAGCAAGGAGCACCATTGAATAGTCAACATGGATTCATCACAAGTTGTGATAAATTAGCCTTCACTCAAAGCCAGCTTACTTGTGCATTACATATAATTCTATCTAGAAGAAAAAGTAGATGTGAAACGTATAAATGTGTGGAGGAGAGGAAGGGGCAGGCAGATATGGGAGGGGGGCTCTCAGGCTAGACCCTGCCATGGAAAATGCCAACTAATGGCCTGACAATGAGATAGGAGATAGAAGACAAAGAAAAAATAACACTAAGGAAATCAAAGAAGCTTTACAGTCCAGGGAATTGAAAGTTTAGAGAAAAGAACCACGCACTTTAATGGTAACTAATCCAAAATATAGCATTTCTAGAGTGGTGGTAGAATGGATTATCAATATAGCTTGGAAACAGGACAAAGGTAGTAAACCAATTGGGAGGAACTATTCCAGCTCATGTTATGGATTTAATTGTGCTCCTTAACAAACAATTATGTGTTGTAAATCCTCACCCTGATACCTGTGGATGTAATCCTGCGTGGAAATAGGGATTTCTCTGTTATATTAATGAGACTATATCAGGGCTGGGTTTGAGATATAAAAGAGTAGATTGGGCACAGAAGCAAGCAACCAAGCAAAGAAGGAAGCAGAGATGGGAGAAGACAGATGCTACGCCACATAAAGATCGCCAAGAAACCAAGGAACAGAAACTGAAAAGAGAAGGACCTTCCCTCAGAGTTGACAGAAAGCCTTCCCCTAGAGCTTGTGCCCTGAATTTGGACTTCTAGCTTCCTAAACTGTAAAAAAATAAATTTATGTTCATTAAATTCACTCATTTGTGGCATTTCTGTTATAGCAGTACTAGATAACTAAGACAGCTCCTAATAACCAGTTTTTCCCTTTTTTGTTTTAGTAACAGATAGCTAAAGCACATAACTACTCAGAATAAAGATCAATTTGTAATCCTTCCTTGCAGTTGGGTTTGGCCTAATGACTGTTGTTGTTGTTAGGTGCCTTAGAGTCGGTTCCGACTCATAGCGACCCTATGTACGAAAGAAAGAGACACTGTCCGGTCCTGCACCATCCTCACAATCGTTGTTATGCTTGAGCCCATTGTTGCAGCCACTGTGTCAATTCATCTCATAGAAGGTCTTCCTCTTTTTAACTGACCTACTTTACCAAGCAAGATGTCCTTCTCCAGGGACTGGTCCCTCCTGATAACATGTATGTGAGACATAGTTTTGTCATCCTTGCTTCTAGGGAGCATTCTGATTGTACTTCTTCCAAGACAGGTTTGTTCATTTTTTTGGCTGTCCATGGTATATTAATATTCTTCACCAACACCATAATTCAAAGATGTCAATTCTTCTTCCGTCTTCCTTATTCATATTCCAGCTTCTGAGTGCATATGAGATGATTAAAAACACCATGGCTTTGGGGTTGACAACCACTGTCATAGGGCAATATGTGTACTAACTGTTTAATGAGAAACTATTTGTTCTGCAAACCTTCATCTAAGGTACCAAAAAAAAAAAGAAAAGTTATCTATGTGAGATCAAATTGACAACAGCAACTCAAAAGGTTTGATGAGAAGCCTAGGGGGCAGTGAGTTGAAGATAATGGAGATGGAATAATTTGGAAAAGGATAGTGAGAATAGCAGCACAACTGGAAGAATGTAACCGATGTCACTGAATTGTACATGTAGAAACTTTTAAAATGTTTAACTTTGGCTATGTATATTTTCACCAAAAAAAAGGTCCTTGAAGTTGAGAAGGGAGAGTGTTGACATGTTGTGAGGTTGTTGACCAATGTCATACAACAATATGTGTACTGACTGTTTAATGAGAAACTATTTGTTCTGTAAACCTTCTTCTAAAGGAAAATAAAAAAAATTTAAAAAAAAACAAAAAAACACCATGGCTTGCATCAGGTGCACCTTAGTCTTCAAGGAAACATTTTTGCTTTTTAACACCTTAAAGAGGTCTTTTGCAGCAGATTTGCCCAATACAATGCATCATTTGATTTCTTGACTGCTGCTTCCATGGGCGTTGATTCTGGATCCAGGTAAAATGAAATCCTCGACAACTTCAATCTTTTCTCCATTTATCACAATGTTATTTAGTGGTCCAGTTGTGAGGATTTTTGTTTTTCTTTATGTCGAGGTGTAATCCATACTGAAGGCTGTGGTCTTTGGTCTTCATCAGTAAGTGCTTCGAGTCCTCTTCACTTCAGCAAGCAAGATTCTGTTATCTGCATATCGCAGGTTGTTAATGAGTCTTCCTCCAATCCTGATGCCCTGTTCTTCTTCATTTAGTCCAGCTTCTTGGATTATTTGCTCAGCAGCCAGATTGAACAAGCATGGTGAAAGGATACAACCCTGACACACACCTTTCCTGACTTTAAACCACACAGTATCCCCTTGCTCTTTTCAGATGACTGTCTCTTGATCAATGTACAGGTTCCTCATGAGCACAATTAAGCATTCTGGAATTCCTATTTGTTACAACATTATCCATAATTTGTTATGACCCACACAGTCAAATGCCTTTTCATAGTCAATAAACACAGGTAAACAATATTCTGGTGTTTTCTGCTTTCAGCCAGGATCCACCTGACATCAGCAATGATATCCCTGGTTCTACATCCTCTTCTGAATCCAGCTTGAATTCCTGGCAGTTGCCTGTCGATACACGGTTGCAACCACTTTTGAATGATCTTCAGCCAAATTTTACTTGAGTGTAATATTAATGATACTATTCAATAATTTCTGCATTCTGTTGAATGATCTTTCTATTGAATAGGCATAAATACAGATCTCTTCCAGTTGATTGGCCAGGTAGCTAGCTGTCTTCCGAATTTCCTGGCATAGATGAGTGAGCACTTCTGGCGTTACATCTGTTTGTTGAAACATCTCAATTCCTGGAGCCTTGTTTTTCGCCAATGTCTTCAGTGCAGGTTGGACCTCTTCCTTCAGTAACATCAGTTCCTGATCCTATGCTACCTCCTGAAATGGCTGAATTTCAACCAGTTCTTTTCGGTATAGTGACTCTACGTAGTCCATTCATCTTCTTTTGATGCTTCCTGCGTTGTTTAATACTTTCCCCGTGGAATCTTTCAATATTGCAACTCGAGGCTTGAATTATTTCTTCAGTTCTTCAGTCTGAGCAATGCAAGTGTGTTCTTCCCTTTTGGTTTTCTAACTCCAGGTCTTATGACCCCTATGACTATGTTTGGCCCATTGATCAATATTTTGCCTATAGTATTAGGGAAACGACACAAAAGAAGAGGTAATTGATTTTACTGATGGGTAGGGTGGGTTGCCAGATTTAGTCAATAAAAGTACAGGAGGCCCTCTTTAATTTGCATTTCAGATAAACCACAAATACTTTCTTAATGTAAGCATTGCATTGGGCAAATCTATGTAAAAGACCTCTTTAAAACGTTAAAAAGCAAACATATCTCTTTGAGGACTAAGGTATTCCTGACCCAAGCCACGGTATCTTCAGTCACCTCGTATGCATAAAAAAGCAGGACAATGAATAAGGAAGACCAGAGAAGAATTGATGCCTTTGAATTATGGTGTTGGCAAAGAATACTGAATATATCATGGACTGCCAGAACAATGAAAAAATCTCTCTTGGAAGAAGTATAGTCAGAATGCTCCTTAGAAGTGAGGATGGTGAGACTTCATCTCATGTCCTTTGGACATGCTATCAGGAAGGACCGATCCCTGGAGAAGGACATCGGCTTGGTAAAGTAGAAGGTCAGTTAAAAAGAGGAAGACCTTCTATGAGATGAATTGACACAGTGGCTGCGACAACGGACTGAAACATAGCAATGATTTTGAGGACGGCGCAGGACCAAGCAATATTTCATTCTGTTATACATAGGGTTATTATGAGTCATAATTGACTCAACACAGCCAACAACAGCATCTCATGCAATATTGGGGACATAATTACACTAAAAAATCATTCATTATTTATCTGAAAGTCAAATTTAACTAGAAATCCTGTAATTTATCTGGCAATTCTAAGTAAGGAGAGTGAGGGAGTAGTAGAATATGTTTCATAGAGAAGGCAAGTCTTGAAGATTAGTTGTTTTTCTCCAGATTTTAGGGGTAGTTGGGGTAGATTTAGGAGTAGAAGGGGGGGAAGAAAGGACTATTGAATTTTCAGCCTCATACAAATCATGGCCATGTGAAAGCTAGAAACTTTCAAAAGACCAAAGAGAATTACTCTTACTGGGCTTTGTTAAGCCACTTCCAAGTCATTTCTTTTTTGGAAATAACATTAGTGTATATATTTTGCCACTTTCTAAGCAAAAGATCTCCCACTGGGTTAGGCTAATGTGGAAATAAGTATGCCAGTGAAAAGTTCATGACTGCCAAGAATGATTCAGGATGTAGGCTCTATCTCTTCATGTGTATGGGAGTTCTGTGATTTTAGGAAACATCTGTCCCCTCAGAGAAAACATGAGACTAAAAGAGAGGAGATAGTGTAGTGGAAAGAAGAGTTACCTCACGCTTCCGTAATCAGTCAGGTGATTTGGGTTAAGCCGTTCTCTTCTGTCAATTTAAGCTTCCTCATCGGTGAAGTTGCAAGTTCTCCCTAACTGATATCTAAGGTCCCCTCCAGCCCTGACAATGATCCAGTTTCAAGTAGTGAGGCTAAGCCACGTCAGTTTTCAGCCAATCACATGAAGACCAACTTGGTTCACCAGCCTTTCTGACAATTCTGTAAATTCCTAATATTCTTTCAGAAAATTCCTTATTGCTCTTTTTAGCTAGAGTTGCTTTCTGCTACTTTCAAGTAATTAATCAAAGAACCCACTAGGGGCAGGGGAAGTGTTGCAAGGTCAATTACATTTGTAAAACTCGATGTTAAACAAAATTACAGTTTTTCTTTACTGCGGGACTTCTCTGAGCCTTTAATATAGTCATGCCTTTGTGTGTCTCCAAAAGAGAATATAGTACAGATTTAACAAACTGTATTTATCACAGATCTTTTTTATTGTTGCTTTGTCAGAGCATTAGGAAAACCTGTATCCTGGGGTTCCTGACTTTCGTCTGTATTTTATGTTTGTAAAATCTGACCTATCAGTCAATTTAAGATCTTAGATGAATAAACTGTGTCTTCAACTTCTCCCCCGTCCCCCACCTAGTACTAGGCATGAACTGATTACCACAGTAAGCATAATTATACTTTGAACTCATTGCAAAGCAGCCATCCCATAACTACTGAGCGGTTTTTAAAGCCACACTAGATCGCAGGACACTCTTAAGGCCAAGAGCTGACCCATGTTACTTTGCCAAAAAGCAATTTTCATGATTATTTTCTGCCTACCCAGGATTCCTGTGGTTTCCACTGGTAAGGTGATCCTTCATTTCCTGACCTCGTTCCTCTCTTACTGCCATTTGCTGCAAATCCTTTGTATCACAGGACCCTTGGGAGGGCTGCCTGCCTCTGCAATAAACGATGCCTTCACTAGGCATGGACAAATGTTGATTATCTACAGGTGATTTAGCCACAGATCCATCAGCAAGTGTGGTTATCAAAGGCACGAAGGACACTCCCGGTTTGAACTCACAGGCTGCTCTGCAAGAGAAAGATGTGGCAGTCTGCTTCCGTAAAGATTTACAGCCTTGGAAACCCTGTGGGTGGCTCTACTCTGTCCTGTAGGGTCGCTATGAGTCAAAATCGACTCGACAGCAGTAGGTAGGTAAGAACACTCTGTTCAGCCCAACTATTATAATTAATTCAAAGTTTTTATCAGATATGTACTGAGCCCATGTTTTGTGCTACTGAACTCTTACTCTATACGAATGTATTTTAACTCCCTATGAACTGCTGGGGCATGTATGTTCCTCTCGTATATTGTTAAGGAGCCCTAGCGGTGCAATGGTTAAGCACTCGGCTGCTAAGTGAAAGGTCACAGTTCAAACTCAGTAGTTGCTCCTTGGGAGAAAAGACCTGGCGATCTGCTCCCATAAAGATTACAGCTGGGAAACCCTATGGGACAGTTCTACTCTGTTACATAGGGTTGCTGTGAGTCAGAATCGACTTGATGCTACCCAACAATAGTATATTGTTTAAAAAGCAGGGACACTGGCCATAAAGGACTACAGATTTCTACTCATCGTAGTGTGTTATGAGCGTATTAAATGACAGGCACTCCTTGGCATGATGTGGTTGGACTACAAAGAGAGATGCCCCAGAATGCAGGCCACAAAAACTTGTAAGCAGAACTGAGGGCAAAAGCTTTATAATGTAAAAACATCCGTGTAAAGTTTGAGTTAAACCAAACCACACCCGTTGCTGTTGAGTCGATTCCGACTCATATAGGACAGAACAGAACTACCCCACAGGGTTTCCAAGGAGTGGCTGGTGGATTCTAACGCAGACCTTTTGGTTAGCAGCCATGCTCTTAACCACTGTGCCACCAGGGCTCCAAAGTTCGAGGTAGAAGTTAACGCCAGGGGACTGTCTTCTATAATGAAAATCCATTTAATAGAAATTAACTGTTGACTGGAAAGAAATGGAGAATGCACACTGCTTAGGATTAATAACCAAGCACTTTGCTAAGGGCTTTGTTGCTGTTATTGTTAGCTGCCATTGAGTCGGCCCCTGACTCATGGTGATTCTCAACTCATGACAACCCCTTACACAATGGAAGGAATGCTGCCCAGTCTTGTGCCATCCCATGATCAGTTTCACTTCAGGACTTGTGATCCATAGGGCTTTCATTGGCTGATTTTTGGAAGTGGACCACTAGGCCTTTCTTTCTAGTCTGTCTTAGTCTGGAAGTTCCACAGAAACCTGTTTAAGCCTCCACTGATAGAGAAGTGGTGGCTGCACATGAGGTGCTTTGCTTGGGAATCAAACTCAGCTCTCCCACATGGAAGATGAGAATTCTACCACTGAACCACCAATGACCTTGTTAAGGGTTTTACACGCATATATTGCGTTCACATTTTTGTATTTGAAATAGACATTATAAGATAGGTACTTCTGTTACTGTCCTTATTTTACAGATGAGGAAATTAAAGCAGATGGAGGTTAAAAAGTGCTCCCAAGGTTTTATTGTTAGTAATAAACAAAGCCAGGTTTTAAATACCAGACTGACTCCAAGGCTTACATGCACAACTACCAGGCTATAGGGCCAATAGGTTTGCTGAGACATTGATCTCCTCAGACCTCTGGGCAGCCAGGGAAGACATGGGACAGATGAACTCTCTAAGCCCGGTTGCCTCTGGCCATGAGAGAGCAGTTGCATCTGTTTACCCCTGCTCTGCTCTCCTGCCCCCACAACCCTGAGCTGTACAAATTATCGTCATGTGCCATGACATGGAAAGGCTGGGAAGCATTGACTTAATCACCTAAGAAATCACTTGCTGATTAAAAGATGAAGGTCTTGGGGTGGGTGAGAAACCCAGTGAGTGACCACATGCTGAAGGCCTCTCCTCTTTGTTTCAGGCGAGAAAGGCTAGGCTAAAAAAGCAAGCTTAAAATGTTACAGAGCGCAGGTGGGGTGGGAAGGGACCGTCCTGCTTTCACAAGCATGGTAGGGTAACTGTTCTAGGTGCTTCTACGCCTGGAATGAGAGTTGCTGAAGTCAAGAAATGCTCCACGGACATGGGCAGAAGGCTGTGTCAGTTTAGAACAGGGCTTGGCACACTGCAGCCAGACCTGTGGGGCAAATCTAGCCCAGGACCTTTTTACGTACAGCTTGAGAACTAAGAAAGCTTTTTATGTTTTTAAGTGGCTGTAAACAAAACAAAGACGAATACGTGACAGAGAATGTGTGTGGACTGCAAAGCCTAAAATATTTACTGTGTTGTCCTTCACAAAATAAGTTTGCCATCCTCTGGTCTTGAACTCACCTTGCAATCACCACGAGAAAGCCATAGGTCAGTGAATGCGAAGCCAGGATAAAAAACACTGTAAGATTGCAAGGGCTTCACTTGCAATTTTATAGCTTTTACGTGATTGACTCTTCAAGACAGATTTAGGTTAGCCTTTGGGAACAAAGTATCAGTATTTAGTTGGAAAGAAAGGAAACAGGAAAATAACCTCTTGTTTCCCAATTTTATACCTTCCAGCTTAACAGGTCTCCAGGGATTTTGTGAGCTGTTTTCTAGGCAGATTCTGTAAGAATAAATAGCTGACAAGAGCTGTCTCCAAGAGGAGCATGAGGGATATTAATTATAAGCAAGAAAGAAATAATTGTTTAATGCCTGGGTGACACAAACGGTTAAGCACACGACTATTACACAAAAAGCTGGCAGTTCGAATCCACCCACAGGCACCTCAGAAAACAGTCCTGGCACTCTGCTTCTGAAAGTTTGCAGCCTTAAAAATCCTATGGAGTGAGCTCTACTCTACACACAAGGGGTTTCCATAAGCTGGAATGGAGGGCAACTAACAACAACTTACTAGGAGGAGTTCTTGGGTGATGCAAATGGTTAACATGCGCAGCTGCTAACTGAAAGGTTGGAGGGCTGATTACACCCAAATGCACCTTGGAAGAAAGATCTGGCTATCTACCTCGAAAAAATCAGCCATTGGAAACCCTATAAATCACAGTTCTACTCTGACATACATGGGGTCACCATGAGTCAAAATAGAGTCAATGACAAACTGGAAAAAAGCATACTAGGAATTTCATACCTGGTAAACTATTTAATGCTCAGAAAAATCTCCTGCAGTTTGTCTCTATTTCATAGATAACACACTGGATCTCAAAAGGGCTAAGTGACTTGCCCAAGATCAAACGGCTGGTAAGTGGCAAACCTAGGATTCAAATCTCAGTTTTCGGATTCCAAGCTCAGTGGTTCGTTTTCTACACCAAGCCAGGGATAGTGAATTTTGAATTGTTCCAGATGGAGAATAAAAAATCCAAAGTTCCAGTCCTGGCTTCACGACTAACAAATCACTTCACCCAGCCACATGCCGGGTTCCTCACGTGATTAACGAGTGTATCAGACTAGAGAATTGCAAGGTCTCTCCAGCTCCACCCTTCTATGATTGTTTTTAAGAAATGATATGAATGAAATGGAAAAGGAAACTTGGATAGGTAACTTTATGCTCCTGACATGTCCAACTTCCTTGGGGTATGAGGTCAGTGACGGTAAGGGGGAGTTGGACAAATTCATTTAAATGAGAAATACATGACAAAAATAGGAGTATGAAGGACTTTCGATTCGGCAGCTTGACTTAACAAAGACTACCTCCCACTACAAACACGTGTAAATGCTGGATAAATATTTTAAAACTTTAAAATACATAGCCTGAAAGAAAGCCAAGACAATTCCCAGGTGCCAGAAACAAAAGAAATTCAAAACCAGAGATGTAAGCTCCAGCAGACACGTGACAGGATCAGGAAAGAATCAGGCTTGGACACTGGCCCTATAGTAACTTTGGCCTGGAGACTGTTCGGGCTGAAACTGAGATCTGTGTTTAAAACTGGGACTCCCAAAAATTCTTCAACGGTACCAAAGGAGGTCTAGGCAAACTCTGTCTATTGCCAGAAGAAGCAACAAGGAAGCAGGCTATCTTTCCTAGGCCCTGGGTGGGGAAAAAAAATGCATCCTGTGAAAAGTCCGAAACTCAACATGGGTGTAGGGTATGAATTTTAAACTACCTACATATTGTTATAGGAACCTCAAGTAGGAAATTAACATAATCACTGATCCGAGAGCTAGACTATATGAAGAAGAATATGGCATCAGGATTGAAGGAAGACTCATTAACAACCTGCATTATGCAGATGACACAACCTTGCCTGCTGAAAGTGAAGAGAAATTGAAGCACTTACTGATGAAGATCAAAGACCACAGCCTTCAGTATGGATTACACCTCAACATAAAGAAAACAAAAATCCTCACAACTAGACCAATAAGCAACATCACGATAAATGGAGAACATATTGTAAGTTGTCAAGGATTTCGTTTTACTGGGATCCACAATCAACACCGATGGAAACAGCAGTCAGGAAATCAAACGACCCACTGCATTGTGCAAACCTCTGTAAAAGGCCTCTTTAAAGTGTTAAAAAGTAAAGATGTCACCTTAAGGATTAAGGTGCACCTGACCAAAGCCATGGTATTTTCAAAAGCCTCATATGCATGGGAAAGCTGAACAATGAATAAGGAAGACCAAAGAAGAATTGATGTCTTTGAATTATGGTGTTGGTGAAGAGTATTGAATATACCATGGACTGCCAGAAGAATGAACAAATCTGTCTTGGAAGAAGCACAGTCAGAATGCTTTCTACAAGCGAGGATGGCAAGGTTTTGTCTCATATATTTTGGACATGTTATCAGGAGGGACCAGTCCCTGGAGAAGGACATCATGCTTGGTAAAGTAGAAGCTCAGTGAAAAAGAGAAGACCCTCAGAGAGGGATTGACACAGTGACTGCAACAATGGGCTCAAGCATAACAACTACTGTGAGGATGGTGCAGGACTGGACAGTGTTTCATTTTGCTGTACATAGGATTGTTATGAGTCAGAACCACTTGATGGCACCTAACTACAAAAACTGATCCACAACTAGTGGAAACCACATGAGTCTGCCGAGAAGTAAATACAAGACTACTGTGTAGAGAGTTATCCACAATCTAGGGTACATGGGACTCTTACCAGAAATACATAAATAAGAGCTTAGTTTTAAAAGGAATAAAAAAATTACTGAACATATGATTAAAAAAAAAAAAAAGCGTGGGGAAGGAGCATTAGCTGATACGATATATGGAAGAATTATCAGCCCAAGAATTAGAAATAACTATGTTTAAATTAAGGAGATAAAAGAAGGCATAAGGAAAAATATCGAAATAATCAAACCTGTTGCTATCGAGTTGATTCTGATTCATGGCGATCCTATAGGACAGTAGAATTGCCCTATAGAGTTTCCAAGGCTGTAGTCTTTATGGAAGCAGACCACCATATCTTTCTCCTCGAGAGAAGCTGGTGGGTTCAAGCCACTGACCTTTCAGTTAGCAGCCAAGCGCTTTAACCACTGAGCCACCAGGGCTCCTTATCAATATGATAGGACTTTTATAAAATTTAAGTGAAGTGTTTAAATAATAATCAAATTGAACTTCTAGAACAGAACAATATCATCACTAAAATTTTATATTCGAAATTAAATAGATTAGATGCACTTAAAAAGAACAAGCGCACTGGTAGATTGATTTGAGAAAGTGATTCAAAATAAAACAGAAAGATAAGAACATAGAAAATGTCAAAGAAAATGTTTAAGAGACATGGAGGGTTCACTGACAAATTCCAACATAAATCTAATATAAAGTTTAAAAGAGAATAGAGATAAGGGGATTAGAAGCAAATCAAAGAAATAATGGCTGAGAATTTTCCAAAATTGAAGGCCACTGAGTACTATGTAGGATAAAACAAAACAAACAAACAAAAAACCCACACACAACTACATACATTGAGGCCAAACTTCTGAACAAAAAAGAGCAACTCTTAGAAACACCTGAAAAGACAGACAATCTAAAAAGAAATAGCGATGAAGTTGACCACACTTATCCTTAGCAACAATAGAAGAGTTTCTCTTACACCAAACTAATATATTGTTCCAGAGTATATTAGTTTCCTAGGGCTGCCATAACAAAGCATCACAAACTAACTAACTTAAAACAACAGAAACATATTCTCTCACAGTTCTGACGGCTATTGTGGTTGTTGTTAGGTGCCGTCGAGTAGGTTCTGACTGGTAGTGACACCACGTCCAACAGAACAAAACATTGCCCAGTCCTGTGCCATCCTCACAACTGTTAAGTTTGAGGCATTGTTGCAATCACTGTGTCAGTCCGTCTCCTTGAGGGTCTTTCTCTTTTTTCCTGACCCTCTACTTTACCAAGCATGATGTCCTTCTCCAGGGACTGGTCCCTCCGGATAACATGTCCAAAGTTTGTGAGATGAAGTCTTGCCATCCTCGCTTCTAAGGAGATTTGTTCGTTCTTCTGCAGTCCGTGGTATATTCAATATTCTTCACCAACACCATAATTCAAAGGTGTCAATTCGTCTTCAGTCTTCCTTATTCGTTGTCTAGCTTTCACATGCCTGTGGGACAATTGAAAATACCATGGCTTGGGTCAGGCACACTTTAGTCCTGAAAGTGACATCTTTGCTTTTTAACACTTTAAAGAGGTCTTTTGCAGCAGATTTGCCTAATGCAATGCATTCTTTGATTTCCTGACTGCTGCTTCCATGGGCATTGATTGTGCATCCAAGTAAAATGAAATCCTTGACCACTTCAATTTTTTCTGTGTTTATCATGATGTTGCTTATTGGTCCAGTTGTGAGGATTTTTATTTATGTTGCAGTGTAAACCCATACTGAAGGCTGTAGTCTTTGATCTACATCAGTAAGTGCTTCAAGTTCTCTTCATTTTCAGCAAGCGAGGTGTCTGAGGCTGGGTTCTCTAGAGAAGCAAAACCAGTAAAGTGTGTAAATATATATATAGAGAGATTTGTTATCAAGGAAACGGCTAACAGGATTGTAGAGGCTGGAACATCCCAAGTCTGTGGATCAGGATAGAAGATGCTCAAGATTCACGTAGCCCCAGGGGCTGGCAGACCCAAGATCGGCAGGTTGGAGAGCGAGGCTCCTGCTCACAGGCTGTGAAGATTGACAAATCCCAAGATTGGCAGATAAACTGATAGCTCAAATCCCAAGAACCGGAGGTCAGACAAACAGGAGGCAGCCTTAGGTTCCAGAACAAGGAAAAAAGCCAGAATGTCTGCTTATATTTGGATGCAGGCCACACCCCTAAGGACACTCCCTTTCAACTGATTGGCTACTTACAGCAGATTCCATCATGGGAGTGATCACATACAAACACTGAGAATCATGGCCCAGCCAAGCTGACATATGATCTTAACCATCACACAAAGTTTTGTCATCTGCGTATCGAAGGTTGTTAACGTGTCTTCCTCCAACCCTGATGCAGCACTCTCCTTCATATAGTCCAGTTTCTCAGATTATTTGCTCCACATACAGATTGAATAAGTATGGTGAAAGGATACAACCCTGACAGAAACACTTTCCTGGCTTTAAAACACGCAGCATCCCCTTGTTCTGTTCGAATGACTGCCTCTTGGTCTATGTACAGGTTCCAAATAAGCACAATCAAGTGTTCTGGAATTCCAGTTCTTTGCAATGTTATCCGTAATTTCTCAAGATCCACAAGGTTGAAAGCCTTTGCATAGTCAATAAAACACAGGTAAACATCTTTCTGGTAGTTTCTGCTTTCAGCCAAGATCTATCTGACATCAGAAATGATATCCCTTGTTCCACGACCTCTTTTGAATCTGGCTTGAATTTCTGGCAGTTCCCTGTCTATGTACTGCTGCAACCGCTTTTGAATGATCTTCAGCAAAATTTTATTTTTGTGTGATATTGATGATAGTGTTTGATAATTTCTGCATTCTGCTGGATCACCTTTCTTTAGAATGAGTACAAATATGGATCTCTTCCAGTCCATTGGCCAGGTAGCTGTCGTCCAAATTTCTTGGCATAGATGAGTGAGCACCTCCAGCGCTGCATTCCTTGAAGCATCTCAATTGGTATTCTGTCAATTCCTGGAGTCTTGGTTTTTGCCAATGCCTTCAGTGCAGCTTGGACTCTTCCTTCACTACCATTGGTTCTTGATCATATGCTACCTCCTGAATGGCTGAATGTCAACCAATCCTTTTTGGTATAGTGACTGTGTATTCTTTCCATCTTCTACTGATGCTTCCCACGTCATTTAATATTTAGTCAATTCCAACTCATAGCGACACTATAGGACAGAGTAGAACTGCCCCGTAGGGTTTCCAAGGAGTGACTGGTGGATTCAAACTGTCTTTTGGTTAGCAGCCATAGCTCTTAACCACTGCACCACCAGGGCTCCATTTTCCTCATAGAATCCTTCAATATTACAACTCTAGGCTTGAGTTTTTTCTTCTGTTCTTTCAGCTTGAGAAACGCCAAGCGTGTTCTTCCCTTTTGGTTTTCTATCCCCAGGTCTTTGCACATTTCATTATAGTACTCTACTTTGTCTTCTCAAGCCACCCTTTGAAAGCTTCTGTTCAGCTTTTTTACTTCATCATTTCTTCCTTTCACTTTAGCTACTCAGCATTTAATAGTAAGTTTCAGACTCTCTTCTGACATCCATTTTGGTCTTTTCTTTCTTTCCTGTCTGTTTAATGACCTCTTGCTTTCTTCATGTATGATGTCCTTGATGTCATTCCACAACTCTCTGGTCTTCGGTCATTAGTGTTCAATGTGTCAAATCTATTCGTGAGATGGTCTCTAAATTCAGGTGGGATATATTCAAGGTCATACTTTGGCTCTTGTGGACTTGTTATGATTTTCTTTGACTTCAACTTGAACTTGCATGTGAGCTATTGATGCTCTATGCCCCAGTCAGCCCCTGGCCTTGTTCTGACTGATGATATTGAGCTTTTCCATAGTCTCTTTCCACAGATGTAGTCGATTTGATTCCTGTGTATTTCATCTGGTGAGGTGCAGGTGTATAGTGGTCGTTTACGTTGTTGAAAAAGGCACTTGCAATGAATAAGTCGTTGGTCTTGCAAAATTCTATCATGCACTCTCTGGTGTCATTTCTATCACCAAGGCCATATTTTCCAACTACCAATTCTTCTTCTTTGTTTCCAACTTTCTCATTCCAATCGCCAGTAATTATTAATGCATCTTGATTGCATGTTTGATCAATTTCAGACTGCAGATGTTGGTAAAAATCTTTAGTTTCTTCCTCTTGGCTTAGTGGTTGGTGTGTAAATTTGAATAATAGTAATATGAACTGGTCTTCCTTGTAAGCATATGGATAGTATCCTATCTATTACTGAGAGCATTGTACTTCAGGATAGATCTTGAAATGACCTTTTTGACGATGAACGTGACGTCATTCCTCTTCAATTTGTCATTCCTTGCATAGTAGACCTTAGGACTGTCTGATTCAAAATGGCCAATACCAGTCTGTTTCAGTTCACTAATGCCTAGGATATTGATGTGTATGCGTTCCATTTCATTTTTGATGACTTCCAGTTTTCCTAGATTCATACTTCATACATTCCACGTTCCAATTATTAATGGATGTTTGCAGATGTTTCTTCTCATTTTGAATTGTGCCACACCAGCAAATGAAGGTTCCAAAAGCTTGACTCCATCCACATCATTAAGGTTGACTCTGCTTTGAGGAGGCAGCTCTTCCCCAGTCATCTTTTAAGTGCCTTCCAACCTGAGGGTCTCATCTTCTGGTACTATATCAGACAATGTTCTGCTGCTCTTCATAAGGTTTTCGTGGGCTAATTTTTTCAGAATTATACTTCCAGGTCCTTCTTCCTAGTCTTTCTTAGTCTGGCAGCTCTACTGAAACCTATCCACCATGGATTACCCTGCTGGTATTGGAAATACCTGTGGCAAAACTTCCAGTATCACAGCAACACACAAGCCACCACAGTACGACAAACTGACAGAGACAGACTGGAGCTTAGAAGTCTGGAATCAAAATGTCAGCAGTGTCATACTCCCTTTGCAGCCTCTAGGTAAGGATTCATCCCATGCCTGTCTCCTAGTTTCTGACAATCCTTGCTTTTGATGATTGCTGGAAATCCTTGGCATTCCTTGGCTTGTAAATGCACAACTCAGTCTCTGCCTCCATCTTCACATTATGTTCTCCTCTCTGTCTCTATGTCTTCATATGACCTTCATACAGAACACCAATAATTGGATTCATGGTCTACCCGAATCTAGTATAATCTCATCTTAAATAATTACACCTGCAAAAACCCTATTTCCAAATAAGGTCACATTCTGAGGTTTCAGATGGACCTGAAGTTAGAAGGTGGGGGAGCTGGTGGGTGCTGCATACAGGAATGAGAATCAAATAAAAATATTTTCAAAAAATAAGGCCAAAAAATGTACAACTGACATCAATTGCTGAAAGAACTACTAATTGATATACTTTAGGAAGAAGATAATCGAACCCAAAAAAGAGCATGAGGCAAGAAGAAATGATGCACAGAGAAATCAAAAGACATTAATTTAAAACAACAACAATAAAAATAAGCGCTGATTTGGAAGAGTCAAAAACAAGAAACAAGTTAAATTAAAACACTAAAAAATAATAACAGGGAAGATGAGAGAGGGTATTTTAAATCCTTGTATTTTGGGGAGGAGAACAAACAAATATTGATTAACTTCATTTTTTTTTTTTTTAGTGACATATGCATGATTAAAATTTTATGTAGCCAGTAAAATATTTGAAAGGGAAAGAAGACTTTCAAACCAGTAAAAGGAGGTAAAGGAATGATGTAATGAAAACCAAACACCAAATCCGTTGCCATCAAGTCAATTCCGACTCATAGCGAACCTATAGGACAGAGGAGAACTGCGCCATAGGGTTTCCCAGGAGCTGCTGGTGGATTTGAATTGCTAACCACTGTGCCATCAGGGTTCCATTAAGAAAACAGTAATAGAATTTAAAAAAGTGAATAGAAAACATAATGATAAAAAACACAAAATTAAATGATAGAAATAAGTCTCAATATGTTAGTAATCACAATAAATATAAATCAATTAAAATCTCCTGTTAACATAGGTTTTTGTTTTTGTTTTTAATCCAACTGTATGTTGTTTACAAAAGACACACCTAAAACATAATAACATGGAAATGATGAGAACAAAGAGGTGAGATACAGTAAACTGGGCCAATATCAACCAAAAGAAAGCTATTGTAAATATATTAATATCAGATGAAATCAACTGTAAGGCAAAAATCAGTATTAGAAAAAAGAAGGTCATTGCTAAATAATAAAAGGAACAGTTCCCTTTGGAGATATCACAATCCTAAACACATATGTAGCTAACACACAACCTAAAAAAGAAAGAAAGAGAAAGAGGGAGGAAGGGAAGGAAGGAAGCAGGGAGGAAGGAAGGAAGGGAAAAAATAAATAAATCTATGCTAATAGTGGGAGACATAAATCAAATTTAGTAAGGGTATGATTTGAATAAATAAATTACCAAGTTTGATCTAATAAATTTTATATAGGACTCCATTCCCAACAAAAGAATATACATTTTCTTCAAATCCATATGAAATATTTACCCCCAAAAATGACTATGTATGAAGCCACAAAGGGAATCTCAACACTAATAAATCATATAGACCACTTTTTCAGACAACAATGTATTAAAGTTAAAAATCAATTACAAAAAAAGAGAATAACAAAAAAAAATTGTGTTTGGAACTAAGAAACACATTTCTACTCGTATGTTAAGGAAGTAATATTAGGAAGTACAAAATATTTAAAATTGAATGACAGTGAAAAGGCAACAACATATCCATACAGCTGAGGTAGATCAAGCACAATAGAGAAATACCTACACAATAAAACACAGCTACAGAGATAAGTAGTTCCAAAATCGAATCACATAAAATATTTGGTCCATTATTATGCTTTCGTGCAATGACCAGGCAAGTCTTTACATGGACAAGGAGTTCTGGAGGTCTGGTTTCAGAATCAAATTCTAAATCCATCCTAGTCCCTACTGAGGTTGGGTGCCACCTGGTGGTGATTTCCTACTCTGGGTTAAACATTGATTGGGAGATTTCTGGGTACAGTGACTGGCTGGGGACCCACTCTCTGCCTAATTGTGTGCCGTTTCCCCTCTTTCCAGACTTCTTCCACCTACACAGAAGATGTTGTTAGGTGCTGTCCAGTTGATTCTGACTCATAGTGACACTATGTACAACAGAATGAAACACTGCCCCCTGTTGTTGTTGTTGTGTGCCATTGAGTCGATTCCAACTCATAGCTGCCCTATAGGAAAGAGTAGAACTGCCCCATAGGGTTTCCAAGGAGCAGCTGGTGGATTCGAACTGTCGACCTTTTGGTTAGCAGCCTGAGCTCTTAACCACTTCACCATCAATAGTCGTTGCTATATATGAGCCCATTGTTGTAGCCACTGTGTCAGTCCACCTCATTGAGGGTCTCTCTCTTTTTTGATGCTCCTTTACCAAGCACGATGTCCTTCTCCAGGGGCTGATCCTCCCTGATAACATGTCTAAAGTATGTGAGACGAATTCTTGCCATCCTCTCTTCTAAGGAGCATTCTGGCTGTACTTCTTCCAAGACAGATTTGTTCATTCTTCTGGCAGTCCGTGGTATATTCAATATTTTTCACCAACACTGTAATTCAAAGCATCAATTCTCCTTGGGTTGTCTTTATTCATTATCCAGCTTTTGCATGCATATGAGGTGATTGAAAATACCACAGCTTGGGTCAGGCACACCTTAGTCCTTAAAGTGACATCTTTGCTTTTTAATATTTAAAAGAGGTCTTTTGCAGCAGATTTGCCCAATGCAATGCATCGTTTGAGTTCTTGACTGCTGCTTCCACGGGCGTTGATTGTGGGTCCAAGTAAAATGAAATCCTTCACAACTTCAGTCTTTTCTCTGTTTATCCTGTTGCTTATTGGTCCAGTTGTAAGGATTTTTGTTTTCTTTGTGTTGAGGTGTGAATCCATAATGAAGGCTGTAGTCTTTGATCTTCATCAGTAAGTGCTTCAAGTCCTCTGGGCCTTGACTGTGAGTGTCTATTCCTTCCATCTGCTTTTGATGCTTCTTGTGTCATTTAATATTTTCCCCATAGAATCTTTCAGTATTGTAGCTCGAAGCTTGAATCTTTTCTTCAGTTCTTTCAGTTTGAGAAATGCAGAGTGTGCTCTTCCCTTTCAGTTTTCTATCTCCAGGTCTTTGTACAATTCGTTATAATACTTTACTTTGTCTTCTCGAGCTGCCCTTTGAAATCTTCTGTTCAGCTTTTTTACTTCATCATTTCTTCCTTTTGTTTTAGCTACTCTACGTTCAAGAGCAACTTTCAGAGTCTCTTCTGACATCCATTTTGGTCTTTTCTTTCTTTCCTGTCTTGTTAATGACCTCTTGCTTTCTTCACGTATGATGTTCTTGATGTTATTCCACAACTCGTCTGTTTTTTGGTTGTGAGTGTTCAATGTGTCAAATCTCTTCTTGAGATGGTCTGTAAAATATGTGGGATATACTTAAGGTCGTATTTTGGTTTTTATGGGCTTGTTTTACTTTTCTTCAACTTCAACTTGAATTTGCATATGAGCAATTGATAGTCTGTTCCACAGTCAGCCCCTGACCTTTTTCTGACTGATGATATTGAGCTTTTACATGGTCTCTTTCCACAGATGTAATAGATTTGATTCATGTGTATTCCATCTGGCAAGGTCCACGTCTATAGTCGCCATTTATGTTGTTGAAATAAGGTATTTGCAATGAAGAAGTCATTGGTCTTGCAAAATTCTATCATATGATCTCCAGCATCGTTTCTATCACTAAGGTCATATTTTCCAACTACAGATCCTTCTTTGTTTCCAACTTTTGCATTCCAATCACCAGTAATTATCAATGCATCTTGATTGCATGTTTGATCAATTTCAGACTGCAGAAGCTGGTAGAAATCTTCAGTTTCTTCATCTTTGGACTTAGAGGTTGGTGGGTAAATTTGATTAATAGTCATATTAACTAGTCTTCCTTGTAGACGTATGGATATTATCCTATCACTGACAGTGTTGTACTTCAGGATAGATCTTTAAATGTTCTTTTTGATGATGAAACTGATGCCATTCCTCTTCAATTTGTCATTCCTGGCATGATAGATTACATGATTGTCTGATTCAAAATGGTCGGTATCAGTCTGTTTCAGTTCACTAATGCGTGGGATATCACTGTTTATGTGTTCCATTTCATTTTTGATGACTTCCAATTTTCCTAGATTCATACTTCATACATTCCACATTCCCATTTTTAATGGATGTTTGCAGCTGTTTCTTCTCATTTTGAGCCATGCCACATTAGCAAATGATGGTCCCGAAATCTTGACTTCATCCACGTCATTAAGTTTGACTCTACTTTGAGGAGGCAGCTCTTCCTCAGTCATCTTTTTAGTGCATTCCAACCTGAAGGATTCATCTTCTGGCACTATATCCGACAATGTTCCGCTGCTACTGATACGGTTTTCACTGGCCAATTTTTTTCAGAAGTAGACTGCCAGGTCCTTCTTCCTAGTCTGTCTTAGTCTGGAAGATCAGCTGAAACCTGTCCACCAAAGGTGACCCTACTGGTATTTGAAATACTGGTGGCAAAGCTTCCAGTATCACGGTAACATGCAAGCTACCACAGTATGACAAACTAACACACATGTAGTGTGGGTTGAGGCCAATTCTTCAGCTTTACAAGGCTAAGCCTAGGAATCAGTCGGGTGCATGGGGAAGAGCACACGTAAGATAGGGTTTATAATTGCTCAGGGTTGAGAGACAGAGGCAATTAGGAATATGAGCATTAGGAAGCTTATTTATGAGACCAGGAAACTTCTCCCTCTCCCCATCAGTAAGAAAAAGAACTCACATTGTCACATAATCTACTGCAGAAACACACTGTTCCTCTGCAGGTGCTCTATTCTACTAGATGGACTTTAGGAATAGTTCCAGTCTAATTTTCAGATATCAACCCATTTTCCAGACTAACGGGGGAGGGGAATTTGAAGGAGGATTGAGGGATCAGCACAGACAACACAGGGTTTTAACCATCTTTTGTGTTATGAAGCAACTCTAAATTTGCATGGTTGGAATCTTGAACCTGTGTGATCTTGGACAAGCTACTCAACCTCCCTGTGCTAGGGATAAGCACAGCATCTACTTCATAGTGTTTTTGCGAAATCAGTTTAACACATGAATCAAAAGTATTAAGTGATAAGAACTTTAATAGAAGTCGGCTTGGAATGCTTTGGAAGTACAGAGTAGGATCTTCTAAACTGAATCGAGGGGTCAGGAAAGCTTTGTTGGAGGAAGGGACAACTGAGCTGAGTTTAATTTGGGGTTGACTAAAGGGGCATATGATCCTATTAAAATATCAAGACTTAAACTAGGCTAATAAACTAAGGGCATTTATATTTGGGTTAGGGAGAATGAGTAAGAGTGAAGTAGTCCCGTTGCTGCTCTAGGAAGAAAGTGACTCTTGGAGAAAGGCAAGAGACTCCTGGCAAATCTGGGCAGTCAGGCTGATGTCAACTGATGCCACCCTGCCATGTTGCAATGAGGCTCCAGTCCCAGCCAATCATTTAGCTATCTAGGGCACACTGCCTAACCACAGCTGTCTGGGAGAAATATAAACCAAACACAGCTGGTCACTCACCAGCTCCAGAATTTACTCCTGGCTTCAATTTGAGGTCTACCTGTCCCTGGGTCTGGCAACTGAACTTTTGGGCAGACCACTGGACTTTTTTTTTTTAACTTGTGGACACCATCTTGTCTCGGTATGTGGTCCAGTTTAACTCCCTGGCTTAAGATAAGAGATCCCCTTTCTCTGCTCCCCAATTAGTCCCACCACAACGGAGAAAGATCAGACAATACCTAAAATGATTAAAATCATTTGAGAATCTTTATTATGCTTAATGAGATGGCACAACTGCCTGGCACATGCAGCATATTGCAATGTTAAAAAAAATCCTAGCACAAATTCACATGTGAATTGCATAGAACTAAATACACACACACACATACATATATAGACAGGAGTACAAGTAAAACTGGAGAAATTTGAACAAGACTGGTAGATTGTATCAGTGTCAATATCCTGGTTGTGACACTGTACTATAATTTTGCAAGATGCTATTGAAGAAAACTGGGTAGGTAAAAGGTGCACAGCATCTCTCTGTATTATTTCTTACAACTGCATGTGAATCTACAATTATCTTAAAATAAAAAGTTTTATTTAAAAAATGCTAGTAGTGTTTGTTCTGTGTCAAGCATTGCTATATTTAATTGATTAGCCCATTTAACTGTAACAGTGGATCTCAAAGTGTTGACTACAGACACCTGTGGGTGCCTAAGAGCTTTTCAGAGAGTCTTTGAGCTCAGAACCAATTCTTATTTGCCTTTTTCACTTCACTGACATTAGCACAAATTGCACAAAAGCAGCAATGGGTAAAACTGCCGATGTCTTAGCATGAATCACGGCAGTATCACCCACTTATAACCGTAAGCATTGTATTCTTCACAGCCGTGCACTTCTGGCTTCTTGCTGTTGTTTTTTTGTTTTTGTTTTTTTTTATATATTTTATTGTACTTCAGGTGAAGGCTTACAGAACAAATAGTTTCTCATGAAACAGTAGTACACATGTTGTTTTATGACATTGGTTAACAACCTCACAACATTATAAGCCTCTAAATTCTCAACCATTTTTTTTTTTTTTGATGAAAATACAGATAGCCAAAGATACACCGTTTCAAAAATTTCTACATACACAGTTCAGTGACATTGACTACACTCTTCCAACTGTGCTGTTATTCTCACTTAAGATGAAGGCTTACAGAACAAAATAGTTTTTCATTTAACAGTTACTACACATGTTGCCCTATGACAATGGTTAACAATCTCACAACACATCAACAATATCCTTACTCCACCTTGTGTTCCCTATCACCAGGGGACTTCCTTGTCCCCTTCTGTCTTCTGGCCCTTGTCACTGGACTACTGTACCTCATTAGTCTCATTTGTTTGTTTGTTTTTTTTTAACACCATTTCAAAACTTTTTACTTACACATTTAAGTGATATTGACTATGCTCTTCCAATTGTGCTGCCATTCTCACCCAAGATGAAGGCTTACAGGACAAAACAGCCTCCCATTTAATAGTTACTACAAATGTTGCCCTATAACAGTGGTCAACAATCTCACAACACATCGACAGTGTCCTTACTCAATTTGTGTTCCTTATCATCAGTTTCCTACTCCCCCTCTGCCTTCTGGCCTTTGTCACCGGACTCCTGTACCTTGTTAGTCCCATTTAGTTTTACTGGGCTGTCCACTCCCAGGCTTAACATCAAACCTCGAAGGTAACTTCGTCTCTGAGCTGAAAGGGTGTCTGGGGGCCACACTCCTGAGGTTTCTCCAGTATTCTTTAGGCCAGTAAATCTGGTCTTTTTTTTTTTTTTTTTTTTTGGGGGGGGGGGGGGAGTTAAAATTATGCTCTACATCCTTCTCCAGCTCTGCCCAGAACCCTCTGTTGTGATCCTGGTCAGAGCAGTCAGTGGTGGTAGCCGGGCACCATCTAGCTGTACTGGACTCAGTCCAGTGGAGGCCTTGGTAGCTGTGGACAATTAGTCCTTTGGACTAATCTTTTTGTTGTATCTTGTTCTCTTCATTCTCCCTTGCTCCCGAAGGGATGAGACCAGTGGAGTATCTTAGATGGCCGCTTATAGGCTTTTAAGACCCCAGACACTACTCACCAAGGTAGAATGTAGAGCATTATCTTTATAAGTAGTGTCATGCCAATTGAGCTAGATGTTCCCCAAGACCATGGTCCCCAGAGCCCTCCGTCCAACAACTCAGTCCCTCGGGGGGTTTGGATGTGTCTATAGGGCCTCCATGACCTTTCCTTGTTCAGGTTGTGTTAGTTTCCCCTATACTGTGTACTATCTCACCTCTCACCCAAGGTACCACTTATCTATTGCCTATTTAGTATTCCCCCCCCCCATCCCTGGTAACCAACAAGGATTGTTACATTTTGCATGTGAATTTTTTCATGGGTTTTTACAATTTGTTGTTGTTGTTTTAATGCCAATTTCACTTAAGGATACATTGATCAAGCAATAAAAATTGTTAACTGTATTAAATCTCAACCTTTGTATACCATCTTTTTAACATTCTTTGTTATGAAATGGGATGTACATGATTCTTCTGGATACCAAAATCTGATTGTTGTCTAGGGAAAAACATTGTGCAATCAATTGTTTGAGTTGCAAACTAAACTAGTTTTTTTTTGTTTTTTTTTTTTTTAATGAAACACTATTGTTTACCTGAGAATATTTGACAAATAAGCTTTGGATCTGAATATTTGGTATCATCTTGAAAATGAATGAAGTGATCACCAAAAGAGTGAAAAGACAACCTACAGATTGGGAAAAAAATTTTAGCTACAACAAATCCGATCAGCGTTTAATCTCTAAAATCTACAAGATACTCCAAAACCTCAACAGCAAAAAGACAAATAACCCAATTAAAAAATGGGCAAAGGATATGAACAGGCACTTCACCAAAGAAGACATTCAGGCAGCTAACAGACACATGAAGAAATGCTCACGATCATTAGCCATCAGAGAAATGCAGATCAAAACTACAATGAGATATCATCTCACCCCAACAAGACTAGCATTAATCCATAAAACACAAAATAACAAATGCTGGAGAGGTTGTGGAGAGACTGGAATACTTATACACTGTTGGTGGGAATGTAAAATGGTACAACCACTTTGGAAATCAATTTGGCGCTTCCTTAAAAAGCTAGAAATAGAAGTACTATACGATCCAGCTATCCCGCTCCTTGGAATATATCCTAGAGAAACAAGAGCCGTCACACGAATAGATATATGCACACCCATGTTCATCACAGCACTGTTTACAACAGCCAAAGGATGGAAGCAACCTAAGTGCCCATCAATGGACAAATGGATAAACAAACTATGGTATAGCCACACAATGGAATACTACGCAATGATAAAGAACAATGACGAAGCTGTGAAACATCGTATAACTTGGTGGAAGCTAGAACCTATTATGCTGAGTGAATTTAGTCAGGCACAGAAGGACAAATACTGTACAAGACCACTATTACAAGAACTCAAGAAAAGGTTTAAACACAGAAGAAAACATTCTTTGATGGTTACGGGGTTGGGGAGGGAGGGTGAGGGTTATTCACTAACTAGGTAGCAGATAAGAATGATCTTAGGTGAAGGGAAGGACAGCACACACTACAGTGGAAGCCAGCACAACTGGACTAAACCAAAGCTAAGAAGTTTCCTCAATACAATCAAATACTTTGAGAGACAGAGTAGCAGGGATGAGGGGTCTGGGGACCGTGCTTTCAGGGGACATCTATGTCAATTGGCATAACAAACCTTATTAAGAAAATGTTCTGCACCCTATTTTGGAGAGTGGCGTCTGGGGTCTTAAAAACTTGCAAGCGGCCATCTAAGATGCATCAATTGGTCCCAACCACTTGGAGTAAAGGAGAACGAAGAACACCAGAGACACAAGGAAAGTATTGGCCCAAGAGACAGAATGGGCCACATAAACCAGAGACTTCATCAGCCTGAGACCAGAAGAACTAGATGGTGCCCGGCTACCACCAATGAACGTCCTGACAACGAACACAACAGAGGGTCCCTGATGGAGCAGTAGAACAATGGGATGCAGAACTCAAATTCTAGTAAGAAAACCAGACTTAATGCTCTGACTGAGACTGGAGGCGCCCCGGAGAGCATGGCCCCTGGACTCTCTATCACCCCAGAACTAAAACAACTTCTGAGACCAACTCTTCAGACAGGGATTGGACTGGACTGTGGGACATAAACTGATATTCGTGAAGAATGTGCCTCTTAGTCAAGGAGGTACAAGAGACCAAAGGGGCAGCTTCTGTCCAGAGGTGAGATGGGAAGGCAGAGAGAGTTAGGAGCTGGCTGAATGTTCATGGGGAATCAGGGGCGGAGGGGAGGAGTGTGCTGTCACAGAATGGGGTGAGCGGTTGGGGTCTCATAACAATGTATGTTAAAAAAAAATTCTGTATCAAAGACTAACTTGAAATGTAAACTTCATTTAATGACATCAATAAAAAAAAAAGAAGAAAAGAAAATGAATGAAGTGAACCTGTTACTTCATAGAAAACAACTGGCAGAATTTGCTGCCAACAATAAAATTCAAACCTTCAAGCTTCAGAGTTTCCCAATACCTAAAAACTTTTTCTGATGAGATTAGTGGTGATATTAGGAAATCTGATTTTCTGATATTGCACAATAAAGATGACATTTGGAAAATTAACATAACTCAGTGAATCAATATTTTCCAAATGACCAATGCATGATGTTACAAAATAATGTCTGGGTGAAAAATCCATTCAAAGTACAAGATAAACCAATAGATTTTTATACAGCAGAGTATAAAAAGTTTACTGATATGTTTTCAGATTCCACTTTGCAACTGATTTTTAATAAACCCCCACTTGTCAAGTTTTGTGTAATATCAAAGAATGTCCACAAAGAAAAGGCTATGAAAATAATCTTATTTTCCAGCTATATACCTGTGTGAGGCCAGATTTTCATCATATACTTCAAATAAAACCACACATTGTAACAGATGGAACACTAAAGCGGAGATGAGAATCTAGGTATCTTCTATTAAGCCAGAAGTTACAGAGTTCTGTAAGAATGTAAAACAATGTCACACTTTTCACTAATTGTTTTTTATCTGGGAAAATATAGTTGTCTTTCACACAGCCGATTATTGTAATTGCTGTCAGTAAGTTGCACTGTTGTAAAAAGTTGAATTAAGAAAAGTTGTGTGATAGATATATTTACAATATTTACAACAATGACCAAAAAAAAAACAGAGTAGCTGCTGAAGCTGCTATGTACAACCTAATATCCCATGGGATTTGGTTCCTTGGTTTGAAAGTTTAGGGTCATGTTTTCATGGGACTTCCCAGTTAATTGGCCTAATAACGTGTTTACTGCTTCTGTTCTACCTCCTGGGTCTTTTCGTAGTGCCTGGGGTCTTAAAAGCTTGCAAGCAGCCATCCAAGGCACAATAATTGGTCTCTATTCACCTTTAGCAACAGAGGAAGAAGGAGAGTCAGGAATAGGAGGATATGGAATGTGTGGCTAATTGCCTCCATGAACAACTGCTTCCTTTGTCATGAAACCAGAAGAACTGTATGGTGCCCACCTATTATTACTGAACATTTTGGTCAAGGATTCTATAGAAGAATCCTGATCAAAGGGGTGGCGGGGGTGGGGGGAATGCAGAACAGAATTTCAAATTTTTGTAGACTCTAGACTTTCTGGAGCCACCGAAGGTGGATGAACCCCTGAAACTATTGCCCTGAGATAATCTTTAAACCTTAAACCAAAAAATCCCCTGAAATCTTAAAACTGAACAATGGTTTAGTTTAACTAATAAAAAAGGACTGCCTTGAGTATTACACTCTTTTAAGAACTATATATATGGGATCGAATTGACAACAACAACTCAAAAGATTAGATAGGAAACTTAGAGGGCATTGAGTTTATGTTAATGGGGAGGAACAACTCAGAAAAGGAGGATGAGAATGGTTGCACAACTCTAAGAATGTAATCAATGTCACTAAATTGTATGTGTAGAAATTTGAATTGGTGTATGTTTTGCTGTGTATATTCTCAACAATGAGAAAATAAATAAAATTTAGAAGAATGTATATAGTTATCGTTCATAATAATATGTTACTTATGTTAACATGTAATAGGTTTATTACTGTTATAGTTAAATTAATTAATAAATACTTTTAAGATGTTCTTACTTTTAATTTCTAACATTGTGCACATATTAACAGATTTAACCTAAAGGCAAAAATTCTTTGGGGTGTTTTCATTAATTTTTAAAAGGGTAAAGGGGTCAGAAGACCAAAAAGATTGAGAACTTCTGACTTTTTACAGCTCCATGAAGTTGGAACCATTATTATCATCCCCATTCTACAGATGAAGAAACTGAAGTTTAGAGAACTTAAGAAATTTGTCCAAGGTTATGCAAAAATGGCATGAAGTGGAGGCAAGATTCAACCCAGTCTCCCTGACTCCAGGGCCTAGATTCTTAAATACTGCACCATATTGCTGGGGTCTGGTCAGACAATCCTGCTGTAGCAGACCAAGGGTTGGCTTCACTGCCACCCTCAATTTTGCCCATCCTCAGAGACACAAAATCCCACCCTTGCTCACTACAAAAAAAGGCAGTATCAGCTTTCTTATGATAGGGCCTCAGTGAGTGGAAGCAGGCTGCTGATTGTCCAGGTTAGTACTATGGTGAGTAGAAGGAGAGATGGAGTTTGTCAATTCTCATATATGTCCAGGCTTTTCCAGGAATATGTCCTGATTCTCCTAACTCTTGGGGTTATATTTTCTAATGAAAATGACAGGCACAAATGAATCAGGTGTCGAGCTGAACAGGCTCTTCCTCCCACCCTAGCCCTGTCCTGTCCAATACGGTAGACACTAGACACATGTAGCTATTCAAATTTAAATTCAAATTAGTTAAACTTAAATAAATCAAAAATTTCATCTCCTCAGGTTCACTGCCCATGTTTCAGGTGTTCATAGTCGTATCCTGTATATGCTGCTTACAAGTGCGGTGGCCCTTGGAAACCCATGTGGTTTAGTGAGCAGTGTGCTGGCTTTGCCATGAGTTGAACGTGGCTATCAGGCAATGAATGACTAGTCCTCAGGTGGTGACTGTTGTGGTGATGATGCTGCTGAAGGTGATGAGAGGCATTGAACCGAGGACCAGTGTCTGCACTGGGGATTGACACCGCCAACTGCTGTCAAGTCAGCTCTGACTTATGGTGGCCGCATGTATGTCAATGCAGAACTGTGCTCCACAGGGTTTTCAATGGATGATTTTTCTGAAGTAGATCACCAAGCCTTTCTTCTGAGGTGCCTTTGGGTGGTCTCGAACCTCCAACCTTTTGGTTAGCAGCTAAGCAGGTTTAACTGTTTGTACAACCCAAACTCCTGGTGATTGACAAATGCTGCGTTTCTCACAGTGCAGTCTATAGACCCCCTGCATCTGACTCTAGGTGTGCTTCAACCCTACTAAACCAGAATCTCTGGGAGTAGGAATCAGGAAATCTGCCTTTTTGACAAGCTCCTCAGATAATTCTTAAGTACCCCGAAGTCTAGAGAAACGGTGATAAAGCTGTGCTAACATATTAAACAGAGTCCCTGGGAGGTGCTAATGGTTAAGCGTGTGGCCACTAACTGAAAGGCTGGCAGTTTGAACCCATCCAGAGGCACCTCGGAAGAAAGGTCTGGTGATCTGCTTCCAGAAGATCACGGTCATGAAAACCCTATGGAGCACAGTTCTAATCTGAGACACCTGGGGTTGCCATGAGTTCAAATTGACTCAATGGCAACTGGTTTTAACATATTAAAAATCCACATAAAAGAAGCAAGAACCTCCAGCCCTCCAGGAGGCTTACAGCCCTGATGTCCCTGCATAGTCCTTCCCCAATCCTTTACATTAAGCTCTAGTCCTTGGAAGTTTGACTCCAGGGAGCACAGCCTCCAGCCTATACACAACACAGTAGGACAGAATCCTTGAGGCCAAGCACACAGCATGTTTCCTCTGAGAAGGGCACAGTGCCACACAGACTATGGGGGGGAGGACCAAATCCCTGTGGCTACTGTATGACCCTATGTCAGTTGAAGGACTCAGATGTGCCTGACCCAAGCCATGGTGTTTTCAATCACCTCATACGCATGGGAAAGTTGGACAATGAATAAGGAAGACCTAAGAAGAATTGATGCCTTTGAATTATGGTTTTGGGAAAGAATACTGAATATACCATGGATTGCCAAAAGAATGAACAAACCTGTCTTGGAGGAAGTACAGCCAGAATGCTCCTTAGAAACGAGGATAGTGAGATTTCATCTCACTTTGGACATGGTATCAAGAGGGACCAGTCCCTGGAGAAGGACATCATACTTGGTAAAGTAGAAGGCCAGCAAAAAGAAGGAAGACCCTCAACTAGATGGATTGACAAAGTGGCTGCAACAGTGGGCTCAAGCATAGCAACAATTGTGAGGATGGCACAGGACCAGGCAGTGTTTCGTTCTGTTGTACATAGGGTGGCTATGAGTTACAGCCAACTGAACGGCATCTAACAACAACAACACCTTATGGTCCTGCCCTATGGCTACGCTAACATGTGCCAGGCCATGTTCATTTAGGTTTCTACCATCAGCATTGGGATTTATCATTTCCCAGGACCAAAAATTCTTAAGTCTTTCCAGATCCTCTGTAGAGATACCAAGATGGGGCCTCATTCCTCTCCTGGGCTAGTGTTAACAGGATGAGCCCAAGTTTCTAAAGAATTTCAGCAATGTGTCTGTAAGAATCCAATAGCCTGAGCCTCTCCCTTCCTTTACCTTTTTGTTAGGTTTCCTTAGGAATTCTTTGGGGTGTAAACTCCAAGTAGGTGTGACTGCAGCCAGGTGTATGTTCTCTCTACCTTAGGAGATCAGGAGGAGGTTGGAATGTGGTTCTGGCTGGATGGGGAATCTCATTAATCAATGTGGGTGGGGCTGGTAAAAAAAAGTTTCAGCAGATGGCAAACTTGGAACTCCCACAGAATTTTCTGAAACTTTCTTCAAAGCATGCAATTGGGCATTCTTGTTTCACAGGATCTTTGCTACAACATGACTTTTCCTGGCTCAGAGTACAGGGTTACAGAGGCCCTCCTTGGGCCCCAGCCAAGGAAGTCAGATTACCAGAAGTACCAGAAGTACTGCAAGAGAACACAGTGTTACTTAGAACACGGGCCTGGAAAAGAGATTCCAAGGGCTGTCTTACTGTAGGGTTCCAAGGTAAAGCCCTGGTGGTGAGTTGGATCAACTCGATGGCACAGGTTTTTTTTTTTTGTTTTTTTTTTAAGCCAAACCTAGGCCATAGCAGGGAAGTTCATGACAAGAGAACAAACTGAATCTATAATGGGGACTGAATGTTCTGGAACCCAAGGCATGGCTCACACAGGCACAACTGCTAGTGTGCCCACAGACAAGCCCAGCCACAATGTGACAGCACTCAGCAAAGCCATGGAATCTTTCCTTCCTGTGAGGCATTTATAAACAGGCATTTATAAAGCACTTAGTGTTTGCAGAAGGAGCCCTGGTGGTGCAGTGATTAAGCACTGGGCTGCTAACCAAAAGGTCAGTGGTTCGAACTCACCAGCCACTCCACTGATGAAAGATGTGCAGCCTGCTTCATAAAATTACAGCCTTGGAAACCCTATGGGGCAGTTCTGCTCTGTCCTATAGGGTCGCTATGAGTCAGAATTGACTTGAAAGCAACAGGTTTTGAGTGGGTTAGTGTTTGCAGAGGACATGTGTGGTGGCGAGTAGGAAATAGATGAAGCAATAGTGTCTCTATGATGACAGACATTTGTGTTGTTAGAAGTCAAAATTGTGCCTCTGAGGAAAAAAAAAACCCACAAGTAAACATGGAATTATCTATTAATGTGTTATAAACACATTGATGTGGTTTAAGGAACACACTTCGGCCTGTGGTGACCCCAGGTGTGTCAGAGTAGTACTGTGGTCCATAGAGTTTTCAATGGTTGATTTTTCAGAAGTAGAATGACAGGCCTTTCTTCCGAGGTGCCTCTGGGTCAACTAGAACCTCCAAACTTTCAGTTAGTTCTTGAGTGTGCTGACCCCTTTCATGACCCACGGACATATAGCATCCACCTACATTTTCCACCTCGCAGGTTTATGGGGAAGCTGCTTTCCCACTGACAGGTCGTGCTACCAGCAGGCGGGGACCTGTACGACTGTTTCAAATGGAAGAAATGGCCATGTGCCAAAATGACTGTTTTTACAGGGTATTGTATGAGGTGGTGCATCCTGGAGGTGTGGTTGTGCAAAACATTTGGGTTTTTTGGCTTTTGTACAGCAAGATAAGCCTTGTAAATATATTTCTGGGTCCCTGCGTGTTATTTGGAAGTTGCATTTCTTGCAACAATTCCATGTTCTCATGAATGCCTCATTTTCAGGTGCCGGACACTATATGTGTCTGTCGAGGGCTCTGTAAGGGGATGCAGAGAATGCAGCACTCAGATGATGGAGGCTTGAACCGCAATTATGTGCAGCCCTTGCAAAGTGCCTTAATGTATTACCCCATGTTTTGAAAAGTTTCACCGAATAAAATAAAATAGCTAACACAAATTTTTTATTGTCTCATCCCACCAATCTTACCCCAGAATCTAGAAGAACATAAGTGTCCCACATAATATGTATCAAAACCCATATTACCTACTGTAAGTTCAGACACACTCAATGATTCAGCATGCATTCCATTAATGAAAAAACATTGTATCAACAAAAAATGAAAAGCAGAAAATAATTCGGTCATGAAGGGTTACCCTTTGCACCACCTAGGGACTCCGGTTTAAGGAAAGGGACTTATGAAATTAAAAAAAAATAATAATAATGGTGATTATACTTTAAAAGAGGATAGCAAGATAAGAAATCAAAACAAAAATTTTTTTTGGCTAAATTGCAGGCTGGAAGCTGGCAAACTGGTGTGTGTGTGTGTATGTGCGCGCACGCGTACACACACACACACACACGCACACACACACGCACACACACCCCTGCCTGCAGTCTCTACCCCTACCCCAGAAGCAGGAGAGTGAAGCCACACCCTCTCTCTCTTTCTCCTCAGGCTGAGTTTTTTCCTTCCTTTCCTCCTCTCTTTTCCCCCCCTCCTTCCCACCTTCATCCTACCCGCTCAAGGGCCTGTGACCTCACTGATGGAAGAGGCTGGCAACCATATTCCCTCCTACTGGTTCCAAATTCTTTCATTGCCCCTTTTGCTCTTTCTACCCCCTTACCTAGCCAAACCTCAGCTGCTAGATCCAACTGTTTGGGATTATTTCCCAGTGTGTGGTAAAAAGAATTCTTATGCCAGCAATTCCATGCCATTTCTTGATCTGAATAAGTTGGCAGCCAAAGGAATGCAGCCAATACAATAAAACCTTCCAGGGAGCCAGCCATTCTTGGATCACTCAAGGCTCCAATTCACACTTCTTCACCTCCTAAACTTGTTTTCCTCTTCATTACAGAAGGAAACAAATCATACACAGATTCTAAGCACAGGCCTGGTGAAGGGCAGGTTGAAGTCCCTGTCGCTCTTTCTTCCCTGAACTTTTGCTTCTCCCCAGGACCTCCCTGGCTGGGATGCATGCGACTGTTCTAGTGTGAATAATAGTACAAGGCAGCACCCGGTGTAAACCAGTCTTAATTGTGTGGCTTGAAGGGTCTACTTATCCTTGGTGTATGTCAGCTAGGACCTAGCACAGGCCTTGCTTATAATACCTGTCCAACAAATACTTGTCTGTCAGTTGGTTGGTGCAGCTCCAAAGATGATCCATGAGAAAAAGAAGTCTACTTCTCCTAAGGCTTGCCAAGTTCCTAGAGCATTTGAGACATTGCAAAATGTCAGTGGTTATTATGTCACTGTTGTTATGGTCTGGGTGGGTAGGTCCACTTGGCCACGCTTGCTGGTGCTAATGACGTCAAGGATCAGTCCCCAACAGGCCAGCAGACTGTGCACAAAGAAAAACGTTACGTGAGTCCCTGACTTCCCCTTGGCCTTGACCGTGGGCTGTGGAGTGTGGTCTCTCTCTGGCTTAGCTCATGGTCATGCTGGCAGACAGGGAGGTGGGAGACTTCGAAGGAAACATCCAATGAGGGTATCACAACAGCAAGAAAAAATAAGAGAAAGTGCATTTGTGTCTTAATTGTTTCCTCTTTTTCTCTGCCCCAGCCCTAGATAGCTTTTCATCCATAGATGATACCCAAATCAATGCTACCCCAATCCCTTGAGCAAATGTTCCTTTATTAATTCTCTTGCATACATCTGCTACTTTAATGAGATCAGGGACAAGGAGCAGAGGGCTGCACACGTGGGCTGTGGGACGTCGGGCGGGTTAATTAGCCTCTCTGAGCCTCAGGCTCCTCATCCATAAAATGATAGCATGAAAATATCTACATCACAACCCTGCATTGCGACAATGAAATGAGATACCGCATGTGAAAGTGCTATGTCGATTATAAATTAACAGGAAATTACATAATTTTTACTCAATTGTATTCCGGCCGCAGAACAGAAAGGAAAATCTTTTCAAATGCTTCCTGCAGTCAAAACTATCCTCTCGAATCTCTGGGAATCAGGTCAGTTTTGAAAGAGGTGATGGGTGGTGCATCTAGCCCAGATGTAGACATAATATTTATAATTATCTGGATATAAACCTATTAAATCATAGTCACCAGGGGTGGGCTAGCATATGCTTTTTTAAACTCCTCAGGTAATTCTGAGGTAGATCCAGGTAGAAAAGCTTTGGGCCAGTCTCTCAATTGCCCCACAGCCCTTAGCCTAGGGCAGTACTTCTACAACTTTCCAGATGGATTAAAAAACCAATTCCCAAATGCCATCCCACAGTCTCCAAATCCAAGTCTTGGAGGAAGAGACCTGAGAAGCAGGGGAATCTCATCATCTGCAAAGTTGGGAAACACTACCTGAAGTTTCTTAAATATTTAATGTACATAAGAATTACCTGAGAACATTGTTTTTAAAAATGCAGATTACCAAGCCTGTCCACTCTAACTGAGTCCCTGGGTAGTGCAAACAGTTAATGCAGTTGGCTACCAACCAGAAGAGTGGAGGTTCAAATCTACCCAGAGGCACCTTGGAAGTAAAGTTTGGAGATCTACTTCTGAAAAATCAGTCACTGAAAACCGTACGGAGCACAGTTCTGCTCTGACACACATGGGGTCTCCATGAGTTGGATCAACTGCTCAGTAACTGGGTGAGCTCTGGAATTTTCACTTTTCACTACCCCCACCCCTAGTTGAGCCCCAAGTCTGCTACTCAGAGGAATGCTGCTCCAAGCCTCTGAAATGTCTCCAGAGACTAGAGGATAAGTCCTAGGTAATGCCAACCCCAGCTCCTGGGCCTGGACTGGGCACTTGTTTGAATTACCTGGTGGCTGTTGGGGCGGGCTAACTAATCGCAAGCGTTCACAGCGCCGAGCCATTCCAAGTCCTGGCAGTGATAGCTGTGAAGTGGGGCTCCCAGCATAAGGTGCTAAGACAAGCCAAGGAACACTAGCATCCAGAGAAACTGCATTCCTCGGGCTGCTTCCTCCGGCTCCACTCCCATTAAGCTGTGAGCCAACTTGCATGTGTCACTGCCCCAAGGAAAAGTGCTCCTGCCCTTGCACCATGGATGTCAGCAAGGGCCCAGCCCACAGTTGACACGCCTGGGAAGCTGCGCAAGTTTCCCGTTGGCCTCCATCCTTTCCGCTCCCGCCCCATCTTGGATCCCTGCCCTGCAGGGTCTCATCGCTCAGAGCCCACTAAGGATGAGGTCCTCTCAGGACACATGATGGCGACCCTCCCTAGCGTATATGTGTCACCACACAAGGAGCCATCGATTAAGGGAAATAGGAAGGGTGAGAGAATTTGCTTCCTCTCCCGAAGTTCCTGCCAGCGCATGAACAAAAATCTCTACTTTTGCCAATGTACTGAAGAAAAAGCTACTGCTTCCTTGGTAACTCTCATTGACTTCTCTCTAAATGATACCACAGACAGAAGAGTTTATCAGCGAGAGTAGGGGGTCTCTTGCTGAACCCCTGCCCTCAACAGGAGGCATTCTTCCAATTGGTAGTTGTACTTTCTATTTCTTCCCATCCTGGAGATCCTGAAGCTTGTCCCATTAATGATATAAATCTTGAAGTGTGGATTCAGAGAAACAGTAGAGAAAACCCTGTTTCAAAATACAAGAGGTTATGGGGATTCACTATTTGTCCCTAAAAGATGAAGGAGTAATCTTACTTCTGCCTTCCCACCTCTCTACACACCCCATCTGCTTTAATCTTTCTTTGGAAACCAATATCAACTGAAAGCGTTGTGACCGACATACATGACGATTCCCTGAACCTGAGAAGGTGCCTTTCCTAAGACATTGATGGACAGGTTGATAGACAGACTGACAGACTAGAAAGACTCCTGTTTGATTCCACATCCCACCTGTATTGACTCCTAGAGTTAGTTTTTCATTGTCCTTAACTAAAGAAAAAATATAAAGGTAGAGTTTGCAGATTGAACACCATCATTTTTTTTCTTCCTTTCCTTAAACATTACTCAAAATGCCAGCAAAGAGGTTTTTTTTTTTGTTTTGTTTTGTTTTGTTTTTTTAATTAAGACATAAACCCAAAAGGTTAGTAGTTTTGGGAGGAGGCATATTCTTCAGGCTGCTTCCTCTGGCTCCACTCCCATGAAGCTGTAAGCCAACTTGCATACGCCACCGCCCCAAGGAAAAGCACTCCTGCCCTGGCACCGTGGATGTCAACAAAGGCCCGGCTCACAGCTGATACTCCTGGGAAGCTGGGTGAGTTTTCCATTGGCATCTATCCTTTCAGCTCTCACTCCATCTTGGATCCTGGTCCTGCAGAGTCTCATCTTCCAGAGCAAAATTTTGGAAGATGGAAAATATCTGAATGTATTCCCTAATCCAGAACCAACCTGATTTTCACCAAGGAATTCTCAAAAAGCTTAGGAATTAGCAGCAACAATCCCACTCTGGAAGTGAGAGCTGAAAGGAGTGGCAGAAACAAGGAAGATTGATTCAAAGTCTATTTTTAAAAGTCAGATCTCCAAAGCTCCTCTTAGAGAAGTCATGTCGTACAATTTGCTGCTTTTCTCCGGTCATGGACTGAATTGTATACCCCCCAAACACGTGTGTCAACTTTGCCAGTCCATGATTCCCAGTATTCTGTGATTGCCCACCATTTGGTTATCTGATGTGATTTTCCTATGTGTTGTAAGTCCTACCTCTGTGATGCAGCCCTAGTGGTGAAGTGGTTAAGAGCTCAGGCTGCTAACAAAAAGGTTGGTGGTTTGAATCCACCAGCTGCTCCTTGGAAACCCTATAGGGCAGTTCTACTCTGTCCTGTATGAGTCAGAATCAACTTGACGGCACACAACAGCCACAACATAATGTTAATGAGGTGGGATTATCAGCAGTTATGTTAATGGGGCAGGACTCAATCTACAAGATTAAGTTGTGTTTTAAGTCATTCTCTTTTGAGATACAAAAAAAGAGAAGCAAGCAGAGAGGCATGGGGACCTCATACCACCAAGAAAGAAGCACCAGGAGCATACTGTGTTCTTTGGACCCTGGGTCCCTGCACTGAGAAGCTCTCCGACTAGGGGAAGATTGATGATGAGGACCTTCCCCGAGAGCCAACAGAGAGAGAAAGCCTTCCCCTGGATCTGACACTCTGAATTCTAGCCTCCTAGACTGTGAGAAAATAAATTTCTCTTTGTTAAATCCATCCACTTGTGGTATTTCTATTATAGCAGCACTAGATAACTAAGACATCTCCTAACAAATGTTGTAGATCTATGTGACTCTTTAAACTATGTGGATTTATTACTTTTTCTTTTTTTAATGAAAGGAGGAAGGGAAGGCAAGAAGAAGGGATTCTCCATCAAAGAGCATGTTGAGGGCCAGTTTTCCCTTTTCCTTTCTGGATCTGGCACTTGCAAGTCCAGAACACACAGTCAGTTCAAGGATCCAAGTGAACATTGCTGCAGTTTTGCTGAGAACAGTGGTGAGCTAGGGCACATCTCTCAGTAGCTTGGCTTTGGTTTAAAGTGTCTAAACTCCCCATTATTCTTCCTTCTTCCAGGCCACAGGCCCTGCCTGGAGGTCTTGACCCTCAAGGCTACTGTCCTTCTGGCTAGTGCAGCTGACTTCCATGGCTCTGACCAAGCCTGAGCCTTTAGCTTCATCTTGGTCCTGGAGGAGAAGGCTCTTTCCCTTCCTGGCCCCAGGTCTTCTTGTTGAAATTGCAGTTCACCAAGTCACATTCCTCACCACTTATGCGCTGGAAGCCCATTTTCTCTCTATCATTTCTGCTGGCTCTTATCCAGGCTCTTCTTCCCTGGAGTCCACCAAATCTCTCCATTCTCGGAAATCTCATTCTGGGTTAGATATATGTTCATCTTTTCTTGGCATTTTTCCCCCTGGAAAATGATTTCCTCCTGGCTCTGCGTCAGACCAACCCTAGTATGCCAAGTCCTGTTTGGAACTCTTCCACTCCAAAACACTCAAATCCCTCTGTGTTCAACGTAAAGACAATGATCTGACTCCAGGAAGCCCGGTAAACTAAAATTGCGGTTCCGTAAACTCTTAATGGGGGCAGCGGTGTTTGGTGGGAGGCGTGCGTGGTGCAATAATGCTGAATAGATTTCAGCAGAGCTTCTAGGCTAAGATGGGCTGGTAAGAAAGGTGATTCTGAAAATCAGCCAGTAAAAACACTATTAATCACAATGGTCTGATCTGCAGCTCATCATGGGGATGGTGCAAGATTGGGCAGTGTTTTGTTCCTTTGGGATGTGGTTGCCATGAGTCAGGGGCCAACTCAACAGCAGCTAACAACTACAACAAACTCCTAGGATCCTGTCTCATTTGAACTTAATGCCTGCCTGAACCCTGGTCACCACCTTTGGGAGGAAAGGAAATTCTAAAGAGATTCTAGAAGCACAGTTACCTGAAAAAGGGACTTTGTGGTCATTTTGCTTATGGAGACTCTAGTGTCTCTGGGTGCTTCTCCCTGGGAAATCCTGGATTCTGGTCATACGTCTAGAACCCTTGTCTATACTGTGTGGGAGCACCACGCTTGTTTTCTGTATTCTTAGCACTGAAGCAACCTACTGGCAATGTTTTCCCCACAGCACAATGCAGTCATTAAGACCGTATGCTGTGGGATGTTGAACCTAGGGTAGGCTATGACTTTGGACAAGACATTGAGCTGCTCAGTTTACTCACCTATGGATAATAATAGTACTTGTCTCGTGGCTTTTATGTTAGTTAATACTTGTATATGTTTAGAATGTGCCTGGCTCATAGTAGGTGTTCAGTAAGTACTATTGTCATGAGCCCCTCCTGCCCTTTAGGAAGGACCCATCTTGTCCTACTACCCTCCTGTGTTGACCAGTGTGTCTAGTATAGGCCACTGTTGTTGTGGTCATCACCCTGCATTCTAATCATTTGCTTACTTTGGAGTGTCCCCTCACTGGACAGTAGTCTCCAGAGAGTAGGAGCTGTGTCTTAACCATCTTTATATTCCCCAGTACCTGGCACAAGTATTTCATAGGAGTGAAATAACTATTTCTGGAATGGATACTTTTCAGAAGAAAGAGAATGGCAGGCAGATCTGCAAAAGGTTTGGCCAGAGCAGCTGAAGCAATATGAAATGATCCTAGTTAACCTTCCTTCTTCAACTGTACCTTGATCTTCAGAGAAGGTTATCCCTCTGGCCACAGCATCTATGGCACCTGAGAAATTTCCTCACATGACTTTAACTTCTTTCCACTCTTTATGGAGACGTGGTGGGACGTCTGCAGAGAGGGGAGGGGCTGGAAGGAGGAGGGGGGCAATTAAGTGAGTAAATGTGGCTGACCCCAGTTAGCAAGGTGGCCAGTTCCATCGCTTTGTGTTCAGTGACCTTTCCATGATGTCATTTTTCAAGATTCCTTCCCAGCAAGAGCACCCTGCCTCCCCCAAATTTCCCTTAGCATTGTTGTAGCACCCAAGTGTGTTGACCATAGAGTTTTGTTTACAGATACTATGACAACCCCAGGAGCTCTGCTAAATCTAAACTATCCTGCCAGCAAATAAAGCGTCAAGCTGGAACTATCAAAACCCTCTGGACTCTCAGCCTCTCTGATAGGATTTTAAAAGACATCTGTTTTATGTTTCTGAGTAAGCATTCCATCATGATTTTCAGGGCATTTTCCTTCTTCAAAGGTCTCACGTGCGTGTCTTAAGGGACACTTAAAAAACTCAATCCTTCTTGGCAATAACCCCTAACCTCATTACAGTTGAGCTATAGAACTGAACTGGGGGGACTTTCAACTTTCTTCTAGATGTTGTGATTTTGATGGGACAGTGCATCAAATGTGATTTTTCATTGTGGCTATGTCTTTTTCACTTTACCTGCTTAGTTTGAATTGAGACCCTGATGCAGGGATTCAAGGACAAGGAGTTTTGCGGAGAAGCGATCCCAGGAAAACTGGAAGGGGAGAGGGAAGTGAGGCAGGGAAGAGAAGGTGGCCAATAAACAGTGTGTGATCAAGCCAATTTCTACTGTAAGTAACTGGGGCTTGAATTCATTTGAAAATTCAAGGAGTCAGTTTCAGACCATATGTCTCAGAATTATCAAACCCAGGGGTGAGAGAGCTAAAGGATTTGTATGCCAACTCTGCCATGAATTGAACTGTGTCCCCCTTTAAAATATCTTGGGTAGTTCATGATTCCCAGTATTGTGTGATCATCCACCATTTTGCCACCTGATGTGATTTTCCTTTGTGTTGTAAATCCTATCTCTATGATGTTGATATCAATATCCTAGGCATTAGTGAGTTGAAATAGACTGGTATTGGCCATTTTTAATTGGACAATATGGTCTACTATGCCAGGAATGACAACTTGAAGAGGAATGGCGTTGCATCCATTGTCAAAAAGAACATTTCACAGTCTATCCTGAAGTACAGTGCTGTCAGTAATAGGACAATATCCATATGCCTACAAGGAAGACCAGTTACTATGACTAATATTCAAATTTGCCCACCAATCACTAAAGCCAAAGATGAAGAAATTGAAGATTTTTACCAACTTCTGCAGTTGAAATTGATCGAACATGGAATCAGGATGCACTGATAATTACTGATGATTGGAATGTGAAAGCTGGAAACAAAGAAGAAGGATAGGTAGTTGGAAAATATGGCCTTGGTGATAGAAACAATGCTGGAGATCACATGATAGAATTTTGCAAGACCAGGAACTTCTTCATTGCAAATACCTTTTTTCAACAACATAAAGGGCAACTATACACATGGACCTTGCCAGATGGAATACACAGAAATCAAATCGACTACATCTGTGGAAAGAGATGATGGAAAAGCTCAATATCATCTGTCAGAACAAGGCCAGGGTGACTGCAGAATAGACCATCGATTGCTCATATCAAGTTCAAGTTGGAACTGAAGAAAATTAGAACAAGTCCATGAGAGCCAAAGTACGACCTTTCAGTATATCCCACTTTCAGTGCAGCTTGGACTTCTTCCTTCAGTACTATCAGTTCTTCATATGCTACTTCCTGAAATGACTGAATGTTGACCAATTCTCTTTGGTACAGTGGATCTGTGTATTCCTTCCATCTTCTGTTGATGCTTCCTGCATCATTCAATATTTTGCCCATAGAATCCTTCAAAATTGCAACTCAAGGCTCGAATTTTTTCTTCAGTTCTTTCAGCTTGAGAAATGCCAAGCATGTTCTTCCCTTTGGGTTTTCTATCTCCAGGTCTTTGCACATGTCATTATAGTACTTTACTTTGTCTTCTCGAGCTGCTCTTTGAAATCTGTTCAGCTCTTTGACTTCATCATTTTTTCCTTTTGCTTTAGCTACTTGACATTCAAGAGCAAGTTTCAGAGTCTCTTCTGACATTCATTTTGGCCTTTTCTTTCTTTCCTATCTTTTTAATGTCTTCCCAAAACTCTTCTGGTCTTCAGTCATTAGTGTTCAATGTGTCAAATCTATTCTTGAGATGGTCTCTAAATTCAGGTGGGATATACTTAAGGTGCTACTTTGGCTCTCATGGACTTGTTTTAATTTTCTTCAGCTTCAACTGAACTTGTATATGAGCAATTGATGGTCTGTTCCACAGTCGGCCTCTGGCCTTCATCTGACTGATGATATTGAGCTTTTCCATTGTCTCTTTCCACAAATACAGTTGACTTGATTCTTGTGCTCTCCATCCAGTGAGGTCCACGTGTATTGTCACCATTTATGTTGTTGAAAAAAGATATTTGCAATGAAGAAGTCATTGGTCTTGCAAAATTCTATCGTGCTATCTCTGGTGTCCTTTCTTTCACCAGGGTCATATTTTCCAACTGTTCCTTCTTCTTTGCTTACAACTTTTGCATTCCAATTGCCAGTAATTATCAATGCATCTTGGTTGCATCTTTGATCAATTTCAGACTGCAGAAGTTGGTAAAAATCTTCAATTTCCTTATCTTTGGTATTAGTGGTTTGTGCATAAATTTGATTAATAGTTGTATTAACCGGTCTTCCTTGTAGGCAGTTGGCACCAATACCACCTCCTATACCCCTCCTTGGCCCTATGCCCAAGGTGGAAGACTGTGCCTTTTGTACCTGTCTTCTTGTCTTTGGTACTCCAGAACGACATGACTGATGGTAATATGACATGAGATACATCCTTGGCGACAGTTCCTTTCCCACTAACTAGAGGTCACATCTGATTATATGTGCATCACCCAGATGGGACTAGCAAAAGTGTCAGGTCTTGCTAATCAGCTACACCACATACTTCTACCCTTTATTTGAGAGCTCTTCATAGAGTTGAATTTGGCCACATTATCCTACCAAGTCTTCACTTCTCCAGGTCGAATATCCCAAGATCCTCAGTAATTATAACACAGTAACACAGCCTTGTTTTTATACATTTTACTTCCTTATGAACCACAGAACATGGTCATACCACAGCTGTCACTCACTCTGAGTCCCCCCAAGTCTCTCCCTCCCTGAACCTCTGCTTCCTGTATGTTTGGATCTTGTTGTACAGTAAATAAAACTTGTGAAAGCCAGAGACTGTGTAAGGTGGAAACCTGTCAGAGAAGGAAAATTCAAATATTTTCCACTAAAATGAGTGATAGAAAAGTGGTAAGACTGCACCCTGTCAAAGACAGAAAACTTGTGTGACCTGGAAAAACAAGGCAGGCCCATAGAGTTCTGGCTCTCCCAGGTTTACTGTATTAGTAAATTTGCCTGCAGCCTAGGCAAATGTGTCCTAATTTCTGTAAAGAACTATCAAGGGTCTGAGATTTTACCCTACTTGCAAGCTAACAAACTAACGTGCTATAGTTTCATGGATACTGCCAGAAGGCACCAGCTTCCTGGGCTAGAGACAAAGGACTTTATTACTTACAGTACAGCAAACAGCGTGAGCATCAGAATATTTAGGAAATTCCCCAAGCCTCAGTTTCCACAGGGTAATGCAAAGATGATACCTGTGCATGTAGTGAGTTGCATTACAGGAGAGGAACCCTGAGCTCAGGGAACCTGAATATTTTATAATGGCCAACAAAAAAACCTGCCTGAGCTTGCTCTGGAGGAAGATAGTTTCTTTTCTGTATCAGACCACAAAAAATCTGTCTTCTACTCCAGAAGGAGACTCTACATCTTCCAGGGCTATGCGCTATACACATACCTTTGAAAAGATAGTCCAAAACAAAAGGTTAGTTAATACCTCTGCTCATAAGATCTACAGAAATATGAGAGAACCATGAAGAATTGTATGTCAACATATACATAATAGGTAGACAAGGTAGATATCATGGATTGAATTGTGTCTCCCAAAAATATCTGTCAACTTGGCTGGGTCATGCTTCCCAGTATTGTATAATTGTGTACCATTTTGTAATCTGATGTGCTGTAAATTCAACCACTATGATCTAATAAGATGGATTAGCGGCAGTTATACTGATGAGGTATACAAGATTGGATAGTGTCTTAAGCTAAGCTCTTTTGAGATATAAAAGAGAGAAGCAAGCAGAGACACATGGGAACCTCATACTATCAAGAAAGCAGTGCCAGGAGCGGAGCGCGTCCTTCGGACCTGAGGTTCCTGCGCTGAGATGCTCCCAGACCAAGGAAAGACTGATGACAAGGACCTTCCTCCAGAGCTGACAGAGAAGACAAAGGCTTCCCCTGGAGATGACACCCTGAATTTGGACTTGTAGCCTACTGGACCGTGAGAGAATAAATTTCTCTTTGTTAAAGCCGTCTACTTGTGGTATTTCGCTTACAGCAGCACTAGATGACTAAGACAGTAGACAAGGACAGTAAAACAAGTCTGTATAAATTTAAGAGGATTCAAATCATACAAATAATTTATCTGACCACAATGAAATTAAACTAGAAATCTATAAGAGAATGATACAGGAAAAATTCCCCAGTATTTGGAAACTATTAACACACTTCTAAATAAGCCATTGGGAAAGAAAAAAATTGGAAGAGAAATTAGCAAGTATTTTGAAATTAAATAAAATAAAACTGCAACATATAAAAATTTGTGAGGTGCAGCTAAAGTACTTAGAGAGATGTTTACAGCAGCAAATGTCTATATTAGAAAGAATAAGTTCCTCCAATCAATGACTTTAGCTCCACCTTAAGCAACTGAAAAAAGAAGAACAATTTACACAAAAGCAGAAGGAGGTAATCATACATATCAGAGTGAAAGCCAATGAATAAAAAACAGGAAAACAACAGAAAAATCAATGAAACCAAAAGCTGCTTGTTTGAGAAGATCAATAGAACTGATGAACTTCTAGCCAGAATCCTTAGGAAAATAAAAATGAAGACAAAAATGACTAATATTAAGAATGAGAGTGGTGACTGCATTTCAAATTCTACAGATATTAAAAGACAGTAAGGAAATATTATGAAAAACTTCATGTCAATAAATTCAACAACTTAGATAAAATGGACCAATTCTTCGAAAGATACAAACTAACTAACTTCACTCAATATGGATGAATCTCAAAATAATTATGCCAAGTGAAAGAAGCCAGATTAAAAAAAGAGGACATACTGTATGGTTCCATTCATATAAATTTCTAGAAAATGAAGACTAATCTGAGAGAAAGCAGATCAGTAACTGCCCGGGGATGTGGGAAGAGGGTGGGCAGGGAACAGGAAGGGGTAAAAGGGGTAGATTACCAATATGAAGAAACTTTTGGGGGGGATAAATATGTTCATTAGGTCTTTGGCGGCACAAACAGTTTGTGCTTGACTATTCACCGAAAAGCAGTTCAAAAACACTCTGCAATGCTACAGAAAAAAGGTCTGGCAATCTGCTTCCATAAAGATTACAGCCAAGAAAACCCTGTGGAGCAGTTCTACTCTATAACCCGTGAGGTCACCGTGAGTCAGAACTGACTTAATAGCAACGGGTTTGTTTGCTTTTTAAATATATTCATTATCTTGATTAGGATGATGATTTCATGGATGTATACATTTGGCAAAACTTATCAAATTATGCACTTTAAGCTTGTGTAGTTTATTTTATGTCAATTATACCTAATAAACTCAATAAAACTTTTTTCTTCTTTTAAAGTAAAGGCTTATTGTATGTCACAACTCAATCTACCTGTTCTTAAAGTTGGAATTTGAAGGACCATTCAGCTTTATTTAAAAGCTGCCTGAAATGGTTCAATATATGTTCATATGCATATTCATGTGCAGTAAACCAGTTGCTGTGGAGTCAATTTCAACTCATGGTAACCCCATGTATGTCAGAGAAGAACTGTTCCTCATTAAGTTTTCAATGCTGATTTTTCAGAAGTACGTTACCAGGCCTTTCTTCTGAGGCACCTCTGGGTGGACTCAAACCTCCAACCTTTCAGTTAGTAGCCAAGTGCATTAACCGTTTACACCACCCAGGGACTCCTTACAGTGTGGTACACTAGTTCTCTTCTGCAGAGAAAACAAGGAGGGAGGCTGGGGTGGAAAGACAAGGAGGGCATGGGCCACAAGCTCTGCCTGAGCTTCCAAGAATGCTAACAAACAAACAAAAAAACTGCTTCACTTGCCAACCCTCTCCCTCAGACAATACACAGGCTGCAAACTAAGTGAAATTAATTTTCTTTACTCCTGGCCTGGCATATATTCATTGACCTGAAGCAGGAGAGCAAGTTACAGCTAGTTAGCTAGTTATCCCATCTTGACCTGGGCACACGCTCAGTAAGCTCTCTTCCAAGTACTGTGTCCTGGTTGAGCTCCCAAGGGCATTGCCTGGGACCTTACTATAGGCATTTTGTAGCTGGGGACTCCAGTGAGGGCGTCCGCCCGGGTGCCCGGAACACACAGTGAAGTTTTGTTTGATCAATTCCATTAAGGTAATTGAGCTGTTGTAACTTACTTGCAACTGACTTGATTTTACTCCAGAGATTTCTCTCTAGCCTAGATTTGGCTTAAGCGTCCTGGAAATCAGAAGAAATGGATGTGGGTAAAGTGAAGAAGTCTGATGGATGGTTAGAAAAGAACTCAAGGTCTCTCTACACATGAATATTTTAATTCCTTTAGAAGTCACGCCTGCCTCCATCCGCTGGCCCACAGTGGTGTTTCCTTCCCTGGGAGCGGAGAACAGAGCTGCGGGGAATGTTGCTGCCGCTCTCAGAAATGCCATCTGTGTTGCCGTTGGCAATGATTTTTGTGCAATGCCCTTTTCTCAGGAAGGTGAATACAAGCTGTACATAACTGAGTCTCAATCAAACACTCAGCAACCACTGGTCTCATTAAGCAGAAACTAAAAGGATCCAGAGGGGAAGTAAATGTGGCAGAATCTGGAGTTCAAAGGAGAACCAGGGAAGGGAAGGAAACTTTCTGCCACGTGCAGGCCCACTTCCAGTCAAAAGACCTGAAGTCCACTACAGTACATTTCTCTCCTTTCTGGGGGCAAAGGCCATTTTAAATTCCGTCTCTTTGTCAATCTGGTTCATCAGTAAAACTCCTGATTTACGAGCCACAGGCAGAAAGAACTGCTGTACATAAAGGTCCCCTGTGGTGTCCTGGGTGGTGCATACAGTTAAGGCTCTTAGCTGCTAACTGAGAGGTTGGAGGTTAGAATCCACTGAGAGGTGAATAGGAAGAATGGTCTGGTGATCTACTTCTGAAAAATCAGTCATGGTAAACCCTACAGAGCACAGTTCTGTGCTGACACACATGGATTGGAGTTAACGACAACTTGTCTTTAAATAAAGATCTTCTGTGCTGGACTCTGACAACACTTGTTTCTCCTAGAACAGAAGGTACATCTGCAGGGGAAGATGGCGCAATGAAGGACCTAGAACTCCAGGAATCTTCTAATCTAGTTTTCTAATCTGCCTCTGCTAGTTGTGCAAATCGCTTTACCTTCCTGGAACTCTGTTTCCCACTCTTCAAAATGAGATTGGACTCTGTTGTTCATGCTTTAAGGTCTATAATCAAAGATTTTGTAAAATCCACCTCTAATTAGTCTCTGGGACTCTGAGTTCTTAGGACATCAGTCGGAATTCAACAGAAAATAAAAACTGTCTGCTAAGGACAGTCCTTTTACGGCTATTTGTTTTTACTGCGTTTTACCTTTTGCATATTACACTTGGCACACGATCACAAAAGAACTATAAGAAACCAAAATTGTAAGAAATAATTTAATAAGAAAAACTTTTCTTGGTCATGCAGCCAAAAAAAAAAAATCCCATTCCATGTATAGTGATCAGACCGCCTTAGAGCTTTCAGACTCGTAAGAGAAAGAAACAAATTCCAATTTTGAATGTTTCATGCAGCACGCAGTACTTCATTCTACACAGATTATCTTGCAGTTTATTTTTATTTCTTGTACTAATCCATTACAGTAAACGTACACCAAATATCATATAGCAAAACATCCTTTATCCAGAGTCATGGAGATTGCAACAGTGGAGGGTCTTAGTTTCATACCATACAACCAGCTTTAGCTGGTTTGAGCTGAACAGCAACCTCTTTATTCAGGGTTATCGCTGTGGGTCAGAGATTTTCACTTGTGGCCTTGTAACCCTTGGCATTATCTGAATTACGTCACCAGTATTCTCCCACTGCTTCTACCTCAGTAAACCGAATCAGTGGGACAGCAGTGATGGCTTTTCTTGATGACGGATGATTACCTCCTTGGATAGAACATGTTGTGACGTGAGGTACGTAGAGAGAGATTCCACCACTACCACCAGTTGCCATCAAATTGATTCTGATTTATGACGATCCCTTGGGTGCAGAGTAGAACTAGGCTCCATAAGGTTTTCAAGGCTGTGATCTTTTGGCAGAAGATCACCAGGCCATTCTTCTGAGGCATCTCTGTGTGCATTTGAACTGCCGACCTTTATGATTAGTAGTCAAGTGCTTAACCGTGTGCTCCACCCAGGGACTCTGTGGAGAGAGTAGAGGCTAGAGGATGATCTCCCCCAGGGTGTGCCGGGGGAAGACAGGAAGCACGTGTAGCAGACAGCCCTGGTGCCAGGATCACCTCTGATTGCACCCGCAGCTGTGGCAGCAGATGGTGCTGGGAGGACTCAGACTTACAGAGTGGGTGAGTGGTGGCAGTATGGAGACTTTCTGCCTTCATAGCCAGGCAAGTACAATCTTTAAGTGCAGGAAGTTTATGCCCCCAGGGGCAACCTTCAACCAGTGCGGTACAGGGTACAGTCAGGTATATAAATGTTCCGGCCTCCCCATCTTCATGTAGTCTGGAAGGTTTTCTGTACACTTTCTTCTTGGGAGGCCCAGCAGAATCAGCACTGCCGTCCACAGTAGCAACTTTGATGATGCATCCTTAGATTGACTTTTACCCCTCCCTAATCTCTCATTTGTGTTTCCTAATGTCACCTCCTAAACAAGGAAGTGTGCCCAAAGATTGTACCTCAAGTCCTTGTCTCATCCTCTGCTTTGAGGGGAAGCCAAACTAATACAGCAGGCATCATGAGTTGAATCCATCAACTAGCAGTTCCATCACAGGGCTTTACCCGCATCAAGTACCAGGAGAGTGAACAGGGGAATGAAGGGGAAAAAGAAAGGGGATGTCAGAACTGCACTGAGAAGTGGAAACAAGGCTCAGTACCTGGCAAATGGGCAGAGTCTAGGAGACGGCAATGGAGAATAAAACCGGGGTGCTCAGATTGAGTTCTAGCAGACTGGATGCACCTGAGCTGGAGCTGAACTCACTGCACTGGATGTGACTGTTACCTTTTGTCATGGATTGAATTATGTCCTCCAAAAAATGTGTATATCGATTAGGCTGGGCCATGATTCCCAGTATTGTGTGGTTGTCCTGCATTTTGTGATTGTAATTTTATGCTGAAGAGGATTAGGGTGGGATTGTAACATCCTTACTAAGTCACATCCCTGCTGTAAAGGGAGTTTCCCTGGGGTGTGGTCTGTACCACCTTTTAACTTACAAGAGATAAAAGGAAAGGGAAACAAGCAGAGAGTTGGGGACCTCATACCACCAAGAAAGCAGTGCCAGGAGCAGAGCTCGTCTTTTGGACCCGCGATCCCTACGTGGAGAAGCTCCTAGTCCGAGGGAAGATTGATGAGTAAGTTGACAGAGAAAGCCTTCCTCTGGAGCTGATGCCCTGAATTTGGACTTTTAGCCTACTTCACTGTGAAGAAATAAATTTCTCTTTGTTAAAGCCATCCACTTGTGGTATTTCTGTTACAGCAGCACTAGATGACCCAGACAGAATTTGGTACCAAGAGAGGGGGTGCTGCTCTAACAGATACCTAAAATGTGGAAGTGGTTTTGAAACTGTGAATGGATAGAGGAGTGGCAATGGCAGAGAACCTGCAGCAGCAGAGAACCAGCAGCAGCAGAACCAGGAGACCAGCGCAAGGCAGCGCTGGAGCCGACCCATGGAGCGAGAGAGCTGAGTGCCTGTGCGCCGGAGGTTTCCTGGTGGAGTGGGGTGCCTCCAGGCACTTATCGGTAGAGCTACAGAGCTTTGGAACACTTGCCCCAGCAGGGCAGATGCGGGCGCAAGGCCTGATGGCTGAGAGGCCACAGGAAGCAGAAGCTGAAGAGACAAGGAACATAAGAAGCTGAGCTGCCTCAGTCTCCAAAGGTATGGCCAGGACCTCAGGGGTTTCAAAGGGTGGAGCCATGGTGTCTAGTGTTTCTAAGGGTGGAGTCGCCACTCAGATGGACTAGGAGAATGGTGCACCTAAAGCTGAGGGAGCAGAGTTGCTGTCCCAGTGGGCCTGGAAGGCAGAGCTGAAGCCCAGGGCCGAGGGGCCTCCACTCAGAATCTGGATAGTGTGGCCAATACCTAGAGTCTGGAGGGCAGGGGCATTGTGTAAATTGTCTCAGAGAACAGAGGATTATTTTCAAAGATTTGAGGGCTAATGTAATGTACTCCGCTGACTTGCCTGGTGCCTGTTATCCCTTCTTTTCCTCCAGTTTCTCTCATTTGTAATGGAAATGTCTAGTTTGTGCCTGTTTTGCCATTGTACCTTTGGAAGCTGACAGAGAAAGAAAGCCTTCTCCTGGAGCCGACACCCTCAATTTGGACTTTTAGCTTACTTTACTGTGAAGAAATAAATTTCTCTTTGTTAAAGCCATCCACTTGTGGTATTTCTGTTATAGCAGCACTAGATGACCCAGACACCTTTCATGTGGCATTTAAAGGTGCTGTCCAACATCTGACAGTGGAGCCATGTACTTAATGAGGACAGAGGATGATCTCCCCTAGGCTGTTGTTGTTGTTAGGTGCTGCTGAGTCAGTTCCAACTCATAGTGACCCTATCTACAACAGTACGAAACACTGCCCCGTCCTGCATCATCCTCACAATCATTGCTGTGTTTGAGCCCATTGTTACATCCACCATGTTAATCCATCTGGTTGAGGGTCTTCCTCTTTTTCTCTGGAAAAAGCCCCTAAGCTACGTGACCTAAACTCTCAGGAACCTGGTTGGGAACCAGGTGGCTAGTCCTGGGCAAGCCTTGTTAAGATCATGCGACAGGTAGTTAGAAAGGTAGAGCAAACCAGGTGTGAGACAAAGAACTCCTGACCATAAGTGGCTAGTATAAGGGATAGCCAGAGACGAAGGAGTGCAGAGCCAATAGGCAAGGCACAAAGAGGAAAGATTAGCGAAGCATCAGAAGATTATACAGACACTGGAAAAATCTATGCCAGCGTTGCTTTTCCGGTGACTTTCAACAACTGATTGAAATTTATCAGCACCCTGTGGACTGCTCCCTCTTGGTGGAGCTCTGTTAAATAGGCTTCCCCATGAATGACAGGTTTGATTCCTGTAACGACAGCTCCTGAACTCATCTCCAAACCCATATTTTTGCATCAGAGAGGAGAGTCTTGTCTTCCAGCCTGACTTGGATCTCTAGTGACATACCCATGCAGCAGGCAGTATAATAGTCCGTCTGGCCCCCAACCTCTAGGCTCTCTGCTCCCTTCAGTTGAGGTCTCTTAGCTTCCACCTACATGCCCAGACCTGCTCTAGGCTGGACCACTTCTGGCCTTAGGAAGAAGGATTTTAAAGAGATTTAGCTTAGCAAATTGCATTGCCCCGCCAAGCTCACAAGTAGATCAAGGTCTTGCAGGACTTGAAGCATATACAACTTAAGGGGTTTTTAATACAAAATAACGACTATAAAATTAAGTCTAGGGCCTTGGAAGGGATCCAAGCAAGTGATGATCCCTGAGACTTAATCTTCATTCGTTTCGTGATACCTCTATCTTTGCTCAAGTAGAAAACATAGGAAGCAGTCTCAATTTCTCCTTTCTTCATCCTCCCATTTTGAATCCTTCAAAAATCTCTGTTGTTCTACATCCAAAGAATATCTCATAGATGCCCACAACTCATTATTTCCACTGCTATCTCCTAGTTCAAGCAGCAGGCATCCTTCAGCCTCCTTACTGGTCCTCTGGCCACAACTTTCATTCACTATAGTTAATTCTCCATCCTAATAGTTCTTTTTAAAACATATACCTGACATGTCATTCACTTACATAAAACCCTCCAAAGTTTTCCAGCTGCACTTGAAATAAAAGTCACATTCCTAACCACAGCCAGCAAGGCCCTATATGACTGACCCTCGCTTATCTCTCCAGCTTCATTTTGTACCACTCCTTTTCCTCCTTTTCTCACTCCACCCCTTGGTCTCATTCGCTTTCTCTTTCCCCATGCTGTTCCATCTGTCTGGAATGTTGTTACCCATGGGTGACTGTCTCTTGTCACTTAGATGTCAACTCCAATGTCTTGTCCTATATTAGTTTTCTATCACTGCTGTAACAAACTACCATAAACTTAGTTGCCCAACAAATACAAATTTGTCATCTTGCAGTTCTGGAGATTAGGAGTCCAAAATGAGTCTCATTGGGCTAACATCAAGGTGTTGACAATGCTTTGTTGCTTTGGGAGGCTCTAGGGGAGGAATCTTTTCCAGCTTCTAGAGGCTGCCCTCACTTCTTGATTCATGGCCCCCTTCCTCCATCTTCAAAGCCAGCAACAGTGAATCAAGTCTTTCTTTCATAACATTGCTCTGACCTCCCCTTGGCATCTGTCTTCCACTTTTAAGGACCCTTCTTTAGGCCCACCATGATGATCCAGGATAATCTTATTTTAAGGTCAGTTGACAGATTAGTAACCTTAATTCCATCTGTTCCCTTAACCTCCCTTTGCTAAGTAAGATAAAGTATTCACAATTTTCCAGAGGTTAGGAGGTGGACGTCTTTAGGGGGGGCCATTATTCTGCCTACCACATCTCTTCAGAATCCCAAACCGCTTCATCTAATGTAGCCAAACAGCCTTCACCATGACCCTAGTCATTCTTGGTCCCATTGTCTTGTTCATTCTCTTCAGATCATTTGCTATTTTCTGAAATAATTCCATCCATTTGTTTGTCTGCCTCCCCTTAGGATGTGAGCTCCATGAAGGTATGGTCCTTGTCTGGCTTATCACTGCTGTACCAAGAGTGCTTAGCTCATCACATAATAGATACTCCGTAAGTACAGAATCACTGAACAAATGAACAAAAGTAATAGAAATCTGAAGTTAATCTTCAACAGCAACAACAGTAGTAATAGCTAGCAAATAACTTCTAGCACTTCATTTACACCTTGTTATGTAAAACTTAGAACTGCCATATGGCTTAAGTTTTAGAATCAGAGCTGGGTTGGAATTCAGGCTCTTCGCTAAGTCTCAATTTCCTCATCTACAAAGTGAGTATAACATTAACACTTACCTCAGAGTTTTTATGAACATTAAATGAGATGATTTATATAAGATGCTTGCCACAGGGCTTTAGCTAGCACTTACATACCTAGCTATTTTTTTTCATCATTTCCTTTTTTGCAAATGAGAAAACTCGGGTCAGCTATTAAGTGTCAGAGTTGGGAATCTCATCCTGATCTGTTTGATGACAAAATCCAAAGTCATTTAGCTACTGTTTGTTCACACTGCCCTGCTGGAATAATCGTCCACAGCCAGACCTGTGGAAGTGGGCAAAGTACCTAAAATAGTATTCGGGGTTTAAAACAATTTGTGGACAATATCAAGTGCATAGGGAACCAAACACAGAGATGAAAGGTTATCAGTTGAGCTCCAACAAACCTAAGAAAACTCTAGAAGACAAATCTGAGCCAAGTATAGAGCCCACCCAGAGGCACTTCAGACGAAAGGACTGGTAATCTACTTCTGAAAAATCAGCCACTGAAAACCCTATGGAGCACAGTTCTACTACTTGACAGCAGCATTACTTTTCAAGGAGATGCAAATTAAAAGCTCAGTAAGGTATCATTACACAACTATGAGAATGTCCAGATTAAAAAGGAAATTGACAGTTATCAAGTGCTGGTGAAGATGCAGAGCAACCGGGATTTTTATACATTGCTATTGGGAATATAAAATGGTACGGCATATCTGGAAAACAATTTGATAATCTCTCTTTTTTTAATTATTGTGCTTTAGGTGGAAGTTTACATAGCAAATTCATTTCTCATTCAAAATTTTATACACAAATTGTTTTCTAACATTAGTTGCAATTCCCTCAATGTGTAAGCGCTCTCCCCCATTCCCTTTCCACCTTGAGTTCTCCATATCCATTCATCCAGTTTTCCTGTCCCTTCCTGCCTTCTGGTCTTTGCTTTTGGGCAGGTGTTGCCCAGTTAGTATCCTCTACTTGATTGATCTAAGAAGCACATTCCTCATGTGTGTTATTTTTTGTCTTATAGGCCTGTCTAATCTTTGGCTGAAAGGTGAACTTTGGGAGTGGCTTCAGGTCTGAGTTAGAAGGGTGTCCGGAGGCCATAGCCTCAGGGGTTCCTCCGGTCTCTGTCAGACCAGTAAGTCTGGTTTTTTTTGTGAGTTTGAATTTTGTTCTACATTTTTCCCCTGCTCTGTCCGGGACCCTCTGTTGTTATTCCCGTCAGAGTAGTCAGTGGTGGCTGCTGGGCACTATCTAGTTCTTCTGGGCTCAGGCTGGTGAAGGCTGTGGTTCATGTGGTCCATTAGTCCTTTGGACTAATGTTTTCCTTGTGTCTTTGGTGTTCTTCATTCTCCTTTGCTCCGGACAGGATGAGACCAATAGACATATCTCAGGTGGCTGCTTGCAAGCTTTTAAGACCCCAGATGCTACTCACCAAGGTCGGATATAGAACATTTTCTTTATGCCAATTAACCTAGATTTGACAAGCTCTTTTAATGCTTGCCATATAACTCACCAATTCCACTCCTAAATATTTAACAAAGAAATATGAAATATGAAAGCTTGTGCTCACCCTAGTATCTAAAAGTGAATGTTTATACCAGCTTTATCCATAATCACCAAAGACTAGAAACAATCCAGATAACTTAAACTGACAGTTGATGGACAAACTATCGTACATCCATACAATTGATTATTATTCAGCAATAAAAAATAAACTATTGATACATGCAACAACATCAGTGACTCTCCAATGCATTGTATTACTATCAGTAAGCCAAAATCAAAGGCTACATAACCTATAATTCCATTTATAAGATATTCTGGAAAAGGTGAAACTATAGAGGCAGAGAACATATCAGTAGTGGTCAGCAGTTATTCGTGAGGCAGGTTAGACTACAAAGGGGCAGCCTGAGGGAATTTTTTAAGACAAAGGAACTGCTCTGTATCTTGATTTTAAAGTTAGTTGTATAACCCTAGGAGTTGGTCAAAACTTGCAAACATATACATAAGAAGAAAGGAATTTTACTGTATGTAAGCTTAAAAATAAAATTTTAAGTATCTGCATGGAGGGGAAAAAAACATAAACCAAATTATAATGCAAATGTCAAATCAATGAATACACGTTTGTGACTTAAGACAAGCAATAAATATCCAAAGAGCCTTGATACATCTGTAAGGAATTGATTAATAACAACAGAAAAAGGTCATGTACAGAAAATTCCCCCCAAAAGAAATAAATGTGGCCAGTAAACATATTAGATAATACTTAAACCTTCTTTAGTATTCAAAGAAATGTAAATATAACGAGATACTATTGAAGTGAGAAGAGAACTTGATAAACTGATTCTAAAACTGAATTGTTTTTTCAAATAACAACCAGGGTTTAGTAAGAATTTTAAAAAGCAGAAAAGTTTATGTGCTGCTAATCAGTGAATAAACTGGAACTATTCTGGAGGGCAATTAAGCAAAACGTTCCTCAACTCATACATTTTTGCAAACTATTTAGCTCAGGAATTCCACTTCTAGCAAACTATCTGAGAAGAAAAAAGCAGGGCCCAAAGTTCAACTACAAGAATTGAAGTGTGCTTTAATAATGGATAAACTATATGTTCAACAATATAGGATTTAGTCAACTAAATTATTATATTATAGGACGCTTTGGATTGTCAGGCATAGATACTTGTTGGAATTTTTTTATTTTAAGGGAGAATTGATTATGAAGAGAGTGAGATATTGGGGAACCTCATGAAAACCAAGGGAAGGAACACAATTGTTCTCAGACTTGAACTGGGGGCTCACGCCACAGGGAGCCCACCGAGCTCTCTGGCTTCATCTCCCGTATCTGTTTCTCATTGCCAGTCTGCTTCATTCTTCCTTCTTTAATTTTTTAATATCAAAGGGGGAAATTTTGTGCAAGGAAAAAAAAAAGTATTTATAGCTACTTGGGTTTAAATTAACATTGAATTTAAAGACTTTAAAAACAGTTTTACTTAAGCTTTTAAATTCACCTTCAAAATCTTGTTTTTAAAAATAAACTTAGTAGTTCTAATAGTATAATCGAAAACTTAAACCAACATTTCCATGTCTGGCATCTTCCTGAGCCATTCCTAAATATAACATTATGGAAGACTCCTTGCAAAGACCTTGCCACAGACTTTGTTTATGCCCCAGTTCTTGGCCTGAGGATTGTCTTAGGGCTTATAGCAATTACAGGCTCCTCTTTACCAAACTTATGGGTTTCCAATGATATACCATTCTTAAAACCATTGTTGGATACCTATGAATTTGATCAAATTGGGCAATTGTTTAAGCCTGAGTTATCATGTCCACTGGTAGTTCAGTTCATTCTCTGCGGTTGATACTTTCTAGTGGGCATTCCTTCACTGACTCTCGTCCTCCATTGGTTAAGGCCTTCCCCCAGGAGCATAACTCAATCTATATTTCTGAATTGTATTTTCACACAACAAAGCAAACTCTCATGGTGTCAAAGAAGATCTCTAGGCAAAAAAGAAGAGAAATGCAAGTTCTTGGGGGTGGGGGCAAGGGCAGGAGTGGGGTGCTGTCAGCATGCCAAGAACTGTCTGTAGCTACAGGTATACTCAGGTGAATGAAGGTGATATGGGATAGGGTATCAACAGCAACCGTTCTAAATAGGAAAGATGTTAAGGTCCATGCTGTATTAGAGGAAACAGAGGTTTGGGCAAAGCTTCCTAAGCAACCAGCAAGATTGAGAGAAATGAAATAAAAGCTAAGTCTGTTGCTGTTGTTAGATGCTGATGAGTTGGTTCCAATTCATAGTGACCCTATGTACAACAGAACGAAACATTGGCTGGTCCAGTGCCATCCTCACAATTGTTGTTATGTTTGAGCCCATTGTTGAGGCCACTGTGTCAGTCCATCTCATGGAGGGGCTTCCTCTCCTTCTCTGACCCTCCACTTTACCAAACATCATGTCCTTCTCCAGGGACTGCTCCCTCCTGACAACATGTCCAAAGTATGTAAAACATAGTCTCTCCATCCATGTTTCCAAGGAGCATTCTGGTTGTACTTCTTCCAGGAAAGATTTGTGCATTCTTTTGGCAGTCCGTGGTATGTTCAATATTCTTTGCTAACACCATGATTCAAAGGCATCAATTATTCTTCAGTCTTCCTTATTCATCGTCCAGCTTTTGCATGCATATGAGGTGAATGCAAACACTATGACTTGGCTCAGGCGCACCATAGTCTTCAGGGTGACGTATTTGCTTTTCAACACTTTAAAGAGGTCTTTTGCAGCAGATTTGCCCAATGTAATGCCTCTTTCGATTTCTTGACTGCTGCTTCCATGGGTGTTGATTGTGGATCCAAGTAAATGAAATCCTTGACAGCTTCAGTCTTTTCTCCATTTATCGTGATGTTGCTTATTGGTCCAGTTGTGAGGACTTTTGGTTTCCTTATGTTGAGTTGTAATCCATACTGCAGGCTGTAGTCTTTGATCTTCATCAGTAAGTGCTTCAAGTCCTCTTCACTTTCAACAAGCAAGGTTGTGTCATCTGCATATTGCAGGTTGTTAATGAGTCTTCCTCCAAACCTGATGCCACGTTCTTCCTCATATAGTCTAGCTTCTCGGATTATTTGCTCAGCATACAGATTGAATAGGTCTGGTGAAAAGATACAACCCTGATGCACACCGTTCCTGACTTTAAACCATGTAATATCCCCTTGTTCTGTTCACATGACTGCCTCTTGATCTATGTACAGGTTCCTCATGAGCACAACTAAGGGCTCTGGAATTCCCATTCTTTGCAATGTTATCCGTAATTTGTTATGGACATACACATAGAAGCTATGTGTAGGTACAACAAAAACAAGATAAAAGAATACCATATGCAGGAGACAAATGAAGGACTAAGAATGGAATATAATTCAAGAAACAAAAACAGATTATCTTAGAAAATTGTACTATAGAACTTTATTGCTGAATATTAAATTAGTGGTATGGAGGGACAACTTAAGAAACGACTGAATGCAGAAGAAAAAGAAAATAAATTAAATGAATGAACACAATAGAAATAGAGGACAAAGAGTCCAACCTAAATGTATTTGGGGTCCTTGAAGTAAAACAGAAACAATAAAGGGGAAAAATCGTATTCAGAGATATAATCACATAAAATTCCCCTGAAATGAAGAAAGAACAGAATCTGCAGATTTGAAAGAACACACTATATGCCAGGTATAATTGACACAGCATAATCAACACTATGATATATTTTTGTTAAAGTATTAAAGTTCAGGAATAAAGGAATCTATATGTGTACTATATTTCATAATAAAATATGTAAATTAAAAAGTAAATAAAGGAAGATATCAGGCTGAAAAAAGTCATAAATAAGAGTAAAAATTCAAGATTATCTCAGACTTGTCCACAGCAAATTTAATTCCAGAAGACGTTAACAGAATGTATAGCAAGTTCTGAAGAAAAGAAAAGGTCCAAAAATGTACTCAGACAAGCTGTTAAGTATGAAACCCTTAGAAAATTTCAAACATGAAAAATCTCAGTTTTCCTTAAGGCACATCTTCTTAAAAAATTACTTGATGATGAAATCCAGTCACTCGAGTAAGAAATCAGAAAAAGAGTTTGGAAATCTGAAATGTTAAAATCAATTTAAAGGGATTAGTAATAAACCCTGAATCTATTTAAAGATTAAAGTAGCTGTAAACAATCAGAGGAATACATTTTGTTGCAGAACAAAACATAAATATTGATTGAACAATTAAACAAAAAACCAGTAAGGATATAATAGAACTAAAAAACACCATAAACAAACCCTGACCTAACGTGGTATTTACAGAACACCACATGTAATAAACTTTAAATGCACACTCTATTCAAATCCATTTGGAATATTCATAAAGAAAAATGATATACTGGACCATTCAATAAATTTAAATAAAATGAAATGGACTGAAATCGTATAGAGTAGTATCTCTGACCATAACGGAAATAATTAGAAACAAATAATAGAAAGAGATCTTGAAAATGCCCAAATTCTTGGAATTAACAACATTTTTCTAAATAATTTGTGGATAAGAGAATAAATCACAATGGGAATTAGAATGTATTTTGAAATGAAAGGAAAACAAAACAAAATTTGTCAGAAGAAGATAAAGCAGGGCTTAGAGAAAAATTAAAACAATTTTAATTGATTAATTTAAACATTTATATTAGAAAAGAAACTCTAAAATCAATGAGCAAAGTTCGGACATCAAGCAAATTTTTAAAAGCAAATTAAATCCAAAGCAAGTAGAAGAAAGGAAATAATAAAGTAAGAACAGAAATCAGTGAAGTAGCAAATAGGAAAATAATAGACAAGACGTAATAAAAACAAAGGTTGTTTCTTTGAAAAAATAAAATTGATAACCCACTAGCTGGATTGACAAAGAAAAATAACAAATAAACAGAGAAGGTACAGATTACCAATATCAGAAATAAAACAGGAGATATCGTTGCATATCCTACAGCCATTAAAAGACTAATAAGGAAATACTATAATTTGAATTCCATAAATTCAAGAGCATAGATGAAATGGAGAAATATCTTGAAATACACAAATTACAAGAAAAAGTATAAAATCTGAATAGCCTTCTATCTACTGAATTGAATTCATAATTTAAAATATTCCTATGAAGAAAATTACATAACCAGATGGCTTTATTAGCAAATTCTATCAAACACATGAGGAAAAAAAATATTAATTCTACACAAACTCTTCCAAAATTTTGAAGACAAGAGACTATTTCTCAGTTCAGTTCATGAGGGCAGGATTTCTCCGACACTGAAATTAGACAAAGATACTACAAAAACAAACAAACGTAAATCTACATATCAATATCCCACATAAACATGAACTCAAAAATCCTGAATAAACTTTTAGCAAATCAAATATAATAAAATGTAAAAAAGGACAATAAACCACGACCAAATGGTATTCATCCCAGGAATGCAGGGCTTGGCCAGCATTTGAAAATCAATCAAAAATAGTATTAGGAATAAATGTAATATTACATATACTAAAGGATAAAATATTAAAATTTCAACATATGTAGAAAAAGCTTTTGACAAAATCCAACACCCATTTATGATTAAAAAAAAATTCTCTGAAAGCTAGGAGAAAATGGAAACGTTTTCAATCTGATGAACAGCATCACTGAAAAACTTACAACTAACATTGTTCCTAAAGGTGAAAGAAAGCCTTTCCCCCTAAGATCAAGAACAAGGCCAGGATGCCATTCTAACCATGTCTATTCAATATTTTACTAGACTTCCTAGCCAGTGCAATAAGAAAAGAAAAAGAATTAGCATGCAAACAGATCGGAAAGGAAGACATAAAACAGATTTTGTTCACAAATTATATAATTGTGTACGTACAAATTCCTAAGAAACCTCCCCAAAAAAGTACTAGAACTAATAGATGAGTTTAGCAAGGCCATAGAATACCAGTTCAATATATAAAAATGAGTTATATTTCTATATACTAACAATGAAAAATTAGACATTGAAATTTTAAAAACACTATTTAAATAGCATAAGAAACATGAACAATTTTAGTGGATAAATGTAGCAAAAGATATACAAAACTACAAAATATACTGAAAACTACAGAACAACCCTGAAAGAAATTTTAAAAGACCCAAGTAAAAGAATAAATATTCCATGTTTATGAGCTAGAAGACTCAATATTCTTAAGATGTCATTTCTTCCCAAATTGATCGATAGATTCAATATGAGCCTAGTCAAAATCCAAGCAAGATTTTCTTGTAGAAACTGACAAGATAGTTCTAACATTTATGTGGAAATTTCAAAGTACCTAGAATAGTCTAAATAACTTTGAAAAAGAAGAACAAATTTGGAGGGTTTACACTACCTGATTTCAAGATTTACTATAAAACTATCATAATCAAGACACTGTGCTATTGGCATAAAAATAGACATACAGATTAATGGAACAGAATAGACAGTCCAGAAATAGACCCACACATATATGAACAATTAATTTTTGACAAAGCTGTCAGGGTAATTAAATGGGAAAAGGATGATCTTTAAATGGTGTAGAACAACTAGATAGCCATCTGAGGAAAAAGAAAAAAAATTCAACTTTTACTTCACGCTATATATGAACACAAAGAAAATCTCAAAATGTATCATAAACCTAACATAAAAGGTAAATCTATAAAGCACCAAAAAGAAAACAGGGTAGACAAAGATTTCTTGGTACACAAAAGCATGAAAAAGATGATAAACTGAACTTCACCAAAGTGCCTGACAACAGCTGAACCCACTGACCCATCTTAACATCACAAAAAAAGATAGATATTCTGATAATCAAACACGTGCTCGTTCTGATGTGATGCAATAGGGAATTTTAAACACCACCTGTCTTAGGCTGGGTTCTCTAGAGAAGCAAAACCAATTAAGTGTATAAATATATAGAGAGAAAGATTTATATCAAGGAAATGGTTCATGCAGTTGTAGAGATTGGTACATCCCAAGTCTGTGGTTCAGGCTGGAGGCTTCTCCCAACTCATGTAGCTTCAGAGGCTGGCAAACCCAAGACTGTCACATCAGAGAACAGTGTTCTTGCTCACAGGTGTGAAGAAGATCAAAGAATCCCGAGATGGGCAGGCAAGACCACAGGTAAGCTGCTAGCTCAAGTTCCAAGAACCGGAGGTCAGATGAACAGGAGCCAGCTGCAGGATCTGGAACGAGCAAAAGCCCACACGAGCCTTGCCAGAATGTCCACTTATATCCAATGCAGGCCACATGCCCAAGGAAACTCCCTTTCAACGATTGACTACTCACACCAGATCCCATCATGGGGGTGATCCAAATCTCAACATGGAAGTGATCACAACATCATACGACTGCCAAACCACTGAGAATCATGGCCCAGCCAAGTTGACACACAATCTTAACCATCACACCACCTATGAAATATGCTTGCAAAAATCTCAAACCTGAATCTGATAAAGCTTCTAAATCACCACCTTACAGACAAAGGACAGAAAGACATATTGAACTACACTATAAGGTACAATCAGCAAAAACCAGAATGTGGGAAATGCTAGAGAATAAATAAAAGACTTGTTTTCTTTAACAGATAAGTTACACGGGAAGATAAAGAGTGGTGAAGTCTATAGGTTAAAGAGACTGTCTTAATGTAGGTCCCCTAGAAAAGAAAGCCTGAGGCTAAGCCATCCAAAGGAAGCAAGACAGAGGGGAAAAGTGAGTAAGGAAGGGAAGTAGGGAAAGCTAACACAAGAATGGGAGTCCTCGGATGGTGCAAATGGTTAACATGCTAAGATGCTAACCAAAAAGTTGGAGGTCCAAGTCCACCCAGAGGTGCCTTGGAAAAAAGGCCTGGTGATCAATTCCTTTAAAAAAACAGCCATTGAAAACACTATAGAGCTCAGTTCTACTCTTGACACACATGAGTTGGAATTGACTTGACAACTGGTAATACAAGGATGTGCATTACTGACCTAGCCACCACCTGGTATCAAGCTCATGTTCTTGGAGCACTACCTTCTGAGAGGTAGTCCAAACTTCTGCATTTCAGGACAGTCTATGTCTGGAAAGGAAGATGGAAGAATTTAACTACTGGCTCCCATTACCCACTGATCAAAGGTTTACCCTGCAGAGCATTAACCCCAAACTTCCCCGCTGCATATGTGTGGGTTCTGTGACACCTCATGCATCAGTGGAAAAAGGGAATTCTCAAGAAGGAATGCAAGAGGTCCATGGTACGGGACTGATGTGAGGCACTGCCGCCTTGTGCTTATGTGGAGTCACTCACTACGGCAACTGGATGAAACAAGTAGCCACAGAGGCACGAGGGGATTGGAGACAGGTGGGGCTGAGGAGAACTGAGGTAGTACATACAAGCATATAAGAGGTGCTTAACAGAGACTTAAAAGACATATCTACCAAACACAACATAGTTGTTGTTGTTAGGTGCCATCGAGTCGATTCCAACTTATAGCGGCCCTATGTACAGCAGAACGAAATACTGCCCAGTCCTGCACCATTCTCACAATCGTTGTTATGTTTGAGCCCTTGTTGCAGCAAATGTGTCAGCCTATCTCGTTGAGGGTCTTCTTTTTTGCTGACCCTCTACACAGCGTGAGGACCTTTTATGGATGTTGATTCAGAAAAACATTTATAAGACAACTGGGGAAGACTGAGTTGTGATTAGGTTTGATAACAAGGAATTAATATTTGGGTTATAATAATGATGGCATAGGGGTTAAGCATTCGGCTGCTAACTAAAAGATCGGGAGTTTGAATCCACCAACTGCTCCCTGGAAACCCTATAGGCCAGTTTGACTCTGTCCTATTGGGTTGCTATGAGTTGGAATCGACTCTACAGCAATGGGTTTGGTTTTTCGGTAATAATGGTACTGTGTTTATTTTTAAGTATTTAAATATACTAAAGAATTTATGGGTGAGAAGATATGATTCCAGGATTTGCTTCAAAATAATCCACTGGGGGACAGTGAAGTAAAGACGACGCAAAGGTGGCCATGTGTTGATGATTGTAAGAGCTACGTGCTTAGTAAATATGAAGTTCTTTATACTCTTTTGTCTACTTCGTATATTTAAAATAGTCCATAATAATTTTGAAAATATGATACTAACCAAAAAATAATAATAATAATAATCAAACCTGTTGCCATTGAATCAAGTCCGACTCATGGCAACCACATGTCTTTCAGAGTAGAACTGCTCCACGGGGTTTTCTTGACTGTGATATTTACAGAAACAGATCCCCCGGCCTTTCTTCCATGGTGCTGCTGGGTGGGTTTGAACTGCCAAACTTTAGGTTAGTAGTTGAGCACAAACCCTTTGCGCCACCCAGGGATGTGGTACTAAAGAGCTAATTTAAAGCTCTGGGCCTGTGGGCGAGTTTTGCTAACTGTTGCTTTGGGAAAGCACCAATGTCCTAACTTCAAGTTTCTTTCCTTGGTCTGGGCATAGTTCCCAAAGAATATTCTCTCAAACCTCTGCCTGCAGGTATATTCCTAGCTGCCAGAGCTTTGGGAACCAAGAAGGGGAGACAGGCTTAGTCAGAGTAGTCCCATCATTCAAAATGCCCAGTTTTTAACATGGCGCCTGTGCCCTCAATGAGGGTTGACATCCCTTAGACCTTTCTGCGCTATCCTCTCCAGAGAATAAACCTCCTGTTTTTCTGGGAGCCAGACGAGCAGTTGCCCAGCTCTGCACATAAGGAAGAAAGGATCTTCCAATCTCTAGAACTTCAACCAATCCTGCACCCTTACTTCTGACTATTCTGGGAGGTTTTAAAGGATTCAGCACAGAAAATCGTGTTGTTTCTCACCTTTTCTCACAGTTTGTTTAATGTTTTTTGGGTCTTATGCATTCACTTTCCAGGTTCCAAAACTGTGATGTTTTGTTAGTTTGTGCTGCCTTTTTAAAAGAAAAATCCATTTCAGTAGAGTTTTGGGATGAAGCTAAACTACATAAACAGCTTTATTGAGATATAATTCACATACTGTCCAATTCACCTATTTAAAGTGCATAGTTCAATGGTTTTTAGTATATTCACAGAGTTGTACCATCACCACAATCTAATGTTAGAACATTTTCATCACCTCAAAAAGAAACTCTATATCCATTAACAGTCACTCCCTGTTATGGATCGAATTGTGACACCCAAAAAGATATGTTGAAGTTCTAACTCCCAGTATTTACGAATGTGACCTTGTTTGGAAATAGGGTCTTCGAATAGGATCAGTTAAGTCAGAATTAGAAATTAGCTGCCCACCCTAGGTGTCCAGTGATTGAGTGGCCCTTTCTAACAGAGCATTTCAGGGACCTCAGAACCTCCAGAGCAGCCTTGAGGCTCAAGCTCCAGTCCTTTCACTTTTACTTTGGGTCAAGTGAGAGTCTTGATATGAATCTGTCAAGGTCAGACTTTTGTGCATCTTTTCCTTTAGCCCCTTTAGAAGTGACTATCATGCAAAAAAGAGCCCTGGTGGTGCAGTGGTTAAGCACTTAGCTGCTAACCAAAAGGTTGGTGTTTGGAACCCACCAGAAAGGATGTAGCAGTCTGCTTCCGTAAAGATTACAGCATTGGAAACCCTATGGAGCAGTTCTACTCTGTCGTATAATGTCGCTATGAGTCAGAATCGACTTGACAGCAATGGGTTTTGGTTTATCATGCAAAAACTACAGAATTCCTACTAGGCATCTTTGAACTATCAAAACAGCAGAAAGTGTGGGAGAAACAAAGCACGATCTTACCCTCTTGAGAAATGCCAACGAGTTTCATAACATGCCTAGTATGCCAGGCCCTCACTTGCACATGCTTGCTCCACATCTGTTAAAGGGGAATTATCTTTATGTATCTGAGCAGAATTTCACATGCAGCATCTTTTCTTCAGGAACTCACTTGGGCTTGCATTTAACCTGCCTAGTAATTTCCAGCAAAGAGAATGAGAGAGAGAAAAACAATGCCACTATAGCATTTCTTTAAATGCTTTTTCCCCCAAAAAACCCTAAAGTAGTTCTGCCTTTGTTGTAAAAAATAATAATAAATAAATAAATAAACTCATTGCCTTAGAGTCAATTCCGATTCCTAGCGACTCTATAGGACAGAGTAGAACTGCCCCATAGTCTCCCGTGGAGTGGCTGGTGGGTTTGAACCACTGACATTTCAGTTAGCAGCTGAGCACCTCACCACTGTGCCACCAGGGCTTCTTAATAAATAAATAGTTTCAGAAAATATGAAGAAGAAAAGAAATGCAAACTTATTTGTGTTTCAACCTCCAATAGATAATCACTATTAAAAATTTGGGTGTATTTCTTTTCATGTATTCTTTCTTTTCTTTTTTTTTAATTGACATTTTTCTTCCTGCTCTTTCCTCTTAATGTTATAGCATGAGCATTTTCTCATGGAGTTAAATATTCTTTTAAAAATGATCGATGCAATTGTTATGCACTGCCAAATCCTTCTTAGAATAGTGTGTAAAAACAATTCTCCTCTCTACATTTTGTTGTGTTTTAAGTTAAGTAATATAGTATGTGATTAGGCTTAGGGAAAAAATGATTATTAATATTGCATGACACTCAGTAAAATGGATATGCCACAATTTACTTAATCTATTATTTTTTTATTTCAGCAAATTTTTATTAACACTATGAGACAAGGCACTGTTCTAGGCTTCAGGGTAATGAAGTCCCTGCCCTCTTAGAGATTACATTTTAACAGGGAGTCAGATAATAAACATACAAATCATAGAATTTTACATAATGGTAAGTGCTCTAAATAAAAACAAAGCTGAAAGTAGAGGAGTGGAGTGTGAGTGGGCAAGGGGAATGGTACTGCATAAGCGTGGGTGGTCAGGAAACCCCTCTAAGAAGATGAATGATGTGGAGAAGATAGTCATGCAAAGATCTAGGGGAAGAGCATTCCAGGCTGAGGGAACAGCAAGTGCAAAGGCCCTGCAGTAGGAACAAGATTGGCAAGGAGGCTCCTGTGGCCAAATCACAGAGAGCTGTGGGGAAAGAAGAAGGCGATGTGGTTACATGGGTAGACAGGGGACCATTGTACTGGGCTTTATTGGCCAAGATAAGGAGTTGGAGTTGATTCTTAGTGTGATGGGAAGCCTTGGAAGAGGGGTGACATGATTGAATTTACTTTTTAAATGATTGCTCGGGCTGCTGGGTGTAGAATATTTCCACTCCTTGTACCAAAACAGTCCAGACTCATCTAACGTCCCAGAAGAAAGCTGATGAGTATTTTTATGATTTTGAAGTGGGGAAGACCTTTGTAAGAACAAAGACCTGGAAATCATAAAAGAGAAGACTGATAACTCTGTTTACTCATGTACCTAGCAAATCTCTGAGTGCCAATGAGGTAGCAGATATTGTACCAGGCCCAGAAATATGGGCTGACAAAATAGATGTGACTTCCGCCTTCATGAAATTTATAATCTCATATGACTAGGTAGATACTAATAATTTCTGAATGGCAAAAAATGGAAAATAAATATAAAAGCAAGAACAGAAATTCACCATTAAAGCAAAAGATAGTAAATTGGAAAGAAAAATTGGCCACATGAACTAAATTCCCTTACTAATTCCCTTACTCTACACAGAGTCCTTATAAATCAATAAAAAAGGGAAAACAATCCAATTGAAAAATAGACAGAGGAAGTGACTAGACAGTTTATGGAAAACTAAAGAGCTACAGCCAATAAACAAACAAAAAAGATGATCAACCTCATTTATAACTCAATAAATACAAACTAGAATAACTATCAAATTTAAAAAGCCAAAGATTCTTAATACTCATGGTTGGTGTGAATAGAAACTTGGAAAACACTTTTTGGATGGTTGTTCAGAAATGTCTATTAAATTTTTATGTGTACTTCCGGTGTACCGTAAACCCAGAGGCCTGCCTGAAGGGGGCTCACCTTTCCTCTCATTGCCTTCATATAGTTTCAGAATGAGGGCATGTGATCTACTGTTTTCCAATAAAATATACATATATATATTTTTTTTTTTTTTCTGAGCATTGAATCTTGAACATTAGATGGAAAAAATCATTGGAGCGCACTCATCCCAGTAGCAACCTTCTGCCCCACCTGCCTCTCCTACGGAGGCCATTCCCTTGTTCTGTAATTTTTTTGGCCCTCCAGAGCTGCCGTGGTGCTTGCCTGATTTCATGACCTATTCTCCACGGTTTCTTTAGAAATGTGAGCCCAAACTATCCTTCAATATGTTGCATTTTTGCTTATGTTGGCTTGAATGAGTATCATTTGTTAGCAACCCAAGAACCCTAACTAATACACACACTAAACTCTTAGGAGTGGTTACTTCATGGAAGAGGGACTGAAAGGTGATAGAGAGAAAAAGGGGTACGGAAAAGGGGAGAGTAATGTGGTAGTGTTATGTTGTGATTTATTTATTTACTTACTTATTTTTAATTTACTGGTTAACTTTTTTATAACAAGAGTCTATATCTCGAATAAATACAGGCCTAAGGAAGAATTGGAGGGTACAGGTAAGCAAAAAACGAGGGAAAAAAAATGAACTACAGGTAATACTATTAATCAGAAACGACCACTGTCATCAGTTTGGCGTGTAATCTTACAGGCATTTGTGTGGGGGGAGGGGGTGTACACTCACACACACGTGCACATATAACATATATACTATAAAAGGAGCCCTGGTGGCATAGTGGTTAAGAGTTTGGCTATTGATCAAAAGGTTGGTAGTTGTAATCCACCAGCTGTTCCTTGGAGACCCTACGGGGCAGTTCTACTCTGTCCTGTAGGGTCGCTGTGAGTCGGAATTGACTTGATGGCAATGTGTTTGGTGTGTTTTGTTTTTTTTAATACTGTACAAAAGTAAGCTCATACTATATTTGGAGAACCACTTTTTCAATCAATAATATATTCCATATCATTAAATATATATCTATACTAGCATTCTTAAAGACTCTGAAGTATTCCCTTGAATGGCTGTAACATAATTGCTTAATTAATACCTTAATATTGAATTTTTATGTTGTTTCTAAATTTTTGCTGGTATAAAAAATGCACATCATAATCAAATTCAATGCATGATCTTTGGTCATTGTTCAGAAAAGTCTAACCATAAAAGACATTTGAGGGACAATAGTGAAATTATATTAAGGGATAGGTATCAGACGGTATTTGGAAATTATAGTTAATTTTGTTAGTATAACAATGGTATTGTGGTTATGTGAAAAAATATTCGTATTTTTTAGAGTTGAACGCTGACATACTTAGAGGTACAGTGTCACAATGTTTGAAATTTATTTGTAAATTATTCAGCAAAAATAAAGTAGATGAACAATGATAGATTAAATAAATATGGCCATATATTAACAAGTATTGAATCTGGATGCATGGTGGATAAATGGGTGCTCATTAAAATAGTCTTTCTACTTTCCTGTTTGAAAATTTTCATAATAAAAAGGATTTTTTTGAAGGATATTAAATCTTTTGCAGAATTTCTGGGAGAACTAGAAATTGACACCAAAAAAAGACAATGATTAATATCCTTGTTCACACATATTTGTACCTTTTAGATAACTAAGATAAATTACCTAAGTGAATTTCTGGGTCAACGAGTATACATTAATTTAAGGCTCTTGATGCAAAGTATTATTAAATACCTTCTAGAAAGATCACAGTATTTAAACTCCTATAAGCTGTGAACAAGAGTGCATATTTTCCTATATCTTCATCATCACAGTGTATTTACTATTTTTTTTTAAAAAAGCTTTGTCTAATAAGAAAAACCTGTCCTATATTTCATGTTTTTATTTCTTTGATTTATAGTATTCATAATGTAAATGTCATTCTTAAATTACATTTAAACTATATTTATAGTATTCATAATTTAAATGTCATTCAAACAGTAATTCTTTTGTAAATTTCCTGTTGTATTCTGTTTTGTTTTATTTTTCTCCAAAATTATCCGTTTTTTCTTTTGTGGTAGTCTCATTTTTTAATTGATTTTAAGGTTTCTTTATACATTAAGAAAAATAACTCAATGTCCGTCACTCTGTCACTAATATTGCTATTTCCCCTACTTCATCATTTACCATTTAACTGTATGTGGTTTCTATTTTTTTCCCAAAACAGATGGTTTTAGTTTCAAATCTTTCCTTTCTAATTTGTGCTTTGGGGACTTCCTCAACACAAGATTAAATATTTACTTATATTTTTGTATTTAATTAGTACTCTCTTTTATACTTAACACTTTAATCCTACAGTAATATATTTTATTGTAAGATCTGCCATTTTGTTCTTTCTTTTTTCAAATGGTTAGGTAGTTTTCTTTACTGTGTATTGAATTCTTACACATAGCACACGCTAGGATCAGTTTCTGTAGTTTCTATTATGTTTCCATTTATCTGTTTGTCCCATTCCTAGGAGAGTTCCATACCATTTTATTTATTGTAGCACTATAATATACTTAATCTCTGACACAACAGGACTTCTTCATCCTTTTCTTTTTTGACTTTTCTTCCCATGTTAACTCTTCTATGTAAACTTAAGAAATTCTGTGAACTTTCAGGAGAAATTCTATTGGCATTTTGATTGGAAATGAGTTAGAACTATAGATATTTGAGGAGAGTCGATATCTTTATGATATTAAGCCTTCTATCTAGGAATGTGACATATCTCTGTATTTCATCAAGTCTCTTCTCTCAGGAAAGTTTTTTAAGTGTTTTAATATTGAACTTACACATTTTAAGTTTATTCCTAAGTATTTTGTGTTTTTTGTTGCTTTTGAAAATTGTATGATTTATTGTTTTCCATTTTATTTTCTAACAGAAGTTTCATTTTTATTTTGTACTCTCTCAATGTGTAAATTAAATTGGCTAATTGGATTGTTAAATAAACAGTTTTTCTCAAGCAGTAGCCTCCATGGAATAGTTACAAAAAAGTTAATACAAAGGTACACATGTTCTGTGATTATAATTATGTAAAATGTGCATGCATTTGGCAAAGATTATTAAAAGAATGTTGAAAACTGAAAAGTAGCTATGTTAAGAGTGGGGTTTTTTCTGTTTAAATTTTTTATATAATTTTGTTTTCACAATCAATATAAACTGGGTATTAAAACGTTCATCTTTCCTTCTCATTCTTTTTGTTTTTTTCCTTTAAGTCTTTTTCTGATAAAAATTTTAATGTAACAGTTACTTAATAGTTTCATATTGCATATTCAGTTCTTGGCATATATTTTCCCTCAGGTGTTAATAGGGTAGCATCTCATAAGCTAGACATTTGCTCCCTGCTTAGAATAAGCACAGGCGAAGAGAAACCCATGTGTGCCCTTGTAATGTTAAATTCTGGAATGGGGACTTTTATGCCCGATGTCATGCACTGTTTTTCTCCTTACCTAGATATCTGAAGCAATGACTGTGCAATGTGGCATGAACTTGAAAAAGGTTTTGGAAGAATCATAGCTTCCGTTGACAAATATCTGCCACTCCGTGGCCTGAAAAAAACTCGCTCAACCTTTTCCAGATTGCCTACCTTTGTCTCTGTTTTTTCTTTCCTGTGAAATCACTAGGAACCACATAATTAGTTGTGTCAAAATAAGAGTTACACTTTTTAGCATCCGTCATTCTCAGCATCACTTCTAATCATTGCTGTCTTCTCTCTATGTTACTTTGTTTTGTTTTTGTTTTTTTGTTTTTTTTTTGGTTGTTGTTAAGTTCCAATATGAATGTGCACAAATATCCTTGGGTTCCATGAAGAATTAGGAGAGGATTCTCAAAAGGACTGCCAAGCTGTGGCCATTGAGGGACACCTTGTCCTATGTTTGTGAAGTAGAAACAGAATGGATTGGGATGTGATTATGATTACCCACGTCAGCGAGAAATGGTGGGTTTTCTAAAGGGCTCTGAAGAAACACAATCAGCATGCCAAAACATGCCCAATGCTTAGTGGCCCAACATCATCTGCAAATAAACTCATCACATAAGTAAACTTCCCAGATAATTGAAAATTCTCACCGTCAGTCCAATTATTGCATTTTAGTATAACATCAGGATGATCTCAGTGCTTGTAAAGTGTGTAGGGTTACTTGCCCCTGCGTTATATAGCCTTACACTCCTATACTTTGCTAAAATTAGACTTGACTTTCATCACACTGCAGCCCTTTTTTTCTATCAGAGTTGCCTCTCTCTAGCAGCACCCCACTTGCCTGCCCCCATCTACTTGTATGCTTTTGTGGGATAGAATCCAGATGACAACACTTGTTGTACTGGGTCCCAGCTGAAAGCCTAGGAAAGTTCCAGTACGTGTTCCTTAGTTGTCCCCGTGCTATGGCTTTGGGAGGTCGAATGCCTCTTAAAATCTTTCTTCCTTGGTCGGGCTGCATAGGAAGAACATACCATTCTTCCCTTCCTTCCTTCATTTATTCATTCATTCAACAATTCTCATGTGTCAGCATCTTCTATTCCCTATGCAAGATACTGGACATATAGTAGTGAATAGAGAAGACGTTCAGTCTTTACCTTTGCAGAGTTTAAAATCCAACTGGGCAACCAGATATCGTAAAGATAGCTTCAAAAAGTGCCATAAGAGCATGCAACAGGGAAATAAGTCAATATGGATAAACTCAGAATTCCAATTTCAAAAAACTACATTTCAAAGGACAAATTTACAGCCAGGAAACCACAATAGTCCTATTAGAGGCATGAGTCAGAGGCTCTTCAGGGACTAAGTTGTTTCTGGCATCCAGGGACTGTTCTGGAAGCAGGTCTGGGTCCTGTGCACAGCCTCAGTCTCTGGGCTGCAAAAAGAGACCCACCTCCAATCCCTCCACGCTCCTCCCATCTATCCCCTGGGCTGCTCTTCCGGTTGAGTCTGCAACATGCTGTGTTACTACTGGAAGAAGAGGTGAATTTGCATCCACAGCTGGCCGTGCTGGGCAGGAGAAAGGTGTCACAATGCATAGCTTCTTCACCAAGGAGTCATAGCAGTCAGCCAGGAGGCCTTGCTCTCAAGAATAAATAAAATGGGGGAATGTAGAGCCTGCTCTGAACAGTTTCAAATTTGAAGAGACAACTAAGAAGGAGAAGTGTGAAAATTTCCATGAGATGAGTATTATGGTCCCTGTTAGAAACATCAAGTTCACAATTTAGGAAAATCTGAACCAGTCTTTCTATTCTTCTTTCGTGACAGTTCTGAATTTTGTGCCAGCAAAGTGAAAAAGCCCTGCTCTCCCCACCTCCCTAAACCTCCCACTTTGTGATTGCATGTGAAGAGATCATAAACAGTTGGCTGTCTCAAACAATTTTTGACCATAAGCAGTGCAATCGGCTAAATTATTTAAAAATAAAAATAAAAAAATCTGGAAAAACATTTAGCAAGCTAACTGGTGCTTTCTGATGTATTCCAAAATGAAAGGCGAAAAGAAGGGCCTCTCTGCTTCCTATTCAAGCAGGAACTCAAGATACCAAACCCCAATCCAGGGCCCCTGGAACAGTAAGATGAGGTCACGACTGACCACATGCATGTATCTTATCCAAGGAAACTCTTTGAAGGTATCCCTCTGGCGACCAAACAGATTGTCTCGTGAGGCTGAAGCAAACAGATGAAGAAAAAAAGCTCAGAAAAGCCATGGCACGTGGCACAGGAATGATAAAATGACTGCTGATTTCAGCTACTCGCTGCAGGCTTCGGGCCATTTTTCCCTTAACTCATTCCTGTGCTTGCCCTCAAACTTCAGAACCTTCAATCAGTGAAGAATAACAGGCTAATAGGTGTCGAATAAGTTTGCTTGCCTTAAAAATGATATGCAGGCTTCATTTCACTTCGTTGTAACCCAGAAACAAAACTGTAAATATAATCAGAGACTCCAAGCTCTCCATCCACCCAGAATAATCTTCCTAAAAAGTCATTTTCACTACCCGTTGCTCAGAAGTCTGCAGTGTCCCCCACTGCAGGAATATACAAAACCCATTCCAAACCCACTGCCATTGAGTCAATTCTGACCCATAGCAACTCTATAAGACAGAGTCATGCCTCATAGTTTTTCTGAGGCTGTAAATCTTTACAAAAGCCAACTGCTACATCTTTCTCCTGTGGAGCAGCTAGCTGGTGGGTTCAAATCGCTGACCTTTCAGTTAGTAGCTGAGTGCTTAATCACTGCACCAGGGCTCCTTGCAGGAATATAAACCCTCTATAAATGGCTCTGAGGGGCAGTGGTGGTTCGGTGGTAGAATTCATGCCTTCCACACGGGAGATCCAGGTTCAAGTCCCAGCCAATACACCTCTTGCACAGCTACCAGTCATCTGCCAGTGGAAGCTTGCATGTTGCTATGATGCTGAACAGGTTTCAGTGTAACTTTTAGAATAAGACAGACTAGGAAGAAAGGCCTGGTGATCTACTTCCAAAAATCAGCCAATGAACAGCCCCGTAAAACCAAATGAGACTAACGAGGTACAGGAGTCCAGTGAGAAGGGCCAGAAAGCAGAAGGGGACAAGGAAGCTGGTGATAGGCAACCCAAGGCTGAGTAAGGATATTGTTGATGTGTTGTGAGATTGTTAACCGTTGTCATAGGGCAACATTTGTAGTGACTGTTAAGTGAGAAACTATTTTGTTCTGTAAGCTTTCATCTTAAGTGAGAATAACAGCACAATTGGAAGAGCATAGGCAATGTCACTGAACTGTGCATGTAGAAATTGTTGAAATGGTGTATCTTTGGCTATGTGTATTTTCACCAAAAAAAAAAAAAGGTTGAGAAGTTAGAGGGTTGCTGTGTTGTGGGGTTGGTAACCAACGTCATAAAATAACATGTGTGCTTCTGTTTCATGAGAAACTATTTGTTCTGTAAGCCTTCATCTGAAGTACAATAAAAAAAAATTAAAAAAAAATAAATCAGCCAATGAAAACCCTATGGATCATAACGGTCCAATCCGCCACTAATAATGGAGTGGCACAGGACCAGGTAGCATTTTGTTCCACTCTGTTTCTCTCTGTGTGTCTCTGTCTATCCCTATCACTACCTGTCTACACAGAGAGAGAGAGAGAGATGTATGTATATATCTTATTGGTCCTGTTTCTCCAGAGGCCTTTAATACACCCACCAAGATATTTTGTTCACTTCCATACCTGTACCTAAATACAGAATGCCCTTCTCTGCTAGGTTGATGTTCTCATCCCTACTTATCTTCAAGGTGAGGTTGAGTCCTGTTTCTTTCATGTAGCCCCCTCCGCCTCAATAGGCAAATACAGGTAGTCCCCGACTTACGACCTTGCAACATATTCGAGTTAGGATGAACCGCACTTAGACTGTTGTCTTTTTTTTTTTGGTTTGTTGTTTTACATCTTGTCGTTAGTAATATGTGCCAATACAGTGTTGCAGTGCATAATCTGCTGATGTTATCATTCTCAGATGTTCACTTGCAGATGGTCGATGTTAGGATTTCTAAAGAAACTGATAATAAAAGGCAATAATAACAAAAACTAAAAAAAAAAAAAAAAAGAATCTGACTTATGTCAGAACGGACTACAACAGAGTCCTCAGAATGGAAGTTTTCATGAATTTCTTTTTTGTAGGGGGCTGGGAACCTGAGTCTCAAGTGACCAAGGTCATGGTGTCTGTGACCCGAAGTGAAGACATGCAGAAAACTAGTTGCCTGAAACCTTGTCCAGCCTCCAGCATGAGTGAGAGGGTCTTCGCTACCACACCTTTCCGCTCATATCCAATCTTCTCACCCCTCCTAGTAGCTGCAGGGCATAAGAGAACATTTATAAGTTTAAGGCTGCACAGGTGTCACAGTTTGAGTGTCAGTGAATTGCGGTTTTGTCCCCATGTCGATCGGCCTGCACTCATCATCTGCAATCAAACCGGTCCCACCACAGAAAGAGGACGGTATGTGAGGTCCCTCCTGCTCCCATCCTCCCCAGCCTGTCTTTGAAAGTTTCCTGGGAGTTGATGATAAAATGCCCACCTTTCCATCTGGGTCTCCTTCCATGAATCATTCTATCCCTAGTAATATCTTTTACACCAAACCTGAATCTACTCTGTAAATTTTTATCCTTCCAAGTTTTTCCCTTGATGTATCCTATACTTGGAAGATCCTTATCCTCCTTTCCTACCTGGTAAGTGTCTCCCCCCAGCACCCGTCTGTCAGTTTGTTGTACTGTGGTAGCTCATGTGTTGCTGTGATGCTGGAAACAACCAGCAACCAGTATTTCAAATATCAGCAGGGTCACCCATGGTGGACAGGTTTCAGCTGAGCTTCCAGACTAAGACAGACTAGGAAGAAAGGCCTGGTGATCTACTTCCAAAAATTAACCATTGAAAACTTTATAGATCACAACAGAATACTGTCTGACTCACTTGCTTTGGATACCTCATCAGGAAGGATCAATCATTGGAGGAGAACATCGTGTTTGGTGAAGTAGAAGGCCAGCAAGGGAGGGGGAGACCCTCAGTGAGATGGACTGGCACAACAGCTACCAAAATGGATTCAAACATGCTGATGATCATGAGGATGACACAGGACTGGGCAGCATTTCATTCTGTTGTCACCATGAGTCAGCACTGACTTGATGGCAGCTATCTATGTATCTATCAAGTGTCATCCCAAACTTCTCAAGGCTCAGTTCAAAGGTAACTCCTCTCTTTCTCCTGTTTTGACTGCCTCCTTAGACAATATTAACTGCTCCCTCTTTTATATTCCCATGGTATATTATTCTTTGTTTTAGAACTTAACAATTGTGGATAGACAATGGTTTATGCACAGGTCAGTTTCAGCCCCTGGAGAGCAAGGACTGACTGTCTTATTTAATCTTCGTATACCTACTTTCTAGCCTTGAGCAAGGCACAGAGTAGGTGATCCATTACTACGTGTGTAATTGAGTTTAAATCCTTCAGAAGTCCTTGAAATGGATCTAGGGTGTCATACTGCCCCAGTCTCTTCCAGGCTGGGCGATATCCTGCAGCTTCTGTTGCTTGCTGGTGGCCCCCTCCCACTCTCCCATATCAACACACTATTTCTTCCCTCACATCCCAGCACCGACACCTGTTTCTGGTTCTGCTTACTCTGCAGACCCATTTGTACACACTTACTTCTCTAGCTTGAACATTATCCTGCGCAAGCCTAAGTACTTGCCTACTGGATCTGAGCTCCAGGTTCAGCATCTGATAAAAACTACCTGTAGTACTACTGCATAGAGGAAAATGAGACGTATACGTAAAAAAATGCCTTTTTTACTGAAATTTCAAAAAATAATGCAAAAAAATTTAAGTGCAGATTTTAAGGCAATGATATATTTCTTTTTTACGGTTATGTTCTTTTTTCTTTTTAAAATTTATCTTGTTGAGAATATGATGTATTTCTAATCAAATAATAATGACACAAAAATAACTCACAAAATAGGAATGCAAAGGAGTTGGGAATATATTTATGTGTGGCCGAATAGAGTAAGAAAAAGGAAATATAACATTTCTAGTATGATTTTAAAAAAAAAATACACTGGACTGGAAAGTTAGTGAATTATCTATCTATCAAGTATTAAAAGAAAAAGCATTTCTTCTTATTCCAATCCTAGATATCTGATTATTATCTCACCATACAACCTCAAATCCAACATATCTAAAGCTAAACTCTTAATCTCTTACCTACTCATGCCCAAACAAACTTCCTTTTATTCCTTTCCTTGTCTGGTGCCACTACCATCCATCAGTCTGTCAAATCTGGGATACCTCACCCCTAACTCTTCCCCATCCCTTATTCCACTCACTTAGCTTCTGTCCACTGGTCACCAAGTTCTGTAGAATCTGAATCCTAAAGTATCTCTTGATTCTCTCTCCTCCTGTACAAATTCGTTTTCCCCACCTTCGGGCCCTCAATTTCTCACATGCTCTGCTTCAGTTGTATCCCATTAATTAGTTCTGTCTACAATTCATTCTCCATATTGCTACTAGAGAGATCTTTCAAAGATATAAATCCTAACAAGGCATTCTCCACCAAAGTGTATCCTATGGCTCCCCCTCATTCAGATTAAAGACTAAATTCCTTAGCATGCCATTCCCATTCTTTCATGATTTGGCCCCCGCTTACCTTTCAAGCTATGTTTCTGTCATTCTTTATGTAGTTGCTGGTATAGAAAACTTCCTCTGACTTTCCTAAAGTGATTGTTTTCCAGTATGTCTCACAATACAATTAATTAGAGCGTCTGTCCCAAAGATTGTCATCTCTCATTAGGTTTCTTCCCCACCAGACTGTACACTCTTTGCTCATTCAACTAAAATTTGTACATGGTGATGTAAAACTGAAATTCTTCCATTGTCTCCTTATCTGGGTGAGCAGCACATGAATGAAGTGGCAGGAAGTAGAAGAGAACAGCAATGGAAATAGAGAGATTTTTTTAAAAGGTTAGATCCAGTACTGGTGGAAGAAAAGAATAAGGCCTTGTGGTGGGTGGAGAAACAAAAACAGCGTACCCAACATACATTTGACCATATGACCAAAGCAAGAATCAAGGAATTTAACCCTTGATACGAATCATCTTAAAACAATACAGACAGCAAGTCTCCCCATTAGGACTCCTGGAAAAGGCAATGGATATGGACAAATCCCAAAGAACAAATGTTTCATTGTGAATTACGTTGTGACCACATGCCAACAGGTGACTGCATTTAAAGAACTGCAGAGTTTTTTTTTTTTAAGAGTTCTTAAAATGTTCTCATTACTGAAATCGCCAACATTTCAAAAACAACAAACTGACCCAAACAGAGTAAAAACAGATCACAAAAACAATAACTTCCAGTAAATGCAACTGGTTAAATGTAATTTTCTGTATACACTCTCTCCACCCAAGTATCCTCACCAATGGTCTCGATGTTTAACCAAGCCCAAGTTTGGCATTCTGAAATTTTGTCTTCTTTAGGAAGAAGTCTTTTACAAGTGAAGTGGGAATTTGATCCATTTACTAAATGTATTATTGTATCTAAGCTTTCTGCCCTAAAGACACCTGTATCTGTAAAGAAATCACATAGACTCTAGTTAGAGTTTTATCTTTGACTCTGATACCTACAGTTTTAGATGTATCTTGTCATGGATTGAATTGTGTCCCCCAAAAAATGTGTGTAGCAACTTGGCTAGGTCATGATTCCCAGTATTGTATGATTGTGTTATCTGATGTGATTTCCTCAGGTGTTGTAAACACTACCACTATGATGAGATTATACATGATCTCCTCATGTGTTGTAAATTCCATCACTGTGATGAGGTTATACTGATGAGGTTGACAAGATCAGTGTCTTAATGCAATCTCTTTTGAGATATAAAAGAGAGAAGTGAGCAGAGACACATGGGAACCTCATACCACCAAGAAAGCAGTGCTGGGAGCAGAGCGTGTCCTTTGGACCTGCGGTTCCTGTGCAGAGAAGCTCCCAGACCAAAGGAAGACTGATGACATGGACTTTCCTCCAGAGCCGATGGAGAAAGCGTTCCCCTGGAGCCGATGCCCTGAATTTGGACTTGTAGCCTACTGGACTGTGAGAGAATAAATTTCTCTCTGTTAAAACCATCCACTTGCAGTATTTCTGGTGGAGCAGCACTAGATGACTAAGACATATCTTTTAGCTGTTTTTGTAACTGACATGTCCCTCTTTACCAAAATGGAGTGAAAAATAGGCTTGAGCCTCTTTTAATACACAAATTAAAAACTATGAGCTCTAGCCCTCTATTAGGAAAATGTTTTTCCTCCCAATTTAGGGTCTCATCTCCCGTGCTCAGAGAAAGAACTCAAACGAGCTTACTCAGTCCACGGGGTCAGTCCTGGTTACTATCCTTGTAATGGAAGAAAACTGGAAACTCTGAGGAGTCCATCCACTGAAGGATGCCAGGATCTTCTGTAGTTGGCATTGGAGTGCCTGTGAAAAGCAGGTGGTCTGACAAGATACAATCTGCTATAAGAATGGTGGTGACTCATGAGCGGCCATCTAAGATACGCCACTGGTCTCACCCCTTTGGGAGCAAGGGAGAATGAAGAAAACTAAAAACACAAGGGAAAGATTAGTCCAGAGGACTAATGGACCACAACTACCACTGCCTCCACCACACTGAGTCCAGTACACCTAGATAGTTCTGCTCTACCACCACTGACTGCTCTGACAGGGATCACAATAGAGGATGCTGGACACAGTTGGAGAAAAATATAAAACAAATTCTAACTTACAGAAAAAGACCAGACTTACTGGCCTGACAGAGACTGGAGAAACCCAGAGAGTATGGCCCCCAGACACCCTTTTAGCTCAGTAATGAAGTCACTCCTGAGGTTCACCCTTCAGCCAAAGATTAGGCAGGCCCGTAAAACAAAATGAGACTAAAGGGACACACCAGCCAAGGGGCAAGGACTAGAAGGCAGGAGTGGGCAGGAAAGCTGTTAATAGGGAACCCAAGGTCAAGAAGTGAGAGTGTTGACATGTCACGGGTTGTTAACCAATGTTATAAAACAATACGTGTACTAACTGTTCAACGAGAAGTTAGTTTGTTCTGTAAACCTTCATCTAAAGTACAATTAAAAAAAAAAAAAAGAATAATGGTGACTCATGATACCTGTGCTGGCCACCCATCCACTGAAGAAAGGAACCTGGAGACCAATGGCACACTTCTTAGTTACCTAGCTCTCTCTGAATGCTCATCCACAGCTATTTCAAGAGATATGCCCAAGTGTCAGAGAGGGTACATCAGGAAGAACTTGTAGCCTCAGCTATCTGCAAGGCAGCCTTTTTCTCGACCATCTGGCCTTGGACCCTTTCCTTCATGGTGAGTTTCCCTAACTTCCAGTTGACCCTCAGTCTGAGCCACTTCAATTCATCAGAGATGGTCTGCTAACATTAACCTGCACAACAGAGGGTATTGGAGTCTCCATTCTATTCATTCTAGAAGGCTCCTCAGCTCTTGTGCAAATTGCTCACTCCTTTCCTGCAACCCACACACACAGTCTACCTGAGCAGGATGTATTAGTCAGGGTCCTGACAGCTAAGAGATATCACACAGGTAGTTTGAGGACAGTTAATAAAAAAGCGATTTAAAGTTGTGTGAGCAGGAAAATGCAATACCATGCTAGAAACAAAGGATAGACATTACCTCCTATAGGCCTGAAGGGCAAGGGGACAGAGTAGATAACCAGACTTGAAGAGGGTAGCTGTAAAGAGGGCCACTTGACAGGAGCTGTGGCCTTTAGTAGAGGGACTAGGACACAGTCAACACTCAGTGACCCCTTAAGAAGGAGCTGCAGGACTAAACACTGCAACCTCATTCTTCTCCTGCCCTCCTATTTTCTGCTGGTTGTCTCCACTGGCTAAATCCAACAGGGAGCACGAAGGCAAGAGATCACCTTGATACAATCATTACGTGTCAGCCTCCTGAGGACAGAGCAGGGTAAGAAAGGGTGAAGAATAAAACTGGAGGTGGAATGGAGGACTCATTGCTTAGAGGATACTGAGAAGTTAAGGGTGATGGTATAATCTGGGAACAGATAAGAGTGATGGCCGAACAAAATGACAAACATAATTAATGTCACTAAACTGTACATGTGAAGATTGTTGAAATGTCAAATGTTTTGTTACATAGTTACCACAAAAAAAGAAAAAACTGGAGGTGGGAAGAGGGGGGAAACGCAGCACAGAGAGAGCCCCACAGAGTGGGGAACTGTCCTATGTATCAGTGCTATTCAGACTGTATTCTGTAGACTGGTGCCCGTCAGTGAAACATTTGTGACTGAACTGCCATTAGATAAGTACGGAAATAAGAGTATGCATTTAGAAACCCTGATGGCAATTTGATGCTGCGAGGACATTCAAGTACATGGTCATAGACTTATCTCATTCAATAGGGAATAGAGTAGTTCAAGGGCTGTTGAAATCTCAGGTAAATTGCACGTGGCATGAGCTATATTCTAATGACGCATAATTTGTTGTTGTTGCTAGGTGTCATCAAGCTGGCTCCAACTCACAGAGACCCTACATATAACAGAATGAAACGTTGCCCAGTCCTATGCCGTCTCCATAATCTTTCATATATTTGAGCTCATTGTTGAGTTACTGCGACCATCCATCTCATTGAGGGTCTTCCTCATTGTCGCCGACCCTCTACTTTACTAAACATGATGTCCTTTCTTAGTCATTGATGTACAATCGGATCACATTAACATGTGATATTTTAAGGTAAGTTTGTCAACTGTAACTCAGATGTTTGTAAAAATCTAAGAAAATGTATGCATTTATTTATTTTTAAAACTTACTGTCCGAATGATCATTTCAATTGTTAATCAAGCCTGTTTTTAAATTTATGTACAAATCATATATTGTATTTGTTATTAACTAAGTTAGGGAATAATATTTGTATAAATGGTTCCGTGTCTGCTATTGGCAGAGTAGCGTGTATTGACTAACCCTTCTGCAGATAATGCTGAAAAAAAATTTACAAAACACCCATTTAAAGGCCCTGGAGAGCAATCAAAAGTAGGCAGAAGCTAGTTGATGGGCAGTTGTTGAAAGCAAGGAACTGCATTAGGTAAAAGAGGTTCAGTGGACACTATGTTATCTATATGACAAGAGTTAACATCACTAAAATTGGAACAAATTGACACTGTGTGCCTCCAGATGTGATGCACTGAGAAGGACGTATCACTTTATCCCTGCCAAAAATGCATGGCCAGAAACTAAGCATACCCAAACTGAGGGACATTCTGCAAAACAACTAGCTTGTTCTCTTTTTTAAAAAATGTCAAGGCTAAGTAAGACAAAGAAAAGCTGAAGAACTGTTTCACATTGAAGAAGTCTAAAGAGACCTAACAACTACTACAATGTGTGATAGTGAACTGGACCCTGGACCAGGGAAAAAAATAGTTATATGGTGTCTTAGGCTGGGTTCTCTGGAGAAGCAAAACCAGTGAAGTGTATAAATATATATATAGAGAGAGATTATATCAAGGAAACAGCTCACGTGATTGTAGAGGCTAGAACATCCCAAGTCCGTGGATCAAGGTAGAGGCCTCTCCCAAGTCACAGCTTGCAGAAGCTGACAAGCCCAAGGTCGGCAGTTCAGAGAGCAGGGCTCCCACTCACAGGCAGTGCAGATTGATGAATCCCGTGTTCAGCAGACAAGCTGACAACTCAAGTCCCAAGAACGGGAGATGAGACAACAGGAAGCAGTCGCAGGATCCAGAGAGAGCAAAAAGCCAGAACGTCTGCTTATATACAGATGAGGGCCACATTCCCAAGGAGAATCCCTTTCATCTGATTGGCTACTCACAGTATATTCAGTCATGGGAGTGATTACATTAAAACACTGAGAATCATAGCCCAGCCAAGTTGACACACAATCTCAACTATCACACACCATGTGAGCTCTCAACAATCAATTTGTTCACTTCTTCCCTTGCTTTTGTATGGATAAACATCCATATCTTCCTGTTTGCAAACTTTGTTATTAACAACTGCAATTTGCTATAAATTTTAAAAGTTAAAGTTTTTGGTTTTTCCTTTTATTGAATAATTTGATTAAATATTTCCAACTGATTTTGAACAAAATGCAATAAAAATTTAGAGGATTTCTTTACCATTGTTGACATTTAGGTTGATTTGCCAAGTAATTCTTCAAAAGTTCAAGATTTTCTAAGATCCAATTGACGATGCATGGCAAAGAGAGATAGACCATACTGTTATGCTGAATTGTTTGTTTTGAGATTCATCACTAAAAAACTAAAATTTATTACTCTGAATATATATATATGTAAATATATTTCTGTATGTATGGAGCCCTGGTGATGAGTGGTTAAGAGCTCAGCTAACAACCGAAAGGTCGGCAGTTTGAATCCACCAGCCGATTCTTGGAAACCTCATGGGGCAGTTCTACTCTGTTCTATAGGGTTGCTATGAGTTGGAATTGACTCGACGGCAATGGGTTTGGTTTTGGATTGGTTTGTATGCATGTATGTATAAATACTTGTAAAATTTAACCACTGCAGATTCTATTTCAATTGGTTAAATACTGAAATTTGTTTGGATGCAATTAGGAGTTGTAGGTGCACCACAACCAATTCTAAGTACATTTCTTCTCCATAGATACCTGATTAGAGCATAGTTTCTATTATGGGCTCCACCAAAATATATATTAATAATAATACTACAGAAACAAATAATTTCATCTTTAATGTTGATTTTTAATTGAATTTATCACAATATTCACAATCATGTCAGATGTTTCACCTTAAACAGATGAACTTCTAAAAGCTTTCTTTGATTTTATGAATTGTTGGATGGGAAGCAAAAAAAAAATCAACTCATTAACTAGAATTAACTTGACTGACTTCCTATGTGAAATATCTGATGACTATGATATAAAACTGAAATTATTTAACTGCTTGCAAAGTTCTTCTATTGCTAATGGAGCCAACAATTTTTCACTGCTTTGTACATAAACAAGAAATCTAGGAATTGAAAATGATTTTAATTAATTTAGAAGAACAGACATTTGATCTAAATGAAAAGTCACTTCAAAGAGTGACAACTTAGATGTATCTTTCCACAGCAGTCCTTTTAAATTGTTTTCTTTGGGCACAGTCCACATACAATAACTTCTAACTTTGAAGTAGATACTGTTGCTTCTACGGCAGATATGTCTTCTGATTTTCATATGCTTAGTGATATCATTAAAACCCCTTAATGGATGATAAATGTTAACAAAAATTTTATGCAAGTTTTACATTCGCATCAGTGCTCTTGAGGAACCACCACTCATCTGTGGCTTGAATGTTGCTGTGATGCTGGAACCTATGCCACTGGTATTTCAAATACCATCAGGGTCACCTAAGGTAGACAGGTTTCAGCAGAGCTTCCAGACTAAGACAGACTAGGAAGGAGGACCTGGGGATCTACTTCTAAAAAAAATTGACCAACCAAAACCTTATGGATGAGCAGCGGAACATTGTCTGGTATAGTGCCAGAAGATGAGACCCTCAGGTTGGAAGGCACTCAAAAGACAACCAGGGAAGAGCTCCCTCCTCAAAGTAGAGTCAATCTTAATGACTTGGATGGAGTAAAGCTTTCAAGACCATCATTTGCTTATGTGGCACGACTCAAAATGAGAAGAAATAGCTGCAAATATTCGTTAATTATCAGAACATGGAGTGGACGAAGTATGAATCTAAGAAAATGGGAAGTTGTCAAAAGTGAAATGCATATAGATAGATATCCTAGACGTTAGTGAGCCATTTTTGCATTGGACAACCATATGGTCTACTATGCCAGGAATGGCAAATTGAAGAGGAGTGGCATCACATTCATCATCAAAAAAAAAACATTTCAAGATCTATCCTGAAGTACAACACTGTCAGTGATAGGATAATATCCATAAGCCTACAAGGAAGATCAGTTAACACAAGTATTATACAAATTTACATACCAACCACTAATGCCAAACATGAAGAAACTGAAGATTTTTACCAACTTCTGCAGTCTGAAATTGATCAAACATGAAATCAGGATGCACTGATAATTACTGGTGATTGGAATTTCAAAGTTGGAGTCATTGATTGAGTTGTGTCCCCCAAAAATATCTGTCAACTTGGCTAGGTCATGATTCCCAGTATTGTGTGATTGGCTACTATTTTGTCATTTGATGTAATTTCCCTAAGTGTTGTAAATTCTATCACTATGATGTAACAAGATGGATTAGTGGCAGTTATATTGATGAGGTGTACAAGATTAGAGTCTTAAGCCAATCTCTTTTGAGATATAAAAGAGAGAAGCAAGAAGAGAGATGGGGACTTCATACCCCAAGAAAGCAGTACCGGGAGCAGAGCGCATCTTTGGACCCAAGGTTCCTGCACAGAGAAGCTCCTAGTCTGGGGGAAGACTGATGACAGCGAGGACCTTCCTCCAGAGCCAACAGAGAGAGAAAGCCTTCCCCTGGAGCTGATGCCCTAAATTTGGACTTGTAGCCTACTAGACTGTGAGAAAATAAATTTCTCTTTGTTAAAGCCATCCATTTGTGGTATTTCTGTTATAGCAGTGCTAGATGACTAAGACAGTTGGTAACAAAAAAGAAGGAAGAAGGATCGGTATTGGAAAATATTATGTTGGCTAAAGAAAAAACTCCGGAGATCACATGATAGAATTTTGCAAGACCAACAACTTATTCATTCATTGCAAATATCCTTTTTCAACATGATAATATTGACTATACACGTGGACCTTGCTGGATGGAATACACAGGAATCGAATCAACTATGTCTGTGGAGACAATGGAGAAGCTCAATATCATCGGTCAGAACAAGGCCAGGGGCCGACTACGGAATGGTGTGCATCAGGGTTGTATCCTTTCACCACACCTATTCAATCTGTATGCTGAGCAAATAATCCGAGAAGCTGAAGTATATATGAAGAAGAACTGGGCATCAGGACTGGAAGAAGACTTATTAAAAACCTGCCATATGCAGATGACACAACCTTGCTTGCTGGAAGTGAAGAAGACTTGAAGCACTTACGGATGAAGATCAAAGACCACAGCCTTCAGTATGGATTACATCTTAACATAAAGAAAACAAAAATCCTCATAAATTGACCAATAAGCAACATCGTGATAAACAGAGAAAAGACTGAAGTTGTCAAGGATTTCATTTGACTTGGATCCACAATCAACACCCATGGAAGCAGCAGTCAAGAAATCGAATGACACATTGCATTGGGCAAATCTGCTGCAAAAGACCTCTTTAAAGTGTTGATAAGCAAAGATGTCACCTTGAAGACTAAGGTGTGCCTGACCCAATCGCATCATATGCATGCGAAAGCTGGACAATGAATAAGGAAGACTGAAGAAGAATTGACGCCTTTGAATTGTGGTGTTGGCGAAGAATACTGTGGACTGCCAAAAGAAGGTACAAATCTATCTTGGAAGAAGTACAACCAGGATGTTCCTTAGAAGCGAGGACAGCAAGACTACATCTCACGTACTTTGCACATGTTATCAGGAGGGACCAGTCCCTGGAGAAGGACATCATGCTTGGTAAAGTAGAGGGTCAGCGAAAAAGGAAGACCCTCAAGGAGATGGATTGACACAATGGCTGCAACAATGGGCTCAAGCATAGCAACAATTGTGAGGATGGCACAGGACAGGGCAGTGTTTCGTTCTGTTGTGAATAGAGTGGCTGTTGAGTCGGAAGCGACTGGATGGCACCTAACAACAACAACAGTAAAAGTATGAGGTGGAAAAAGTATAAGTCTACTGCATTAGTTTTCTATGCTGTGTAGCAAATTTTTCTCACCCATAAAACAGGGATAATAAGAGATCTACTCATGGAGAAAAGAAGACATATAAATATGCCTGAGTGAAAGGAACTGTTCTATTGGAATTTGATATTATTATAGTCATTGCTGTTTTCTGGGGGGGGGGTGGGGGGTGGGAATGATTCCTGCAACAATTTCTCATTGTTAAAATCATTAGAAATCAAGGCGTTTTCTAGAATCTTCACTGTGGTGAATGCTCTCTGAGTGCTCTGCTTGCCAGTTCCTACGCCTATATAGATGTGTTTCTGCAGATAGTAGTTCTATTGTTGTACTCTCAGCAACTGGCTTTTATGAGCATCCATGTTATGTGTCTGTTGGCTCTCATTAAACTTAAAAAAAAAAATAAACCAGGGTGTATTTCACAGGCACAGTGACTAAGCCAGAGTTTTGCCTTTACAAACACAGACATCTGGTTTTATGAAAGCGTGTTCAGAATTTTACATCTTTCCCCATTTTATCTAATCTTGTTAGTTTCAGTCCATAGCTCTATGTCTTTTGAGATCTTTTTGATCATCCGAAGTATTAGGTTGAGTCATTTGTCATTATGAACATGGGCTTGAATTCAAATAGTTCTAGGCTTAAGTACCAGCTCCATCCTTCATTAACTGTATGGCTTTGGGTAATTTCAAACTAAGTCCTAATTTTCTCATCTGTCAAATGGGAATAATAATAAATATTTCACATCACAAGATTCTTATAATGATTAAATGATATAATAGATGGTATACATCTCCATATATTATGACAGATGTAAAAATTGCTATAAATAGTATGTTTACTATGTACAACATAACATTACACATAATATGTCAAGTATTACTATTTATATTATAATAATAGACAAAATATTGGTATGGAAAATTATTCAACAGAATAAGAATGACCTTATGATACTCCAATAGAGATCTTCTTCCAGTTATGCACGTTATTGTTGTTGTTAGGTGCTGTTGAGTTAGTTCCGACTCATAGTGACCCTACGTACAGCAGAATGAAACACTGCCCAGTCCTGCACCATCCTTACAATCGTTGCTGTGTTTGAGCCCATTATTGCATCCATAATTTGTTATGATCCACTCAGTCAAGTGCCTTTGCATAGTCAATAAAACACAGGTAGACATCCTTCTGGTATTCTCTTCTGTCAGCCATGATCCATCTGACATCAGCAACAATATTCCTCATTCCACATCGTCTTCTGAATTTGGCTTGAATCTCTGGCAGTTCTCTGCTGGTGTACTGGTTGCTGTAGTCTTTTTGAATTATCTTCAGCAAAATTTTACTTGCATGTGATATTAATGACATTGTTCAATAATTTCCACATTCCGTTGGATCACTTTTCTTTGGAATGGGCATGTATATATATGACTGTTTAACAGTTATCAACCACCTATCAACTAGTTGTAAAGCTCTGCCAGTAGGGAGATGAGATTATGCTACGACAGTTAATGCAATATTTGGCTGGCTTATGTTCAACTCTTTCTTCTTTGATGCATTATTTTTCATGCTTCATTTCTATTTTATATTCATCTCTTTGTGTATGTCCACATTAGTGTATCTCCCTCAGAAAGTAAGTCTCTGGACAGAAAACATGTCTTCAACCCAATTCCGTAAATAAGCATATAGCATAGGATTATGGGCACTTGGGGGTTCAGAAGGTATTTGACTGTAATGATTTTTCTGATCACAGTTAACATTCACCTTCACGGCACCAACATTTAATAATAATGAGAGCCAACATGGGGCCATGCAGTCTTCTCAGGACCTCACGTGTATTTGTTGTTGTTAGTTGCTGTCATGGTGGCTCTAACTCATGCAGACCTTATGTATAACAGAAGGAAACACTGTCTGGTCCTATGCCATCTTCAAGATCATCAGTATGTTTGAGCCCACTGTTGCAGTCATTGTGTTAATCCTTCTCATTGAGGGTTTCCCTCATTTTTACTGACCATCTACCAAACAGGATGTCCTTTTCTAGTGATGAATCTTTCCTGATGACATCTGTCAGCTTGTCATTCTGTGGTGGCTTGCGTGTTGCTGTGATGCTGGAAGCCATGCCACCAGCATTTCAAATACCAGCACCATCACCCATGGTGGACAGGTGTCAGTGGAGCTTCCAGACTAAGACAGACTAGGAAGAAAGGCCTGGTGACCTACTTTCAAAAATTAGCCAATGAAAACCCCATGAATCACAACAGAATATTCACGTGTATAAATCTATTTAATCCTGTAACAGTCCTACAGTTGATACTGCTATTATCCCCATTTTACAAATGAGGGAACTGAGTCTCAGGAAAGTTAAGTACCTTGTCTGAGTGGCAGAGCTGCATTACAAACCCAGAGAGTGTGGTGCCAGAGCCCATGCCTTTAACCTCTAGCTAGGCTGCCTTCTGCTTGCAGGAGACACTGAGTGCTTTATGCAAGGATCTGGCCAGGCACCTAAGCTATCCAGGGACAGAACATTGCAACAGAGAACTTCTGCCTCTGGAGAGCATGTATGGAAAACACATGCCAAGATAAGGGTGCTGCAACTGTGATTCGCTTCTCCCTATTTCAGTGCGTCACAGAGAGCGGACATTCCATACATCAAGAGATAACAGTCCCAGCGTTGCTTTGCAGATTCCTCTGCTCCCGAGAATGTCCTGCATCTTCCCTCTCTCCCAGCCAACTTTCTCCCTCATCTACTTTGTTTTCAAAGCATCTTAAACCAAAATTAATTCTCTCTCTCTTCCTCTCTGGGTGGGCTTTAGGGGTCATGGAAAGGGGGTGGGAAGTTACATTGACTCTTGTGCGTTATGTTTAAATGTCGAACAAAGCACAGTGTTTCTCAGGGCATTTCTCCCTCACTGCAGAGATCAAAACCCTCAACCCAGCTGTCCAGTTCCCTTTCGTCCTGGCACCTTCCGCCTGGTTTATCTTTCCCCTGCTCTACATTTTTTTTTTTTTTTTTTTTTTTTTAAGATCTTTCATCAGAGCTCTTCCCCCTGGAATATAACAAGGAGGGACAGGGTGGAGGAGTGGTGGCTCTCCTTACCACACTCCCCACAATGCTAAGCGCCAGCCACCCCATCTCCAGCCCACCAGGCCTGAGCACCCCTTCCCTGCCGGCACTTGGGGCTGGTCTGACTGCTGTGTGGTCAGCAGCCCTGCCACTTCCCCTTCCCCTTCACTCCATTCCTCTTTCCTCTGAGCACTTTCACCCCCGTAACATTGGGCCCTGTTCCAGCAAATGCTGTTGGATTGTGCCTTCTGCTAATGAGCCACAAATACCCCCTACTGGTCCAGTTCTTCTTTAAATCCCAGAATCACAGTAATGCTCTGATATTTGTCAAATGCTTCCATACATTATTGTTGACAACCCCATGTACAACAGAACAAAACGCTGCCCAGTCCTCTACCATCTCTATGTTCCATTGTTGATCAGGCCATTGTGATCCATAGGATTTTCACTGGCTGATTTTTGGAAGTAGCTCACCAGGCCTTTCTTCCTAGTTCATCTTAGTCTGGAAGCTTCGTTGAAACCTGTTCAGCATCATGGCAACATGCAAGCCTCCACCGGTAGACGGGTGGTGGAACGCATTAGTTGCATTGGCTGGAAACTGAACTGGGTTTCCCACATGGAGGGTGAGAATTCTACCACTGAACCACCACTGCCCCCTTCCCTACATGTTAGTTTATCTGTAGTCTTTCAGGAAGAAATGCTATTCTCACTTTTAGGGTGTGTAAACTGAACCTCAAAAAGATTAAGAACTGCAGGAAGGGAGAAGTTAGTAACTGAAGTAAGAGAGAAGGACCGTCTTCTTCAGTGTTTGAGATACTCCAACTTCAGAAGGATTATCTCTAGGTAAGTGTTCTGGGACTGTTTTACAGATGCTCACAGATGTTAAGCAACTCACCCCAAGACCCCAAGACTCTGAACCTGACTCCTCCAGCTCCAAACCCAGCACTCTTTCCACCACACTGCAGAGAACACTTACCCAGACTTCTCAGGAAGGATTATTCTCTCCTTGCCCAACTCTCCCACAGCACATTGTGTAAATCACTCCCACGTCTAACAGCTTCAGTTACTTCCATAGGTGCTTTTCTCTATCATGTCCCAGAGGGTGAGACCAGGGTCTTGCTCATCCTTATAGTCAACTCCCTCTCTCCCAACCTCGAGGCACTCAGCAATACTTGTTTTATGGTGATATTTTTAACTCAGACAAAGGTCTCATAGAGAGAGCTTTTATTAGTACTCAGGATCAGTCTCATATGTAAAGGAGGTTGGGGACAGTTTTATTTTTTCTAGGTGAATTCACTCCTAATCTGGCCCACCCATCAAGCACCACTGAAAACATAACAAGTATCTCCTTCTTATGTCTTTCTATGGGATTTGGTAATAATCTCTATTATAGCATTTACTGTGATGTGTCAAAATAACATTCTCCTGTCATTTCCTTTTCCTTCCTGCTAGACTGGGAGTTCATCAAGGACAAGAGATCATGTAATTCATCTCTCTGACAAATGAGTGGTATGTGCTGGGTAAATGCTTCTAGAATGAATGAAGGAACTGAAAATTGCATGAACCATATTCTCCAGTTGAAATAGAAAGTGGGGAAGGTTGATATTAGCTATGAGGTAGTCAGTTTTATATCTATAGAATGCCAGAGTTGAAAGGCACTTGAGAAGTGAATCCCAACCCCATCATTTTACTGCGAGGGAAGCACGGTTAACTGAGCATCTAGCCCAAAGTCACACAGCTGTTGAGCTGGAATTAGAACTCGAGTCTTTGGTTCCCAGTTCAGTGACTTTCATTTCTTTGAGAATTTGAGACAAAAAAGAGGGGAGACTTAGAAGTCTCCTGAGATATCCCCCTTTCCCCTTCCACTCAGGCTCCTCTGGAAGCCAGCCCAAGCTGCTACCCTTTCTCAGGCGCTTTATATCCAAGGTACCTGTGAGAGGTTATGAAGAGTCTGGGCTGAGATGAACAAGGAAAGCTCTGCCTCCAGTGATGTCTTCTCCCTTTCCTCCAATGATCCCTTCCACTTCCAGGAATTTACCTTCACCTGAAATGTGAACAAAGTTCTATATTCAAGGCCTTGCATACAAAGTTATTTATAATAGCAAAAATTTTACCCATTGTAAATGTCCAACAATAGGTGAACAGTTAAATAAATCATGGTACAGCTATACGATGACATATTTTGCACTCACTGAAAAATCATACAACAATATAATGAATTCATGCATAACATTAAAAATATTAATATTAGCTAATAGTTAAAAAGTGCTCACCATATGCCAGATACTAGTTAAGCATTTTATATATGTTATCTTATTTAGTCTTCACAGTAATCTGTGAGGAAGATACTGTTATTATATCTGTTTTACAGATGAGAACAGAGATTTTGAGAGGTTAAGTAACCCTCCCCAGTTAACACCACCAGTAAAAACAGAGCTAGAAATTTTAGGAAAAAAAATTTTATTATAACATTGAGTCTTAGAAATCAGATGCACAACTCTATGTACTATTGATTTCAACTATGTATCTAACTATATTATTAAAAGGAAATATCACATAAGGTAGTTGTCCCTAGCTAGTGGAAGTATGCAGAGTTTTTGTTATCTAAGAATGCTCAATATTTTTCAAATGCTCTACAATGATAAATATTTCTTTTTTTTTTTTTTAAGTTTGTTTATTTAAAGACGTAACGAAAGGTTTTAGAAAATATTGCTCCCAGGGAAATGGCTGCCACATCACCAGAATTTGAAAAAGAGGGCATATCTGAGGGAAAGTGTGTGAAAAAGTGAGAGAATCATCCTGTCTGCCTGGACCCACTCCCCACTCCTCCAACTCTAACCAGTAAAGAACTGGTCTTTCTCAACCTGGGGCCTAGAGGAGGAAGACAGGAGAGTTGCTTGCCATATATTACCAACTACCCTAGGCCTACTTTGGCCATCTCCCAAAGAACTTCCACCAGAAGGGCCCCAGGTGAGAAATTCTGAGGTCCTCTACTCTGAGCTGTACTTTTTTTCATCAGAGAGTAAGAACCATGCAGCACCTCAGACCTCTTAACTCATTGAAATCATTCATTCCCTGTGCCTAGGATTTCACATGATTGTACAAGGGGTGCCATGGGGAAAGGCAAGGAAGGTCAGAGGTGGACACAGAAGTCCATTACCTGTTTCCTTCTTGGGATCAGCTCTGCTCATGGTTCCTAGAATGACCTGAAGTTTGGAGAATGACTGAGAAAGCAACAATATGGCATGTACCTGACTCCTGCTTCTCCCAGTTTGAAGCTCGAGCCACCACACTGTTCTCTCTGCAGCACTGGGATTGTGCCAATTACTTTCTTTGCTAGCACTCACTTCTAATACCTACTCCCCTTCAGGAGTGTTTCCATACACACACACATCCACAGATCCACAGCCACATCCACTACCATACATTCACAGTGCAGCGCATGTCATTGATATGCAGAAACCTTGTGGAAAGAAGAAGGTAGGCAGGTAGGTAGGCTTTTGAGAGACCACTTCCTTCTCAGTCTCCTTTTGCTGGATCCTCTTTCTCAACCTGAAACCTAAACGCTGGAGTATTCCAGGCTCAATCTCTATACCTCTTTACCTCTTCTCCAGCTTCTCACATCCTGCATAATCTCATCCAATCCCATCAATAAAATAACAGTTCCCAAGCTTTTAATACCATACAGAATTCTGTAGCTAACTCTTACAAGTCAGTAATGTTTATAGACTGCCCATCCATGGGGAGCAGAGAGGTGAATGGAAATAACATACCCACTGCCACTGAGTCGATTCCAACTCATAGCTACTCTATAGGACACAGTAGAACTACCCCATAAGATTTCCAATATCGTGAATCTCTACTGAAGCAGACTACCACATCTTTCTCCCATGCAGCAGCTGATGGCTTCAAACTGTCAATCTTTCAGTTAGCAGCTGAGAGCATTAACCACTGCACCACCAGGGCTCCTGGAAGTGACATAGAGACTTCAAATTCTACCTTCAGAAAATTTCCATAGTATCTTGGAAAACAAAGTGCTCTACACCAACCCTTTAAAAAGGAAAAGAAAGATATTCAGCCAGTAGGAGAAATGAAATCTTGATACATGCTACGACATAGATGGAATTTGAAGACATTATGCTGAGTGACAGAAGTCAATCACAAAAGGACAAATACTGTATCTCCCCGTTTATATAAAAAGACATGAACAGGCAAATGTATAAAAATCAAAGTCTATTCAGTGGTTACCAGGAACAAGAGGGAGGGGGATAAAGAAGGGTCAGTGGTGATGGAAATATCACACTGATTAAGGGTAGGATTGCTCAGTCGATTATTGTAAATGCTGTCAATAAGTTGCACACCTGTAAAAAGTTGAATTAGCAAAAATTGTGTGATAGATATATTTACAAGGCCAAAAAAAAAGAGTAGCTGCTAAGGCTGCTTATGTACAACCGAACATTTCATGGGATTTGGTCCTTTAGTTTGGAGGTTTAGGGTCATAGTTTCATGGGACAACCCAGTTAATTGGCCTAATAAAATGTTTAGTAGTTCTGTTGTATCTCAAAGTTCGTTGCATAGTGTCTGGCATCTTAAAAGCTTGCAAGTGGTCATCCAAGGCACAACAATTATTCTCTATTCACCTGGAGCAACAAAGAAAGAAGGAGAGTCAGGAATAGGAGGAGGGTATGGAATATGTGGCTAATTGCCTCCACGAACAGCTGCCTCCTTTGCCATGAGACTAGAACTTGATGGTGCCCAGCTAACATTATTGAACATTTTGATCAAAGATTCTATAGAAGAATCCTGATAAAAAGGTGGGAAATATAGAACAGAATTTCAAATTCTCAATGACTCTAGGGATGAGAGGGAAGGAAGGGGAGGGGAAGAGAGAGAAGGGGAAAGGAAGAGAAGGACAGAGCAGAGAAGAGACAAAGAAAGAGTCCATCCAGGATGAGAAAACCAAGCATCAATCAAGCAATAAATGTAATATAACCACTGACTTGAGCTTATGTTTTATTCAGGGAACACTTTAGAAGAACAAGATAGTATCTCCCTCCAGAGCAAAGGGGATGTTTGCTTTCAGCCTTGGAAGATATAGTGTGCTCCTCTGGAACAATGAGCAGGCATACTCACTGTCCAGTATAAAAGATGCAATTTCCCTAAACTCAGGATTCCTCTCCCGTCACATTGGCCCTCTTCCTGTCACCCTGTAGGAACTGGGGCTTGGGTAACTAGCGAAAGAAATATGCTGACACTCTGGGTACAGATATTTCTGTGAGTAATAAAATCCTTTGTCTCTGATCCAGGAGTCTCATGTTATCTTCCCACACCCATAAAACTGGCAAGCTAATGTGTTAGCTCGCAAGAAGAGTAAAATCTCAGACCCTTCGCAGTTCTTGGCAGGTGTTATACATATTTTTAAACTTTGGTTTCATTAGATGAATGGTCTTGAGAAAGTTTCTCAATTTCTCTGTGCCTCATTTTCTCATCTATACAATGGGGATAATAATAACATCAACTTCATTTAGTTGTTATTGCTGTTGCTGTTGTTAGGTGCCATCGAGTCATTTCCAGCTCACAGTGAGCAACACTAGGTACGGGCCACCATCACCACTTGTCTGTCAGTTTGTGGAACTGTGGTGGCTTTATGTTGCTGTGATGCTTAAAGCTATGCCACCAGTATTTCGAATACCAGCAGGGTCACCCATGGTGGGCAGGTTTCAGCAGAGCTTCCAGACTAAGACAGACTAGGAAGAGGACCTGACAATCTACTTCTGAAAAAAATTAGCCAGTGAAAACCTCATTAGTTAGTGTGAGAAGTAAATGAGTGAATAAATACGTAGTTCTTAGACCAGTGTTACAATGCAAGCACTCAAATTATATCAACTTTTATTATCATAATCATTACTATTATTATTTTCTCATTATCAGCATTATTATTGAGTGTCAAGATTCAAATCCTCATATGTAAATTTAGGCCTTAACTTCCTCACACGTGGACTATAGCGGAAGCCATGTAACAGGTCCCTGTCTTGGATACCTTCCCTCTCAATCTACCCCACTTCCCTGAAAGAGATTTCAACCTCTCCTGCCTCTCATCCTTTGCCCAAAAACTTTCAACGAGTACGTATTTTTATAGGATAAAGTGTAAGTTTGGTCTTATATTCAAAGCTCTACTACCAATCCTAAGTTATCTTTCCCTACTGTCTCAATCAATGCAAACTCTATGCTCCAAGCCTAAGGTACACTTTAGGGCTTTGGGGGTACCACATGGCAAGGAATACAAGTGGTCCCTAGTACTGAGAGCAGCCTGCAACTGACAGCCGGCAAGGAAGCAGGGACCTCAGTTCTATAACTGTAAGGAATTAAATTATCTCACAACCACATAAGCTGAGAAGAGGACCTTGAGCTGTCAATGAGAATGCAACCTGGTCGACACCTTGATTTTAGCCTTGTGAGACCCTTGAGCGGAGAACTCAGCCACACCATGCCTGGACTTCGGACCTACAGAATTGTGAGCTAATAAATGGGTGTTGTTCAGTTTGTGGTGACTTGTTATGCAGCAATAGAAAAATTTTCCACCCACCTTCTGAGTTTGGGTAGGAGCAGAGATCCAGGATGGAGGCATGTTGTTGAGGTTTTGCCTCTTAGATGCATGTATGCCAGACTCTGACTTAGGAGCCAAAGACATAATTAGAAGGAATTGTGACATTCTCTCTCTCTAGTGGTGTCAGTGGCAGTTGCTGAAAATGGAATGAAGTGGTGACCATGCAGGCCACAGCAGCAGTTACTGAGAGCCAGCATTCCCTAGTCCTCACCCTGAATAATCTCCCTGCAGCACTTGACTTCTGATGATGTTCACTTGTTCAACAAACTTTCAATGATCACACAGTATGTGGCTCTGTCCTAAGCACTGACAATACAGTAATTAAAAAAAAAGACAGGCCAAACCCCTGTCCTCACAGACTGTGAGGTTTAAAATAAGTCCACAAATTCTTTAACATGCCTCCCATCAAACCCTGGGCTACAGGCTGGCTTTAGTAACTTGCTTCTAATGACTAGAGTGTAGCAGAGTGTATGACTCAGCAATAAACAGCTACACAACTTCTCTTTGGCTTTCTCTAGGATGCCTGTTCTTGGCACCCAGGCACATTGCTGTGAAGATGCCCAGACCACGTGGAGAGCCATGTATAGGTGTTCTAGCCGACAGCCCCAGCTGAAGGCCCAGCTGACAGCCATCATCAACCAACTGGCATGCATGTGTGAGGAAGTTTTCCATATGATTTCAACTCCGGCCTCTGTCTGACTACAACTAGATGGTAGACTCTGAGCAAGAACCACCTGGCTGTGTCCAGTGTTAAAACAAAAATCATATTAAGCCATTAATAGAAATTGATTGAAGTTTATTTAATATACAATTTGCAAATTGGGGTAATATTTTGACTAGAGAGTCAAAAATGTTCCGAAGATGAGAGAACCTCCAACCACTCTTATACCAAATCTTATCAGCATTGCCATGGAAAAAGGTCCAGAACAGAACAGAAAAACAATTTGTGGTCAGGAAGAATTTCATACAGCATTGTCTTGAAGAACAATTAAAATAATTACTGATTTACCCTAAAACATAGCTCCCAATCTGACCTTTGGAGTCTCTGTTTCCCAAAACTGATTGAATTCTTCAGGAGAGCACAATGCCCAAGTCAAAATGGTCTTACTAGTTTATCTAGACCATTGTTTGACTCAAAGGTGACCTTTTTAGAAACCAGTTTCTTCAAGGCTCAAGGTTCAAAAGGACACGTGAGGGCAAATGGTCTAGGTGGGTCACCCCAACTCCATGGACCCAGAAATCTGGATTCCAGGGAACTAAAATGGTTTCTTGCCAGTCATCTTTTGTTGTTCTCTGCCACTAAGTTTGAGGTGGTTTGTCAGGCAACAACGGATGACTGATACACAAAGCTTACAGCCAAGTGGAGAGACATTAAACAATTACACAAAAAATAAAATTTAATTATAAGGGTGTCATGAAACTCTCTCCTTCCCTGGCTTACTTTAGACCACCCCATCCTAGCTCTTATCTCCTCTCTTCTGGGCTTCCTTCTCTTTGTTAATGGCATCAGTGTCTTGACAAAAACCAAGACTACAAAGCTGGGGCCATTCTTGACCCATTTTCTTCATGTCCATACTCAATCAGTTATCCTATACTGTTGATTCAATTTCCAAAGGCGCCTCCTATATGACTTTCTTTCCAATCCCATTACTGCCTTGGCTCAGTTCAAAATCTCAATGCTGGTTTTGAGGAATTCTTCCCCCAATGGGTCTCTAAGCCTGCATTTGCCTCTTTGCAAATTTATCCTATTCACATATGTTCCTAAGCCACATTCCGGACTTTTCCCTTTCTCACTCAGAAAACTGTACTGTTTCCTAACTGCTTAAAAAATACAGTTCAAATGTCTCAGGCGTTTCATGATCTGCTGCTAACCTCTGCTCTGGCTTTATCTTCCACGCGGTTGTTACTGGAGTTCTCAATATACTCTGAACACTTCCTCTTTGATTTCTCTACTCCCTCTATCCCTCCACCTGGAAGTTTTTCCTTTCCCCATGTGTCCAGCAGTCTACATCCTATGCGCTTTCAAGGGTCCCACAGTAGTAATGCTCATCTGTCCTATGGCTTACTAACAGCCGCAGCTGAGACAGTCATGGTCCACCCTATGCCACAAGAGAATTCATGAGTTCTAACTGAGCAGAAGTTCATGCAGATAGAGGTTACAGCTCCTGCCCTTCTAATGCAGCTTGATATGGTGTAATAGATTGAATTGTGTCCTCTTAAAATGAGTTGGAATCCTAACCCCTATTCCTGTGGATGTAATCCCATTTGGGAATAGGGTTTTGCTATGTTAGTGAGGCAATATCCCTGTAGAGTGCGTCCTAAACCTAATTACTTTTGAGTTATAAAAAGAGCACAGTAGTCACAGAAACACAAGCAGGAACAGGGGTTGGGATGGGAGTGGGGAGACTGGAAGGGAGATAGATGCCACATGACAATCACTAAGGAACCGAGGAACACCAAGGCTAGGGACACAGAAAGAGATAAGGATCTTCCCTCAGAGCTGACAGAGAGCCTTCTGCTATAGCCAGTGTCCTGAATGCGAACTTCTAACCTCCTGAACTGTGAGAAAATAAGTTTGGTTTCTTTAAAGTCACCCGCTTGTGGTATTTCTTTTACAGCAGCACTAGGAAACTAAGACACACAGTCATGTGACTAAGTTCTAGCAAATGAGATATAACCAGAAATTATCTGTGCCACTTCTGGGTCCTGCCCTCAAAAGGAATAGGCATATCCTCTGCTGGCCTTTTTCCCTTTCTTTCTGGCTGGGATGTGATCAGAGCTGGAATGCTATTTTGGTCTTAGAGATGGAAGCCATGTGTTGAAAATGACAGAGATGCCCTTACAGTCCCTGACCTCCTACTTCTGGACTGAAGGGAAAATAAACCTCTATTATACTCTGCTACTGAATTTTAGGGTCTCTTTGTTATAGCAGCTTACTCCATGTCTTAACTAATAATTTACAACTAATTTTTACATTTTTATATAAATTTTTATATAATTTTTAACTAATTATTATAACTAATAAATCTTTAAATAAGTCAATCACAAAAGGACAAATGTTGTATGACCTCACTTATATAAAAAGACAAGAACAGGCAAATGTATAGAGACCAAATTAGTAGTTACCAGGGGTGGGAGGGAGGGGAGAAGACGAGGTTATTGCTTATGGAGCACTGAGTTTTAGTTTATGGTGATGGAAAAATTACATTGATTATGGGTAGGTTTGCACGGCTGATTATTGTAATTTCTGTCAGTAAGTTGTTTACCTGTAAAAAAAGCTGAACTGGAAGGAGTTGTGTAATAAGATATATTTACAACAACAACAAAAAAAAGAGCAGCTGCTGAGGCTGCTTATGTACAGTCAAACACCTCATGGAATTTGGTTCCTGGGTTTGGAGGTTTGGGGTCATGGTTTCCTGGGACATCCCAGATAATTGGCCTAATAACATATTTAGAACTTCTATTCTACCTCCTAATTCGTTATGTTGTTCCTGGGGTCTTAAAAGTTTGCAAGGGGCCATTCAATGTACAATTGGTCTGTATTTGCCTGGAGCAACAGAGGGAGAAGAAGAGTTGGGAACTGGAGAAAGAAATGGAATGTGTGGCTAATCACCTCCATGAACAACTACCTTCTTTTTCCATGAAACCAGAAGAATTGGATGGTGCCTGGCTACCATTACTGAATATTTTGGTCAAAGATTCCATAGAAGATCCTGATCAAAGGAGGGAAAATGCAGAACAGAATTACAAATTCTCATGGAATCCAGACTTTCTGGAGCCATCGAGGGTGAATGAACCCTCAAAAAAATTACCCTGAAATAATCTTTAAACCTTAAGCCAAAAATATCCTCTGAAATCATCTTGAAACCAAAGAGTAGTTTAGCTTAACTAGTAAAGAAAGTCTTCCTTGAGCATTGTGCTCTTTTAAGATTTATCTATACTGGATCAAAATGACAACAGCAGCTCAAAAGATTAGATGGAGGAAAAGGAGGGTGAGAATGATTGCACAACTCGAACAAAGTAATCAGTGCTGCTGAATTGTAAATGTAGAAACTGTTGAATTGGTGTATGTTTTTCTGTGTATATTCTTAACAACAAATAAAAAAAATTATAAAAACTAGTTGATCTTTACATTGAGTTTACTAAGTAGCAGATACTGTGCATCACATCATTTAATTCTCACAACCATGTGATGAAGAAAATATTGGAGGTGAGGAAACTAAAGCTTAGAAAGGCTTTGTAACTTGCCCAAGGCCACATAGTTAGTAGATAATAGAGCTAGTACTCAAACCAGACCAGATGACTTTAGAAACTATATCCACTACGTGTCCTCCTGTTCTGTTCCACAGACTTAAAGGCATAGACAAATTTCATTCAGGTTGTCCAAGTGTCCCCAAATACACTTTAAAAATGCTTTGCATATACTAGATGCCCAGTAAATGTTTGTTGAATGAATGATTACATGGTTTAGGGAAACAGGCTTTTTGAAAGTTCCTAACTACAGTAATACAGTGTTCCGGTGCTATTCATAAGGTTTTCACTGGCTAATTTTTTTTCAGAAGTAGACTGCCAGTTCCTTCTTTCTAGTCTTTCTTAGTCTGGAAGCTCAGCTGAAACCTGTCTGCTATGGGTGACCCAGCTGGTATTTGAATACCAGTGGCATAGCTTCCAGCATCACAGCAACACGCAAGCTGCCACTTGACAAATTGACAGACACATGGGGGAATTGACACAGTGGCTGCAACAATGGGCTCAAGCATAACAAAAATTGTGAGGACGGCGCAGTGTTTTGTTCTGTTGTACACAGGGTCGCTATGAGTTGAAACCAACTCAACAGCATCTAACAACAGCAACTACAACAACATAATCCAGTCAACTCTTTCTGGTTAGCCAGCAGCCCTGAGCCCTTATCTTATACAGAACACTCTCTTGGATGCTTAAACTAGAAAACCATTAGCCATCGAGTTGACTCCAACCTATGGCAATCCCATGTGTGTTAGAGCAGAGCTGTGCTCCATAGGGTTTTCAATGACTGATTTTGTTTTAAAGTAGATCCCAGGACTTTCTTCCGAGGTGCCTCTGGGTGGATTTGAACCTCCAACCTATCAGTTAGCAGCTGAGCACATTAACCGTTTGCACCACCCAGGGACCCTAGGTGCATAATACAAGACAATTTCCAATTATCTCCCTGGAGAATACCGTATATTGCAGCATTTTTATTCCATGTCTTTATCGTTCGTCCGACACACAATCAACAGAGAGCAAGTGTGAGTATAATAGGTAGTTGGGGGAAGCACTGAGCCTGTTGCAGTCAGCTGTATTTATTTACACAGCTGTTCTTTCCCTGGTTCAAGCAGAAGACTCTGGCCCAGAAATCAGAGACGGAAATAAAATTAGGGGTTTTTCTGAAGACTGCTGTGCAGTATCCTGCAGCCCGGGCTCTCAGCAGGGACGTGTGGGGTCCAGAGATTTTCAAAGTCTTCCTTTGTGCTGTGTTAAGGGTACCAGTACCAAGTGAGTAGTGCTGAGAGCTTGGGGCTGTGGGAGAGGTTGCTACAAAGCATTGATGTCCTACTGTGAAGACTGAATTTGTTCCCTTCTTCAGGGCTCTTATCTGAATAAAAGGGGAATAGAATAGAATGCCTGAACTTTGTAGTTCTTGGGTTGCCTTCAGCCCTTCCCTGGGAAAACTATTAGCAATAAACACAAATCAAGAGGACGCTAAAGACTGATTTTTTTTTTTTAAGGGTCTTCAAACAGCCAGGCTTTATTTTTACAAGTTGGGGGACAGAAAGAAGAAATTAGAGCCAACTTTCTCTCTAGTTAAGTTCCATGGACCTCCCAAAATACAACACAGTTGCTGTGATGAACGTTAACAAGCTCTTTAGTGGAGTGTGCTTGAACTCACTAGCATTAAGATAGAGGATAGTTTTAAAAACTAAAGAAAACACACAGAGAGAAAGACCATAAAAGCTTGTTGTAATCATGACTTGATTAATTATTTGGGAGATTATACAATAAAGCTGAGTTCCTTTTTCAAGACTGCATTCAAAATAAATTCATTCCTTTCTGTTGGTCCCAATACTGATGTACGTTTAAGAGTATTCTTTCTCTTCCTATGTGTACCTGTCACATCTATATCCCAACTTAAAGATAAGCATTATCTTGTTTCAGGACATATGTTTGGGAAAAATGCCCATGCCCTGGAATTCCATGGAACCATGTGTCTTAGTGGTGGGAGACAGGGGTTGGGGGAGCTGAGATGGGTCTATCAACTAGAGGAGCTAGAGAACCATTGAAGAGACTGGTTTGATCCACCCTTGGCCAGCTTTAGTGCAGCCACATCTCATGGGATAGGGATAGAACAGGTGGAGGATGGGTGATTAGTCCTGAATGATTCTAGTTTCAAACTCAGCATGTCAGGAGGACACTGGTCCTTTCCCTCCCAGATTCAGGGGTCACAACAGTAATCCCACAGACATCCCCCAAGGATATAAGGAGAACACTAGAAGAGGGACATGTGCATGCAGGTGGCTTGGTGTCAGTTATGGATACATTAAAGTGAAAGAGTCAGACAGAGCCAGCCATGTGATGGATGCCAAGAAAGATGAGTGACGCTGACCTGAAACAAGCACTGCTGGAAAGAGTTGAACTCCTCCAAATTCCAACTGGATGCATTTAAAGGTTGAAACCACCAAACTTTAGGTTATTTGTCTTCTTAATTAAACATATGGATGATATTGACCAATTCTTTTTGGTACAGTGACTCTGTGTATTCCCTCCATCTGCTTTTGTTGCTTCCTGCATCATTCAGTATTTTACCCAGAGAAAAATCCTTCAGTATTGCAATTCAAGGCTTAAATATTTTCCTCAGTTCTTTCAGCTTGAGAAATGCTAAGCGTGTTCTTTCCTTTTGGTTTTCTAACTCCAAGTCTTTGCACATTTCATTATAATACTTGACTTTGCCTTCCCAAACTGCCTTTTGAAATCTTCAGTTCAGATCTTTTACTTTATCATTTCTTCCATTCGGATTAGCAGCTCTACTTTCAAGAGTAAGTTTCAGAGTCTCTTCTGACATCCATTTTGGTCTTTCCTTTCTTTCCTGTTTTCTTTTTAATGACGTTTTGCTTTCTTTTTTGTGATGGATAAGGTTGTGTGTCAACTTTGCTGGGCCATGATTCTCAGTGGTTTGGCAGTTATGATGTAGTTTGGCAGTTATGTAAGGATGTAATTTGACAGTTACATAATGAGGTAATCAACTCCATGATGAGATCTTCTGTGAGCAATAAACCAGTTCAAGGGGAGTTTCCTTGGGGGTGTGGCCATAAATGGATGTTCCAGCGAGGCTCTGGCTGTGGATCCTGCTTCTGACTCATCATCATCTGAACCCCAGTTCTTAAAACTTGAACTACCAGCTTACCTGCCAATCTTGGCATTCGTCAGCCTCCATAGCCTGTGAGCCAACAATATGCCTTCTTACCTGCCAATCTTGAATTCATCAGCCTCTGCAGCCAGTGAGCCAGCAGCTTGCCAATCTTGAGTTCATCAGCTCTGCAGCTACCTAAGACATGAGAAGCCTCCAGCCTGACAGCTGACCCACAAAATTGGGACATGCCAGCCTCTACAACTGCATTAGTCATTTCGTTGAGATAAATCTTTCTCTCTCTCTGATATACATATACATATACATATACATATACATATACATAGATGTTGTTACTTTGTTGTTAGGTGCCATCAAGTCAGTTTCAACTCATAGCAACCCTATGTACAATGGAACGAAATACCACCCGGCCCTGTGTCATCCTCAAATTCATTGTTATGCTTGAGCTCATTGTTGCAGCTGTGTAAATCCATCTCATTGAGGGTCTTCCACTTTTTTGCTGACCCTCTACTTTACTAAGCACGATGTCCTTCTCTAGGGACTGATGCCTCCTGATAACATGTCCTACATATATATATATACATATATATATATATATATATATACACACACACATATAACCTATATAGATATATAAAATCTGTTGCTGTCAGGTTGATTCAGACCCATCATAACCTTATAGGACAGAGTAGAACTGCCCTATAGGGTTTCTAAGTTTCAAATACCAGCAGGGTCACCCATGGTGGACTGGTTTCAGCAGAGCTTCCAGACTAAGACAGACTAGGAATAAAGAACTGGCTGTCTACTTCTGAAAAATTGGCCAGCGAAAACCTTATTTATGAATAACAGCAGAACATTGTCTGATACAGTGCCAGAAGATGAGCCCCTCAGATTGAAGGCACTCAAAATGTGACTGGGGAAGAGTTGCCTCCTCAAAGTAGAGTCAACCTTAATAACATGGATGGAGTCAAGCTTTCAGGACCTTCATTTGCTGATGTGGCAGGACTCAAAATGAAAAGAAAGCTGCAAACATTCAGTAAAAATTGAAACAAGAAATGCACAAAGTAAGAATCTAGGAAAATTGGAAGTCATCAAAAATGAAACAGAAGGCATAAAAATCAATATCCTAGGCATTAGTGAGCTGAAATGGAATGGTATTGGCCATTTTGAATCAGACAATCATACGGTCTACTATATCCAGAATGACAAATTGAAGAGGAATGGCGTCACACTCATTGTCAAAAAGAACATTTCAAGATCTATCCTGGACTACAATGCTGTCAGTAATAGGTTAATATCCACATGCCCAAGAAAGACCAGTTAATACAACAATTATTCAAATTTACCCACCAATCACTAAGGCCAAAGATGAGGAAACTGAAGATTTTTACCAACTTTTGCAGTTTGAAATTGATCAAACATGCAATCGAGATGCATTGATAATTACTGGATCCATCAATGCCCATGGAAGCATCAGTCAAGAAATCAAACAATGTATTGCATTGGCCAAATCTGATCCAAAAGACCTCCTTAAAGTGTTGAAAAGCAAAGATGTCACCTTGAAGACTAAGGTGCTCCTGACCCAATCCATGGTATTTTCAATCTCTTCATATGCATGCAAAAGCTGGACAATGAATAAAGAAGAACGAAGAAGAATTGATGCCTTTGAATTATGGTGTTGGTGAAGAATATCGAGTATACCATGGACTGCCAAAAGACTGACCAAATCTATCTTGGAAGAAGTACAACCAGAGTGTTCCTTAGAAGCAAGGATGGCGAGACTTCATCTCACATACTTTGGACATATTATCAGGAGGGACCAGTTCTAGGAGAAGGACATCAAGCTTGGTAAAGTAGAGGGTCAGGGAAAAAGGAAGACCCTCAAAGAGATGGAGTTACACAGTGGCAGCAACAATGGGCTTGTACATAGCAATGACTCTAAGGATGTCTCAAGATCAGGTAGTGTTTTGTTCTGTTGTACACAGGGTCACTATGAGTCATAACCTACTCGAAGGCACCTAACAACAACAACAACATTGTGGATCAAGTCCAAGGTATATTATTATGGGAAAAACAGGAAGGTAGGGAAGAGTGTATATAATATGCTACTGTGTGTATGTGTGTACACTGTTCTCTAATTATGATGTTTCACCAACACCATAATTCGAAGGCATCAACTCTTCTTCAGTCTTTCTTATTCACTGTTCAGCTTTCATTCATATGAAGTGAATGAAGATACCATGGCTTGGGTTTTCTTTTTTTTTGGGGGGGGGGGGTTGGTCAGGAGCACCTCAATCCTAAAGGTGACATCTTTGCTTTTGAACACTTTAAAGAGATCTTTTGGATCAGATTTGCCCAGTGCAATAGGTCATTTGATTTCTTGACTGCTGCTTCCATGGGCATGGCTTATATATGCATAAGATATCTCTAAGGATGCAAAAGAAACTGATGCTGTTGATTGCCTCTAAGAGGGAAAAGAACAGTTGGGGCCAGGGGACATGGGTAATAAAGAGACTTGTTACAACATAGTATTTTGTATCTTTAAATTTTGAACCATGCGAATGTACTAACTATTCGAATGAGAAATAAATAAAATTTAAATTATTAAAAAATAAAAATGGTTCACTATTTTGATAAAACTTTTCAAGTTATACATTTTAAACAAGTGCAGTTTATTGTAGGCCAATTATATCTCAATAAAGCCATTAAAAAATATAGTATATGAGGAGAAGTTTGACTATCAAGTAATGGTGTTGGGATATTTGGCTATCTTTAGGAAAACAGACTAAAAAGTTAGATCCTTACATCAAAGCAGACATAAAAACAAATTCCAATTGGATTAAAGTGCTAGATAGCTAGATGAAGAACAAGACAAAACAAAAACCCTATAAAAATGTTGGAAGAAAATATTGAAGAATGCAGTACTTTTATAACTTTAGAGTGGGGGAGGCATTTTTTTTTTTTATTGATGTAATTAAATGAAGTTTATTTCAAGTTAGTCTCCCATACAGAAATTTTTTTTTACATTGTTATGAGACCCCAACCGCTCACCCCATTCTGTGACAGCACACTCCTCCCCTCCGCCCCTGATTCCTCATGAACATTCAACCAGCTCCTAACTCTCTCTGCCTTCCCCTCTAACCTCTGGACAGAAGCCACCCCTTTGGTCTCTTATATCTACTTGTCTAAGAGGCACATTCTTCACGAGTATCACCTTATGTCCCACAGTCCAGTCCAATCCCTGTCTGAAGAGTTGGCCTCGGAAATTGTTTTAGTTCTGGAGTGATGGAGAGACCAGGGGCCATGCTTTCCGGGGCGCCTCCAGTCTTCGTCAGACCATTAAGTCTGGTCTTCTTACTCTTATTTGAGTTCTGCATCCCATCGTTATACTGCTCCATCAGGGACCTTCTGCTGTGTTGCCTGTCAGGACTTTCATTGGTGGTAGCTGGGCACCGTCTAGTTCTTCTGGTCTCAGGCTGATGAAGTCTCTGGTTTATGTGGCCCATTCTGTCTCTTGGGCCAATACTTTCCTTGTGTCTCTGGTGTTCTTCGTTCTCCTTTACTCCAAGTGGTTGGGACCAATTGATGCATCTTAGATGGCTGCTTGCAAGCTTTTAAGACCCCAGATGCCATTCACCAAAGTAGGATGCAGAACATTTTATTAATAAGCTTTGTTATGCCAATTGACATAGATGTCCCCTGAAAGCATGGTCCCCAGACCCCGCATCCCTGCTACCCTGTCTCTCAAAGTATTTGATTGTATTGAGGAAACTTCTTAGCTTTGGTTTAGTCCAGTTGTGCTGGCTTCCCCTGTAGGGTGTGCTGTCCTTCCCTTCACCTAAGATCATTCTTATCTACTATCTAGTTAGTGAATAACCCTCACCCTCCCTCCCCACCCCCGTAACCATCAAAGAATGTTTTCTTCGGTGTTTAAACCTTTTCTTGAGTTCTTATAATAGTGGTCTTATACAGTATTTGTCCTTGTGCCTAACTAAATTCACTCAGCATAATAAGTTCCAGCTTCCACCAAGTTATACGATGTTTCACAGCTTCATCATTGTTCTTGATCACTGCGTAATATTCCATCGTGTGGATATACCATAGTTTGTTTATCCATTCGTCCATTGATGGGCACTTAGGTTGCTTCCATCCTTTGGCTATTGTAAACCGTGCTGCAGTGAACATGGGTGTGCATATACCTATTCGTGTGACGGCTCTTGTTTCTCTAGGATATATTCCAAGGAGTGGGATAGCTGGATCATATGGTACTTCTATTTCTAGCTTTTTAAGGAAGCGCCAAATCGATTTCCAGAGTGGTTGTACCATTTTACATTCCCACCAACAGTGTATAAGTGTTCCAGTCTCTCCACAACCTCTCCAGCATTTGTTATTTTGTGTTTTATGGATTAATGCTAGCTTTGTTGGGGTGAGATGATATCTCATTGTAGTTTTGATCTGCATTTCTCTGATGGCTAATGATCGTGAGCATTTCTTCATGTGTCTGTTAGCTACCTAAATATCTTCTTTGGTGAAGCCTGTTCATATCCTTTGCCCATTTTTTAATTGGGTTATTTGTCTTTTTGCTGTTGAGGTTTTGGAGTATCTTGTAGATTTTAGAGATTAAATGTTGATCAGATTTGTCGTAGCCAAAAATTTTTTCCCAATCTGTAGGTTGTCTTTTCACTCTTTAGGTGAAGTCTTTGGATGAACATAAGTGTTTGAGTTTTAGGAGCTCGCATTTATCTAGTCTCTCTTCTGGTGCTTGTGCATTGTTACTTATGGTTTGTATTGTGTTTATGCCATGTATTAAGGCTCCTAGCATTGTCCCTATTTTTTCTTCCATGATGTTTATCATTTTCTATTTTATATTTAAGTCTTTGATCCATTTTGAGTTAGTTTTTGTACATGGTGTGAGATATGGGTCTTGTTTCAGTTTTTTGCATATAGATATCCAATTATGCCAGCACCATTTGTTGAAGAGACTGTCTTTTGCTCAGTTAATGGACTTTGGGTCTTTGTCAAATATTAGCTGCTCATAGGTGGATGAGCTTATATCTGGATTCTCAACTCTGTTCCATTGGTCTATGTATCTGTTATTGTACCAGTACCAGGCTGTCTTGACTACCGTGGTAGTATAATAGGTCCTAAAATCAGGTAGTGTAAGGCCTCCCACTTTGTTCTTCTTCTTGAGTAGTGCTTTATTTATCTTGGGCCTCTTCCCTTTCTATAGGAAGTTGGTGATTTGTTTCTCCATCTCATTAAAAAACTCTGCTGGAATTTGGATTGGGATTGCATTGTATCTGTAGATTGCTTTGGGTAGAATTGACATTTTCACTATGTTGAGTCTACCTATCCATGAGCAAGGTATATTTTTCCATTTATGCAGGTCTCTTTTAGTTTTTTGCAGTAGTGTCTTGTAGTTTTTTCTGTAAAGATCTATCTTTTACATCTCTGGTTAGATTTATTCCTAAGTATTTTATCTTTTGGGGGGCTATTGTAAATGGTATTGATTTGGTGATTTCCTCTTCAAGGTTCTCTTTGTTGGTGTAAAGGAATCCAATTGATTTTTGTATGTTTATCTTGTATCCTGACACTTTGCTGAAATCTTCTATTAGTTCCAGTAGTTTTCTTGTGGATTCCTTTGGGTTTTCCGTGTATATGATCATATCATCTGCAAATAGAGATACTTTGACTTCTTTCCTACCTATTTGGATGCCCTTTATTTCTTTTTCTAGCCTAACTGCTCTGGCTAGGACCTCAAGCACAATGTTGAATAATAGTGGTGATAAAGGGCATCCTTGTCTGGTTCCTGTTCTCAAGGGGAATGCTTTCAAAGTCTCTCCATTCAGGATGATGTTGGCTATTGGTTTTGTATAACTGCCCTTAATTATACTGAGGAATTTCCCTTCTATTCCTATTTTTTTGAGATTTTTTATCATGAATGGGTGTTGGACTTTGTTGAATGCCTTTTCTGTATCTATTGATAAGATCATATGGTTCTTGTCTTTTGTTTTATTTATGTGATGGATTATGTTGATTGTTTTTCTAATGTTGAACCATCTCTACAGATCTGGTATAAATCCCACTTGGTCGTGGTGAATTATTTTTTTGATATGTTGCTGAATTTTATTGGCTAAAATTTTGTTGAGGATTTTTGCGTCAATGTTCATGAGGAATATTGGTCTGTAATTTTCTGTTTTTGTGGTGTCTTTACCTGTTTGGTAGCAGGGTTATGCTGGCTTCATAGAATGAGTTTGGGAGTATTCCATCCGTTCCTATGTTCTGAAATACCTTTAGGAGAAGTGGTGTTATCTCTTCTCTGAAAGTTTGGTAGAATTCTCCAGTGAAGCCAACCAGGTCAGGGCCTTTTTTTTTTTTGGCAGTTTTTTAATAACCTTTTCAATCTCTTCTTTTGTTATGGGTTTATTTAGTTGTTCTACCTCTGTTTGTGTTAATTTAGGTAAGTAGTGAGTTTCTAGAAATTTGTCCATTTCCTCTAGGTTTTCAAATTTGTCAGAGTACAATTTTTCATAGTATTCTGTTATGATTCTTTTAATTTCAGTTGGGTCTGTTGTGATATCACCCATCTCATTTCTTATATGGGTTATCTGCTTCCTCTCCAGTTTTTCTTTTGTTAGTTTGGTCATTGGTTTATCAATTTTGTTGATCTTTTCAAAGAACCAGCTTTTGCACTTGTTAACTGTTTCAATTGTTTTTCTGTTCTCTATTTCATTTAATTCTGCTCTAATTCTTATTATTTCCTTCCTTCTGGCACCTGTAGGCTTCTTTTGCTGCTCTCTTTCTACTTGTTCCGGTTGTAGGGTTAGTGCTTTGATTATGAGCCTTTCCTGGTTTTGGATGTGTGCATTTATTGCTATAAACTGACCTCTGAGCACTGCTTTTGCTGTGTCCCAAAGGTTCTGGTAGGATGTGTTTTCATTCTCTTTTGATTCTATGAATTTCTTTATTCCATCCTTAATTTCTTCTATAACCCAGTAGTTTTTGAGCAAGGTGTTGTTCATTTTCCATGTGTTTGATTTTTTTTCCTTGCTTTTTGTGTTGTTGATTTCCACTTTTATGGCTTTATGATCAGAAAAGATGCTTTGTAGTATTTTGATGTTTTGGATTTTGTTAAGGCTTGCGTTATGGCCTAATATGTGGTCTATTCTGGAGAATGTTCCATGTGCATTGGAAAAGAAAGTATACTTGGCTGCTGTTGGGTGCAGAGTTCGGTATATGTCTATGAGATCAAGTTGGTTGATTGCAGCATTCAGCTCTTCTGTGTCTTTGTTGAGCTTCTTTCTGGATATTCCGTCCTTAATGAAAGTGGCGTGTTGAAGTCTCCTACTACTATTGTGGAGCTGTCTATCTCTCTCTTCAGAGCTGTTAGAGTTTGTTTTATGTATTTTGGAGCCCTGTTGTTGGGTGCATCAATATTTATTATAGTTATGTCCTCCTGGTGTATTGACCCTTTAATCATTATATAGTGCCCTTCCTTATCTTTTGTGGTGGATTTTACTTTAAAGTCTGTTTTGTCAGAGATCAGTATTGCCACTCCTGCTCTTTTCTGAGTGTTGTTTGCTTGATATATTTTTTTCCATCCTTTGAGTTTTCGCCTGTTTGTATCTTTCAGTCTAAGGTGCGTCTCTTGTAGGCAGCATACAGATGAATCATGCTTTTTTATCCAGTTTGCCACTCTCCGTCTCTTTATTGGTGCATTAAGTCCGTTTACATTCAGTGTAATTATTGATAGGTATGAGTTTAGTGCTGTCATCCTGATATCTCTTTTTGTGTGTTGTTCACAGTTTCTTTGTTCTCCTCAATTTTCTGTGCTGAGTCGTTTTTCTTTATGTATTTTTTTTCTCATCTTTTTGTTTGTTGTAGATTTTGTGTTTGCTGGGTATTTATGTTTTTCTACTTTTTTGTTTTGATTTATAGGATTGTTAGATTCCTTTGTGGTTACCTTAATATTTACCCCTAATTTTCTAAGTTTATACCAGTCTTTTATTACTTTATATCACCTTTACTTTCCCTCCATTTAGAAAATCTGTCTCCATTTTTTAAGTCCCTCTTTTTTTGTTTTTATATTATCGTCTTTTTTTTTACATATTGATATCTGTTTCCCTATTTTCAATGTTTTAGCTTTGATGTAATTTCGATTTCCATATCTGAGTCAATATCTGGTTGCTGTATCCTGTGTTCTAGTCTTGGGTTGTTAGCTGGTGTTATTGATTATCTAACCATAGGACTCTGGGGGAGGCATTTCTAATTCCCAAAGTCCTGAAGCCACAGAGAAAGAATAATAATAATAATAGTAGACTTTACCACTGAAAATTTTAAAATTTGGTAAGGAAAGATACCATGAAGGAAGTTAATGTCACTGTCCAAAACCTCAAGTTAACATATCCGTTAAGATATCATTACATTATCTTTCAGAGAGGTGTGGTTCCCAGAAATGGGAACCATCTGGAAAGACTGCAGAATGCAAGTTCCTAGATCTATTGCAGGCATTTTTCACCTTTTCTGTGCAATCTAGTGATTTCCACTGTGGCAATCTAGTGAAGTCTATGGAGCTAGAAAAAAATAAAATACTTAAGTGCATAAAATATAATACATGAGATTACCAAGGTAAACAATTACATTGAAATACAATCAAAAAGAATTTTTTTTAAATTTTGTAATGTTGTATTATACATGCTTCTGTATTAGCCAAGAAATAACAAGACATATTAGCGGGCCTAACCACTGCAATTTTGAAGTAGTGATGAGCGTAGATGACATTTTGAGATATCAGAATTGATTGTAAAGTGATATGAAAATGTCTGTGATGTCTACTGGTGACAAAAAGTTCAGGTACTACTAATACTAATATGGTTTGTCACCTACAGTCATAATTGAAGGAAATGCTGAATTTCAATGAAAGATTAAAATAAAGATGATATGCTTTTCCCAGCTGCCTGGGTTCTATCCACAGACCCTTTGGAGGGATCCTCCAACCTAAGGTTAGGAATTACAGGGAAAGATCTTGACCTACCTGAACAGTCCAAAATACAAAGTCGAGTCAAGTGATGTAGCACCCCCCCCCCGGGGGGGGTTGCTTAAAGACTCTAATCTGACTTAAAATTTAGGTAAAGAAACTCAAACCCTGGAAGTTGAGTTTCATGACCATTCAGCCCTCTACTCCTCAAATTCATAACCTCGTAACTCTAAAGAGTGCCTCAGCATGGTAGAAGAGAATCACCCTGAGTGTCTGCAGCTTCACCTCAGTCAAAATCTCTGGTCGGTGTACAATGCTGATTAGTTCAAAACATTCCCTTGGGGGAGGGGTGGACTCATTGCCTGTCATGGTTTGAATTATGTCCCCCAATAAATGTGTGTTATCAGTTTGGCTAGGCCATGATTCCTGGTACTGTGTGAGTTTCCTGTATCTTGTAAACCTGCCTCTATGATGTTAATGAGGGAGGTTGGGTGGCAGTTGTGTTAGTAAGGCAGGACCTGATCTACAAGACTGGATTGTGTCCTGAGGCAATCTCTTGAGATACAAAAGACAGAAGTGAGCAGAGAGACAGGTGGACCTCACACCATCAAGAAAGCAGTGCCGGCAGCAGAGCGGTCCTTTGGACAGGGGTTCCTGTGCTGAGAAGCTCCTAGGAGGAAATAAACTTCTCTTCATAAAAACCAACCACTTGTGGTATTTCTGTTATGGCAGCACTAGATAACCAAGACATTGCCTTTGCATTGGTTCTGACTCATGGCAACCCCGTATGTTACAGAGTAAAACTGCTCCATAGGGTTTTCTTGGCTATAATCTTTACAGAAGCAGTTTGCCAGGCCTTTCTTCCACAGTGCTGGTGGGTGAGTTCGAACCACCAATCTTTGGGTTAACAGCCAATCACAAACCACTCGCGCCACCCATGCTCTTTGGGAAAGCAACCCCAAAGTTGTTTGGCTGACATAATTATTTCTTCAACAGTAGGCATCTATCAACCCTTTGGAGGTTTAGAATGATGTATAGAGACAAAGTAAATCAAATCTATGATAGTCTATGCTTGGGCTTAGAAAGAATCTGTGACTAACTGACATTTTCAGTACTTGTAATGTTTAAGATAGTTTGGTATATTAGACACCACTTCTGCTGTCTCCTCCCTTACCTCCCTGTCTCTCTCCCAGCTTCTCCACCCCTCTAAACACTGAAGCCCCCCAGGGCTCAGTCCTTGATTATCTGTTTATGAGTTTCTATTCTCCATCTACACTCACACTCCTGGTGATCTCTTTCAAATGGTTAATACTAAACTATACAAAAGCTTTATATCTATATGTTGATAACACCAAATCTAATCTCAAACTAGACCACTCTCCTGAATTCATTCTCTTTATCTCACAGCCTATTTAACTTCTCTACTTCATTGTCTAAAGGGCATCTCAAGTTTTGATTTCCTACACTGACCACAGCCCATAAGTCTGTTCCAAAATCTTCTCTAAATCAGTCAACTACAACAACTATATTTCCCCAGTTGCTCCAGCCAAAAACCTTGGTGTCATCCTTTTTGAGCCAATAGATGTTTACAAAAATTTGGCTAACAATATGAAGCATAGTAATGGAGATTCAATTAGATAGAATTCCAATCTTTGTAATGGTGTTTAGCGTGCTATGTTAAACAAAATAATCTTGATTAAATTTTTAGTTATTGAATTCCTCTGTCTTCATTCCTCTGTCACACGCATGCTTTAAAAAGGCCGTCACTGCTCTGCATTAAGCCCTACCAGGCTCCCCTATCTGACTCAATGAGATCCAAACTCCTTTCCAGAAACAATGCGCATGTATTTGCTTAGGGCAGGTCTCTTCTCGCTAGAACATGAGCTCCTTGAGAACCAAGGCCTTGTCTCATCTGTTCACCTCTTTATCCACAGCACCTTAAACAGCACCAGGCACGGAATAGGGGCTCAGTAAATATTTGATGCATGAAGGTGAATAAACTGCTCCATGAGGGATGAAGGTTGGGAGAACAAAGTAGTGTAGGAGGGGACGCTAACATTTTACTGTATATTATTTTTAAAGGGAAACAATTTATTTAAAGTTGTTCAAAATCCAACCTGAATTTCAGGACTAAAGGGGCACTAGAATAAGACAGAATAATTTCTAGGTCAGAGGCTGGCGGAACTGAGGACTCGGAAATGTTAAATCAACCTTAAGAGAACGATCCTGTAGGAGCCACTCTCTAGACTAAAATGACTTTCTAATGAGAATAAAATCCCAGGTTTGGCTGCAGCCTGATTATATCTTTTTGAAGTTTATTTATGTCTTTGACCACTCTCTTCTCTTTTTGTTTTTTTTCCCTTTTGTCACCCTAAACACATCGATTTCAATTCATGTAGTCAATGTACGTTCTTAAATCTCCAGAAGCTCTCATGGACTCAAGACATACTTGAAGGAAGGACCTTCTCCCATAAAGCTTTGATATCTGAAATAAAGATTGTGATCTGATCAAGAAGCCCCAGAAAACAGTTCAAAAGGGCAAAAGCCAGCAAGGAAGCAGAAATCAGCATAGCTGGGGGCTCTAGCTCTGAAGCTTTGTGGGTTTGTGGTGAAGACCTCCCTTCTCTGATAAGAAATTGGGAAGAAGAGACATTCCTGATGAATACAAGAAAAGCCAAAGGAGTAGCAGAGGGACTCTATTCAAGAGGTAAATGTTCCAGATGGAGCAGGATTCCCTGGGTGCCCAGCTATGATGACAAGTTTGTGGTAAATGACCAGTGGATTCCAGCTCATGGTGATGGAAAACCTTATGGAGCACAGTTCTACTGTGACACACATGGGGTCGCCATGAGTTGGAATGGTGTTGTTAAGGTGGGGTAAATTCACCCCAATGCTGCTTCGGCAGGGCACTTTCCCCTAATCTGCAATCCCACCCCCACACATTTTGAACAAGAGCCAAATTCAGGGCTGAGATTAGATTGGGACCACATTTGAATCACTAAACTTCTCCATAACAATAGGCTTCATCCTGTAGCTCCAACTTTCTGGAAGAATTTGAAAGTAAAACTAGCAGTAAAAGGTCAGAGTCCTATCAGATTTGGTTAAGAGAGGATGCAAGTTTAAGCAGCCTTTTAGAAAAGAGGAGACTCCAGCTGCTGTGTCGAGGGCTTGAGAGGTGAGTCTTATATATTACATTTGAAAAACATAGCAGACCTCTAAAAAGAAATTCCAACTGATTATCTAATAACATTATTCACTCTCTTCTACATCTGTGGCAAAAGGTGCTTTTTCTAATCTTTTCTGTCTGCTCATAAATGTTAGCAATTATCTCTTGGTGAATCTATTACCCCCAAGAAACAGGTCTTTCTCTGATGGTGTGAAGGGAAGGCAAGGGTTTTGATCAGCGTTCTCTGATCCTAGAATATGGAAGAATGTTCATCACCAAAGGACTGCTCCCCATGGCATCTTTGCTTATTACATTTGGCTCCTGAAGGCGAGTAGTTCTTGAAAGATCTTGGGGCTGATTTTGTTGTTGGTTGGAGTCATTGCTTGTTATACCAGATTCTAGAAAAAAAGATGTTAGCATTATTAATAACAAAGCTACCTTTGATTTTGAAAGTTGCACCTAAAAGACTTTTGTAACCCAAGAAATACATTTGGTTGCATTTGTCAAGAAAGTGGTGTACACAAGTCATTTCTATTTCCTTACATCCCACTCCTCAACTTGTCCAAAATGTGGTATGCTCTCTCTCTTTGGTCTTTTCTCACACCCCTTGTTACAAGGAAGAATCGACTCTACGGCAACGGGTTATGCCATGTACAAATAGCCATCCTGGACTCTTTGCTAGTCCCCTCACACAACTCCGTGTCTTTGCTGTTGCTGTTTCTTACACTTTGAATGTCTTCCCCTAGATATTCCTGTTGTTGTTAGTTGCTGTGGAATTGGCTTCAACTCATGGAAACCCCATGTACAACAGAGTGAAATACTGCCTGGTTAGTTGGTCTGTTCAAGTCTATTGTTGTGGGCACTGTGTGACTGTGTTTTCAGTGCCTTCCAAGGTAGGGGGCTCATCTTCCAGCACTATATTGGGCAATATTCTTTTGTGATCTATAGAGTTTTTTATTTTTATTATTTTATTTATTATTTATTTACAACTTCATCTATTTGTCCTATACTGATTGATAATTTTCTTAAAGATTTATCCAATTCAACTATACCATAAGCAGGAATTAAAGCTACCAACCACACCCTGAATGTTAGACCAATGGGTTTTTTTTTGACTCTTGTTTTACAATGAGTAACAAATTAACATTACCTTTCCAGTATTTACTAGCATCATTACCATGAATATCTAAAGGTAATCCTAAAGTTCCCAAAGTGCATTCATTGCCCACGCGTTCGTCAGGAATCTAAACAAAAGACTGACCATGTGAATTCACTATAAGTTAGTTGGAAAGAGATCATCTAAATTAGTATAGTTGGACCTACCACACAAAAACATATCCATAAAGAGCACACAAAGTTTGTCTAGAGAAAATAGAAGGTATAGAAAAATTTTACATGTAACAAATAAGTTTCCGTTAGAGAATTCATGATTAGCAAGTTAATACAGGATGGATCTGTCCTGTTGGAGGTCTTATGTCAATCTCTTTAACACACACTAAGTATTCTTCCCAAGGGCAAGCTGCCCCTCCTTGGTTTACCTATTAACAGTCATGGGTCACTTTTTCAGAAGCAGAAGTGGAACCTAAGACACAATGGAGTCTGAGCCATGACGTTGATCTCTTCTGAGAACATGATTTCTTTAAGATATATAATTTTCTGCATAGTAAGAGGTTGAGAGTTTGATTACAAACATTAGAGAGGTGGTGTAGTGGTTAAGCGCTATGGCTGCTAACCAAAAGGTTGGCAGTTTGAATCCACCAGGCGCTCTTTGGAAACTCTATGGGGTAGTTCTACCCTGTCCTCTAGGGTCGCTATGAGTCAAAATTGACTCAACAGCAACAGATTCACACAAAATTGTCTTGAAGACTGATTAAACTAATTAGTGACTTACCCTAAACATAGCTCTTACTCTTGACCTTTAGAGTCACTTTCCCAAAACAGACTGAACTCTTCAAAAAAAGCACAATGCCCAGAGCAAAATGGTCTTACTAGTTTATCTGAACAATTGTTTGACTCAAAGTGGCTTCAGGAACCAGTTTTTTTCTCAAAGCTCAGGGTTCAAAAAGACACCCAAAGGAGATGGCCTGTGTGGGTTGCCCCAACCGCCAGGAAAATCAGAAATCTGGATTCCAGGAGAATTACATACAACTCACTCATCGTTCTTTCTCTTGGATCATGATCTTGCTATAGAAAAAGACTCAATCAATGCTAATTGGACATCATCTGGTTTTTAAGATCCCTAGCACCGTACAGTAAACCAGGAAATAAACCAGAAACAATAACAATAATATTAGGGCAATTGTCTGAAATAACAATGAAACCATGACCCTAAGGTCTTTGAGCCAAGGAAATAAACCTCAGAAGGTGTTTGTTTATACATAAGCAGCATTTTTCATGTGCCTCAACAGTAACTACATTCTGCAAAACCTCAGATTGAGTGTTAATATAAACACAGCAACATTTATCTATTAAGGCACAAACTTCCTCAAGAGAATAAGAAATCTAATGCTGTTCTATTTTGTAAAATCATAGCTCGAACTTCAGACACTTCTCTGGTTATATTTACAACTTTGCTAGGTTTACCAACAGGAACTTCTAATTTAAGAGTTACAGTGTCTAAACCCATTAGTTAGATAATTTAGGAGAAAGAAAAATGATTTATTTCCAGAAAGTAGGACCTTAAAACATTTCTTATTTCCAGAAAGAAAGACCTTGAAACATCCCACATAAAAACCCATAGTAATCCTTTAGTTTACTCAGTCTTATGTAGTTAATTTCTGTTCCATGTGATTTTGGATCAGCCACAGTCTGTGAACCCCTCAGCTTCTGCATAAGAGTTCTGGAAATTTCGATTGAGTCCAGTCACAGTCTTTTTCGCAAATCCAATACAGTCCATTTTTTTGTTGCAATATGTTGGTCAAACATTTTCAGCAAATCAGCAAAGTAAAAACTTATCTGCAGATGACAAAACTTAATATGGCCATGATTAATTTATAAAAATAATACTCTTATAGGAAAAGAACTGATAGAAATCAATTATAAGCACAATATAAAGGCCAAATAAACTCAGTTAAAAAACTTTAGATAAAAAAGAATTTCTGAATATAATGATTAATCTTATTTTTAAAGAGCTTTAGGTATAATACATAATAATCTTGAGGCATAATACCATATAGTCAGGATATACTAAGTATATACCAAGATTATCAAATCTCTAAATACCTGAATAGTAATAAAAAAAACTTCATAGGTAAACAATTTGAATTCCCTAATCAAACCATTGGCTTTGATGATGCTTAATTCAAAAAAACAATAAATCTCTGACCCAGTTAGCAATGAAGAAATAATAATAAAATTATGACATAATAGTATACATTTATTGTCTTAGTATTAGGCAAAACATAAGAGGAAATACTAACATATAAATTTTAACCCAAACAGAATCAGGCGCTTCTCTTGATTCTGACAACACATTCCATGTAATTTATAACATGTTAAATAAACCTTTTTAGTACTTTTCCTTTATAAAAATTTCTGTGGCTTTCCACGAAGTTTCAGAGTTGTCAGGGGTTGATTATAGGTCACCATGAAACAATACTTAAGTTATTTAACCAGAGATCTTAAGGTAAAAACCTTAGCTTTTTTTTTTTCCCCTAAAGCCAAGCAGCTTGGTTTTGGACTCAGGAATCTTATTCTAATGAGAGAGGGAAACTCTATCTTCAAGGCAGATTATACAAAGAATAAATTAACTCAACTTCAACTCAGAAATCAAAGAAAATTTTATTATTTTAATGGCAAGAAAACCAATTCTTTGTTTTATATTCTATTTAACATTAAAACTCCTAAAAATCTCATAAACTAAACCATTAAACTTTAGTCAGACAGATAAAACTTTTGATCATTATAAATTCTTTTTAATAAACCTCTTAAACATGGTCTTTGTTGCATATTTCTTATGGTACATCCCTTTAAAATGGTAAAAATGAACACACTCATTCGCAGATTTATATATATATATATATATATATATATATATATATATATACTTGTGGCATAAAAAGCAAAAGTATATAAACTTAAATTATGGCAAATATCTATTAACTCAATTTAACATCAGTAAGTTGCCTAAAAGATCTTGGAAATTATTTTAAGCCTGCACACCATAAAACATAGCTGTTGAAATAAAGTTTTCAAGTTTTCATTCAACTTTTACTATTTCCCGTATTTTTCCAATCTCTTTTTAGCCCTTAAAGCTTTTATCAGCTAGCTTTGGAAATCACAAAGTCTTTGCTCAACTAACCAATTCATTGATACAAATATAACCTTAAGTGCCTGGCTAGGGGTGGAAACATTTTTCCAGGCCACTTCAGGTGTATCTCATTGTGATTTCTATTTTTTTTACTTCTTAGAGTTCCTCCGTAACTGAGAGAACTTGTTTACAGTTCTCTCATGCCTGGGATCCATCCAATTTCTGATAACTATAGCAAAGCAGCAATTTTTCTCATCTTTTGTCTTGAAAGGGTATCCACCTAGTTGGAAAGGGTCTTTCAAAAGCTTCCCAGGAGACCGGGGGCTGGCCGCTGAAAAGGCCTGATCTTGCCCCACCCTTACTCCCTTGACTCTTGGAAGGCATTTGCATATGTTTAATCTGACCTAGGCATTTTGAAGTGCAAAAGATAGCTAATCGCTTTCTTTTTTACTATTCTGGAACTGCAACTTTTACTTTAAGACAAAATTATTCTTTTTCCTTTAATAAAACACATTTTATATAATATCCAGCTTAAATTACTTAGAAAGGTTTCACCTTTAAGATTACAGTGTACTTTTCAAATAGACTAATTTGTACCAAAGTTTCTCCAAGTAGCTACTAAAAATCTAAATCATAAGACAGACACAAAAACCAGTTTTTCTTGGACAAGGAGACAACTGAGGTTCTAGGACACCATTACCAAAAAAAAAAAAAAAAAAAAAAACAGCAATTCTCAGCCATAGCCTCCAACCTGATACAAGACAGAAACTTAGACACAACGCTGTAGACCAGAAGCAAGCTCTCAGAACTAGAGACAGAAAGATCACATAAAAGCACACAAAACAAGGATATGAGGATCCTAGTTTCTTAAAGTGTATATAGCAATTTTTGTTAAGATCGACTCAATTCAACGGAAAAAACAGGTTCTAGATAAAACTTATTAACTTGCCAGAGCCTCAGATGGAGGAATAGTAGACCTTTTGACAAAACCTGAGCATCAAGCAAACTTCCCTAAAGGAAAGAAAGGGCAACACAAATGAAAGCTCATTTTCCCAAAGTGGTCACTGCAATTCCAGATTACATCTAGTATACTCAGTTGATCGTGTTTTTAAATATGGACCCCAAACCAGTGTCTCAGTAGTAGGGGGGAAAATCCAGCCTCATTTATCAAAGATGTTAACCTCTGAAGTTCAAGCTTTTGGTTTCCTTCTTTCTGAACTTAATTCTTTTCTGCAGGCTAGAGACCTAGTCTCTTACTTTAGACCTTGAATATACTAGTTCCTCTGATTGGAAAGTACTTTAAAGTAGCTACTGACGATTTTAATTTTAACATTGTGATCCTTTATTGAGAAACTATATCATTAAAAAAGCTACGAAACTACCACTTCTCTCTTAAATTTCATAACACAGGTCAGGAGCTGCCACCTCCCCCTGAGAATTTGGCAAAACAGAGCACTATTTTCCAGGTTTTCTCTGAGCCACAAAAAGAAACCTAACAAGGAACGCCGCGGTGTTTGGACAGTGTTTCACTTAGACCAATGTGTACCTTCCTTGTGCGAGAGTTTTCTCGCAAGTAGCAGGCAGCCTAGTGCTCTAGCCTGTCTCACGACCACCTTATCCTGTCATGGGAGTCTTTAACACTCTTGATGAGTGCCAGCAACCACCCTAATGGGTTTTACTGGTTGACTCATAGTGACTTAGAGCTCCCTGAAAACAGAATTACCTCTTTAATGTTTCAAACTCCCTAATCTGGACCTAAACTACAGTTCACCAAAAGAGTTACTAGATATCACTCTTAACCAAACAATCAAGCAAAAACCTAGGAAAGATGCTCCTTAATCAAACGATCAGTTTTTCAAACAAATACGCCAAACAAAACTTAAGAAATAGAACAAAAAAGAATAATCACAGGCTCATTTTCTGAGAGCACTCACCCCGTCAGTGTCGAGCGACATGGAGTGGGAACACGTGGGTCCAGAAGATAGGACCTCTCTTTGCCGGCTTCTGCTCTGCAGTCCAGGTCTCCTCAAGGTCAACTGGATTCGTAGCTTCAAAATCCTTGATGACTATGCCATTAACTGTTGTAGGAAAAAAAAAAAAATCACGAAGTTTAGTAAAGCAAAGAGAAAGTTTTATTTGGCGTATATGCCAAAAGGCAAAAGTGGGAAGTGGACAAGTATGCTGCCAGAGCTAATGTCTGCCAGAATCCAAGGAAATTACAGAAGAGACAAAAGTGGGAAAACAGACAAGCATGCTGCAAGAGCCATGTCTGCCCGAGTCTGAACCATAGGGTTTTTATTGGCTAATTTTCAGACATAGATTGCCAGGTCTTTCCTCCTAGTCTGTCTTAGTCTTGAAGCTCTGCTGAAACATGTCCACCATAGGCAACTCCGCTGGTATTTGAAATACCGATGATAAAACTTCCAGCATCACAGTAACACTAAAGCGGGGCTTCCAGCCGGTTCTTTCTGGTTCAAGCCCCTGCTGAGAATTCCACCTCAGATATAGTGAAATCAGAATCTACGTTTTAACAAGATCCCCAGGTGATTCTTATGTATGGTACATTTTGAGAACCACTAGTGGTTCTCAGAATTGATCCCTAACCAGCAACATTAACATCGCCTGGGAGCTTGTTAGAAATACAAATTCTCAGCAGGGGTTCAAACCCAAATGAAAGGGTTCGAAGCCCTGCACTCAAACCACCACACTCAGACACGCTAACAGACGCGTGGTAGTAGCTATTCCTAACTGTGGGAAAAAACTTCCTCATCTTTTGAAGTCCTGGGGAAATGCTGCCCCTTCCATGAAATCTGCCCTTTTCCCCACAACTACAATTAATCTCTCTCCTGTCCAGAGGGTCGCTATGAGTCAGAATCAACTCGACAGCAGTGGGTTTAGTTTTTGGTTGTCTAGAGAATTTCACTTTTTATCTCTCTCATCGGGTCTTACTTTGTCATATATTTAATTGTGCATATGTTTCCCTACCGCATTGTAAAATCCTTGAGAATTGCAACTATTTTGCCCCTCTTTCGCATCTCATCTTCTCTCCACTGCCTTCAAATATAGTGGGAACTTGTTGAATTCTGAGAACATTTCACTGGGAGTGTTAATCCAAGCAAAGCACATTTGTGTGGCACTTAAGTGCCTAGACTTTGAATAAAAGTGGTCTGGAGTGGAATCCCAGTCCTACCACTTAACCAGCTGGTGACCTTGGTTGGTTGCTAATTCTCTCTGAACCTCAATTCCTTCATTGGTAAATTGGGAATAATAAAATACAGTAACAGTAGGGTTGTTGTGACAAGTAAATGAGGCAAATGTAAAGCACTTGGCACAGTACCTGGCACATAAAAAAGACAATAAATGGTAGCTATTTTTATTGTTATTACTATTAGCATTAGCATTAAACCTTTCTTGAAGAAACCAAAATATTCTCACCACATGTTAATCTATTTAAATCAATTGGGAGAGATTGGACTGGGGAGAGGATTTCACTAGCCTTGCCAGTTCTCTCCTCTTCCAAGGATCTCTCTACAAAGAGGTTGTTAGTTGTTGTTAGCTGCCCTAGACTTGGCCTCCAATCATGACAACCCCATGCACAACAGAACGAAATGCCGCCCGACCCTACACCATCCCCACAATCTGTTGGGAATCATTGTGATCCACGGGGTTTTCATTGGCTAATGTTTACAAGTAGATCACCAGGGCTTTCTTCCTAGTCTGTCTTAGTTTGGACACTCCACTGAAACCTGTTTAGCATCATAGCAACACGCAAGCCTCCACTGACAGACAGGTGGTGGCTGCACATGAGGCGCTCTGGCCGGGAATCAAACCTGGGTTTCCCACATGGAAGGTGAGAATTCTACCACTGAACCACCAGTGCCCCCATTTATGAAGAAAACTATCATAACAGTGTTGTCCAGTAGAAATAGTGTGGGGCACATATGTAATTTAAAAGTCTTCTACTAATCATGTTAAAAGAAGGAAAAAGAAACAGATGAAATTAATCTTAATGCATTATATTTACCCCAATATGTCCTAAATACTATCATTTCAACATGTAATGAATATAAATAATTATTAATGAAACATTTTCCTTTTTTTGTTTTTTGGACTAACTTTTCAAAATCAGGAGTCTAGGCACATCTCAACGTGTATTAGCCACATTCGAGTGCTCAGTACCCACAAGCCTAGGCCTGAGGCCGGAAACAAAGAACCCACACATCCTAGCTCTGGTTGAATTTGTTAAAACAAACCATGCCTCCTCAGGGTTTATTGAGATATTGCTAATAATGCAGGTTTCATAGAGTTCCACTTCATGCCTTTTATCTTTTCCCCAAAGGTTATTCTGGTTTATAGAAATACTATTTTTGGAGTTTGAGTACTTCATGTTACCTGGTCCAGTCATTTCCATACTGCATCCTTGCAACTCGGAGCCAACTCAGGGTCCAATGCCGACCACGTATAAGTGGAGAGGAAGGGGAAGCCAGAGGAAGGACAAGACTAAAGGCTCTGGCCTCCCAACTCCCACTTCAGGCTTATAGTGGATGTGTCACATTGCTGATGTTTCATCCCAAGATTTACTTGAGCAAACGGTTTAAAAAAATTGAAACCCAAAACCAGTTGCTCTTGGGTAGACTCTGATTGATGGCAACCCCACGTGTGTCAGAATAGAAGTGTGCTCTATAGGGTATGCAATGGCGGATTTTTTTTGGAAGTAGATCGCCAAGTTTTTCTTATGGGGTGTCTCAGGGTGAACTTGAACTTAGCATTCAAGAATGTTAACCATTTTCACCACATAGGGACTCCTTGAAACTACAACATTTGCCCAAGCTTACCAACCCAGACCTCCCAGCCTCCAGTCTCAGTGTATTTTTTCCAGTGCCACATTGCCTCCCCTGGTTTCATCTACTAATATTAAGAGATTTTAGGGAACCTACTGGACTTGTGTAATTCCAACAGAAATAAAGACTCTTAGGATTGAGGCCTGTTGGCATGAGCAAGCTGGTCACCCGTGTTCATTTTAGTTTAGCAGGTGTGATCCTAAATGGGAAGGCCGTGGGCCAAGAAGGAGATTGGCCTTTGCCTCTTGCAGGTCCCAGAGTGAACTGCCTCATGAGATGATAGCAATTCCCCTGCCTACCCAAGGAAAATGAAATTTTAAGCATTCAATAGGATTTCTTCCCTGGACTTTGGGGCTAGAATCAACCCATAGATACAGGGCAGAAAATGGTATTTGACTCAAAAACACTGTACCAATCTTGAATGTATGTTTAAAGTGTAAACTAACTTTATTCTGACCTCGAACCCAGATTGTTATAACAGCAGCCCATGACCAAAAATTATTTCATCCGCTAAGGGTGATTTGTGTTTAAGATCCAGAGAGTTTCCACCATTCACCCTGTTTTCTCTACTCAAAGCTGCATTTTCTCTTGCTTAAAAAATTTGCATATTTTCTCAGTGCCTGTTTCTGACTCACAATAAACAATGCCAAGACCTCCTGCCAAAAAAATGTCCAAATGTGAAATAGTTGCTATAATAGTCGTTTTTGTGATGGCAACTTTGAGCTGTGTGCTTTTAAATTTTAATTACTTTTTCTCTTACAAAAGATGTGTGTCTGTCTTGATTGCTGTAATTATGATTCTATACTAACACTTATAAAAGATTCATGTCATTACTGTGCTTCATAAAATCCATGCCCTTCAATAAGCTTCCTTTGGTGACTGTTTATATGTTTATGTTTAATCTGTGGCAGGGAAATCTAAGGAAAAGCCATTAATCATTGAGCGTATATAAAAATCTGTGTCCTTAACTAAACAGAACAAAGTGGATACCGCAAGCCTATTCATTACTGGCATGACATGTTCTGGAATTGCAGAATGTTAAAAGAGAAAGAGATTTGAGAAAAATAATCTAGTCAAGCCTCATTTTACAGATGACATTCAGAATTGGGATGGGAGGTAGGGGCATGCGGTTGTGTGATTGAAAACACAATGGGACCAACAGTCAAGGGACTTGAGTTCTAAACCTGAGCATGGACGCTGAGTAGTTATGATGTGAGCAGGCTCGACTCCTCATTCATTCTTGTGTTCAAACCATGATGGGTGGAATCCACGGGTTGAGGAGGTGCCTAAGAGGCCTATCTAGGGGAGAGGAGAGGGACGGTGGGGTAGACTCTGACCCCCCCACCCACACCCCTTCAACAAGAGCAGCCCCACTTGGAGATATTTTATATTGTCAAGATTAAAAAAAAATCATTAACATTTTTGTTAATTTGATGTTCTACCTACCAGTTGCCATCGAATCAACACCAACTCATGGCAACCCTGTGTGTGTCAGAGTAGACCTGTGCTCCATAAGGTTTTCACTGGCTGATTTTTCAGAAGTAGATTGCCAGGCCTTTCTTCTGAGGTGCCTCTGATGGACTTGAACCTCCAACCTTTCAGATGGCAGCGATCAAGTTAATCATTTGCACCACCCATTACTGATGTCCTTTTCCCAAATCTTAGGGTTAGAGATGGATTGATACAGTCTCTTGTGTTCATGACTGTGTGGCGTCTGTTTCTTCACGCTTTTTAGCTCTTTCCAAGCACTTCTGTACTGGTTACTAAGTATGCAGCAGTTATCAACACAGGCCCTGTTCTCAAAGAGCTCACAGACTACAGAGGGATCAACTGCAGCGCAGAACTGTAACCCCTCTGAAAATTTAAGTCCAGAGGGCTTTGGGAGCACATAGGGGAGGCTTCCAACCCTATGAGGGATTTGAGGAGTTGGAAAGTTTACAGTGTTTTCCCTGAGAGTACACACAATCTAAGGAAGGCAGCCTCTACTCAAATAGCAGATGGTTGTTGTTAACTGCCATTCAGTCGGCTCTCACTCCCGGAGATCCCACGTTCAACAGAACAAAATACTGCCAGTCCTATGCCATCTTCCAGACTGCTGGAATGCAGTTCATAAAAACACCAAAAGAAAAAAAAACCTGTTGCCATCGAGTTGATTCTGACTCATGGCAGCCCCATGTGTGTCAGAGTAAAATTGTGCTTCATAGGGTTTTCAGTGGCTAATTTTGTTGGAAGTAGATCATCAGACCCTTCTTTCCAGGCACCTCTGAGTGTACCCAAAGCTCTAGCTTTTCAGTTAGTAGCCAAATGCATTCACCATTTGCACCACCCAGACCATGCACATAGTAGGCCTTCCTTTCAATGTTCTTTGCTTTCTTTCCTATTTGTCTTTAATAAAAGCTACAGGGACTTCTTTTGGGAAAAGATGGAATATCCAAGTTCCAAAAATTGTTAAGAACTCTTGTCACTCACTGGTTGTGTAATGCTGGGCAATTGCTTAATCCCAAAGAAACTCCATTTCCACATCTGCTTATAGAGGGCTAGTAATAACAGAATATACCTCAAAGTGATGTCAGGACGATTAAATGTGATAATACGTGTAAAAGTGCTTATAAAGCTATAAAGTCCTCTAAAAAATATTGGCTATTATTATTGCTAACCTTCTGCTGAAGGCATTAATTCCAACTAACATACATGATCTTTCTCAACTAAACATAGATTCTGGTCCTACGGAGATCTGGCTCTTGTTGGGCAACTGGGAAAAATGCCATTTCACAATATAAGTAATAATTAATAGCAATTGTCCTTGCTGTTGTTTGGTACTGTTGAGTCGGTTCCAACTCACAGCGAACCTATGTACAACAGAATGAAATACTCCCCAGTCCTGCACCATTTTCACAGTCTTTGCTATATATGAGCCCAGTGTTACAACTGCTGTGTCAGTCCATCTCCTTGAGGGTCTTTCTCTTTTTCAATGCTCATTTACCAAGCTTGATGGCCTTCTCCAGGGGCTGATCCCTTCTGATAACGTGTCCAAAGTATATGAGACGAAGTCTTGCCATCCTTGCTTCTAAGGAGCTTGCTGGCTGTACTTCTTCCAAGACAGATTGGTTTGTTCTTCTGGCAGTCTGTGGTAAATATTCAACATTCTCCACCAACATGATAATCCAAAGGCATCAATTCTTCTTCAGTCTTCCTTATTCATTGCCCAGCTCTCATAAGCATATGAAGCAATTGAAAATACCAAGACTTCAGTCAGGTCTCTTTAAAGAGGTCTTCTGCAGCCGATTTGCCCAATGCAATATGTCCTTTGATTTGTTGACTGCTGCTTCCATGAGCGTTGATTGTGGATCCAAGCAAAATAAAATCCTTGACAGCTTCAATACTTCCTCCATTTATCATGATGTTCCTTATTGGTCCAGTTATGAGGATTTTTTTTTTTTTGAAAAATTAAAAAAATTTTTTTTGTTGTACTTCAGGTGAAGGCTTACAGAACAAATAGTTTCTCATGAAACAGAAGTACACATGTTGTTTTATGACATCGGTTAACAACCCCACAACATATCAACCCTCTAAATTCTAAGCCTCTTTTTTTTTTGTGAAAATACACATAGCCAAAGATACACCATTTCAAAAATTTCTCCATGCACAGTTCAGTGACAATGACTACGTTCTTCGAATTGTGCTGTTATTCTCACCTAAGATGAAGGCTTACAGAACAAAATAGTTTCTCATTTAACAGTTACTACAAATGTTGCCCTATGACAATGGTTAACAATCTCACAACACATCAACAATATCCTTACTCAACCTTGGGTTCCCTATCACCAGCTTCCTTGTCCCCTTCTGCCTTCTGGCCCTTGTCACTGGACTCCTGTACCTCGTTAATCTCATTTGGTTTTACGGGGCTGTCTGCTCCCAGGCTGAACAGTGAACCTCGGAGTAACTTCACCACTGAGCTAAAAGGGTGTCTGGGGGCCATACTCTCAGGGTTTCTCCAGTCTCCTTTAGGCCAGTAAATCTGGTCTTTTTTTGTGAGTTAAAATTATGCTCTACATCCTTCTGCAGCTCTGTCCAGAACCCTCTGTTGTGATCCTGGTCAGAGCAGTCAGTGGTGGTAGCCAGGCACCATCAAGCTGTACTGGAATCAGTCCGGTGGAGGTCTTGGTAGCTGTGGACAATTAGTCCTTCGGACTAATCTTTTCCTTGTATCCTGTTCTCTTCATTCTCCCTTGCTCCCGAAGGGATGAGACCAGTGGAGTATCTTAGATGGCCACTCACAGGTTTTTAAGACCCCAGACACTACTCACCGAGGTAGAATGTAGAGCATTGTCTTTATAAGCTGTGTCATGCCAGTTGAGCTAGATGTTCCCCGAGACCATGGTCCCCATAGCCCTCCGCCCAGCAATTCAGTCCCTCAGGGAGTTTGGATGTGTCTATGGGGTTTCCATGACCTTTCCTTGTACAGGTTGTGCTAGTTTCCCCTGTATTGTGTACTGTCTCACCCTTCACCCAAGATACCATTTATCTATTGTTTATTTAATATTCCCTCCCCCACCCCTCCCATCCCTGGTAACCAACAAAGATTGTTACATTTTGTGTGTGAACTTTGCATGGGTTTTTACAATAGAGTTCTCATACAATATTTGTCCTTTTGTGATTGACTTATTTCACTCAGCATAATGTCTTCCAGTTTCATCCATGTTATGAGATGCTTCACAGATTCCTTGTTGTTCTTTCTCGTTGCATAGTACTCCCCTGTGTGGATGTACCATACTTTGTTTATCCATTCATCTGTTGATGGGCATCTAGGTTGTTTCCATCGTTTTGCTATTGTGAACAATGCTGCCATGAACATAGATGTGCATATGTCTATTCGAGTGACGACTCTTATTTCTCTAGGATATATTCCTAGGAGTGGGATTGCTAGATCGAATGGTATGTCTATTTCTAGCTTTCTGAGGAAGCGCCATATCATTCTCCAAAATGGTTGTGGCATTTTGCATTCCCACCAGCAGTGCATAAGAGTTCCGATCTCCCCGCAGCCCCTCCAACACTTGTTATTTCCAGTGCTTTTGATTCGTGCCAGTAATGCCGGGGTGAGATGGTATCTCATTGTGGTTTTAATTTGCATTTCTCTAATGGCTAGTGATCTCGAGCATTTCCTCATGTGTCTGTTGGCCATTTGAATGTCTTCTTTGGTGAAGTGTCTGTTCATTTCCTTTGCCCATTTTTTAATAGGATTATTTGTCTTTTTGTTGTAGACGTGCTGGATTTTCTTGCAGATTATGGAGATTAGACCTTTATCTGATTTGCACTGTCCAAAAATTTTTTCCCAGTCTGTAGGTTCTCTTTTTGCTCTTTTGGTGAAGTCTTTTGAAGAGCGTAGGTGTTTGATTTTTAGAAGATCCCAGTTATCTAGCGTATGTGTTAGGTTTTGTGCATTGATGGTTATGGTTTGTATCCTGTTAATGCCATGTATTAAGGCCTGAAGTGTTCTTCCTATTTTTTCTTCTGTGAACTGTATAGTTTTAGGCTTTATATTCAGGTCTTTGATCCATTTTGAAGTAGTTTTTGTATACGGCGTGAGGTATGGGTCTGTTTCATTTTTTTGCAGATGGAAATCCAGTTTTGCCAGCACCATTTGTTAAGAAGACTGTTCCCCATTTGATGGGCTTTGGGCCCTTGTCAAAGATCAGGTGACCGTAGGTGGACGGATTTACATCTGGGTTCTCAGTTCTGTTCCATTGGTCAATGTATCTGTCGTTGTACCAGTACCAGGCTGTTTTGACTACTGTAGCTGTATAGTAGGTTCTGAAGTCAGGTAGTGTGGGTCCTCCAACTTTATTCTCCTTCTTCAGTAGTTGCTTTACTTATTCGGGGCTTCTTTCCTTTCCATATAAAGTTAATGATTAGTTTTTCCATCTCTTTGAAGAATGTTGTTGGTATTTGGATCGGGATTGCATTGTGTTTGTAAATTGCTTTGGGTAGAATTGTCATTTTCACAATGTTGAGTCTGCCTATCCATGAGCATGGTATGTTTTTCCATTTATGTAGATCCCTTTGGGTTTCTTGCAGTAGGGTTTTGTAGTTTTCTTTGTATAGGTCTTTTACATCCCTGGTCAGATTTATTCCCAAGTATTTTATCTTTTTAGGGGCTATTTAAAATGATATTGTTTTCTTGATTTCCTTTTCATTGTTCTCCTTATTGGTGTATAGGAATCCAACTGATTTTTGAATGTTTATCTTGTAACCTGCTACTCTGCTGAATCTTTCTATTAGTTCCAGTAGATTTCTCATGGAGTCTTTAGGGTTTTCTATGTATACTATCATATCATCTGCAAACAGGGAGAGTTTAACTTCTTCATTACCAATTTGGATGCCCTTTATTTCTTTTTCTTGCCTTATTGCTCTAGCTAGAACTTCCAGCACAATGTTAAATAGGAGTGGTGATAAAGGGCATCCTTGTCTTGTTCCTGTTTTCAAAGGGAATGTTTTCAGCCTCTCTCCATTAAGAATGATGTTGGCCATCAGTTTTGCATAGATGCCCTTTATTGTGTTGAGAAAGTTCCCTTCTATACCTATTTTATTGAGAGTTTTTATCAGGAATGGGTGTTGGACTTTGTCAAATGCCTTTTCTGCGTCAATTGAGATGATCATGTGATTCTTTTCTTTCCTTTTATTTATGTGGTGGATTACATTGATTGACTTTCTAATGTTGAACCATCCTTGCATACCTGGTATGAATCCTACTTGGTCGTGGTGTATTATTTTTTTGATATGATGCTGAATTCTATTGGCTAGAATTTTGTTAAGAAGTTTTGCATCTATATTCATGAGAGATATTGGTCTGTAATTTTCTTTTTTTGTGACTTCTTTGCCTGGTTTTGGTATCAGCGTTATGCTGGCTTCATAGAATGAATTTGGAAGTGTTGCTTCCTCTTCTATGCTCTGAAATAGCTTGAGTAGAACTGGTACAAGCTCTTCTGTAAATGTTTTGTAGAATTCTCCAGTGAAGCCATCTGGGCCAGGGCTTTTTTTGGTTGGGAGTTTTTATTACCTTTTCAATCTCTTCTCTTGTTATGGGTCTGTTCAGATTTTCAGCATCACTTTGTTGTAGTTTGGGTAGGCCGTGTGTTTCTAGAAATTTATCCATTTCCTCTAGGTTTTCAAATTTGTTGGAGTATAGTTTTTCATAATATTCTGTTATAATCCTTTTTATTTCAGTTGGGTCTGTTGTAATGTCCCCCATTTCTTTTCTTATTTGGGTTATTTGTGTCCTCTCCTGTTTTTCTTTTGTCAGTCTGGCCAGTGGTTTGTCGATTTTGTTGATTCTTTCAAAGAACCAACTTTTGGTTTTGTTGATTCTTTTTATTGTTTTTCTGTTCTCTATTTCATTTATTTCTTCTCTGATCTTTACTATTTCCTTTCTTCCAGTGGTTGTGGACTTTTTTTGCTGTTCTCTTTCTATTTGTTTGAGTTCTGTAGTTAATGTTTTGATTTTGTCCGTTTCTTCTTTTTTGATATGTGCATCTATTGCTATAAATTGTCCCCTGAGGACTGCCTTTGCTGTGTCCCAAAGGTTTTGGTATGCTGTGTTTTCATTCTTGTTTGATTCTAGGAATTTTTTGATTCCATCTCTGATTTCTTCTATTACCCACTGATGTGTAAGCAGGGTATTATTCAGTTTCCATGTAGTTGTTTTTTTTTTCCTTGCTCTTTCTATTGTTAATTTCTACCTTGATGGCATTGTGGTCAGAGAAGACACTTTGAATTATCTCAACTTTTTGATCTTGTTGAGGCTTGCTCTGTGGCCTAAGATGTGGTCTATTCTGGAGAACGTTCCATGTGCATTGGAAAAGAATGTGTACTTTGCAGCAGTTGGATGGAGTGTTCTATGAGGTCTATGAGGTTGGCTGATTGTGCCCTTTAGGTCTTCTGTATCTTTGCTGAGTTTCTTCTTAGTTGTTCTGTCCTTTACTGAGAGTGGTGTGTTGAAGTCTCCTACTATTATTGTGGAACTGTCAATTTCTCATTTCAGTGTTGTTAAAGTTTGTTTTATGTATTTTGGAGCCCTGTCATTGGGTGCATAGATGTTTATTACGGTTATCTCTTCATGATGGATCATCCCCTTAATCATTATATAGCGTCTTTCTTTGCCTTTTATGGTAGATTTCATTTTAAAGTCTATTTTATCTGAGATTAGAATTGCCACTCCTGCTCTTTTTTGGTAGTTGTTAGCTTGGTATATTTTTTTCCAACCTTTGACTTTTAATAAATTCACATCTGTGTTTCTAAGGTGTGTCTCCTGTAGACAGCATATTGATGGATCCTGTTTTCTTATCCATTCTGTGACTCTCCGTCTCTTTATGGGTGCATTGAGTCCATTTACATTCAGTGTAATTATTGATAGTTGTGGGTTTGTTGCTGTCATTTTGTAGTGCTTTTTTTTTTGTGGTGTTGACGTTTTCTTTGTTCTTCTTACTCTCTTGTGCTGAGTTACTTTTGTTTGTGGATTTTTTTTTTCCATTCCTTTTGTTTTTGTAGGTTTTGTTTTTGCTGAGACTTTATGTTTTTCCTCTTTTTTTTATGAGTGTGTTTGTTAACTTTCTCTGTGGTTACCATAAATTTTACCCTTAACTTTCTAAGTTTCAAGCAGTCTACCATTACTTGGTATTGCCTTGCCTTCCTCTCCATTAGAAGATTCTATACCTATGCCTTCATTCTCTCTTTTATTGTTTTGATGTTGTTGTCATTTACTGATTAACTGCTCTGATTCCCTGTTGTATTTCTTTTGGTTTTGTGTAGTCCCCAGTTATGAGGATTTTTGTTTTCTTTATGTCGAGGTGTAATCCATACTGAAGGCTGTGGTCTTTGATCTGCATCAGTAAGTGCTTCAAGGTTGTGTTATCTGCATATCACAGGCTGTAAATGAGTCTTCCTCAATTCCTGATGCCTCATTCTTCTTCATACAATCCAGCTTCTTGCATTATTTTCCCAGCATACAGATTGAGTAAGTATGGTGAAATGATGCAACCCTGACATACGCCTTTCCTGATTTTAAACCACTATGTATCCCCTTGTTCTGTTCAAACAACTGCCTCATGATCTATGTACAGGTTCCTCATAAGTACAATTAAGTGCTCTGGTGTGGGGATATATGCCATTTAAACATGGCTGCACTATTGACAACTGCAGCCCCCACAGGCCTCTATGCTGCACAGCATGTTGAGACTTGTTCCCAACATGTTGAGACTTGTCCCCAACATGTTGAGATTGTCACGACTTGTTTTCCCAAACCTATTGTCCCTTTACTGATTGGCTTGTTTACCTGAATTCCTTCTCCCTTGCCCTTACCCAAAGCCCATTGTTCTGTTATTTGCTTCAGTGCTTGCTGTATTGACTATAAATAAACTCCTGGGACTGAAGCCTGGGTTGACTCTTCAGAGTGACCTTCCTGGCCACACTTCTCTGTAAGAGCTGTGTTTGGTTACTGTCTCTGCCATCCTGACAACCGTCGCTGCTGCGACAGATGGTGCCCCGTGTGAGGGGCTGCGACAGATGGTGTCCCGTGTGAGGGGCTGCGACATTCTGGAATTTCCATTTTTCACAATGTTATCCATAATTTGTTATGATCCACACAGTCAAGAGCCTTTGCATAGTCAATAAAACACAGATAATCATTTTTCTGGTATTCTCTGATATCACCCAAGATCCTCAGCAATGATATGCCTCATTCCATGTCTTCATCTTAATCCTGCTTGAATTTCTGGCAGTTCCTGACAATGTACTGCTGCAACTCCTTCTGAATTATCTTCAGCAAAATTTTACTTGTGTGTGATATTAGTGATATCGTTTGATAATTTATGCATTCTGGTGGATCACCTTTCTTTGGAACAACACAAATATGGATCTCTTCTGGTCAGTTGGCCAGGTAGCTGTCTTCCAAATTTCTTGGCATAGACAAGAGAGCACCTCCAGTGCTGCATCCATTTGTTGAAATATCTCAGTTGGTATTCTGTCAATTCCTTGAGCCTTGTTTTTCACCTGTGCCTTCAGTGCTGCAAGGACTTCTTCCTTGAATGCCATTGGTAGTTTATCACATGCTACTTCCTGAAATGGTTAAATGTCAACCGATTCTTTTTGTTGTAGTGTTATTCATAAGGTTTTCACTGGTCAATTTTTTTAGAAGTAGATTGCCAAGTTCTTCTTCCTAGTCTATCTTAGTCTGGAAGCTTCACTGAAGCCTGTTCACCATGAGTGACCTTGCTGATGTTTGAAATACCAGTGGCATAGCTTCCAGCTTACAGCAACACAAAAGCCACCACAGTAAGACAAACTGACAGATGAGTGGTGGGATTAATAACAATAACACTTGTGACATCTTCATTAAAAAGTACATCCTCTTTAGTTTTAATATGGTAAAAATGTGTGAAATTTTTTTTTCAGTCACAGTTATGCTCAGCTTTTACCTAACTTGTGATAAAAATGCTTGATAAAGCTTTTCACCATTTGGGCATCTATTTGGGGTCTTCTTCTCTGTCACTCCTTTATGCTGCAGTTGCATAGGCCTCTGCCCTTGCCCAGACCTCTTTTGAGCCACACTAGAGGTCAAAACATCAGAACATTCTAGAGAAACATACTGGTAACTAAAATGAGTGAAGAGGCAGACTAAGTGACCTGGTGAGTACACACCATCCAATGGAGGCAGCCTCTGCTAGATGTCTGCCAATCCCTTGAAGGGCCTCTATATTGTGAGATCGTCTGTATTTTTCAAGGGAGTCTTTTTTTTTTTTTTTTAATGTATCTGGTTCTGCGCCATCTTCATGATCATTGGTATGTTTGAGTTCATTGTTGTGGCTATTGTGTTAATCTATCTCACTGAGGGTTTTCCTCATTTTTGCCAGCCCTTCACTTTACCAAGCATGACGTCCTTTTCTAGCAATTGATCTTTCCTGATGATGTGTCCAAAGTAAGTGAGACAAAGTCTTGCCATCTTCACTTCTAAGAGGCATTCAGGTTGTATTTCTTCTAAGGCTGATTTGTGCCTTCTTCTGGCAGTCTGCTGTATATTTAATATTCTTTGCCAATACTGCAATTCAAATGAATTTATTCTTCTTTCTTTTTAGTTGCTCAGCTGTTACACGCATATGAGGCTATTGAAAAGACCATTGGGTCAGGCACAGCTTAGTTGTCAAAATGACATCTTTGTTTTTTAAAACTTTAAAAGATCTTTTGCACCAAATTTGTCCAGTGCAATACATCATTTGTTTTCTTGACTGCTGCTTCCATGGACATTGATTGTTGATCCAATTAGAATGAAATCATTGACAACTTCAATTTTTTCTCCATTTATCATGATGTTGTTTATTGGTCCAGTTGTGAGGGTCTTCACTGTCTTTATATTCAGGCATAATTCATACTTGCATCTATATAAAATTAAAATCACTTCTGTGTTTAAATCTTGTGACTCCCCATTGCCTAGGAGTAGGGTTCAATTTCTTTAATTTAGTGCTTTAGGTGTTCGATGCTGAATTCTCCATCATTAGACTCCCTACTCCCTCCCTGCCATGCCATACTATGCCTGCTGTGTGAGGGCATCATGCTAGATACCGTGTACACAATGGTGACCCAGGCATAGCTTCTTCCTTTAAGAAGCTCTCAGTCTCATTGGGAGACTGTCTTAGTCATCCAGTGCTGCTATAACAGAAATACAAGTGGATGGCTTTAACAAAGAGAAATTTACTCTCTCACAGTCTAGTAGGCTACAAGTCCAAATTCAAGGCATCGGTTCCAGAGGAAGGCTTTCTCTCTCTGTCAGCTCTGGGGGAAGGTCCTTGTCATCAATCTTCCCCTTGTCTAGGAACTTCTCCTCGCAGGAACCCTAGGTCCAACGGACACACTCTGCTCCTGGTGCTGCTTTCTTGGTGGTATGAGGTCCCCCTGTTTCTCTGCATGCTTCTCTCCTTTGTATCTCAAAAAAAGATTGGCTCCAGACACAACCCAGTCTTGTAGATTGAGTCCTGCCTCATTAACATAACTGCCATCTATCACACCTCATTAACACCATAGAGGTAGGATTTACAACACATAGGAAAATCACACCAGATGACAAAATGGACAATCACGGGATACTGGGAATCATGGTACAGATGACAGATACTTTCGGGGGACACAATTCAGCTCATGACAGAGACTAACTGGTACACAGACCTCAACACACACAGTTCCCATAACTCTTGTGGTGCCCTCCCATATACTACTACATAATAATTACAGATGTGTGTTTATGAGCTCCTTGAGGAAAGGGGTTCACTGCTTTGTGTTTGTTGAATGAATGAACAAATGTTATAAAAGTTAATAATAATTATAGTACACCTCTCTGCAGCTGGATTTTTCAGGTTTCATATATGTTTAAAATAAAACCTAGTCTGTTAAACGCCAAGTGACCAGAATTCACCACTGGATTTTTTTTGTTGTTGTTGTTGTTTTGCTTTTGCATTCAAACTTCAGGAAAAACTTTAAGACAAATGAAAGACCTACTACCACAACTGCTACTTCTACTGCTACTACCTCTAGGACTTCCTCTACTACAGCTTTGTATCAGGTTAGGTCCTATTTATTGTCTTAACATCCTACGCTTCCCAAATTGTGGGAGAGTTGATATTCCTTATGATCCTAAAGTATGAGTTATTTGAACAAGGATTGATAAACTGCCTCATGAAATTAAAAATAAAAGTTGAAAATGTTCAATAAATATTAAAAGGTTTTCTAAAGAAGCTTCTTTTTTTAAAAAAATCCAATTAATCAGAATTCTCTAATCTTGAATGCTGAAATGTACTGTTTTTGTGCTATGTTAACATCAGCACTTGCTTATTATAATGATCTCTCATATTTAAAACTAATTAATGAGGATGTTTCATTTAAGAATGGGTTGGATTTAGTTGTTTCTTGTTATACCGGTACCAGTTGTTGTCAAGTCAACTCTGACTCATGGTGACCCCATGCATGTCAGAGTAGAACTGTGCTCCATAGGGTTTTCAATGGCTGACTTCTTGGAAGTAGATGCCAGGCCTTTCTTCTGAGGTACCTCTGGGTGGACCTCCAACCTTTCACTTAGCAGTCGAGTGCATTAACTGTTTGCACCATCCAGGGACTCCGTTTTTTTTGTAGTGACATTTTTCTCCAAAACAAAGAATTTACCTACAATATACGTAATAACAGAATGTCCAAAGAAAAATCCTGGCAGATTTTTCAAAAGGAGCAGTATTTGTTACTTTTTTTTTCCGTTCTGGAATATTAAAATTAATATGATTCCCTGGTTCTGTGCCCCCTACCATCAAGTTACTTTAAATGAAATACAACATATAGAGACTTGTTCATAATTTCTTGATCTTTCGTTTATGGTGTCTCTAAGACGGGGAAACAAATGTTTTAAAGCTCAAGAGGCATACTTATAAAGAAAGAGGAAAAGGTAGAAATGTGTTGAGTAAACCCAGGTTGCCCCCAAGGCATTATTACTACAGCTTTCCAAAAGAGAAAGTAGTGCTTAAAGAAGTAATTCCCAATATTTCCCCCAGACTAAAACCTCGTAATTCGGGTAACTCTGAACTGAGACTCTTTGCATCTCATTTTCTCATTAGGTTTTATTACAGCCAACAAAACTTCCAGTGGGGAATTATTTCCCTTCTCCAGGGTAAACCAGAGTCCCATAAAGTCTGCGCAAACTAAAATAATGATATGGTTTTCACTAAGCTTTAGGGAGTAAAGTTAAAAAAAGAAACAAGAAAGGGGGGGGCATGAGGACCTTCTAATCTCTATGCTAGTCAAAATGTGGTTTTCCAGCAACCCCTCCCCCTTTGTTTTTTTTGTGTTTTTTTGCCTATGGGGAAAAAAAGAATAAAAACGAAAAGGCTACTAAGCTTGAAACTCCACTTAAAGTCATCAGATTTCTCTTTAAAGTTCTTTCGAAATACGAGTTACTTCCACAAGGAATGTGGACAAGTTAGTCCTAAACCCATGGGTGAGAAGGGAGCTGACGTAGTAAATAAGTGCTTTAAGAAGTAGTCATGGTATTGAGAAATGAGAGGCACTCCGTGCACCTAGGCCAGGGACGCTAACAGAAAAGCAGGTAGTTTGTGTTTAAACACAGAAGGTTGAAAAGCATTTTATTTCACATGGTTGTTAGGGGCCATGGAGTCATTTCCGGCTCAGCGAGCCTATGTGCAAAAGGACAAAGTGCTGAGTCTGTTGGTGCAGCCATTGCGTCAATCCATCTTGTTGAGGGTCTTCTACTTTTTTGTTGACTCTCTATTTTGTTTCACACCTTTATATTACGTCATCCATTTATAAAGGTTATTCAATGTTTATTATGTATCAGGCGTAAGACAGGTTCTCGCCCTCAAAGAACTTACGATTTAGTTGAAAAGCCAAAACTCATCATGATTTTAAAAGGTAAGCTATACAAGACAGAGTATAATTATTAAACCATGTGGGACAGATACTAAGTGACACAGGATGTCAGAGGAAAGGAAAGACGACTGAAGACTGAGGCTGTCAAAAGTATGTATTTTCAATAAAATCTTAGAATGATGCCAAATCAGAAAGTTGTTATAACTTGTGCTAACGTGTAATTTTAAAGCATTTAGGTAGTTCGTCATTGCTTTCCAACAAGTAGATGTTCGAAAGGACATATGGGGAGGAGTTGAAGCTGGCAGGAGACATGTCGTTATATTCTCCCTGGATTTGCTAATGGGGGATAAAGACACATTTCCTTGTGGGATAACAGACAGACATAAGAATTGGGCAGGTTTTGCATGGGGAATATGAGATTTAATGAACAAGAATACAGAACTCTGGCTGTGATTTTTGGTGTGAGTTTTTGTTTCTATTGAATTCTTCTTTTGCTAGGCGAGTCTTATGTTTTGGAAGTGGGACGGGCTTAAATAATTTTAACTTTTTAAAATTATTTTCCTTTTAAGGAAAATGGACTAGAGGTACAAGTCATATGTATTTTCAAGGCCATGAGAATTTTCTAACTCCGAAAAATGGTGGCGGGGCGGGGGGGGGGGGGGGGGGACACAGGACAACTTAGCGTCTTTCAAAATCGAGGGATCTGAACAGCAACTGATCTGTTGAAACCATGAAACTTCACGTATGCATTTGTACTTTTGGTCCTAAAATGCTCTTTAGAGTTTAGCAAAGTCCTGCTCTCTGTGTATTTCTTACCTTTGCAATGCAGGCAGTTTGAGCTAAATCAGATTTGTTGTAATGACGTTGAAATTGCTAAAATAGAGGCAGGTCTCATCCGGTGTTTCGAGTAACTTTAGGCAAAGTTGAGAGAATTGTAGTAAGCTTTTTTTTTTTTTTTTCTTCTCCATACTTGATTGCGTTCTGTGTCTTCCCAAGAAATGTCAGTTATTTCCCCAGATCTAAAAAGAGGGACTCTTTCATAACAGTTGTACAACCGGGCAAAAGAGCACACACTGTCGTGTTTCTTTAAGGGGGGGAAACCTGCAATAAAGTGAGATAATTAAATTTAGCCTTAGAAAAGTCTACTTTGAAACGTTCTAATCAAGACTTGCAGCTTTTCTAAAGTGTGCGTGTTTTATTCTTCAATTCTTCCTGGACCCGCTTTTGCATTTCTAATGAACGTGAACTGACAAAGCGTGAAAGTAGTCTAAGGAGTAAAACAAAGCCAGCAAGTATGTTCGAGTGTGCCAAGATTAATCAATATTCCAGAAACCTCAGGACTCCCCCTCCTTTCCCGTGGTGTTTTCCTTTTCCCCACTCCCCCTTGGCCCAGCACAGACTCCTCCCCTTTTCTTAAGTTGCCCTGATAGTAACTTGCAGTTTCCGAGCACATGCATATTGTCAGAGCTAGGCTGCTCTCTCACTGCGTTTAGTCACTCCGTGGTACCTGCTGGGGAATTCACCTTGTCATTTGCCTGGGGTTTCTTCAACCAGTTACAAAATCCGAAAAGGTAAGTGTAGCGTCCTCTATTCCTGCTGGGTTTAATTTCCCCTTCCATTTTTTTTTTTTTTTTTTTTTTTTTGCCAATGTATTATTTTGTTTCCCAGGCAGAGAAGTAGCGAGAGTAAAAGCTAGCCATTTTGGTAGATCAAGTCCCTGTTACTAATTTAATGTAGTCAGCATGTGGTGTCGAGTTATGTCGGGTCCTCTCTTAATTTGGAGTTGAGTAATTCAGGGTGAATTGGGGTCAGATTGTGGTTAGAGATCTCAAGAAGAATCAAGGCTGAGCTGATGTGTTTAAAAGTGACTGGTAAAGGAAATGAGAGAGAGCTTCATACAAATCTGTTCTCTCCCTTCCACCCTTCACGTCTCGCTAAGCTTTTAATCTGGTGTGAAGTCTTAAACAAGTTGGAGGTCTTATTATAACCGAGCACAACCTGTAATTTTACTTAAAAAGTCAAAACTGTTAAGACGAGTCCCTTTTTCTACACTTGGAGTTGCCAAACGCTTCCGAGGAGCCCGTGGGTTTCCAGTTACCTCCCCCCACGCACGCACACGCTGGCTGCTGGCGTTGCCGGATACACACGTCCACAGGCGCGCCTGCTTTTCACTCAGATTGATGAAGGGGAAGACTGTGAATTAGAAATCTTGTAAAGCAGCAGGAGGAATCCCCTGGCTTCTTCAGACGCTGATTTCCACTAAGGAAAAAGATTTGCTTAGATGTATTTGAATAACCTAAGAGCACTTTAAAGAAACTAGAAACCATGCCCTGTAATGTTCGGAATGAAAGTTGGATTCATCTCATCTGTTCTAGAAATCCACAATTCTAAAATACTTTGAAGTTAGCGGTAGAGTCCTCAGAAGACTCCAGCATATTTGCCATCAAGACAGATGCTACTATGTACTTCTACTTGTAATAAAAAATGAAAATGAATTATGATTTTTGATAATTTACATATGTACCCAAAGCACTATGGGGTCGCTATGAGTCAGAGTTGACTCCACGGCAACGCGTTTGGATTTTTTTTTTTTTTTTAACTCAAAGCACTTTGCTTATTTTGTGGAAAAAATTAAAAACTCACCCCGTAAAATAATCAAATGTATTTCCCATGTCTTCAGGGCACTTGTGTGTGTATAATTTAATTATCATAGTTGTTTTTAATGAAGAAAATAGACACTTTATTTTATATAATAGAAAGGCCTCAACTGCCAAATATCATAATACATTTTATTGACATGGTTATGCCTTCACCATGTATATAACATAAGTCATCAAGCAATTATTGAGCTCTTCCTGTGCGTTTACTTCAATTGGACATTCATTGCACGTCCAAGGCTGGGTTCTGGGGATACGCATAGGGGGTGCTCAGTCACACTCAGCTCTGGGAATGCATTTCATAGTTTTATTTTAAAAACAGAACGCAAGTTTCTGTTCATATATTCTGAATTTATGCACATTTCTCACACGTGGTCCAGTAAAATACGTACATTGTAGCCTTGAAACCTGACATTGCCACTTTCTAGTCCATGATTCCTGCTGAGATCATGCAATTTACCAACAACTTGCTTGATGTGGAGCAGCGTGAATTTCTCACCCCTACAGGCTGTAAAGCTCCTCTCTTTCTCTCCGTTTCTAGTTGTGTTCTCTAACACCAAAGAGGAGCTTTGACTTTCTGGGGGTGATTCCGAGACACTGAAATACAAAGAAGAGACCCTCCCAGAGCAGTAAAATATGACTAAAAGCAATGGAGAAGAGCCCAGGATCGGGGGAAGGATGGAGAGGTTGCAGAAAGGAGTCCGCAAACGCACGCTCTTGGCCAAGAAGAAAGTGCAGAACATCACAAAGGAGGATGTTAAAAATTACCTGTTTCGGAATGCTTTTGTGCTCCTCACTGTCACTGCTGTCATTGTGGGTAAGTCATTGGATCAAAAAAACAGAAATAACAAAACTGTATCTTGTTTCTCTGGGGCATCTGGCTGCCTGACAACATTATCAGATGGACTGATTGTGGGAATTCAGTTTTCTTTTTCAACAGTGACAGTTTGTTGGCATGTTTGCAGCAGTATGTGGTAAACAAGTGGGAATCTGAAAGAAGCATCATTAGGCATTATGCAAATCAATTGATTGTGTGGAGAAGAGAAATAAATGTTTTTTCTATCTTATCTAAGGACAAAAGAAAGAATGATAATTTAATCATTAGGAGTGAGCAGTTAAATGACAACAAGAAAGCTTGCTAGATGTAGCCAAAATGTAATGATTATACATACAATGTCGCTGTCACCTGAAACTAATTTATACAATAAATACGCTCAAAATGAGATACTCTGCGGAAGCCTTTTATAGTTTTATTGGAGGAGGGTGGACAAATTTAAAAAACAGAACACAAGTTTCTGTTCCTATATTCTGAATTTATGCACATTACCTAATATTAATGAAATCCTAACTGGTGCGGACTTGAAGCTGAGTATCAACACTTAGAGAGGCTGAATCTTTTATGTGTTTGCACTTTCTCACCCAATACCTGGAAAGGTGAATTGGAAAAAATGTTGACCCAGTTCTCTTTCATTCATTGCATTGCAAAGCCTGCCATAAACAACTGTACCCTTTCTGAAGCATCGCTGACGGCAATCTGCACTAATAAAACATTCTTATTTTGTTTGGCTTATTGGTATCTGAAGTTATTTACTACCTGCAGGTGGCATTGATCCTACTTTAAAAGATTGCTGGAAAAAACAACTTACTTGGAATTTTTGACCAAACCAATATAGAAATCCTTAGGTTGGTAAACATGTAAGTCAATGCCATTTGTAAAAACTGCTCTAACTGAAATTTCTACCAATTTGCCTTAAAAAGGCATTTGTGTAGCTTTAATCTCAACCTTTGAGTTTTCCAAGATCTCTGTCGACTATAAAGAGGTAGTGACTTGAAAAAAAATCAAGATTTATAATTATATATAATATAAAAATTTCCATGTAGCATGGAAATATAATTATAACTTTGCCCCCCCCCAAAAAAAAAAAGGATTCTTAATTTGCAAATGAATAGAAATACATCAGGAAAGTGTAGGTCATCGCAAGACTTCAGATATAGCCATTTCAACATCTTTGGCTCCTTTTAGTAACTATTGGTGATTAATGAGGATTCATTAATTTTAGGGATGTTCAAAGAGAAAATGTCCTGATGGACCCAGAGAAGTTATTGCTTTCTTAAATAGGTTCCCAGGTTTGAATATATTCCTGGAAGAAGTATTTCAGGGCTATGCCATTGTCCTTGAAGTCAATGCAAAATGCATATACTCATGTCTTAGTTATCTAGTCCTGCTATACGAGAAATACCACAAGTGGATGGCTTGAACAAAGAGAAATTTATTCTCTCACAGTCTAGAAGGCTACAAGCCCAAATTTAAGGCGTCAGCTCCAGGGGAAGGCTTTCTCTGTCAGCTCTGGAGGAAGGTCCTTGTTCTCTCACAGTCTAGAAGGCTACAAGTCCAAATTTAAGGCGTCAGCTCCAGGGGAAGGCTTTCTCTGTCAGCTCTGGAGGAAGGTCCTTGTTCTCTCACAGTCTAGAAGGCTACAAGTCCAAATTTAAGGCGTCAGCTCCAGGGGAAGGCTTTCTCTGTCAGCTCTGGAGGAAGGTCCTTGTGATCGATCTTCCCCAGACTAGGAGCTTCTCCACGCAGGAACCCAAGGTCCAAAGGACACGCTTTGCTCCCAGCACTGCTTTCTTGGTGGTATGAGGTCCCCCTCACCCCCCACCCCCAGTCTTGTAAGATAAAAGGTGGTGCAGGCCACGCCCTAGGGAAACTCCCTTTACACTGGATCAGGGATGCGACCTTAGTAAGGGTGTTATAATCCCACTCTAATCCTCTTTAACACAAAATTACAATCACGAAAATGGAAGATAACCACACAATACTGGGAATCATGGCCTAACCAAGTTCACAGATTTGGGGAGGACACAATTCAATCCATGATAACTCACCTCATTTTTTGCTTTGAATCAGTCACTGCAACCCAAGCAATACATAATCATATAGCAAACATTTATATAGTCTTACTATACCAGCTACTCTCTAGATGTTTTGCATATATAGAAAAACCTGCAAAAGCCAGAACTTGTGTAAGGCGGAAACCTGTCAGAGAAGGAAAACTCAAATATTTTCCACTAATAGAGAGCGATAGGAAAGTGGTTAAGACCACACCCTGTCAAAGGCAGAAAACTTGCAAGACCCAGAAAAGCAAGACAGTCCCATCAAGTCATCAAGTTCCAGCTCTCACAGGTTTCACTGTATTAGCTCACTTAATTTTCAACAAGCCTATGAAATGAGTAGGTAGGTACAATTACTAAGCTCCTCTTCATTTTGCAGGTAACAGCATGGAGAGATCAAGCAACTTGCCCAAAGTCACACAGCTAGTAAGTGCTAGAGCTGAAAGTCAAACCCAGGCTGTCTAGCATCAGAGGCCATGCTCTTAACCACTTTCCTACCCTTCCTTTCTTCTCTGCTGACTAGTTGATATCTTGTGAGAGATGCCAGGAGGAGAAATGCTGCTATGTCTTGGGGGAGGCCAATTAACGAGCAGTGCTAGATGTAGTCACATAGCATTATCATTTTACTATCTGATTTACCCAATTAAACTCAGCAGAAAACTTACAATTCTCCTACAAATGATTAAGCCACAGCCCTGGCATTCATTTAACAAATGCAATTTATTCATTTTTCAATCCCAGATGCATAATAGTAGAGTTCAGTAATACTGGAGTATGTTGAGAAAAGTTGAAGAAAAGCCTGTTCCAAGTGATGGAAAATAATGAACCCTGAACATGGAAAGCAGATTGATGGAGAAGGTCCTAAGTGATTAGTACAAAGAAATAACATCTCTAATAAAAGGAAGAGAATGCCAGAATTTAAGAGTCCACTTTTTCCAGGAATTCTGAGATCGTTTCCTAACCCAGTGAGGCTTTTCCTCAGATTTGTGAGAACTGCAGTAAGAGTTGGCTGAGCTGGGGTAGATAAATTGGCTGGAAGCCCTTGTGGTTGGCTTTACTGATGGAAACTGAGGAGGGAGAAGCAACCAGAAGAAGGCACTAACAAAGAAACAACTAAAAAGAGCTCATTGACAGTCAGGGAGACCACTGAGGCTACACCAAAGACTCGGAATAGCAAACAGACAACTTAGTAGCAAACAGATTTAGGAGAAAAGGAAGAGGCCAGTCAGCTATCTTTGGTGCATCTTCCATTGAGGGCCCAGTGGAAACGAAGTTTCCATTTAACTTACCTCAGTAGATAGCATGTCTACATCAGCCTCCCAAAATACTAGGGATACCATGTCTGGACATCAACTCTTTACTTGCTACAGCAAGGGGTAGGGGGAGGGAATGGTAAAGATGCTAGCAAAGAGGGAAAAAACAAAACAAAACAGACTAAACAAAAAATTCACCCCGATAATAGGTTTTTTCAGCCTTTTTTTCACTAGGAACAATTGAAAGCCAAGAATTTTTTTTTCCCTCTCTTTGTTCCTAGTGGAAAAAAGGCTGAAAAAACCTGTTATCGGGGTGAATTTTTTGTTTAGTCTGTTTTGTTTTGTCTTTTGGAAATAAAATGAATGTGCCTTTAACACATGGACGTGGAACTAGAAAAATATTATGGGGAGGGGTAGAGATATGTGAATCCGCATCTTCAGAATACAGTAGAGACTTGTAAATATCTCAGTACCACTTTTACAAGACACAGACTTGTGCAATTTGATGTCTTTTCTAAGAAAGCCATTTCTAATGTCATTTTTAAGCAATGTCAAAGACTAAATGTGCCATGCTATGACAAAAGTAACAGGAGCACGTTAGCAACCCGAGAAAAAGCAGTGCCAAGCATTAGGTCTCTTTAAGTGAGTGCATTATTAAAGTATTAAAGAAAGTATCTTCCAGGGCAATTGCAGGTGTCTGTCTGACAAAAACCACACTGAGGAGAAAAGTGGTTACTGTCTGTCTTCCTCCAGGAAGCACTTTCTCTTTTCATACTGTGGTAAGTTGCGTAATGGTGACCTCAGACATCTCACCAAAAGAAAGAGAAAGACCTTTGTCATGACCAAGTCATAGAATACCGACTCTTTCCATGTCCAGGGAACGAATCACACAATAGAACTGATATCTCAGGCCACAGAATTATAAAGAAATGGGTCATAAGATTAACTTCAAGGTCGGGAATCTGTAAATAGAATTGCATGGAATCGGATGGTGGTTTTACCTGGAGGAGTTCACGAACACCCTAGCACCTTTCTCTGCTGTTGGTCTTGCCACAAAAAAAAAAATTACATTTAGGTTGTCATTTTTATGGATTTGAAATTGGTGATTTCTCAGGAAAGAAAATGTACTAACCAAATTTTTAGAAAGCATTTGTCCCAGCCCCCTCAGGTGTACTCTTTGGCAGTAAATTTAAATTGCACTGAAATTCAATGCAATTCTATATTTCTGGAAGGATATAAAAGAAACTGGTCACCGTGGCTTCTTCTTGGGTTAGAAGCTGGATGTCTGAGAAATGAGGTGGATAGAATATTATTTCCCTCTGAACAATTTTTTGTAGTTTGAATTTTTTTTACTACATTTATATATTATTTACTATTATAATCTGTTGTCCACTAAATAAATAAGTTATTTACTTTTTAAAAAAAAACGTTCAATACTATTTATCATCTTAACAAATACTGAGTGTTGTGTGCCTGGCCCTGTGCTATGCAATAGGAATTTCCTGCCCTTAGGTTGTTTAGTGAGAGAGAGAGAGGAAATCTAAGATGACAAAAGGAGATACAAGGTTCAGAGATAGCAAAGGAGAAATCTGCAGTTAACTCTAAAAATCTTCTTAAATGAGATCATACTGTGCATAGTGTTCTGTATAACACGGCATCTTTCTGTGTTTGGTACTTTGGAGGGTCCAAGTTCTTATTAACAGCTGCATTGGGAGCCCTATGCGTGCCATTATGGGTTCATATATGCCAGCTGTATTATTTAATAACTGGATGATCCTAAGGAAGGCATTTAACAGTTCTGAGCCTCGGTTTCCTTATCTTATCTTCATATCAATAATATATCGCTAACTATAATAGCTAACACAAAGTGTGTATTCTGTGCCAAGCACTGTTTTAAGAGCTGTAAGTGTATCGACTTCATTTAATCCTCATAACAACCCAGGAAGGGAAATATTTCATTATTCCCATTTTACAGATGAAGAAACTGAAGTTCAGATACTTAATTATACTGCTGATGCATATTGAGTGGGATTCAGATTCTTCATTCTGTCTCCATTCTGACTCCGAGCTCATACTCTTACCCACCACACTCTTCTAAGTGTTGGACCCTGCCCCTAGGGACTACCCATTCTGGTTTTATTGCAACGATTAGCTAAGCATCTGCACTGAAGCATCAACAGTAGGAATGGAAAGGAGAGGCTGAATTGGAAGCTCTTTAGAAGGTCACTCTTGAGGCTTGGTGACTGATTGAATGTCAGAGTTGACAGAGGGCAGACTGCAGGCTGATGCCCCAATTTCTGGCCCAGATGCTGAGCGGTTGATGGTGCTACCGGGAAAAGTAGAATACAGGACAAAGATTGGGGTGCTGAAAATAAGTTCAGTTTCAGACATACTGCATTTGAAATGCCGAATGCCACTGTGGTGGAGATACAGTGAAAGAGGCCTCACCATAAATAGATGTTTGGAAGGTATGCCTACAACCTCCAGACTGAAAAAGGACAGGTAATGTCTTTGAATGTTGAATGAGTAATGATCAGTGAATCAGGTTATCCTACTGCATAAGCTACTCTCCAATGACAGTGTTAACGTAGGGCCCGAGTCTGTGTACCTGAAAGCAGTCATCTTTCAGAAATGACACAGTGATATTCTATGCCTCAGACATTTACCCTATACCTGAGTCAATTAGTTCAGCCCAACAGGTTAATCAGTATGATTTACTATCAGCTGCTGGACTGAACTGTTAGAGGGGCCAAACTAGCCACCTGCTTGAATTAGAGTGGGCACCATCTGACAGCACCATACTGCTATCATCTCAGTTTACAGAACCTTCTGACAGAGGGATGTTGCCTGAGACGTTGTTGTTTTTGTTAGATGCTGTAGAGTCGACTTCAACTCACAGCAACCCCATATGACAGAATAGAACTGCCCCATAGGGTTTTCTAGGCTGTAATCTTTAGGGAAGCAGCTCACCAGGTACTTCTCCGGCAGAGCTGCTTGATGGGTTTGTACCACCAACCTTTTGGTTAGCAGTTGAGTGCTTAACCGTTGTGCCAACTAGGCTCCCTGGCATAGAGGTTGAACAATAGGAATCCATAAAATGGTGGATGGATTTCTGGGTTCAGATTTATGGTTCTTTTAACACATCCTGGAAATGAGAGAGGAGAGAGTGAGCTTCTGGAACATGGGGAAACGGTGGCGTCTGAGGTGGTGCCGTCAGGGCAGAGGATTGGGAGGGAGGGTTAGTTAGGCCTTTGGGGCTGAGAAGCAGTGGATTTGCAGAAGCGACCCAGGCATAGAGTATAAGGACTAGAGTCTGATTTTCCTGTTTCATCTTCCTCCCCCAGGAAGCAAAAATATACAGAAAACTTGTCAAGGCCAGGGATGACAAATCCCTGACATATGTGCCCATGGCCCTCTCTCCCACTTTCTCAATAACATTCCCAGGAGCTGCCTCCTATCACGGGAGTATAGTCAATTCAGTGTCGTGTAGTGGATCAGAGCTCTGGGTTCCAGAGTCAGACGGTCTGGGTTTATGTCCCAGTCTGAAAGCAACCTCTGTTTCTTCATGTTTGAAATAAAATAATCATAAAACCTCTCTGCTAGATTTATATGCCAGCTCTGCCACTTACAAGCCCTGTAACCTTAAATAATTTCCTTAAGTGCTCAGGAGGTCAAGTGTCCATAGAGACTGTAAGTACCTCGACTTTTGTATGACATCTTTGTTGTGGCATCTAGCCCATGCCAAGTAGTAAACACTGACTGCATTATGCTGACCTGGAGAGACACAGAGACCCAGGGATGAGGCAGGGGAAAGAAGATCGCCTCGTTTAGGCTTAAGAGAAGTAAGTGGCTTCTGTTTCTTTGTCTGGAGAAGAGAGCCAAGAGAGTTGTAGCAAGAGACTTAATAGTTGTAAAGGGCTCTGAGAGGCAGAGATGAAAGCCTGAGAGTAAGTGATAGCATCATTTTCTGTCCGTTACCTACCTGGGCTTCTGAGCTGAACCAAAAAGTAATCCCCAAATAGCTGTTATCATACTATAGACTATTCGATGGAGGACAAGTGTGAAGTTGCAGAGAAAATATTTTTAATGTTTGTTCATGCCACTCAGGCCAGTCTGAGGGTTCTCTATCTCCCTGGTTTCTACTCCTTTTTGCCAGCATTTTGGTGTCAGTTGTTAGTTACTATTGAGTTGATGCTGACTCTTGGCAGCCCTATGTGTGCAGAGAGTAGAATTGCTCCACAGGGTTTTCAAGGCTGTGCCTTTTCAGAAGCAGATCACCAGGCCTGTCTTTAGAGATGCCTCTGGGTAGGTTTGAACTGCTAACGTTTTGGCCAAGAGTAAAGTGCTTAACCATTTGTGCCACCCAGGACAACTGTTTTGGTGTCTACTGCCCATTAACTGCCACCCCCATTAGAGTGGAGGAAGGAAGGACAGGGTTCTGGAAAGTAGAGTAAAAATGTTGCTGATTTCCAACAGAGTTGGTAAAGGTTATTACGAGGTAGGGAGTAGAAAGCTTTATGTCGTCCTAAGATTATCTCTAGGTTTTGTTTTGCTTTATTTTCTTCCTGTTAATGGTGATAGTTGAGAAAACTGAGTAGGCAATTTCAAATTTGCTTCTTTTTCAAGTAAGTAATCAAATAAGTGGGTGTGTTTAGAACAATTACTTGCAATAATGATACCTTCCATTTTTGTGGTGTTACAGTTTACAAAACACTTTCCCATTACACTCTCTGTAGCAACGTAAGCCCATGGCCAGTTCATCCTGCTTCTGATTAATATCTACAAATGTCTGGAATGCAGCTTAGACAGTGCTAGAAGTCTACAGGTCCTGGGTTACAGACCTGGCTCTACCATCAACTAACATGCTTTCTGATTTTGGACAAATCCCTGGGTCTCACATTTCCTCATCAGCAAAGTGAGTTTGGACTAATGTCTGCTTCCAACTCCAAAATTCTATAATTTTTAGTCTAGTTTTGCCTTCCTCTAAAAAGCATCAGAATATGTAGACTGGTATACGCAAGTGTTTCCTTAACCTTTCCAGTCCATGACACTGTAAAATTCCTATACTGATGATCTCCCAACCCATTCCACCAAGGCTATCCAGTCTAACAACCAGCCACCTTCTCTTCCCTTGAGGTCTCCTGTTGCCATCAAGTCAATCCCACCTCACAGTGACCCTATAGGACAGAGCAGAACTGCCCCACAGGTTTTCCAAGGCTGTAAATCTTTATGAAGCAGACTGCCATATCTTTCTCCCGCAGAGAAGCTGGTAGGTTTTAACCACCTATGTTTCAAGTTAGCAGCCAAGTGCTTAATCACTGTGCCACCAGAGGGCCCTTAAATGTCTAATGATCAGTGTATGAGGACCCAGTGGAGCATACCTCTTTCAGGAGTTATTTTTCCTCTTCGGTCTTCTCCCAACCTGTTGCCGTGGAGTCAGTTCTGACTCCCAATCTCTCATAAATCAGAGGGAAAAAAATTGTGGGCCTTTGTTTTTGTATTTGTTATTGGGACGGATTACCCAATAAACAAAGTATGCACCAGCTTAATTGTGCTTACTTACTAATCTGTAGTGCACAATTTCATATTAGTAAGCACAATTAAGCTCGTGCGTACCTTGCTTACTGTAAGCCAGTGCATATGGTGCTTACTGATTAATCCGCCCCTGAATAAACAAGACTGTGAAGAGCCTGCACTGTTTGGAGGAGGCAGCCAGAGTTTAAGCACCATCCTTTCCAAGTCGTACATGCCAGGTGCTAGAGTACTTGCTATTTATGGAACACTAGGATGCTATCATTCATTAAGTATTTGGGCTGCAGCTAGGTCAGCTGTATCATTGTCACTTTGCATTATCAGATGAGGAAACACACAGAGCACTTCAGGGCAAAAGTTTAGCCACTGTATTCACCATGTACAAAAATTATAGTTCTGCTTCAGTGCTAGAAAAATTGCTCAGAATTTATTTTCAAAGACAAGCCTCCTCATATCTCTATCACCAATCAAGAGATGTGCTCAAGTGGTTTTGAAACCAAAAAGGACAAGAATGAAAACCCAAAAATTCGATAAAGGAAGATATAGTCTGGATGAATGTTTAAGACAAGGGAGAAAAAAGCACTCTTTTTTTCCTCTGTTTCATATCAAGGATTTGAGGTAAATTTAGGAGCATCGAGTTGAAAGGCACACTAAGGTTTGAATTTCAAGACTGAGCTCCTGTCTCCAGGGAAGGCACTCATTCTTGTTCCCAAAGAGACTTCTCCAGTTCACCAACAATGACTCCAGGCCGCTAACTGCTGCTGCTGTCCAGAGAGAAGACAATGGTCTGTTAGTGAGAGACTTTGTATTCAGAGCCTTGTAAGAGGAGGCTCATTTATCCCTAATGAGAGGAGGGATGGACAGTTGCTGCCGATTCACCCTGAAAAGATGTCACCTGCTTTTAAACACATTGCATCACTTGAAACTCCATCTTTAAAGCAAGTAAGGCAAAACCTCAGGGCCACATGTGCTTCACTGGTCACATGCCGTTGTTATTAGCTGGCTGATGAATGTGAAGAAAAAGACATCAGGAAGTAAATGATGAGTCTGTTAGGAGACTGCTTATGATCAATGGAATCACCTTTTTAAGATTTTTTTTTATGTTTTGTCTTTTTAAATTTGCTTTTTTAAAGCAAACAAAGTACCCTTGTAAAACAAAGTTGAGATTCAGTAAACTTCCTGGGGTTTTGCAAGTCTTAGTATTACAATGTTGTTAGTATTAGTAGTACAATGTTGTAGTATTACAATGTTAGGTGCCGTCAAGCGGGCTCCAACTCATAGTGACCCCATGTACAACTGAATGAAACACTGCCCGGTCCTGTGCCATCCTCACAGTCATTGCTATGCTTGAGCCCATTGTTGCAGCCACTGTTGAGGGTCTTCCCCTTTTTCCATGACCCTCTACTTTACCAGGCATGATGTTCTTCTCCAGGGACTGGTCCCTCCTGATAACATGTCCAAAGTATGTGTGATGAAGTCTCGCCATCCTCGCTTCTAAGGAGCATTCTGGCTGTACTTCTTCCAAGACTGATTTGTTCATTCTTCTGGCAGTCCATGATATATTCAATATTCTTCACCAACACCATAATTCAAAGGCATCATTTCTTCGGTCTTCCTTATTCGTTGTCCAGACTTTACATGCACATGAGGTGACTGAAGATACCATAGATTGGGTCAGGAGCACCTTAGTCCTTAAAGTGAAATCTTTGCTTTCTAACACTTTAAAGAGGTCTTTTGAAGCAGATTTGCCCAATGCATTACGTCGTTTGATTTCTTGACTGCTGCTTCCATGGGCATTGATTGTGGATCCAAGTAAAATGAAATCCTTGACAGCTTCAATATTTTCTCTGTTTATCATGATGTTGTTTACTGGTCTAATTGTGAGGAATTTTGTTTTCTGTATGTTGTGGTGTAATCCATATCGAAGGCCATGGTCTTTGATGTTCATCAGTAAGTGCTTCAAGTCCTCTTCACTTTCAACAAGTAAGGATGTGTCGTCTGAATATCGCAGGTTGTTAATGAGTCTTCCTCCAATCCTAATGCTGCCTACTTCTTCATATAGTCCAGCTTCTCGAATTATTTGCTCAGCATATAGATTGAATAACTATGGTAAAATGATACAACCCTGATGGACACCGCTGGTCCATCAGTGGTGGCTTACATGTTGCTGCGGTGCTGGAAGCTGTGCCACCAGTATATCAAATACCATCAGTATTGCCCATAGTGGACAGGTTTCAGTGGAGCTTCCAGTCCAAGACAGACTAGGAAGAAGGACCTGGTGATCTACTTTTAAAAAAATTGGCCAATGAAAACCTTTTGAATAGCAGCAGAACATTGTCTAATATTGTGCCAGAAGATAAGCCTCTCAGGTTGGAAGGCACTCAAGGGGAAGAGCTGCCTCCTCAAAGTAGAGTCAACCGTAATGACATGGTTGGAGTAAAGTTTTCAGGACCTTCATTTGCTGATGAGGCACAACTCAAAATGAGAAGAAACAGCTGCAAACATCCATTAAGGGAATGTAGACAGTATGAATCTAGGAAAATTGGAGGTTGTCAAAGATGAAATGGAACACTTGAAGATAGATATCCTAGGCATTAGTGAGCTGAAATGGACTGGTATTGGTCATTTTGAATCAGACAATCATATGGTCTACTATGCCAGGAATGACAAATTGAAGAGGAGTGGAATCATGTTAATTGTCAAAAAGAACATTTCAGGATGTATCCCGGAGTACAACGCTGTTAGTGACAGGATAATATCCATACGCCTACAAGGAAGACCAGTTAATATGGCTGTTCAAATTTACAGACCCACCACTAATGCCAAAGATGAGGAAATTGAAGATTTTTACCAACTTCTGCAGTCTATCAAACATTCTACCAAGATGCATTGATAATTACTGGTGACTGGAATGTGAAAGTTAGAAACAAAGAGGATCAGTAGTTGGAAAGTATGGTCTTGGTGATAGAAAGGATGCCAGAGATCGCATGATAGAATTTTGCAAGACCAACTACCTTTTCATTGCAAATACCTTTTCTCAGCAACATAAACTGCATCTGTACACATGGATCTCGACAGATGGGATACACAGAAATCAAACTGACTGTGTCTGTGGAAAGAGACAATGGAAAAGTTCAATATCATCCTTCAGAACAAGGCCAGGGGCAGACTGCAGAATAGCCCATCAATTGCTCATACACAAATTCAAGTTGAAGCTGAAGAAAGTTAAAACAAGTCCACGAGAGCCAAAGTACAACCTTGAGTATATCCCACTTGAGTTTGGAGACCACTTCAAGAGTAGATTTGATGCACTGAACACTAACGAGTGAAGACCAGACAAGCTGTGGGATGTCATCAAGGACATCATATATGAAGACAGCAAAAAGTCATTAAAAAGACAGGAAAGAAAGAAAAGATCAAAATGGATTTCAGAAATGACTATGAAACTTGCTCTTGAACATAGAATAGCTAAAGCAAATGGAAGAAATGATGAAGTATTGCAATGCTTTACACGATACGACTGATGATAAAGAACATGTTACCTTTGCCGAGTGGTTTTGTTGTTGTTGTTAGCTGCCGTAGCGTCTGCCCCCAGCTCATGGGGTCCCCATGCACAATGAAACAAAATGCTGCCTGGTCCTGCATGGATTGGTTGTGGATCAGACCACTGTAATCCGTAGGGTTTTCAATGGCTAATTTTCAGAAGAGGATCATTAAAGCTTTCTCCCTAGTCCGTCTTTACCTGGAATCTCCACTGAAACCTGTTCAGCATCGGAGCAACACACAGGCCTCCACAGACAGATGGGGGTGGTTATGCATGAGACGTATTGGCCTGTAGTTGAACATGGGTCTCCCACATGGAAGTGAGAATTTTACCACCGAACCACCAATGCCTCATGCTAAGTGGTTTACAATGTGAGTTTTCAGCTTTGGTATACTTGTAACTCCAAGGACTAATTGGTCAAAGCAGCACGAGTTTATAATGACTGAGTGTTCAAATTCACTTCCTTGTCTCCAGAAAAAAAGAGAGAACTATTTGGTCTGAAAGTGATCCACTCAATATAAATCTGACCACAACTAGTGAGTTTCCTCTCTGTGGCACAAATTAAAGTAAATTTGCTGTTGAAGCAAATGAAAGCAGGATTGAGGAGAAACCAGCCCCGACCCAAAACGACCTTTTAGAAAGATCTTAGCAACCAGCAGAAATGATATAGAATAGAATTCAGTAAGATACAAAAAGTTGTGGACATTTTTCTATTTTGCTTGTTTATTTTGTAATTTTACTAATGGAGTAAGTAGGTGTACACAGTCCAAAAATCAAAAGGAAATAAAATGAAAAGTATTCCACCCATCTGTCCAGGGATTTAGTTTATCTTGTTATCAATTTCTTATGTGCCCTTAGAATTATTTTATAAGTATAAAAATAAATATCTATTTTTTGCCCTTTAGTATCCAAATGGTAGCATCATATACTTTGCTTTTTTCACCTTAGATATCATTTCTTATTAGCACATAAAGAGAGTCTTCATTCTCTCTTAGGGCTGCGATGTAAGACTGCCTCATCATTTATATAAGCCAGTTGTCTACGGATAGACATTTAGGTTGTTTCCAACTTTTAGACATAAAAAAATGATATATGAATAATCTTACACAGAACTTATTTTACTCAGGTACAATTTATCCTATGATATATCACTAGAAGTCAAATTACTAAATCTAAGGGTACATTCATTTGAAAGTTTAATAAATATTGCTAAAATGTCCCTTGTAAAAGTTGTATTAATATACTCTCCCAAATTACAGGATTTATAGAAGAGTTAGCCATGTGGCTGCCAGATATAAAGACGATTGGACTTTGCAGTTTGTGTGGGCTGGCTAGACAGATAAACTTAGGAAAGCAAAAGAAAAAATGCAATTTCAGGATAGAATCAAGTAGATGCAGGCCTTCCACTTCTCTGCTTCAAAAGCACGGATTTAATTCAGATAAGATACCCAAAGATTTTATTTGTACAGTACATTCAACTGTTTGAAGCGCTTTCACATCTCGTATCATATACAATCTTCACAACAAACTGTAAAAGAGATGGAACAGGGTTTGAGGTTTTATTAGTCTCACCCCCAATTTAATAGACGAAGTTTAGAAACGGAAACATTGAGGGACTTTTCAAGGACACTTGTAAATAAGAAGTAGCCAGAAATACGACTATAGAATTCAGGACTTCTGGCTCCCAATCTAGCCCTGGCTCTTTCAGGTACAGTCTTGGACAGAGCTACCTGTCCTTAAGTAATTGCCCGGAACGCTAGTGCTGATAACCTGAACACTTCAACACAAAAGACCGCTAGACTCTAGAGTAAAATATAAAATCAGGAAATAGGGGTCAGCTTTGGTATCTGTACTACACAGAGACGTGTAGGACAGCAAAATAGAAGCTCTGAAAGAACAGAAGAGGGAATAGATGGAAATGGGCACCCTTGCTGTACATGAGCATATAAGCAAAAGGCACAATTTTAAATACAGGAAATTTTTTAATATATTTCATTTCCAGTTCCTACTCATTCATCCTTTCTTTTTTTAAAGAAAAGAAAGCAAGAGGTTCTGATGACCTGGGTTGCTGTTTTTAGAATGGAAGAGGATTTGTCAAAATGACAGTGGTTCAAATATCTAAAAGACCTAAAGGATTATTTGTAAATTAAATGGCCACTTCTTGTAACTCTTGTTAGCGGAGTTTTAGGAAGAAAGCACCAGGCTTCTCAGAACTCCAGAGTTCTTCTGATGCAGTTGTACTTGGGGTCACACACCTTGTGGTCTTGGGTCTGTGCTTGCACCCTGCTTACTTGGTCAGTCTTTCAGGGTTGCTTCATCTAGGCGCTACTGGTAGAATAAGGCTGGAGCAGGTATTTCCCACTTCCAGCGACAGGAAATACCAAAGGAGAAAAGAATGAGCCAAGCCAGGGCCCAAATCTCTGAGGGATGTGGGAACAGGGAATGGGGGAGGGCCGAGGTAGCCTCAAACACAGTAGCTTCTCACCAGGAAAAGCCTGGAAGTTTGGGCTGAAACAAAAGACCAAGGACTGGACAGATAGACTCCTTAGACAGGTTAGTACACTGTTACGCCTATGCCCTCTTTATAAAAATAAGCAAGTGGAGTTTTACGTCCACCAGTTTTGTCACGCTGGCCTGAGACAGGCATATGAGTTGTCCAAATTATACCATAGTCTGGCCAAGTCCTGAAATGGAAACTTTTATTCAATCTCTCAAATAATCACGGTTATTTATTGCATACCTGCCATAATAAGTGTAATGGCCAAGTTAATAAAGCATTTTTGAGCCATTAAGTGCCCTCATATACTTTATCAAGGAGTTTGGAATTGATTGGGAGGTACAAGATGAGTTCATAGAGCACTGAGACTTCATTGCTTTTGGTTTACATGGTCCTTATAGACTCAGCACATTTAGCTGAGACTATTAGAGTTCAAGAGGATCTTAGGTACTGCCCGTTCCAATCCATCCTCCTGTTGTGCAAAAAAAAAATGAAGCTGAAAGAGATTATGTGATTTGAAGATATGGGCTCTGGAGACAGGCAGATCTAAGGGTAAAACCTCATTCTACTACATCACCAACTGCCATGTAACCTTGGACAAATAGCTTATTCTTTCTAGGGCTTAGTCATCTCATCGACGAGATGGTGATATTAACTCTTGTAGATTTGATGTGAAGAGTAAATCATACAAATAAAGTATCTACCAGCATAGCTTACTGGCAGTATCGGGCCCAGAATGGGGCCATTGATGGCTCAGTGGTAGTAGAATTCTCGCCTTCCATGCAGGAGACACAAGTTTGACTCCCAACCAATGCATCTCACATACAGACATTACCCTGTCAGTGGAGGTTTGCACTGTTGCCATGATGCTGAACAAGTTTCAGCAGAGCTTCCAGACTAAGATGGACTAGGAAAATCAGCCAGTGAAAACCCCCTGGATCACAAGGGTCCAATCTGCAGCTCATCGTGGGGATGGCGCAGGACCAGGCAGCATTTGGTTCCGTTGTGCACAGGGTTGCCATGAATTGGGGCCAAATCCACAGTAGCTACCATCATCAAGCCCAGAACCTTCATCTCTGACTCTCAGTCCATAATCTTTTTACAGTATCACACTTCCTCTTCCCTCATGCCCAAAACCTACCTCATGAAAGAATTAGGAATCAGCAGCTATCACTCCTAGTTTTTGAATGTAGAAACCTTAGCATGTGAGAAATAGTCGTTCAGTTAAGGTCTAGTTTTACAGACCGTGACAGAGACATCACAGTTTTGAAGAGAGGGAGTGTTCCTGGGGTAGGCTACTATGCTCATGGAGTGCAATGGGGAATAAGATTTACTGTGGAGCAGAAAGCAAGAAGATTCCTCCATTCAGGAATCATGCTTACCACCATCTGGGACACAGGCACTGGTAGATACTTGTTATCTGCAAGAGATAAAATCAAGCCGTTTGTTCATTCATTCAATAATATATAAAGCACCTACTATGTGCCAGTATGGAGCCCTGGTGGCACAGTGGTTAAGAGCTCACCTGCAAACCAAAAGGTCAGCATTTCGAATCTACCAGCCTCTCCTTGGAAACCCTATGGGGCAGTTCTACTCTGTCCTATGAGGTCATCATGAGTTGGAATCGACTTGACGGCAACGGCTTTGGCTTTTTCTTTTTTCTTTTTTTAATGTGCCAGGAACTGTTTTAGGGGCTTCATATAAATCAGTGAACCAAACTGACAAGAACCCCTGATCTCATGGAGCCTACATTTTAATAGGAGAAGACAACAATAAACAACAAACATAATATATTAGAAAATTATATTGTATTTCAAAAGGTGATGAGAACTATTGAAACAAATAAAGCAGGGTAAGGGGGAAGAGTTCAGGGCAGCCTTCATTGACAAGGTGACATATGAACTAAGTCTTGAAGGATGTGAACTTCGTGAATATCTGGGAAGAGTTGTAGGCAGAGAAAATAGCCTGTGGAAGGACACTAAAGTAGGATTAGTAGGTGATGGAGGAACACAGAGGCAAATGTTGAAACAGAGTGAGCCAGGGGAGCAGGGTAGGAGATGCATCCAAGGTCCAAGGTATGGTGGGACCCAGGAAGCAGGCCAGAAGTGGCCATTGTGTAGCCTTTGGCTTTTATTCTTCATGGGATGGGGAACCAGTGGAGGGTTTCGAGCAGAGGAATGACATTCTGACTTAGGTTTTAAAGGGTCTCTCTGGGTATGATGTTGGAAATATGCTGTGGAGTGTGTCTTAGTTACCTAGTGCTGCTATAACAGAAATACCACAAGTGGACGGCTTTAACAAGCAAATTTATTTTCTCACAGTTAAGGAGGCTAGAAGTCTGAATTCAGAGCACCTGCTCTAGGGGAAGGCTTTCTCTCCCTGTGGGCTTTGGAGGAAGGCCCTTGTCTCTTCAGCTTCTGCTTCTTGGTTCCTTGGAGATCTCCATGTGTCTTGGCATCTATTTTACCCCATCTCACTTGCTTGTTTAATGTCTTATATCTCAAAAAGAGATTGACTCAAGACACACCTTCCACTAATCTTGCTTCATTAACATAACAAAGACAACCCATTCCCAAATGGGATTATAACCACAGGCATAAATCCAAAAAACCAGACCCATTGCCATCAAGCCAGTTCTGACTCACAGCAACCCTATAGGACAGAGTAGAACTGCCCCTTGGGTTTCCAAGGCTTTAATCTTTACGGAAGCAGACTGCCACATCTTTGTCCAGAGGAGCAGCTGGTGGGTTTGAATCTATGACCTTTGGGTTAGCAGCCGAGCGCTTTAACCACTGTGCCACCAGGGCTCCACCACAGGCATAAACCAAACCAAACGCACTTCCTTCAGGTCTATTCTGACTCACAGCGACCCCATAGGGTTTCCAAGGCTGTAAGTCTCTACGGAATCAGACTGCCACATCTTTCTCCAGTGTAACCGCTGGTGGTTTCTGTTAGCAGTCATTTGCTTTAACCACTGCACCACCAGGGCTCGCAACTCCACAGGCATAGGGGCTAGGATTTAAAACATGTATTTTGGGGGGACATAATTCAATCCATAACAGGGGATGAGAGTAGAAGCAAGGAAACCAGTTAGAAGACTACTGTAGTGTAGGTGAGAAGGACAGTGATACTTAAATCTGGAGACTTCTTCATTTATAAATTTTTTTTTAAATTGTACCTTAGATGAAGGTTTACAGAACAAATAGTTTCAAATTAAACAGTTAGTACACATATTGTTTTATGACATTGTTAACAACCCCATGACATGTAAACACTCTCCCTTCTGGACCTTGGGTTCCCTATTACCAGCTTTCCTGTCCCCTCCTACCTTCTAGTCCTTGTCCCTGGGCTGTTGTGCCCCATTAGTCTTGTTTTGTTTCATGGGCCTGTCTAATCTTTGGCTGAAGGGTGCACCTCAGGAGTGACCTCATTACTGAGTTAAAAGGGTGTCCGGGGGCCATACTCTTGGGGTTTCTCCAGTCTCTATCAGGCCAGTAAGTCTGGTCTTTTTTTGTGAGTTAGAACTTTGTTCTACATTTTTCTCCAGCTCTGTCCGGGGCCCTCTGTTGTGATCCCTGTCGGAGCACTCAGTGGTTGTAGCCGGGCACCATCTAGTTGTACTGGACTTAGTCTGGTGGAGGCCGTGGTAGTTGTGGTCCATTAGTCCCTTGGACTAATCTTTCCCTTGTATCTTGTTTTCTTCATTCTCCCTTGCTCCCGAAGGGGTGAAACTAGTAGAGTATCTTAGATGGCTGCTCACAGGCTTTTAAGACCCCAGATGCTACTCACCAAGGTAGAATGTAGAACATTAAACTATGTTATGCCAATTGAGCTAGATGTTCCCTGAGACCATGGTTCCCATAGCCCTCAGCCCAGCAATTTTGTCCCTCAGGGAGTTTGGATGTGTCTATGGAGCTTCCATGACCTTGCCTTGTACAAGTTGTGCTGGCTTCCCCAGTACTGTGTACTGTCTTACCCTTCACCAAAGTTACCACTTATCTATTGTCTATTTAGTATTTCCTCCCCCCACCTCTCCCCTCCCTCGTAGACATCAAAGATTGTTTCTTTTTGTGTGTAAACCTTTTCATGAGTTTTTAAGTAGTGGTCTCATGCAATATTTGTCCTTTTGTGATTGACTTATTTTACTCAGCATAATGCCCTCCAGATTCATCGATGTTATGAGATGCTTTGCAGATTCATCATTGTTCTTTACAGTTCTGTAATACTCATTGTGTGTATGTACCATAGTTCCTTTATCCATTCATCTGTTGATGGACATCTAGGTTGTTTCCATCGTTTTGCTATTGTGAACAATGCTGCAATGAACATGGGTGTGCATATGTCTATTCTTGTGACGGCTCTTATTTCTCTAGGGTATATTCCTAGGACGTATATAAATTTTTTAAAAAGAAATTGTGGCATAGAGAGTTAAAGGACTTACGCAGGGCCACATGGAGAGTTAAAGATAGGACTACAACTAGAATCCCAACGTCATTCATTCACGAAGTATCTACTGAGCATCTTCTCTACAAGTGTATCTATACTACACTAGAAGCAGCTTGGTGGGGAGGTCCAGAGACCTTTGCATGTTAGATCTCTAACCACCATATGCTGCTGTCTTGTTGAGTGTGGGTGGGACCTGTGACTTGCTTCTAAACAACAGAATATGGCAAAGGTGATGGGCTGTCACTCTCATGATTACATTACACTATACATCAGATTGTTGTAACCTTGAAACAAATGATGCTAGCTCTTTTTTTCACTACATGAATGAAAAGATCCTAAGTTGGGAAAAGGAAGCATTTTTGTCACATAAAACCAAAATATTTGATACTATTGTTTTCCTCTAGCCACTTTGCATACCTCAAGTGGACAGCATGATCCCTTTCCTGGCTAAATATTTGCAGGCCAAGCTTGTCCTGGGTAGTAGCGTGATGGTCCTCTGGTTGGCTGAGAGTGTTTGAGATGGTTGCTCGTCTTGGATGAACTGGAGCATTTGGTAGCTTTCTTACGACTAACCTCAGCATGTGAGGTCTTTCTCTCAGTATCAACTCCACTATTATTTTTAGATTCCTTTTTGACATCTGGGCTCCTTTTTGGGTTGTTCTTGTTGTTAGGTGCGATAGAGTCGATTCCAGCTCATAGTGACCCTGTGTGACAGAGTAGAAGTGACCCATAGGGTTTTCTTGGCTGTAATCTTTATGGGAGCAGATTGCCAGGTCTTTCTCCCATGGAGCCTCTGGGGAAGTTTAAACCTCCAACCTTTCTGTTAGTAGCTGAGTGCTTAACCGTTGTTCCACCAGGGCTCCTTTGGGATGCCTCCTGTTTTTTCTGGAGAGCTCTGCATTCTGAGTAGTAACTCTAGAAGGCTTTGGTTTGCCAATCTGTTCGTGGCAGTTAGTAGATGGAGTAGAAACTTTATTAAATTTTTTACTATTTCAAACCTCAACATTTATCCAAAGTTAAATTGGGTAATTTGGTCCAAATTTTACTTCAAATTGTAGCTCTTTCTTTTACCCTTAAATATTTTCTTTCAATAGTTTTATCAGATTAAGATTAGCTAGTTTGCAGTATGGACCAAATTCTCGCAATAGATCTTTAGCTTTTAACTTGTACGTGTTTGGTCTTAAACTGAAGGTCCGTGATGTATTCTTTCTGAGGCTCCAGTGTGCATGCACATTGTGTCCTAGCTTAGAGAGTGAGATGATATTTTATCTTCCAAAGAAGTATTTGTTGTACAGATTCCCCAGGAGGAAATAGTGAACCCTTCAAGGACTGTCTTTTTAAGCTGTTTGCATCAGAAAAGCACTTATAGAAAAATGCTTCTTTGGTCGTGGCATTCAACCAGAACCATTAATTTTGATCACTTAAATATCCTAGTAAGACATTTCCTAGATTCTAAAAATTGTGTTAAAATACTAAAGCGGGAGTGATATAAGACTGTTTCTGGAGAGTGAGAAATCTGGATTTCTTTTTTTCTTTCTGGTGGCATTTATGTGTTGTATTATGTCACCAAGATGCAGACTTTGCAGAGTTTGTTTCAGCTCTGCTGAAATCAGAAAGTTATTCTTGATGTTTATTTTTACTTTTGCAGAGGAAGCAATAATAAAGGATCTGGTGCCCATAAAGCTTTTTATTAGCTCTGGGGCCATCGTCAATCAATGTTTTTCAAATCAGTGCCCACTAATGGAGCTCAGTTCTGCAGAGACAGAGGGCTGCTTTACCAAAGCAAAACAGGGCTCCTGAGACCTTGCCCTGCTACCTATAATTGAACGGAAGGGCAGAGCCAAGAGGGCTCTAAGAAGTTTGTACATCAGGCTGTGGGAACGTGTTTCAAGGAAGGTTTTTTTCATTGCTGGCCTAGAATGTAATCAGAAACCCGAACTGCTTACCAAAAACAGCAGTCTCCGTATTCAGAGCGTTTCCTCTTGATTTGATGCTGATAGCTGGCTGACCTTACCACTGGCTTCACCTCTAAGGTTGCCTGCTAGAGCAGAAAGCTGGATTTGAAGAAAAATGTCTTTTGTTTATTCATTCAACAAATGAGTTGGGAAATGCTAAATGTTGACTTCATTAAATGAAACCTTTTCTAAGCTAAGCTCTAGACTTAGCCTAATTCAAAATGGAACGAAAAAGTGACAAAATATTGTGTACTAACTCAGGTGCTTTACGTCAACTACTGAGAGGCCTTGAGTGCAGTCTCATGGGAGAGCTGGAGATGGAGCTGGACAGCCTGGCTGTGAAGTTCTCCTCAGCAACTCACCATGGCCTTGAGCAAGTAGCTTGACCCCTGTCTATGCCTAGTGTAGCTCTAACCATTACTAGCTGTGCGGTTTTTGCAATTTACCTACCCTCAATGACTCCGGTTCTTCATCTGGAAAAACACGGATAATAGTCCTGGCCTCACTGATGTTTGTGAGGCAATGAGCTCATGAGGATTTGTCACACGCCTCAAATCCACCAGCCACTCCTTGAAAATCCTATGGGTCAGTTCTACTCTGTCCTAAAGGGTCGCTATGAGTTGGAATCGACTCGACGGCAGTGGGTTCGGTTTTTGTTTTTGGAGCCCTGGTTGCGCAGTGGTTAAGAGCTCGGCTGCTAACCAAAAAGTCAGAGTTCAAATCCACCAGCTGCTCCTTGGAAGCCCTATGGGGCAGTTCTACTCTGTCCTGTACTATCACTATGAGTTGGAATTGACTCAATGGTTTTTTTTTTTTTTGAGCACTTGATAAGTGTTAGCTGTTGTTATTAAGGCTGGGAGACCTGAAGCATGTTTAGCATGTTTTCATTTAATGTCCTTTCCGCTTTTGTTACTGATGGGTTCAGTGGAGGGGGAAAAGGGCAGGCTATTTTGATTAATAACTTTGTATAAGTTTAGTTAGATCATTTCAGAACAAAAGATTTGGTGTAACAATTTTAAACAGCGGCCTGGTACTAATAACCATATTTTGAGATCCTCCTCGAATGAGAGGAGCCCTGGTGACTCAGTGGTTAAAGCATTCGGTTGCTAACCGAAAGGCCAGTGGTTCGAATCCACGAGCCGCTCAGAAGGGGAAAGATGTGGCAGTCTGCTCCTATAAAGATTAACAGCCTTGCAGACTCAATGGGGCAGTTCTACTCCTCACATACTTTGGACATGCTGTCAGGAGGGCACCAGTCCCTGGAGAAGGACATCATGCTTGGTAAAGTAGAGGGTCAGCAAAAAAAGAGGGAGACCCTCAGTTGACACAGTGGCTGCAGCAATGGCCTCAATCGTAACAATGATCATGAGAATGGCACAGGACTGGGCAGTGTTTTGTTCTGTTGTACTTAAGGTCACTATAAGTCGGAACCAACTCAACGGCACCCAACAACAACTCTGTCCTGTAGGGTTGCTATGAGTCAGAATTGACTCCGTGGCAGTAAGTTTTGGTTGTCAAGTAAGAGGACCTGGGAAGGGTTCTGGAATGTGCTGGGTGCCTCAGGGACAGCTTAGCAGCTCAAGATTATTACTCAAGGGCATGAACAATTTAGCAGCGAGAGATGCTGAAGACCCAGGATCCAGTCACATTTAAGAGCTCTCCTCAGATTCAGGTTACAAGGATGTGTTTGTTTTTGACAGGCAGATAAGTGCAGTAGAAAGAATACTTGGCTTTGTTTAGAATCCCCCAGGTCAATTTACTGGGTCTAATGTTGAGCAAGTTAACTAACTTCCGAACCTCAGTTTATTCCTCTTTAAAATAAACATAATAATATCTACCTCATAAAGTTGTGGTGAGGATTAAATACAATACCCGAAAAACACTCATTGATGTTGAACCAGTTCGGACTCATAGCAACACCACAGGACAGAGTAGAACTGCCCCATAGGGTTTTCAAGGCTGTAAATCTTTATGAAAACAGACTGCCACTTCTTTCTCCTGTGGAGCAGTTGGTGGCTTCAAACAGCCAACCTTTCTGTTAGAATTGAGCACTCAACCACTGCACCGCCAGGGCTTCTTAACCCATAATAAGAACTCCATAATATTCTCCTTCTGCAACATAATCTCCTCTTTCATAAGAAACGGCTCATTTGGTAAACCCAGAGGTAGCATACCAATGTATTTACAGTTAGCTGTCTCTCTAAATACCTCTTCCCTTCAAAGCATTTGACTTATAACTATCCCTTATAAATAAATGATGGCTTCTCTCTGCTGTTCCCACTGGAAAGATGAGCTTTTAGAAAATGTGGGTTTTGCAAGGAAGAATATAACGAACGGTGAAACACAGACACAGCCTAGCGCCGCTGATACTGGGACTAAACTCTCAAGTAAAGTTGGCTTGCTGACTAGAAGGAGACAGAAGAAAAATATCACCACCTCTTGAGACTTTGCTTACTTGGCTGTCTTGCTGTTACTCTCAGAGTTATCTATCTGGCTAGTTGGAAAGTTAAAGGACCTTACCATTCACACATTGCCCAGCATTCATTCAATGAACTGGATTACTTTCCCTCCTAACACCTAGATGAAAGTTGGTTGTACTGAGTAAATGTGAGGTTTTATGGGGGAAGAGGAGAGAAGGTACATGGAGTTCCTAGGGAGAGAAGAATTCTGGATACAGCTGGTGTGGTTTTACAAAGGGGAGTAGAGTCGTGTCGGGACAGGTTAGGCTTTGGGTGAGGGAATCAAGTGCACCTAATATTTGGAAAAAATAATTCCTTCCTTCATCTACACTGGTTTGTCTCTTGCTCCTAGAACCTGTAATGAGGAGGGCATTAGTCATAGATCAGCTATTTTATTATTGATAAATTATAAATTAAATAGGTTTTCCAGACTAGCCAATATCCTAATCACCCTTGGAAATAACGTTGTGTATAAGTAAATGCATTTCCAGTAATAGTCAACTTTGAATGAACTCGTAAAACCAAGCCTGGTCTTAAATTGCTATTTGGGAATATCTAAGATTCGTAGGAAGCCTCGATGGCACACCTGGGTGGTGCAAATAGTTAAGCACTCAGCTACTAGCCAAAAGGTTGGCCAGTTGAACACACGCAGAGGAGTCTTGGAAGACAGGCCTGTCAGTGATCTACTTCTGAAAGGTCACAGCCTTGAAAACCCTATGGAGCAGTTCTACTCTGCACACATGGGCTTGCTATGAGTCAGAATTGACTCGACAACAAGATTCCTAGCAGCTTAACATGTTCAAATTCCAGATGAGCAAAATGAGTTTGTTGTGTTTAACTATATACATTTTTGTTGTAATTGACAAATGTTTAAAGGCATTTAAATAAAAATGAGAAAACAATTCCAGTAAAATCAGGGTTGCATTTGATTGAAAGTAAAGCAAACTTTATAAGGTAATTATAAAGGGTAATTATTGTATAAAGAACCTATACCAAACAAACACATGCAAATTCTTAAGAAATTATAATGGCCAAGTAGATGCTTGGCAAAAATACAATTATTTTAAAAATATATATATTAGGTAAATACAAAAGAAAACAAAAAAATATGTATACTAATCATCAAATTAATAAATTTTTCTCATTTTTACCATTTTTTTAAGTGATAATACTCTCTGTTCCTGAGATTATGGGAAATAAGGTCTTCTCATTAACTGGTAGGAGCCCTGGTGGCTCAATGGTTAAGTGCTCAGCTGTTAACCACAAGACTGGCATATCAAACCCACCATCAGCTCAGCAAGGGGAAAGTTTATAGCCTATCTAGTAAAAAGACCAAACTTAATGGTCTGACTGAGACTGGAAGAACCCCGGAAAGCATAGCCCCCAGACTCTCTTTCAACCTAGAACTAAAACAATTCCCGAGGCCAATTCTTCAGACAAAGATTGGACTAGACTGTGGGACATAAAATGATGCTCGTGAAGAGTATGCTTCTTAGCTCAAGTAGATACGTGAGACTAAATGGGCAGCTTCTGTCCGGAGGTGAGATGAGAAGGCAGAGAGGGTCAGGAGCTGGTTGAATGGACACAGGAAATCAGGGGTGGAAAGGAGGAGAGTGCTGACACAGTATAGGGTGAGCAATTAGGGTCACATAACAATGTATGTATAAATTTTTGTGTGAGAGACTAACTTGAGTTGTAAACTTTCACTTAAACTACAACAAAAACAAAAAAAGATTACAGCCTCTGTGGGGACCATGGCCTCTGGGAACATCTAGCTCAACTGTAACATACTTTATAGAGAAAATGTTCTACATTCTACTTTGGTGAGTAGTATCTGGGGTCTTAAAAGCCTGTGAGTGGTCATCTAAGATACTCTTCTGGTCTCACCCCTTTAGGGGCAAGGGTGAATGAAGAAAACAAGATACAAGGGAAAGATTAGTCCAAAGGACTAATGTGCCACAACTACCACAGCCTCCACCAGACTGAGTCCAGTACAACTAGATGGTGCCCTGCTACCACCACTGAGTGCTCTGACAGGGATCACAACAGAGGGTCCCAGACAGAGCTGGAGAAAAATGTAGAACAAAATTCTAACTCTCAAAAAAAGAACAGACTTACTGGCCTAACAGAGACTGGAGAAACCCCGAGACTATGGCCCCTGGACAGCCTTTTAGCTCAGTAAAGAAGTCACTTCCGAGGTGCACCCTTCAGCCAAAGATTAGACAGGCCCATAAAACAAAACAAGACTAAAGGGGCACAACAGCCCAGGGACAAGGACTAGAAGGTAGGGAGGGGACAGGAAAGCTGGTAATAGGGAACTCAAGGTCGAGAAGGGAGAGTGTTGACATGTCGTGGGGTTGTTAACCAATGTCATAAAACAATATGTGTACTGTTTAATGAGAAATTAGTTTGTTCTGTAAACATTCATCTAAAGTACAAAAAAAAGAAAAAGATTGCAGCCTAGGAAACCTATGAAGCAGTTCTACTCTGTCCTATAGGGTCGCTTTGTGTCAGAATCAACACCCTGGCACACAACAACAACGGCATTCACTAGCGAAGCATAGACTCCAGGGCTATTGGTCCAACCTGGTGGGAAAACAATTTGATAACATGCATTGAGGTGTTCATAACCTTTGACCCACCAGTTCCCTTTCTCTAAAACTAAACTAAAAAATATTCCTAGATATAAAATGGAGCCCTGGTGGCAAAGTGGTTAAGAGTGTTCAGGCTGCTAACCAAAAGGTCAACAGTTTGAATCTACCAGCTGCTCCTTGGAAACCCTACTCTGTCTTATAGGGTCATTATGAGTAGGAATCAACTCGACGGCACACAACATCCAATATAAAATAGCCTTCATATGTTCATCATGATGTTATTTATAGAAGCAAAAAATGCAAAATAACTTGCGGTTAACAACAGAGGAAGAATTAAATAAATTCTGATACAGTCATTGGATCTGATATCATGAGGCCTAAAAGTGATGGTTATAGTGACTGTATATTAAAAAGTATATATTCTGTGAGACTTCCATACATTTAGCTACGTATGCAAAAATTCTGCAAAGTAACTCACTGAAGCATTCTCAGTGATTGTCTTTCCTCTGTAGGAGTGGCAGAAAGTGAGTAAGGTGGATAAGAGCATGGGATCTAGAATCGGGGGCCAAACTGCCTGACTTCAAATCTAAGCTCTGCCACTTGAGTAGCTGTTTGGGCGAGTTTTAAGCTAAGTTTTTTCTCCATCAGCAAGTTGACAGTAAAATAAATTGTATAGTACCTACCTCCTGATGTTTTTGTGAAGATTAAATTTGCTGACACATGTAAAGCACCGATAATAATGCCTGGCATATAGTAAGAAGTCAGTAAGCATTAAAACCAAAAACCAAACCACTTGTGGTCAATTAGATTCCGAGTCATGGCAACCCATTGTGTTACACAGCAAAACTGTTCCATAGGGTTTTCTTGGCTGTAATCTTAAGAGAAGCAGATTGAGAGGGCTTTCTTCCATGGCACCCCTGGGTGGATTCAAATCTTCAACCTTTTTTAGTAGTCAAACACAAACCATTTGTACCAGCGAGGAATTTTCTAATAATCTTGAGCTATTTTCTGTTTATTTGGATGGTAGAACCAATATGAGCAGGCTTTTTGCTCCCTGCTTTTCTACATTTTTCAAATCAGCTTTTCTTTCTTGAGTATACATATTACTGTTGTATAGGGAGGGGAAAGCAACATTTTCTTGAAGGCCCTGAGAACTTGGCCGGGTAGATTTTCTAGTAGCACAGACTCAGATTCTTTTTGGGATATCACAATATTTAATCAAAGAATGGATATTTCATGGTTGCTGAAATCCAAGAATTGGAGTTACAGTGGTGATTGAAATGAACTTTGTGTTCCAGTTGCCCATTTCATAAGAAGTTGGGATAGTTCTGTTTCCATAAAGGACTGCGTGCCTCCTTTGGAAAAACCTGTGTTTACCCGATATTCACTTTCCCCCTCTACCCTTTGCTTTTACTTAACTCCTTACCAGGCATTTTCTTTTCCCTACAACTTGCATGTATTTTAAACTATGAAATCACATGTTTTAAAAGTATCAGGACAAGAATTTTGAAAATATTTATAATACTGGAATAAGTAAATTTTCTTGGGTGAGGAAAGTAATTTAGGGAAAGGGGAGAAAGTTCACGTCTTACTTCTTTTATTAATTTCTGAAATTTTCAACAACTATCATGCATAATTTGATTCCCATATAAAATGAACATTTAAAAAATATATTTTAAAGTTCCAGGAGCAGAAGGAAAATTAAAGGGAAAGTTGCTTTTTCTTGCCCCAATTTCCCCCAAGTTTTCAAGAAAAAGATCTTGGAAAAAAGTCTCTTTACTCATTTTGGAAGCTTCTCTTGCCAGCAAGTAATGAGTCTGTACAGTACACTTACCAAGGCAATGTCGAGACTGTGTAGAAAGAGAGAGAAGGTATGGTGTGCAGTTGGAGAAATGATGAAAATGGATTAACAATGTAATGAATAGGGGTCTTTTTTTTTTAATTTTTTAAATTGTACTCTAGATGAAGGTTTACAGAACAAACAGTTTCTCATTAAACAGTACACATATTGTTTTATGACATGGGTTAACAACCCCACAACATGTCAACACTCTCCCTTCTCGAACTTGGGTTCCCTATTACCAGCTTTCCTGTCCAATAGGGGTCTTTTTTATTGGAAAAAAAATTAAAATTACACTACAAGGAAGGAAGGCTTGGTGATCTGCTTCCATAAAGATTATAGTTAAGAAAACCTTACAGAGCAGTTCTACTCTGCAACATTTGGGGTCACCACGAGTCAGAATCAACTTGATGGCAATAGGTTCTGTAGGGTACCCTTTCCAAAGTGGTTATGCTAACAGTTCTAACATCTCTTGTTATAAGAACTGCATTATGATAAGGCCCTTTTTTTCCCACATGGCCTTGTTCACATGGACACATGATTTGTCTCCTAAATATGTCCCAGTCTTTGTAACACTGTACTGATCCATGTCAAAATAGTGCCACTGCATTAAAGTTAGACACAGACATTTTTCCTTTGTAAAACCAGAAACATTTTTTCTGTAAGTTCTACTTGAAGCCCTGGATTCATCCAGACCCTTCCAGACAATGACTACTCCCAAAGCATCACAAATATTTGCTGCTTAAATAAATTTACTCTTGTCAGACACGGGTAACCGCCAGCCAAATATTTGTCCATTTTTCTAGGACTGTGGCTTCAGTTTCAGAAAAGATGCAATTTTTCTCCTTTTTTTTCCTTCAGGTACAATTCTTGGATTTACTCTCCGACCGTACAAAATGAGCTACCGGGAAGTCAAGTACTTCTCTTTTCCTGGGGAACTCCTGATGAGGATGTTACAGATGCTGGTGTTGCCACTTATCATCTCCAGTCTTGTCACAGGTACCACATACAGTTGCTTTTAAGTGTGCTTCTTGCAAAAAGATCGCTTAGAAAAAGCAAACGCTTTAGGTTTCTGCTGGATGCATGCTCTGTTCTAGAAAAAAAAAAAGTCCCTTCAAAATGATGGAAAGGGGGCTTTAGTAATGCATGAATGATTATAACTCTCGTATTTTGCCAATCACAAGAGGAAACGGATTTAAACAGCCACGTAATCTGGTCTGCCTCACTATGAAAGAAGTGCCCTGCTAAACACTACACAACCAGCCTTCTCTGACCACAGTGATGTAGTTGACAACAGCGTACAACAGGTCTGTTTTCTCACCCTCTTATCCCACCCAGATAACATCTGGTTGGACAGCCTATTAGCTATTGATGCAAGAATGCTTGTTCTCAGAGCCACCAGGACTTGAGCGGGAGCCTTCTTGGAAGCCTCATCAAGAGGTAATGCCCACCACACACTCACCAACTCTGCTGCCACCAACACTTTTATCTTTTTCTGGTGTACCCGCATGATCTCATTTCCTTCTCCAGTTGCCCCCCACCCCCATTACCTTTTACGATGGGGGGAGAATGGGGAGGGGGTGGGAGATTTTCTCATCTGGATATGTCCTCAGTGGACACTTGAATTTTCAATGAGTGCAAGTTTGCAGGATAGGATTCTCTTTTCTATGACAGGGAGGTAATTTACTCCTGTATGGGAAAAGGTTAAAGAGTCGTTTGCATATGTGACTGGTGAATACAAATGCAGCCAAGGAGTTGCAGTGTTACTGTGCATTCCTTCCTGCCCACTCTTCTCTTTCCCCACAGCTCATCTCTGACTTGGAGAAGGCATTTCCATAGACACTGCCCCCACACAATAGTTTTTGGGTTTGTAGCTGAAGTCCAGTACTCAGGTATTATGACCCTGTTCTCTTTCCACCCTTGGTTCACCATCTACCCCTTAGTGGACCACTCTGCTTCTACATGAGCTGGCTTCTGAGCGTCTTTTCCCCCAGGGAGTTCTCAAGAATACTTACAATCTCCTTTTGAGATCTCTGTGTAATAAGAACTTTGTAGTCCATCTTAAAAATCATGAGCAAGATTCTGACTATTGCATCCCTTAGAGGGCTAGCCATTACTTGACCAGAAACTATTTCAAATTTTTCCTCCATGTCTTGCAGATCTCTGCTGGCTTCCACTTGTCCAGGGCCTTAACAAGTTATTGCATATACACAAGTTCCACTGGAGGATGAATTGCCCATAAAACCATCATATAGACAAGTTGATTTGGGGTACTTGGCTATGAAACTGGCCTGGTCCATTGCTAATTAGGAATAATCTTAGCAACAACAATTCTTATCACAGAAACATTATTAAATGCTCCTACATAAGGGCACCTCTTCATTTATTACTCAGGTGCTGCCATTTTTCTAGGGGAACAAGTTCTTTGCAGAAAGCACTTACAGGACAAAATCAATATTCCCCATTTTAATTAGTAGATCAGTGAGTCCCTCTTCACCATCCCTACTGAGCTGAGAATGTACAGTTTTCCTGGGTTGATGACACACACTGAGGGGTCCTGGATTCCTTTATGCTGTCTCTTCCAGGATGGAACTGGTGTTTAGAGGTTTCTGCCTTCTGGCAATTGTGTTGAAAACCTACTGTATTGCTCTATACAGGAGGTGAGACCAGGCCCTCAATCAGTAGAGTTAAAGAAATTATTAAGTCCCAGTTGACATTACCTTGAAATAGTACTTTATGGGATTTTCTAATACTCGATGCATCAACTTTATCAAAGGAATAAGAACTTTGGTCGAGAAATAATAATTTTGTAGAAAGAATACTATACTGTAATCCCTTTGAGTGGTTAAAAAGAAATGTGTGGGCCCACCTGGGAGAAATTATCACTGCTTATAATATTGTTGTTAAAGAGAAAGGAATTGTGAGCTGCAAACAACCAACATAAAATGAATTCTTAAAAGGTAAGCTAATTGCAAGTTGAGTGTGCTGCCATTTAGGACCATTAAGAGATTCTCAGTGTTTATCCAGGACTGTGTTAAGACAGGGAGCCTGAGCGGGTATAATTTAGTTTGCCAAAGACCTTTTTAAGGTGTTAATGTCAAAGGAGTAATTTACAATAATATAGATACTTCTGTTCAATTGGAATGGAAGATTCAATAAGAATCTCCAGTGATGGGGAGAGAGGAAATTTTGCAAATTACACATATCCCTGGAGAATCCCTGTGAGTAATGGGGGATGTTACTAGAGAATGTGTTGCCCGAAGAGGGAGCAAAATCAGGCTCCATCATTATGGAATGGAAAAGAAAACTCTAAAACGCCTCAGTGGGCAGGCAGGTGACGTATACATAGGAAACTGCCATCTCAAGCTACTTTTTGTTTTCCTACTTTGATAGTCATGGATTCAGAGAAACATTTCTCTTCAGCAGGAGAAGTAACAGGGACATGTGGGATGTTTGTGACCCAGGTGCAGAATAGTGTGGACAAAGGGAGGCAAGGAGACAACTGTAAACTGAAAAATTTAAGTCTAGGGAGCTCCAGCCAATTGTTGCCACATGGGAACCAAGGCCAAATCTTCTCAATTTTCAGGAGAATCCAGAAATCCAAATTTTTTAAAGAACCTCTAGGTTTTTAAATTTTAGTACAATTAAAACAAACAGAAACTCTGCAAGCCAAACAAAACCCATCTGCAGGCCCAGTCCTACTATTGGCTTACCAAGATTGGAGCTCCAGTTTGAAGCTCGGTGCTTTTAATTATAGGAAAGGCATTGTCACATTGCCACTGGGTTTCGTATGTTGTTTTATTCGTTCATTGACAGTTCTGTGCCAATGCTTGACTAATAACATGGAATCAGCTACTGAAGCACCACGTTTATTGCCAACGAAACAAATAGCTATTGGAAAACCTCTCCGTCTTCTGGGTGTAAAGTAAGCTGTGTCATAGCTCTGCTGGTCTTTCCTGTACCAGACAGAAACACCAGAAAAAGAACCCAGAGGTCATGTTCTCCCACAAGGCGTTTCCTGATGGGCCAAATATTTGACAGACTTAGCGCTCTTAAGTTCAAAGTCCCCAGGTTCTGCCCAGATAGAAATCCAAATGGATGAAATCCTTATTGCATTTCTTGGGCTGAGCGTTTTGTTTCAGAAGATTCTAGGAAACATACTGTACATTTAATTGTACTAAAGTTACATTTAAACACTGAGATATCTAAGTTAGGTCTTTGAACTTGAAACACCTGTGTTTGTGAGTTGTGGCTCTGGGGCCCCCTATAAGCCATGTTCTTCTTTTCCTGGATTTTGAAATTTTGATCTTTCCAAACATCATTGGTGTGTATTAGCATTCCAGAAGCTTCCAGAGAGAAGCTGGAAGTAAGCTTAATGGCTAGATTTGTATTCAAGTGCCTATTTTTTCTTTTCTTTTTTTCTGTTTATTTTTTTTGTTTGTTTGTGTTTAAACAAGAAGAATGTATCTGTGTCAACATACTACACAATAAAACAGGGATTTGGCGCCAGTTTCTATTGATTTGGTCAAGATAGACAGCCAAACTAGATATTTCATGCCAGAAATAGGAGTTGGTTTGACTAGCTTAGCCTGATTAAATTAACTGGATAATAATTAAACTCCATTTCAGGTTGTCCTGTGTAGACATTGCTATCATCTCTTGCTGACTGCTGTATCATTTTAGAAAACAAGCTCATTCTTCTTTTCTCATTCCAAGTGTACATTCCCCCCTCGCTCACTTACCTCATGTGACATCTTTGGTGTCTCCCCAGTTTTCTGGAAGTGGGGAGCAAAGCATTTGACAAACAGAATCTATGCAGAGTTGGGCTTTTTCATGTCCTTCACAATTATAAGTGAAAATGGTTGGAGAGATTGTCAACAGCAACAGTAAAAGTAGCAGCAGTGTCTGGGGCCTATGGCAGGGCACCCTGGACGTAGGATTGTAATAGGAGTGTTTATCTTTTAACATTTATTCATTCATTAACAAATATTTCTTGAGCTCTTACTATGTCAGGCCCTGAGCTAGGCACTGGGGATACACAAATACGAAGATATTGTCCCCAAGAAGATGTATGGGAGAGGGGTTGGGGAGAGCTTCCCTGCACCTCTTAAATCATACAATATACAGTCTATGTAAGCAAATTCCCATTCCAGTTCCACCAGTGAGAGAGTAAGTATTGTCATATGTACTCCCAAAGAAAAGGAGACAATTTGATTAATTTTAAGAACATGATCCCAAATCTGATTTTCATAGAGTCAAGGCGCCTCCATCCCAAAGTCAACTAGTTCAGAACTTTCCAATATGAGTAAAAAGAAAACCTGTTGCCATCGAGTTGATTCCGACTCATAGCAATCCTATAGGACAGAGTAGAAATGCCTCATAGTGTTTCCAGGGAGTGGCTGGTGGATTCAATCTGCCAACCTTTTGGTTAGCAACCAGAGTTCTTTACCACTGCACCACCAGGGCTCCATTTCAATACGGGTACCACCCCATTCTCATTTACTAAAAACTTTCTTTAAATCGACGTAATTTTCTTTCAGTGCTCTCAAATCATTACCAAGAAATGGAAATGAGAAAGTAATAAATTACAATGTTATAGAATTCTAGACTGATATTGTTGCCTGTAAAAAGTTCTGAGAGCCTGATACACTCCCAATGTTTAAAAAAAAAGGGTGGGAGGTGGGATGGGCAAATGTTAAACCAACCAGTTGCCATTGAGTCAATTCTGCCCCCATGTGTATCAGAGCAGAACCATCTTCCACAGAGTTTTTGAATTTTTGGAAGTTTATCACCAGGCCTTTCTTCTAAGTCATCTTTGGGAGAACTCAAACCTCCAACCTTTTAGTTAGCAGCTGAGGATGTTAACAATTTGCACCACCCAGGGACTCCAGCAAATGTTAAAGAGGTGTTAAATCCACATGAGCACTAAAATGAGACTTCCCCTTTCCTATAATCCAGAGCATTGGAGGAGACTTGGAAAGAATGACTTTCTCATTATGTGATTTAATGTTAACTACGGTGGGGTTTCTGTTACCACCAGAACCACTGTGTTTTCCCTGCTTTGGGAAACACTGATCTAGTCCAATCATCCATCTGATGCTTGAATCCCTGCAGTATCCCTTCCAAATGTTTCTCCACTTCTGCCTGAACATTTCCAAGGACAAGAGATGTTTGGGACCCATTTGTCCTTGGCAAAGCTCTAACAATTCTTTTTTTGTATCTATAATGAAACGAAAACAACAGAAAAACAAAACCCTGCCTGCCTGTCTCCCCTACTCCATGTGACAAGCTCTGTGGTGTGTCACATATCTATCACCTGGGCAGCTTCCTTTCCAATATATAGACCAGTGAATTCAGTGGAATCTGGGATGTAGCTAGAGTTGAAGCCAACAAGCTGGGATCACCAGCAAGGGGCTGTCTTACCAGGAAAAATAATAGAAGTAAAAACAATAATGTTATGCCTCAAAGTACGGCCCTGGGGTTTTAGAAAAAGAAGAGTGAATTAAAGTTTTGTCATTTCATTTAACATGAGCCGGCAGTGAAAAAAAGAACTGGATAATTCTTGGAGCCCTGGTGGTACAGTGGTTAAGTGTTTGGCTGCTATCCAACAGCTTGGCAGTTCGAATCCATCTTGGAAACCCTATGGAGTAGTTCTACTCTGTCCTATACGGTCGCTGTGAGTCAGAATCGACTTGATGGCAATGGGTTGTTTAATGAGTGGATAGTTCTTAATGGTTGGGCATATGAAGGGTTTGTTAACGGCCTGCAAAAATGAGAGCCAAAATTGCTTAAGAAAAATTTAATATTTTAAACCATTCATCTCCATGGCTCTGGTGTATAGCTGAGGCCTGTTGAAAGTAATCTGGGCACGTAGGTACGAGAAAAGGTACTGTAGATTTCTTCTCTTCCCCCTACACATACATTTTAGGGAGGAGTTTCTTTGGACCTGTGTTTCATTCTCTGTAAACTGGGGGTGATAATGGTACCTGTAAAAGGAGCTCTGGTAGCACAGCGGTTAAACGCTTGGCTGTTAACCAAAACGTCAGTGGTTGGAACCCACTAGCCTCTCCGTGAGAGAAAGATGTGGCTGTCTGCTTCTCTAAAGATTTACAGCCTTGGAAACCCTATGAGGCAGTTCTACTCTGTCCTATAGGGTCACTATGAGTCTACCAGAAGGTAGGTACCTGTGTCATGAGGTTGTTGTGAGGATTTACACTTGACATATAATATGTACTCTATTAATGAAAGCTATTGGCAGTAAGGGGTCCCTAGGTGGTGTAAATGGTTAATATGCTTGGCTGCTAACCAAAAGGTGGGAGGTTCAAGGCTACCCAGAGGAGCCTCAGAAGAAAGGCCTAGAAATCTATTTCCAAACAATCAGCCACTGAAAACCCTACAGAGCACAGTTCTATGGGTTGTCATGAGTCAGAATCATTTCAACGGCAACTGTTGATTTATTGGCAGTAAGAGTAGTGGCAACGGGTTTTCCCTTAGCAGTCTACGTTGTATAAAGACTTCTAGAGCAAGAAGAGACAGCTTCAGTTGAGGGATATATAATTAAACCTCCAGATTCCACACCTCATTTGTAAATGATTCCTGCAGCGATCATTTTCCTAAAGGTAAATTAAAGAAACCAAGAAGTTAATGAAGTAACAAAGTGGGAGCCAGAGAGAATTCCTTCCTCACCACTGCAAGGCATTGGTTTCTGCCCTGCAGCATGGGATGAGATTACCCTTATCACAGCTGCACAATTCTAAATATTATCATTGGTTATACAACTGCCCAGTCTTTCCTGAGGAACTCAGCTCCAATGTGTCTCACCCTGGATTCCTTGGGGCAGCAAATTCCACAGGCTGTTTTCACGCTATGAACAGATCCTCTCCAGCTAACCAAAACTTTAGGCAAACGGAGTCTCAACAAGCCAGCCATAAAGAAGCTCCAGCCCACCTCCTTTGAAGCCAACAGGTTAATCCTGCTTGATTTTCTCTCCAGGACTGTTCACAGGCATGTGGGAGGGAGGGCTAAGCAGTGCTCATCTTAGAGATGGGGGCTGTAGGATACAATGGCAAGGATCCACCTGTGGGGCACAAAACAGTCACCTGACTTTTTTGCATTGTGTAGAAAAGAAATTTGGGTAATTAAATCCTTTTTTTTTTAATTTAAATTTTTTTTTTTTTTAGTGGATTTGGGTTTGGGTGAGATGTAGGCAAAGCCGTTTAAGTCCAGCTGTCCCAGAAATGAGATCTGTCGTTTCCATTGCAGACAGCATTTGTTGAGACTTTTAAGTACCGGATACTTTTCTAGGACCTGAGGATTCCAAAATGAAGAAGACAAGGTTCCTGTCCTCAAGGAGTTCAAAGTCTGGTCAATAGATTCCTAACTGCAGTATCATGGAGTCATGGTGACACCAGAAGTATGACCCCAGTGGGAAACAAAGAAGGAAATGAGCAATGCCATGTCTCTCGTCCTCTGCCTCAGCAATATTCAGGCTCCCGTGCTAGGAAATATCCTTATTAGCAGAAAGAAAGGAACATTCTTCTTGTCCTGCATTGTTTTCCTCCCACCTGACTCTTTCACCATTAAATACAGTAAGAGCCAAAGGTAGGACCCTGTGAGGCTCCCAATAACCGTCACCTGGCGAATGTGGCCTCATAGATGGGAACTTAGAGACAAGAGGTACCTGAGAGGGTTTCAACCACAGAAACTTGCCTTTTAGAAGGGGAGCCACTCAACTTTGGGGAGGGGAACCAGATTTAAGGCTCTCTCAGCTGGAAGAGGGGCCCTGGTGGCACAGTGTTTAAGAGCTCAGGCTACTAACAGAAAGGCCAGCAGTTCGAATCCACCAGCAGCTCCTTGGAAACCCTGTGGGGCAGTTGTACTCTGTCCTATAGGGTCACTATGAGTCGGAATCGACTCGCCAGCAACGGGTTTGGTTTTTCGTTTTTGTCTTTTTTTTTTTAACTTGAAGGATATGGAGGTAATACTGTACAACCTTGCACCCAGAGTGGGAATTCCCTCTCCAGCACCCTTGGAAGGTGGCCATCCAGAATCTGCTGGAACATTCCATTCTTTGATGGTTTAAACTGTTGAGCTGAAGTCTATCTCCTGTAAGGTCCACCTATTGGTCCTACTCCTGCACATGGAACAACAGAGGATGACTGATTCTTCAGATGTGCTCAGGAGAGCACCTAGTAGTCTCTTGGGCACCAAGCATGGGCTAAGGTCCCAATTCTCTCAGGCTTCTTAGGTGCCTGCTTTCTGCCCTTCACCATCCTGGTTGCCTCCTCCATGCTCCTCTGTGTTCCTATTAGACTGAGCTGCTCAGAATTGAACCCAGGGCCCCTGATGTCACTTGACTGAGTAGAGACAGTGATCTGGACCAATCCTGTTAATACAGACTGAAGTTGGCTCTGCTGTTTTATCAGCTACATCATACCATTGGCTCAGAAGAGTTAAACTTGTGGTCACCTAATCCCCCTAGGATTGAATGTTTTTGGAAGGATTTTTGTGGTTAAAAAATGGAACCATTCTTCAGTTGAAAAATCAGAGGCACCAAGCTCAAGACTGTACGAGATGCCAGTTTCCAAGAGGCTTGGGTCTGTTTGAGTTGAGAAATCCTACCTGCTAATTCCAGTAGCTTCAACTTAGCCTGTGGTTTTGATTGAAGTTTTATTTTGTAAGAAATGAAATTTAAAGAGTAAAAAAGAAAGACATTTTAAAAGCTTCCTTTAAAATGAAACAATTATCTAAGAAAAAGTAAGTTTGTTTGTTTTTTTTTAATTGTACTTCAGGTGAAGGTTTACAAGAACAAATAGTTTCTTACGAAACAGTAGTACACATTGTTTTATAACATGGGTTAACAACCCCACAACATGTCAACCCTCTCCCTTCTCGACCTTTTTTTTTGGTGAAAATACACATAGCCAATGATACACCATTTCAAAACTTTCTACATGCACAGTTCAGTGACATTGACTACGCTCTTCCAATTGTGCTGCTATTCTCACTTTAGATGAAGGTTTACAGAACAAAATAGTTTCTCTTTAAACAGTTAGTACACATGTTGCCCTATGACAATGGTTAACAACCTCACAACACATCAACACTATCCTTACTCAACCTTGGGTTCCCTATGACCAGCTTTCCTGTCCCCTACTGCCTTCTAGCCCTTGTCCCTGGACTGCTGTGCCTCATTAGTCCCATTTGGTTTTATGGGGCTGTCCACTCCCCGGCTGAACGGTGAACCTCTCAAGTGACTTCACCACTGAGCTAAAAGGGTGTTTGGGGACCATACTCTCAGGGTTTCTCCAGTCTCCTTTAGGCCAGTAAATCTGGTCTTTTTTGTGTGTGTGAGTTAGAATTTTGTTCTACATCCTTCTCCAGCTCTGTCCAGGACCCTCTGTTGTGATCCCGGTCAGAGCAGTCCGTGGTGGTAGCCGGGCACCAACTAGCTGTACTGGACTCAGTCTGGTGGGTTTTGTTTTTTTTTTTTTTAATTATTGATTTGATTGTACTGCTTACCAAAATCTCCTCCAGTCCTTTGTGGGAGGTGTTAGGAACGGATACTTTTTTTTTTTTTTTCTGTTAATATGATAAAAAGCAAGTAGCCTTATGAATTCTGATTTGGAAGTTTGAGCTTACGGAGGTGGAGGAGGGCAGGAGTGCTGGCGTGCAGTCCTCACTTCTGGGGTGCACGTTCTGAAAGTCGGATCGATTACGCTACATGGGAAGTAGTCTAGATAAGAGTTCTTCAGTTAATTAAGTCTGAAACAGGGCTTGGGAATTGAAGTTTCTTTATAGTTCTCTAGATGATTGTACTGCGCACCCAGAGTTGAGAACCACCGCTTTACTGTTTTCCTAGAATTATTCTTTGTTTTCTAGTCCCCCAGTGACATCACTTTATTTCAGGCTCTCATTAGTTTCGACACCCCTCTTCCAGGAAGCCTTCCCTGGCTTCCCCATGGCCCCTGCTAATACCTGCTCCCAGAGTCAAAGGCTCCCTTCCATCTCATAACAGTTAGTGCACCACAATGTCATTTGCTGTCAACTTGTGTTCTCACAAAGGCTTTGTGAAGGTAAAGTGTCTTTACCTGGTACAGTCTTTGCATTGCCTAAAGAATAAAGTCTGAATTCTTGGCATGGCAAATAAGACTTTCACAGTCTTCACAATCCACTTGGCCAGGCCTCGACAGAACCTCTGCTCCCTCCTTCAATTCCCTAATGCCCTCAGCACTTCATTCTTCCCCTTACCATGTTCCCCTCTTAAAACTACCTCTTCCTCAGCTCTGTCAAAATCCTTGAGCTCCTTCAAGTCCAGCTTAGCTTTCAACTCCTCCATAAAGTTGTCCCTGCTTGCTCCAGCTGAACGTAAGGATCCCCTCCCTCCACTGGACTCCTGGGGCACTTATCATTGCTGTTACTCATACGTCACAAGCGCAAGCTGCTTCACCCTCGATGGACTTTTGTGTAAATATCTGATCCTCCAAACTAAATGAGACCATGTTTTACATACCTTTGTGGCTTCATAGCGCCTAGAATGTAGTTCACCCTGCCTCACAGCATACCACTTTTAATGTTGTTTTTTATTTCAAAAGCAATACATGTTGTATTTTAAAAAGACACATTAATATCAATATGTGTAAAATAAAAATGCTACTCTCCAGAGATAAACACTGTTAACGCTGTGAGATCTGTTGAAGAAAGCAGTGCCTGGGAGTGGGCAAGCACTCAGGTTAGACTACTTGAGTTTGAAGCCTAACTTTGCCATTTGTCAGATCGGTGACCTTGAACAAGCTACTTAATCTCTCTCTGTGCCTCAGGGTCCTCATCAATGAAAAGGGGATAAATAGTTAGTAATACCTGCCTCACTGGATTGTTGGGAAGCTGCAAGTTAATGCCCATAAAACATTTAGAACGCTGCCTGACACATGATAACTACTCAAACTGTGAGCTATTAATTTTTCACACCCTTTTTAAAAGCTTACACACAAATGTACCATTTTGTTTAGAAAAATAAAGTCATATGTATTGTTCTGTCATATTTTTACTTTGGTCAAAAATATTTATTTCATTGATATTCTCCCATATCAGTACATGTAGATATGCCTTATTGTTTAGTGGCTAGGTTGTCTCCATTTTTCTGCTCTTTCAAATAAAACTGCAGTCAACTTTATTAGATACACATCTTTGTGCACTATTTCTGTATGATTTGTTATGAAAAGCAGAATTGTTAGAGCACCGAGGGTGTTCATTTAAAATCCAGAAAAATGTTGCTAAATCCCAAAAAGAAACCCCAAAATCCGTTGCCATTGAGTCAATTCTGACTCATAGCAACCCTACAGGACAGAGTAGAACTGCTCCATAGGGTTTCCAAGGAGCAGCTGGTGGATTCAAACTGCCTACCTTTTGGTTAGCAGGCTGAGTTCTTAACCACTGCGCCACCAGGGCTCCAAAAAGGCCATACCATTTTACACTGCCGAAGAATGCTTTTTTCTCCCATGCCTTCACAAATGCAGGTTATTATCCACTGTAAATCCCATACAGTTTTGCATTACTCAAATGATACATGAATGCATACTGTTTGTATGAGTAAAACGATACAGAGCAAAACATGAAAATACCCCAGACATACACACTCTGATTTGAATGGACTTCTCACTAGGAGAGCTGCTTATTCTAGAAGTAATGAGACATCTGCATTCCACTGTAAAAGACTTCTCTGTCTCCCTTAAAGCCAAATAAAAGATGGTGGGGTTAGTGCCAGTACAGAGAGAGAGAGAGAAGGATCTGCAACCAGACAAGACTCTGTGACAGTGTCATGGATTGTAAGCCTTCCGGGAATGGTACCCTGTCTTCTCTCTGTTCAGTGCTTCAGTGCCGAGCAGGCATTTTATGATATGCAGAAAGGCTCTGGGGAGGTGATGTTCTCTACTGTAAGACTGATCTGTTGGAACGATGCATGCAATTTTGGGTCTGGGTAGAATCTAGGTTCCTAAGTCTTATGCTTCTACAAATCCATTTCACTGGGCAAAATACACTTCTTTTAGCTTCTTCATGGATAAGATCCTTGCAATAATCTCAAATCCCAGGTTGGAAGCCATTGAACTACCCCATGACTGTACTCGCTTTACTAACCCAACAACATATATCTTACCGGTGCCACACTGGTGTTTTCAGATTTTCATTTCTGGACTTCCTCACAGGGAGAAATAGACTTTGCCATTTCTGTGTTTATTTATTATTTTAAACAGTTGCTTGAGTTTCCATCTGGGCTTCAGAGGAGAAGAAACTTCCCCTAAATTACCAAGGGGGATTCCTGTGACAGGGCATTGTATTAAGGCGCCCAGTTCTGGGCTTGTGTGGTCCTGGAGGTAACTAAGCAATTCAGAAGAAGCTGTTGGCTAATCATTTAGGAAGAGTTCTCTAAGAAGAGTAAGATAATTGCTGGCCTCTTAGATCTAGCCTGTTAAAACGGCATCCATATTATTCAGGATTTGTTAGTACTGTCGGAAAAAAAACCACACATACACATAATCTTGTTTCACCTATAATGCCCCTGGGCTCCCTCCTTCATCCATTACCCTACCTCCACCACCACTGGGTTGTTTTGAAGCAAGTACCATATATTTCATTCCTTCTCTAAAAGGTTAGAGGACGCTTTTAAAAAATAAGACAGGCGTAACATTTTAACATTATTTAAACCTATTTTATGTTTCTTTCATGCTTCCTCTACACCAAGAGCTATCAATCACTTGAAGGAATTGTTGCTAATCAAACTCTTGACTCTTCCTATATGGTGCGAGCTCTGTATTAGTGCTTTATATTAATTGCCTGAACTCTCCTGCAGCTGGAGCATGATATGTATTTAATAGGAGTTGGATTCAACTCAATGGCAACAGGCTTTTTTTTTTTTTTTTCCTTCAGAAATAAAATGTTTATAATATGAAATATGGGCTCACACTTTTTCATTATAGCATAATATATGAGTGTGTGTACGTGCACACATAGCTTTGTTTATTTGTTCTTTTTTCCAAAGTCCCCCCAATTCTGAAAAATACTGTAGTCTGACAGTGCCACTAATGTTAGCTTTTTTTTAATTTAAAATTTTTCCAGAATTTGGTTTTGTACTTTAAGTTTTCTCAACTAGATTATCTAGTTGAGCTGTAATTTGAATGCATTATTCTCAAGGCTGTTTTTGCTAATTGCCGAAGTTTCTTTATTTTAGAGCTGACTTCATGAAAATATATTGCAAACTTTTCTTAAATTGTGTTACAGGGATATATACAAAAAAAAATCCTTAATACTAGCTACTATACACTATACACTAAGTATTTAAGAAAAAAATAATGGAAATATCAGTAGCTTCTATACTGGAATCTTGCCATATTTTTTTCATTTTAGAATAAAATTTAGTAGTCTTGGGACCCAATGCTTAAGGATATGTATGAAAGCCTTCCTTTGGCATGGACTCAGAGATAATTTTAGAGCCAGACATTAATGTAATAGTTCTTAAACATTTAGGGATAACAAACTGAATTTCACACTTGATAACAAACTTGCATTTCCCTGATGGCCAGTGCTATCAACCATGTTTCATGTCATTATTGGCCATTTGTATATCTTCTTTGGAGAAATGTCTATTCAGATCCTTTGCCTATTTTTTAGGTTGGGTTACTCATCTTTTTGTTATTGAGTTGTAATAGTGCTTTATATATTAAGACTGGACTTCTTAAAAGCTCTGGACATTAAGCTGTATACAGTGACTAGACAGCTTGTCATAAGTCATAGTGACAGTCATAATGCTTTTTTGAGTACACTAAAAAATGTTTACAAATTGAATTCTATAATATAAAGTAGGAACACTTGTGAGAAACTATGGCTCTTGTGCAGTATAAAAGCAACACTATAAGCATATTTCTATAAACACTATAAGCTATTGAACTAAGCATGATTAATAATATCAAACTTTCTAATATCATTTAAGTATAATTGATTTAGGTATATTTCATAGTTTTCAAGCCCTTCTTCTGCTAGCATTCAGACAAGCCATAGGCAACAAAAGCTTAAGAAAAATTTATGGTGGCAAATCTTAAAATTGAGAGAATTAATCTACTAAATTTTTTTCTCTTAACTGGGGGAACAACATCATTTTATTTTAGCAGGGCACATTTGAGTTCAGCTTACAGAACACAGATGTTCTGTAGGAACATGCTTGAATCACTCTAGTTTCTTATTAAATAAACATCTGAACATGAACTTAACAACTACCAGGTGAGGTCAAGTGCTGAGAAGTGCTGTATATATCACATAAGCACGTTTCCCTTATGTGAGAGACACACTTAAATAGCAATGCATATCAAACGTTCAACTGCTAGAAACATACTTGATGCCAAACTTTGCTATCCACCACTACCCCAATCCTTGTTCCTTAGAATGGTAGAAACCTATGTTGCAATAGAAAGAGAGTTTCTTTAACTGATATGAAGACTCTAAAATTATTTCTTGGTATTGGTAGATTTAGGTTTGTTTACTTAGTTCAGGATTGCATTTTTTAAAAATAGCTTTAAGATATAATTCACATACCTACAATTCATTCATTTAAAGTATACAGTTCAGGGACTTTTAGTATGTTCACAGACTTGTGCATCCAGTGCACCACAATCAATTTCAGAACATTTTTGTTACCCCAAAAGAAAACCCCATAACCTTTAGCCATCACCCCGCAACTCCCCCACCCTTTCCCTGTAGCCCTAGACAACCACTAATCTACTTTCTGTCTCTATAGATTTGCCTATTCTAGACACTTTATGTAACTGGAATCATCCATTATATGGTCCTTTGCCGTATATATGGCTTCTTTTACTTCACATGTTTTCAAGGTTTGCCCATGCTGTAGTATGTATCACTGCTTCATTTCTTTTTATTGTCAAATAATATTCTGTCTTATGGATGTAACACATTTTATTTATCCATTCATCAGTTGATGGATATTTAGATTGTTTCTGCTTTGGGGCTATTATGAGTAATGCTGTTATGAACATTTATATATAAGTTTTTATGTGAATATATGTTTTCACTTTTTTCCCCTTGGGTATGTACATAGAAGTGGAATGATTGGATCATGTGGTAACTTGTTTAACCATTTGAGGAACTGCCAGACTGTTTTCCAAAACAGTCCCACCATTTTACATGCTTATAACAGTATATGAGGGTTTCAGTTTCGCCTCCTTTCTCGCAGGCACTTGTTATTTTCCATTTTTTGTTTGTTTGTTTGTTTTTTATAGCTATCCTAGTGGGTGTGAAGTGATATCGCATTGTGATTTTTTATTTGCATTTCCCTGATGGCTAATGTTATCAAGCATGTTTCATGTCATTATTGGCCATTTGTATATCTTCTTTGGAGAAATGTCTATTCAGATCCTTTGCCCGTTTTTTAAATTGGGTGAGTCATCTTTTTATTATCAAGTTGTAATAGTTCTTTATATATTAAGATTGGACTTCCTAAAAGCTGTAGACATTAAACTATATACAGTGAGGACTAGACAGCTTGTCATAAGTCATAGTGACAGTCACTGAGAAGGATTCTTTACTGTGGTTAATACCTACTATTAATAAGCACTGTTAAGTGCTTGTTACAAAGTATCATGCAAATAATAAACTGTGGTGGAAATAACTAGTTCTAAGAAAAGCAAACATTTGCTTTGAAAACAACAGACCAGGGATTATACTTTGTAATGGAAAGAATTGCAATGAATATATTATTCATTACGATTGTAAGAGACCTGAACAGAATTTTCAGCAGCAAGACCATTCCGTAAATTGAGCTGTACCGGGAGACTGAAGCAGTCCATAAACTAGTGAGATCTGTATCAACATGGCAGCCATACTATCCACATTGCTTGGAGGGAACTTGAGTATGCAATCCAGTGGTCCCTTGCTTCAGTCTGTGTCTTCCCCCACCTCCACCCTCACCCCCACCCACTTCTCAGGGCAACCACAGAGACAGCTGGGGTGAAGGAATGTCTCGCTGAGAGAGATATCTGATCGCTGACCCCTCACTTAGAAAGATATCTAATCACTGAACTAACAAGCTGGATAACTCAAGTATCTGCATTGCTCATCTCTGAAAGCGCTTATGGAGAAAGCTATCTAACTCAGAACCAGTGCATGATGTCCTTTGAAAGGCTTGCGTAAAAACTATAACTGTGGTAGTTTAGGCTGATAAGCAAGAAACTATTCAGAATGTCCCTTTCAAAAGAATTGACATTAAAATATTATACCTTCCTTACATTTAAAATTAATTTTATTTTTATTTACTGTTAGTGGACAAGTTAACAAATATTGTGTATTAATGTAACAAAGTGTTTCAATTGATGACTTTACCATCTACATTTTAAAGAATTTTGGCAATTATTTTAGTAAAGCTAAAGGCTGACTATTTAAATTTTACCATTTTTGAAATGTAAAATGCACCTTAAGAATACCCAAACTACGTAACTTATGGTTTAAAAGTTTTAGCTAAACCACGTGTCTCTGTAGGTAAAAGTAAGAGTCCTCTTATGCCTAAGACAAATAAAATGTTTTACCAATACCAATAAAACCAGTTGCTGGCCAGTCAACTCTGACTCAAGGCAAACCCCATGTATGTCAGCGTAGAATTGTGCTCATAGACTTTTCAGTGGCTAATTTAAAGTGTCACTACTAAACAATGCATTCTGACTGTTTCCTTTTTTGAGGAGGGGGTCAAGTTTTATTTGAAAATTACCTTAAACCCAAATCTCGAACTCCACATCTTTAAAGACTAACTTTCACTGCCTTCTGACCATCAGTAAAGGCCAAAGTGAAGCCAGGATGGGGTCTCTAAACTGATCATTCTCAGTAACTTTTGGCTTGTTTCAATGAGCTGCTGTCTCACATCTTGAATTCCCAGCAGGGGCTGCACAGAGTTCACTTTTACTGGATGAGCGAGCTTATTGTAGTACAGATTATTGTTAGTTGTTATGCCTAAATAGGACTACAAGGAGCCCTGGTGGTACAGTGGATAAGCACTCAGCAAGACTGGCAGTTCGAACCGACTAGTGACTCCATGGGAGAAAAGACCTGGAGATCTGCTCCCATAAAGATTACAGGCTAGAAAAACCCTATGGGGAAGTTCTACTCTGTCCTTATAGGGTCGCCATGAATCAGAATCAGCTTGACAGCACACAACAAATAGGACTACAGTCCAAGCACCTTGCTGCATTGTTGTTGACATCCTCTTACTGATATATAAGTAATACATTACAAATCATTAAGTAACATAATTACAAGGCATTCTTCCGTGTTCGTTAAAGAAAACCCCCAAGAGGCTCTTTTAAGCTAAATTTAAATCACTAAATACTCTTTGAAGACACAAAACAATAATTGTTAAGGAAAATCTAAAGACAGTTGAGTCTTTTGACACTGATGTCAATGAGGGCAGCGTTGCCTTCCTTCAAAACCTCCATTGGTGCTACTGCCAGAGACAGTTTCGGGCCAAGGGAAACTGGAGTTTTAAAGAACACTGATAGAGTATTGCATGGAGTATCCTTGATAACAAGGCCTGGCTGTTTTTCACTAACAGTTGGTTTTCTCCATTTATATTGCTGTTTCAGATTATCTTTCCTGTGTTGAAATCCACACGAGGGGCTTAAAATCAAAACCCTCAAAAAAACAAACAAAATATCCCAAGTTTTTTGCAAATCTAAATGTTAGACATTGCTCAGTAATGTCTGCTCTCCGTGGTTGGACAAAACCACACTCTGGTATGTGTGTCTGCTTTGTTCTTTAGCCCTGTGATTTGCTTTTGGTAACTCAGGGCCAGAGTTTCCTCTCCAAGTGCAAGCTACATGAAGGCAGACAGCGCATGTCTGTTTTCGTTAAACTTTGCCTGCAAGATCCTTATAATATGTGCCACTCGGGCAGTGGGTGCTCTGAGTGTGTGTCCATGTGGATAGTGATTTATCCTCCCCAGTGAGAAAATGGGATTTTGATGTTAGAAGGAAACAATTTGCCGCATAATATTTGTGGTCTCTCAAGGAGAAAATGCCACCAAGTGATTCCTACGTCTTTGAAAACTTTCTATTTTGATAGTGCTCACAATTAATGCTCAAAGGGATATTTTTGAGAAAAAGATTTATAGAAATGTTGTGGGTACATGTAATTCCTGCCTCAGTGGAGTACAAATAGTGCTATCTGCAGGAAGCAGAGGTACTGGTGGGCATTTAAAAGTACACTGCATTCACCCCGTGTTAATTGTGCTGTTTAGTGTTAAGAGTCAGGGGTATATAAGGTCATGGGTCGAACTGGTCCAATGAGATGTTTCTCATTGAAATCATCTACATTTCACAGTTATGGTGAGCTATCTAGTCTAATAAAATGTAGATCCCATATGACACCATGTTATAAAATACCCATTTTCTAGAGTCAATAACGGAGTTAAACCCTGCCCGCCTATACTCACCCTGGGGATGTAGAGAAAGCTTCATGATCCTGCATAAATAAGTTTTAGATTTTCATTTCTTTTTCTTTAATTACATTGTATAGAAGTATTTAGTTCCTCTTTTGTGGTTTCAAGTAAGATTCTAATTTGATCATTTTCCTCTTTAAATACTCTATGAGCCCTGTAAGTACTCAGCAAACACTCACTGTTGACTGATTTCTATTTTCAGCCACATACCGGTCATAACGCAACCTATTAAGAGGCTTTGAATGAAATTATTTAATTTTTTTCCATGTGTGAAAGGCAAAATTAGCTGCCTTCAATTTCTCTGGAGCAAAGCATCCTCAATCCTTCCAAATAAATACTTTTATTTTTGATGTTCAATCAAAATACACACAAATTCAAATATATTTTTGTTGAATGGAGTGTTTTCCTTGGCCTTTAAAATGATTCCAAATTTCCCCCAGAAAAGAAAGAGAGAGAGAGCAAATGTATTAAAGCAAATGTAATCAATTTATTTTGGCACATTATGCCTGCCATTCTCCCCATTTGTCTGCTTGGGCCAAAGAACACATATAACACTTAAGTTAGAATCAGTGATTGTATCATGAAAAGTGATTTTTGTCAGCACCAGAAAAATGCAGAGTTTGGTCAAGTTTGACTGAAGGGCTGTATCCTTAGGAAACATTCAAACTCTTGTCATCCACTTTTATTTTTACAGCTGAAATCAGTTTTTGAGAAAAGGCAGCAGTCACAACAATGATTTGAAAAAGCAGTTTCTTTCGTCATAATTTATCGCAATAACTTAATGGCTTTTTTTTTTTTTTAATTTATCCCCATCGTTTTTTAGAGGAGGCTAAAAATGGGCTCTGTTTGTTGTGAGTTTAGAGTGAGTGCTTTGGAGCTCTGCTATTTGAATAAGGAGCCTTGGTAGCACAGTGGTTAAGCACTCAACTGCTAACCAGCAGTTTGAACTCACCAGCCGCTCAGCGGGAGAAAGATGTGGCAGTCTGCTTCCGTAAAGATTACAGTCTTGGAAACCCTGTGGGGCAGTTCTACTATGTCCTATAGGGTCTCTATGAGTAGGAATCAACTTGACAGCATACAACAACAATAACTATTTGAATCCGCTATTATTTTCTATAGCATTATAGAGTTAGGGTTAATATAAGTTGTTCTGCATTTCTATGTGATCACTTAGAATTTTGCTTTAATTAAAGGACTAATTAGCATTAAGTTTACCATTTGTTTTGTGCATACCTGGTTTTTTTTTTGAGGACTAATCATATAGATATGCAAAGAATAATGTTTTATTCTGGTAAATGACTTTCCATTATTAAGTTTTTAAAAAATGATTATGTTGTCTTAATGTTGAAAGGAAATGAAAAAGATTTGTGCATTCAATTGTTTCACTTACAGGCAGGACAGTGTCCCTCAGAAAAACAACTTTAGCTTCAAAAATTTAATTTAGGAACTTTTCAAGGAAACTGACATTTGTGCCAATAAACCTTTTTACTGATGGTTAGTGTAAATTAGAACACAGTTCTTAGGTTAATTAGAACTTGCAAATTCTACCATTTTTAACCCCCATAATTGATTAGTCAGATCTTTGGGCAACCTCAGAATTCAATGCCACACCCAATACTATCTCCTTCTCTGTAGAGTTTGAGAGTTTGGCTTTACAACCTTTGGCTGCCCTTGGAATGTATTTATGGCTTCGATATGCTTTGTTCATAATCACAGTGTTCTTGTCGGATAACCCCTGTCCTTCTTGTGACACTGAGCTACTGATATCAACTTCTCACATGCACAGATAATCGAAATCCACATTCAAAAATCACAGCCTCATCACGTGAGAGACTTGAAAAGAACTGACTTTAGGCATGAACAGGCCCAGTGTGTGAGTGGTCTTTAGAGATAGTAGTTCCCTCTATTTTCCCATCAACCATGTACATTGTGAAAAGTCTCAGAGGAGGGAAGTGCATGACTTTGATCTCTCATGACCCAAACTGCATTAGCGACCTGTGGTTCAAGAGTTGCTAAGATCCCAATAGGGAAAAAGAAAACAAAAAAACCACTCAGGAGAAACATCACAAATATATACTTTTATAATAAATATAATGAACAGTCCTGGCTGGACAGACCAGTTATTATATTCTTTATGTATGTGTAATTATAAGTCACAAGTTGATCCTAGCTGAATGAATTTATCTGATTGGCTCATGGGTAAAAGATTCTCTGAGAATTTTATCTCTATTTTTAAAAAAATAGACAATTGACTTAAATGCCTACTTTTAGGCTTCCCCCCAAAAAACACAATTCTATCTTTTGTTGGTTGACAAAACCAAGATTGAAAAGTGACATAACAGGCCTTTATGTAGCTTATTTGTCTATTAGAAAGAAGGATATTTTCATCTTTTTCAGGAATTTCATTCCAACAGATTTGTTCTAAAACAATTCATGACTGTGTTGAGAGGACAAGGTAGAACTCGCTTTGAGAAAATACCCTAACAAAAAATCCAGATCAGTGGTTCTCAGAATTTTTCTAGCCTCAGCACCCTTGCGGGATAAAATCACTCTTCTAAGTAATAGCAGTTGATGCAATTCTTGTTTTTGTTTTTGTTTTTATTGGGGGGAAGGGAGCAGAAAGTACTATGTAAACTTGTATAGTTTTAAAAGATCCTAAAGATTATTCTGATGCCCTGATACTCATTTCTCTCACACCTGCCCCCACCACTGAGTGTGATATGCCTTCCTAACTAAGAATCCTGTGTGAAATTTCCAAAAATAATGAATTATAAAATGCTCCACTGTGGGTTACTTTAACAACAACAACAAAAAAAAAAAAAGTTGCCGTTGAGGCAATTCTGACTCATAACAACCCTGTAGGACAGGGTAGAACTGCCCCATAGGGTTTCCAAGGAGCAGCTGGTGGATTTGAACCACTGACCTTTTGGTTAGCGGTCAGAACTCAACCATCAGGGCTCCATGGGTTGCTTTAGTGCATTTAAAATCTGACCCAAACTTTTAGGAACATTGATTTTACTTTCAGGAACACATTGCTGGCTAAATGTAAAAGCAGAGTTCTAGAATGTCAATCTAACTTAATATTTTTATCTGGGGCATTTAACTCTTAGTGTAGAAGCCAATGGGGAAACTAGATTAGATGTTGGGAAACTTGTCCATCGTTTCTCGCTTTTCCCCTAGCTCTCCCAAATACGGGATAGAAACTTTTTCTCTACAGTCTGTGGGAAAGGCTGGTTTTTATTGGAGTCACTTATCTCTACAGGATTTTTTTTTTTCTAAAAGTAACTGTAATACCTATTATCTGGTGGTTCGAACCCACCTAGAGGTGCCTCGGAAGATCATCTTTGGCAATTCGATTGCTACTTTCTCAGATCCACAAAAATTCTTTCTTTCGTTTCAAAGGAGAGAGAGCTTCAGGTTGAGTCTCCAGGTGTACACATAACTAGAATTGTCTCAACAAAAGCCTTATAAACACAGTAAAGACTTCGTGATTCTAATCTTGCCTTCTTGTCTTCAAAGAATCCATTGGTGTCTTTCAAGTTACTATGATTTTATACAACTGGCTCATTATTATGACGAAGATCAGTGCATGTAGACTAAATTTATTCCTTGAAAAAGACATAAATGTGGAGCAGAATTTAGCAATTTTAAAAAGGAAGGAAAAAGGAAGGGAGGGAGGAAGGATGGAAGGAAGGAATGAAGGGAAGAAGGAAAGATGGCAGATAGATGAGGAAAACTATGGACATTTTTTTTAATCAAAGAAAAAGTTAAAAAGTGGAGGCTAAACTGGAAACTTGGCCCCTCCTTTGGCTTCTCCTCCCCCACCCCCAGGCTAGTTGATTCTACCTCCTTAACTGTATTAACTTCTATGGTTACTGCCTCCACCCTAGACCAGACCAAAACTATCTCATTCCTAATTTACAGCAACAATGCCCCTTATCCTACCCTGGGTCTTGCTATCTTCTGACCTACTTTTCACAAAGAGAACGAACTTCCTAAAACTCAACTCTGAGCTTATCATCCACATTGCTTTTAAAATAAAGCCCAAACATCTGACCTGGCTTGTGTAGCTCCTGCTTATCTCTCCCTTTCCCTCCCTGCACCCCTGCCACAGTGTCTGCCTGAACTCTCCCCTTCTTCACCTTAAACATCTACTTACACTTAGGACTTACCTTGGCATCACTTCCTCCTACCTATGCAATGTAGTCACATAACCTCATTGCCATTCTCCATCTCTTCCAGCCAACTCTAAGCTTTATGAGAGTGGGGACCATTTTGTGCAGTTCTCCATCCCCAGTGGCTGGCAACAATCATTTTTTGAGATTCCAGAGAGAGTCTTCAATTATTTCAGAAAGTTTCTGCTTTAGTATAAAAAAAAAAAAAGGAAGATGCACTGCATAACATTTTCTGAAGAGGTTAATATAGGAGGGATGAAGGGTCAAAGTTCCAAGGTGACCCAGCTCCTCCTGAAACTGTCTTACTCTGCTCCCTTAAGCAAGATCAGACCAGAAAAACCAACATTGGCCCCTTGACTTAGAGAAATATTGCACCCTACTGCCAATTTATGCAGTTGGCTTTTTTTTTTTTTTTTTTTTTTAACAGGCCAAGAGAGCTTTGCCATGCTTTTCCTGGAAAGATTCACTGATTCAATCTTCTAGCTATGATTTGGTGGAGTGCCTGCTAGAAGCCATGACCTGCAGTTCTGCCCCAGGACATGAGAGTGTGTAGCCATTTAAAATCGTGGGAGTTTTCCGATCGCCATTTAGTTTGCTTCCCTGACAGGCATTTCCAGATATGAGCAAAAATTTACTTTGGCAACCTCACCCCAACTGGCAGATACACACACACGAACACACACTCTACGCTGTCTCCCTCAGAACTTTAAGATCTTCAAAGTTTAGAAATTGAGTTTACTCTACAGTAGAATAGCTGGCTCTTGGTAACTTTCAAGGGGAGAAAGGGCGTTTTTCCCTCCCCTGGAGCTGAGCACAACAGCTTAAAAGTAGAACAATGTGTGTTTGGTGTTTTCATCCTCTGTATCATAACAGGTGTACAGTTACAGACACAAAGTGCTAGATTCACGTCTTCTGCTCGCCTCTGGAGAATTCCCAGAGCTACCCAGGGAGCAAGACCTGGGCCTAAAATGTTTAGTAAAAGGAAAGTAACCCAATATAGCTCTGTATTTCTAACACTGCCGTATCACATGGCTTTATTCTTCTCCTCCCATAGTGACTCTAGGATGTAAATACACAGTAGAAGACGGTTTTACCCAGAACGATTCTTAGGAGCCCTACACAAGTTCTCCAGAAAACAAAATAATTTAATACCTCTAAAAGTTGAATTAGAGAAATAGACACAGCTTGCTTGTAAACTGCAGGCTTTGAAATGGTTTGGGTGAGGACGTGGAAAATAGAGATGATTCCCCTAGAGGGAATAGGTACATCTTCTTAAACCAAATATTAGGGGTCAGATGGATTTGCTAGTTTGCTTTTTAATGCATTTTCCAAGTTTTACTTCTTAAGTTGTTTTGTGATCTCATAGCAGCTTTGTGATTGAATTCCTCAACTGTTTTGCAGCATGTCCATGATCATTAATGGTGTTTTAGTTTAATGAATAAGGTCATACATTAATTTGCAGCGTGGAAGCAGCATCCCCTGCTAGTAGCACACTCCTCGGCAGCTACTTACAATTCTCCCACGTTCCCTCCCCGAGGAAATGGTTCATAATAGATTTGAACAGATGCTAGGTGTTTGACAGCCCTGTGAGGAGTACTAGTTGTCAAAAAGTGGGTCATTTCAACAGCCTTTAGATCTTCGACGTGTTCCAGCATTCATGTAAATACTTCACCTCTGAGTTCACATTTCCCCATCACGAGTTCTCCTAACCTATTTATTGGCTGTGACAACACCACTGTTAAATCCTTGGCTCTCAAAGTTAAATCCGTTAAACATGCACAGGCAAATCCAATTTGACACTAAAATTGCTCCTTCTTTCTAAATATGTTTTTCCAGTTGCCCCTGACAATAAGTCAAGTTTCACTAGAACTCCAGTTTATAGGTTAGTACAATTTCAAGTCCCCCTCTCCAGGGCCCCTGTCTTCTGCCACACCTTTCTTTCCCAACCTGTGGTATGTAGCCCTGCTGAACACACTGTCCTGCTTCCCAGAATGCTGTGCTCCTCCACTCACGGGCTTGTGAGCTCTGAGAGCAAGCGCTAGGTTCTATTTCTATCTCTAGATCCTGGGCCTGGCGTACAATAAACCCATTGCTGTTGAGTTGATTCCGACTCATAGCAACCCTATAGGACAGAGTAGAACTGCCCCATAGGGTTTCCAAGGAACGGCTGATGGATTTGAACTGCCAACCCCTTGGTTAGCAGCCAAGCTCTTAACCACTGCACCACCAGAGCTCCAGTATACAATAAGTGCTCCATAAAATGTTTATCACATGAGCCACAAATAAGGAAAATGTATTATTTGTTAGCTACAAGTAAGGAAAATGTAATGTTTTCTTATTAACCAGCATCCATTATTTACATGCTGTATGTAAACTGTAGGTACTAGACTATTAGTGGTTACTACCACTCTGTCTGGAGTCCCTGGGTGGAGCAAGTAGTTAAACATTTGACTGTTAGCAAAAAGGTTGGTGATTTGAATCTACCCAGAGGCACTTCAGAAGACCGACCTGGCCTCTGCTTCCAAAAGGTCAAATGGTTAAACTCTCAACTGTTAGCCAAAAGGTTGGTGGTTCGAATCCACCCAGAGGCATTTCAAAAAACAGACCTGGCGATCTGCTTCCAAAAGGTCACAGCCTTGAAAAATCTATGGAGCAGTTCTAGTCTGCATAAACGGGGTCTCCATCAGTCAGAATCAACTGGAAGGCAACTAACAACAACACCACTCAGTTTGTCCTAGGAGTTTATCATTAAGAGACTAAGAATCCACCTCTGAAAGGGTCCTCATGCTCCTCCAGGGGCTGTTACAAGACTGCAGAAAATTACTTGGGCATACAGAGAATCGACTGTGAATTGGCTAAGCCAATGAGAATGTCCTCATACTTCAAAACACTTCATGACAGATGAAGGGACATGCTTGAGTATCTGTAAAAACAGCTTGGGGGCAGTGTCTGACCTCCTGTAACCCCACAAGGGGGAAAAAGAACCAAGGTCAACAGCCCAAGGCTGATTCCCATGAGGTGGAGGTCAAACATGCCTCCTCTCTCTGCCATGTTCACCAATTCTGACACCAACTGTCCCCCCAACAGCACTCTCTGCTGGGTTCGATAATTCATTGCAATGGCCACACAGAACTCACATACCATACTCACAATTATGGGGTTGATTAGGAAAGTAACAGTTACAATTCAGGCTCAGGAACACTCAGGATACATACAGTTCATACATCAGGACAGCCTCTTCCCAGCTGTGCTCACAGCATGCCTCTCCCTGGCCCTCAGTCTCTGCCCAAGGCACTCAGCTTTCTCTCTCTGTGGGCTGAGAAGCCCACCACACCGTCTCCTGCTGCCAAGTCTCTCCTGCTGATCTTTCCTTCTCTGGTGGTGGTGGGCTCTTCTCTCTGCTCTGGAATTGGCTCTCTTTTAAGGCAAAACTGACCAATCCCCTTGGTGGGTCGCAATTACCCTATCACACAGTCCTGCCCAATCACCTGGGTGAGAGTTACAAGACCATGGCTAGAAAGGCCACACAAAACTAGTCAATTATACCACAATTTCTTGTGTACAGATTCCTGACTGGTGGATATCCCATTCACCTCATTTCTTCACACAGTTCATCTCCCTACTTGAAATATTTTGCATTTCTACTCATCTGAAAGTTATTTCACAAGCATTCATAAGGCATTTCACATGTGCTGTGGCCTCCATAACACTGCCCATACCCTTCTCAGGGGCACAGATCGCGCCACTTCCTTTCTTTCCCCTATCAACCACGTGTAGCCCGATGCTTCCACTGGCTCCACAGTAAACAGTCTTGACAGCGTCCGCCATACATTTTCATGCTTCACTCCCTTTCTTGGCCTCATTGCATTTGTGCTCTAAGTCATGAATAGCTGCTATATGTCTAGCTACAACAGCCAACCCGTTGCCGTCAAGTCAATTTTGGACTAGTAGTGACCCTGTAGGACAGAGTAGAACTGTCCCATAGGATTTCCAAAGCTGCAAATCTTTAAGGAAGCAGACTGCCACATTTTTCTCCCGCAGAGCCGCTGGTGGTTCAAACTGCCCACCAGGATTCCTTGTTGTTTAGCTGTTGTTGTTAGGTGCCATTGAGTCAGTTCCGACTCATAGCGACCCTGTGTACAACAAAACGAAACAGTGTCTGGTCCTGCGCCATCCCCACGATCATTGCTATGTTTGAGCCCATTGTTGCAGCCACTGTGTCAATCCATCTCACTGAGGGTCTAGCTAACACCAAAACCCAAACCTGTTGCCGTCGAGTCGATTCCAACTCACAGCGACCCTATAGGACAGAGTAGAACTGCCCCATAGAGTTTCCAAAGAGCGCCTGGTGGATTCAAACTGCACTTAACCACTTATCCACTACGCCACCAGGGTTTCCTGAGGGTCTAGCTAAAACCAAAAAAAAACCTGTTGCCATCCAGTCTATCCTGATTCACAGCAACCCTATAGGTCAGAATAGAACTGTCCCATAGTTTCCAAGGAGCACCTGGTGGATTCGAACTGCCAGCCTTTTGGTTAGCAGGCGTAGCACTTAACCACTACACTAGAGGTGGTTAATTCATTCAGTATTGACCTCCTCCAGCAGTGGCGTTACTAGGGTTGGTGTCACCCAGTGTGGTAACTCATGGTGCCACCTCCCCTTCCATGGACCTCCTCCCATACCAAACCATACAGAATCCTTAGTAATGTTTTTGGTACAGATAGCCATGCAAACAACAGTGTGTGTTTGTAGCGCATGCACAGGAAAATCATTGATTCCAGGCATCATTGTAATTGGCTAATACTGACAGCTCCAACCAGCGCGCATTAGAAGGTTCAAAAAGTAAATTAGCACAGAGTTTTAGCCTTGCAGGTATATTGATACATGTAAGCTGGGCTTACAAAACTTGTTTTTGTTGTTATAAAGAACTACGGGGATATTTTTATAAAAAATAATAAATTTCTGCTGAAACGCTGCACAAAAATTTTATGGACAGTCATTTTGGTGTCACCCCTCTGACAGTGTCACCTGGTGCAGTCTGTACCACCCACACCCTATAGTGATGCCATTGTCCTCCTGCTGGCTGTGCTAGGTGCTGAAGAAGGAAGCCACGGGGCCCTTAAACATAGACTCCAGGCCCTCCTCTGCAGAGAGATATGATGTTTACACCTGAAAAGTTGAAGGGGGGCCAGTGAGCAGGGCAGAGTGTATATCTGAGGAGACAATGCTCACTCTGGCTGTACTTATTTGTACTTACTATACCTATTTGGAGCCCGGGTGGCACAGTGGTTAAGAGCTCGACTTCTAACCAAAAAGCCAGCAGTTTGAATCCACCAGCTGCAACTTGGAAACCCTATGGGGGCAGTTCTACTCTGTCCTGTAGGGTCGCTATGAGTCAGAATCGACTCGATAGCAACAGGTTTGGTTTTATTTTTTGGTATACCTGATTGGTCCTTATAAACACAAACTTTGGAGCCAAGAGACTAGTGTCTATACCAGCTACAGCACAGACTAGCTGTAGCTGTGGGGGAAGTCACTTAGGAATTCAGGGCCTCATTTATGGAGTGGAAATAATAGTAGTGATAGTAATAAAAATATTTGTTCTACTTGCCTCATAGGGGACCCTGAGGTGAGCTCCGTTGAGATCATGGTTGTGAGTATGCTTCATGTGCACTGTAGGCACTAGACTGTTAGTGGTTACTACCACTTCGTCAGCTTGTCATACTGTGGTGGCTTGTGTCTTACTGTGATGCTGGTGGAAGCTATGCCACCAGTATTTCAAACACCAGCAAGGCCACCCGTGGTGGACAGGTTTCAGCAGAGCTTCCAGACTAAGACAGACTAGGAAGAAAGACCAGGTGATCTATTTCCAAAAATCAGCCAATGAATACTGTACAGATCACAACGGAATATTGTCCAATATAGTGCTGGAAGATGAGCCCCCCAGGTTGGAAGGCACTACACAACAGCCGCAACAGTGAACTCAGACATACCAACGATCACGAAGATGATGCAGGAATAGACAACGTTCAGTTCTGTTTTGCGTAAGGTTGCCTTCAGTCACAGCCGACACAATGGCAACTAACAACCACTGCCATCTTAGGGTTGGCTTCAGTGGTGTAAACGTTACTTCAAAGGCACTTTTTGCTTTCATGCCAGAGTATCAGGGGTAAGGCCCCTCCTTACATTTGCATTTGGATCTGCCCAGAGAGGATCATTTCCTCAGTCTTGGCCCAGGTCATCTGATGGCGTTTTCATTGACCATGCTTGGCTTTGTCAGTAATTGGTAGCCAGTCTCAAAGATCATGTTGCCTGTTATCTCACCTCCTTTCAGCTGACTTGCTGCCTCCTTAAGTCAACTCACTGCAGTTTGTGGATGTTTCTGAAAGAGAAAACTGCTTACTGGGAACCCAGAGTAAACATCTGAAGTAGCTAAATTTTCTGTCTTAGAATTAAAAAATCTGCTTGCCAAGAAAGCTGGTAAACTAAGATTGAGGAAACTTCATTTGTCATAAACTTAGCCAGTTTCAAGTTGATAGATAAGTTAAGGCCCAGCTTTAAAACTGCTTTACATTAACAAAGAGGCTGTGAAACGTCCATTCTGTCCTAGCCTCACCACTGACTGGTTGTGTCACTTTGTACGTCATCGAACCTCTTGGTTTCCTTGGACTAACTCACCAAACCTGGACGACCTCAGCCATAACTCAGCCCCAGTTCTCAGTATTTAATTTTGGCTTTTTGATAACAGACTTGGTTTCGAAGGATGATTGCAGATTTCCTGTGGGATTATGTTCTCTAAAACCAAGCTCCCATCGCATTAAGATGTGTGCAAGTTAGAGACACTGCTCCATGGCCTGGGACAGAACCTGGCACAGGGTTAAACCAGTTGCCATCATGTCAGTTCTGACTTATGGTGACTGCATGTGTGTGAAAGTAGAGCTGTGCTCCGTAGGGTTTTCTATGGCTGATTTTTCTAAAGTAGATTGCCAGGTCTTTCTTCTGAGGACCTCCAGGTAGACTCAAATCACCAACCTTTCAGTTAGCTGCTCAGCTCATTAACCGTTAGCCCACCGATAATTAGAAAAATAATTAGTGCTTTACATCTGAAGCTGTAACTATGTGAGTGCATTAGTACTGCAGTTAGCTTGCATTTACTGTCTTCCACCTTAAAGTAGTAAAATGTTAATCTTGATTGCAGGTTTATTCTGCGATTGGTCAGTAACTTTTTTTTTATTTTACCTGCCTTAATAATTTTTAGCAGCTATTGAGCATAAGAGACACGCTGGACATTGTTCATACGTACTTGTTATCCCTTCCGCAAGGTCATTATTAGCTGCATTTTACAGACAAGGAAACTGGGTCTTAGAGAAGTTACATAACATCCCAAGGTCTTCCTGCCAGCAAGGAGATGAGCCTGGATTCAAACTCAGGTCTATGTGTCACCGAAGCCCCCTCTCTCCTGGGCCGTGCAGACTCTATTGCGGCCTCTCGATTTTACTGGATCAATTTATAACACCAAAGTGCATTTGTTGCCTTAATTTGGCTGCCCTCATGAGCCTTTCCTCCACGTCAGCTAAATATTGTCCACAGTTTTCCCATACTTGCGCACTTAACTTTTTACATCGCGTACAGTTTAACATTTGATTATATACTACCTTATTCACTAATTGTTTGGTGAGAGAGAATGTGACTCATCTACTCAATAAAAGAACACTTTGAGAGTAGTTACTACTTTTTGCACGTTTGCATCCCACACAGAGTCAGTTGCAGTGATGAGCAACTGTGAAGAATGGGTGTTCCGTAACTAACTCATCGATTTGTGGATTGACTATAGTCTGTTAAGCATTTTCATCTGCTGAATCTGCAGACTTTGTCATTCATCATTCATTCAACAAATATATATTGAGTCTCTGTTGTGCTAGCCACTGGGAATCCAGCAGTAAATATAGACCATCATGTATGCTTATAATTGAAGGGCTATAACCTGAAAAATTGCAAGCAGTTACGTCATTGCGGAAGGAGTTAAAGTGAAGATGATTTAAAGGCATATGCTTTTAAATAATGGACTTTCTAATGATCAGTGTAGCACATTTAGGATGTTTTACTTATGACTTATCTAGTGAACTTTCACCAAGCCTAAAATGATTATTATCTTTTACATGTGAATAATTCATGTTTGTTTTAATCCTTGATGTATTTACATCTCTGCCCAAATGATACCATATGTCTATTCAGTAAAGAATGATATTTATCAGCTTATATTTTCCTAGATTGATACACGGATTCTTTTAGGAAAAAAGAGAGATTTCCTGAAGTTATAAAGTCAGGCATACGGTATTCTCACAAAACATCTCGTAATAGCTCCGTGTACTGTATGGAATCTTTTTCTATTTTATATTCCCTTCCTATAATAACTTTCTGGCTGTGGAATTCTGGCATAATTTGTTCTGTTTATTCTGAAAATGTTTGAGTCTTCCATAACACCTTTGACAATAAAATAAGCGATAGTTCAGTGTAGGGGATTTGAAACTGGCTGAACATTTAGATGTTTAAGGCTCCCTGTCAGCTTGGAAGGACATCTGGTGAAGTACCTATATACTTTTTTAAAAACCTTCTCCTACTCAATATATTTAGCAGTGACTTAGATAAAGACATTGAAGGTCCCTACATTGTGTTTGCAAAGACATAAACTTAAAAAAGATGACTTCTATCACATATACCTGGAATCACGGTTCAAAATGACTTCAGTAGGCTGCAGTGCTGGATGGAAACCAACAATATGAAGTTGAGCAGGGGGTAAATGCACATTTTTGCTTTTAGATTTCAAAGGCAGTTGAGCAGTTACAGGATGGGGAGTGACTGAGCTTGGCAGCAGTTCATGTGACTAGAAGCTTAATGTGAACCAACAGTAGAATGTGGTGGCTAAAAAAAAATGAATATAGTCGTGTGCTTCCTCACTAGAAGTATTAATAGTTAACTGTACTCTGCACTGGTCATACCTCATTGGGATTAATTTATTTAGTTCCGAACATGTTCAGGACAGACTTTGACAAAGCAGAGTACCTAGCTACTAAAAGTGTGTTGAATCCAATCCAAGATATACTTATTGGACTCCTGTTTTGGGCAAGGCACTGTGCAAACCACTGCAGGGGAATAAAGATTGGAAGAGACATTACCAGTCCGTAGCCTCAAGGACTTGAAAATTTAAATGGAGATGTGACAGGTAGACGCATGACTTTGTACAACAAAGCCAACTATAAAGCAGAGAAGCACAAAGAAAGTGCTGTGGGAATTTAGAGGCTGGACTAGCAGTAGGCTTTCAACAGGAAATGAGGACGAGGGCAGAGGAAGCATTAAAAGCAAAGATGCAGAAACAGGAAAACTCAAGGCAGGTCTAGGGAATAGTGAGTCGTCGAGGTTACCAGAAAGAATAAACCAGTACCAGTTGCCGTCAAGTCAGCTCTTTCTCATGACGACCCCATGCGTGTCAGAGCAGAGCTTTGCTCCATGAGGTTTTCAATGGCTGATATTTTTGGAAGCAGATCACCAGGCCTTTCTTCCAAGGCACCTTTGGGTGGACTCAAACTGCCAACCTTTCAGTTAGCAGCCGAGCGCATTAACCATTTGCGCCAGTAGGAAATGAAGCTGAGAAAAGAAGATTTAGGCTAGAGCATGGGCATGGACTGGTAGGCAGTGAGAGGCATTACAGGTTGATGGGATCTGGAAATAATGATACATGAGGATCAGTCAGAGAGACTATGTTTATTTAGTCTGGAGGAAAGAAGACTAAAGTCTTCTGGTAAATGCAGATCAGATTTGCTCTGGTTTTAGCCAAATATATAATATTTAGCAAAATATTATAAGGATCCAGATTTCAGTTTTTTCTGAACACCGTTTTTTAAAAATCAAAGATGACCAGCAGTAACGAGCTAGCCTGGGAGATTGTGAGTGCCATAGTGGATGAGCTCAGCAAGAGTTTGGTAACTGATGCTCCAAAGGCAGGGAAAAAAATTCTGCAACTTCCACCAGTGGTCTGGGAATCCCTTCCAACTCTGCATCCTGTACTTCTAGGAATTACCCAGCGGTGGTTTCCCTGGTAGAATACACGCCTTCAATGCAGGAGACCCTGGTTTGATTCCTGGCTAATGTACCTCACATGCAGCCACCGTCCATCTGTCAGTGGAGGCTTTCATGTTGCTATGATGCTGAACAGGTTTCAATGGAGCTTCCAGACTAAGGTGGACTAGGAAGAAAGGCCTGGCAATCTACTTCCAAAAATCAGCCAATGGAAAAAACCCCTTTGGATCGCAACGGTCCCATCCGGTTGTGCATGGGATTGCCATTAAGTCAGGGGCCAACTGAATGGCAGCTAACAACAATGGGAATTATTCAAGGCCTCTTCAGTGGTAATTATCCAAGGTTAAGTTTTCTTTCTCTTTTCTTTGATTTAGGCTATACATCAGTATATCACCTTCTGAGTAACGCTGGCTAATTATGACTCTCCAGTTCAATGAGACATTAGACACTCTAGTGCAGAGCTCCCTGTGCCTTGACGGCAGCCACTCATCGTCACTGCTTTACCTGACAGGGGGTGCGTCATCTTTTTTATTATGATAGACGGCATCCTTTCAAATACGAATTTAAACAGATTCTTGACACAGTCCCCCATCTGGTAGATCAAATGCACATCAACAGTTGATACAAATCCAGTACAAATAAGAATTTATTTTACAAAGAATCTCCAGGGCCAGTATACGTAGTGATTAAACGGTGGGTTCTGGAGTCACAAAGACTTCAGTTCAAATGCCAGCAATGCCCCTTGCTAGCTGTGTGACCCTGAGCAAGTGATTTAACCCCCCTCTTTCGTAACCTGTAAATTTTGCTCATTGTTAGTCCCCAACCTGTAGGGTTCTGTGGGAGGTATGAAGTGAATCTTTTCTAATACTTTTTGCCTTATCACAATGTCCATGGATTACCTCTTAGCACAGTGCCTGGCAGTAAGGGTCTAATTTTATTTACTGTGCTCTCACATTTTCCTGTGGTATTCCAAGGAGCCCTTCAGAGGTGAAAGAAAAAAAAAAATTTTTTTTTTTTTTTTTAAGTCATCACCATCATCATGGCTAACTTATACGTGCCAGATATTTTTTTTTAAGTCATCACGCGTGTTAACTAGTTTAATCCTCAGAAAAACCCTATGAAGTAAATACTATTATTATTCCTTCTTTACTGAGACACCAAGAGGTTATACCACTTGACCAGAGTTACACGCTAATAACTGGGGGAGTCAGAATTCAAAGCCAAGCGGGCTCTAGAGTTGATGTTGATTCCAACCATTTCCCTCCAATACGTACCAACAGATTTCCCTGTTTTCCTCCCAGTTTAATTCCAAATCACTCTGTTGGATAATTTTACGTGTGGGTTTTTTGGTTTGTTTTTGGTTGTTGGTAGTGTTGTTGTCCAGGGCTGTTTCACAATAATATGCTTTTAAGTTTTATTTATTATAATAGTTAGATTAAACCAAAAAAAAAAAAAAACCCAAACTCATTGATTATGACTCATAGCTACCCTATAGGGTAGAGTAGAACTGCCCCGTAGGGTTTCCAAGGAGCAGCTGGTGGATTTGAACTGCTGACCATTTGGTTAGTGGCCGAACTCTTAACCAATGCACCACCAGAGCTCCAACAGATAGATTAGGGACCTAATTATCATGTCTTTGGCCTGAACATTGAGAAAGCCTGTTGCCGTCAAGTCGATTCCAACTCATAGCGACCCTATGGGACAGAGAGGTCCTTTAAATGTTGAATGAATGAATAAAGTGAAAAAATTTTAATTGTGGAAGCAATTAATATAGCCATTTTTTAAAATAGCAAGTTGCCCTTAATATCACTTCACTATTTTACCAACTCTTTCCATCACTTGTGATGGGGCAGTCACAGCCCTTTGAATCATTCGTTTGAAATCAACGTTTTGTACCCCCTTCCCATTACCTTGTTATAAATCTTTTATCCATTCTTCTTTTTAACAATGTTTCTAGTTCTCTTTACATATATTTTACTCAGAGGTACCCACTCACTAGCTGTAGTTGTCTAAGTTCTAGGTTAAATAATTTTTATCAACCCATCCCATGAAACATTAGGCTCTGATCAGTCAAATGTCATTCCCATGCCCTTTCTTTGTACACCCTCCTAGATCACGGAAGTTGATTCAGGATTAGCGAAGTTTGATGTGAGGGGCTGCCCACAATTTTCTTTGGAGAATTTTTGAGAATTTCTAAGTACCTCTTAAAAAAATCAAAAGTTTTTGATGTTACAAAACCAAACCACTCCCCCAAAAAAGGCGGTAAAGGTAGTGCACCACTAACTGTGGCGTGTATCAGGAATAATTCTATTCTCTTGTTGCCCTTGGGTCTAGGGGCAAAAATGCAGCTTTTCCTGCTCCAAGGAGAGAATGTTCTCTTACTACTTGTAAGGCAGAGTTGAGAGAAGCTGACTAATTCCAGACCTTAAAACAGTTTTTCTCACTCTTTCAAGTGATATTGCTTTATTGTTTTGCTCAGGTAGCTGGGAGAACAATCCTCCACTCCCTGTTTCTTTATAGATTAGATAAGAACAATTGATGAGCTTTTTAAATGCTGAGAAACTAATCAGAACTACAAAGAGGTGTGTCGGCCACAACCCAAGAAATGTGCTGATTGAGATAAAAGCACCTACTGAAATGTTTCTCCATTCCATGCCCCTCAGCTTTTCAGTCTTCATTTTTTTTCTCTTTTTTTCTGATTTTTCTCTCACCTTCTATATGTTATCTCCACAACTTTCTTGTCCTCCTCTCCTCTACCCCCTTAGCCCTATCCCCAAAGACTTAATTTTGCTCACTTTCTGATTCTTAACTGGCCAAAATGTAGATCTGAATTTTTACCCCTTTCTTTACCATTTTTTGTTGTTGCTTTTCTTGTTTTGTTTTGTTTTGTTTTTTGTGATGACATGTGTTTTCAGTATTGGAATGCATGCTTACTAATGGCGTGTGTTTACATTTCTGGTTGGTAGTATGGATTTTGAGAAATAGGACCCAGCAATACAATCCACCAACGACACCGGTGGCACTGTGCACTGCTGATCTGTGGCATGACAGAATGCCAGTGGGAGCTAGAGGTATAATTTATTGCAGGCACCTTTCCAAAACAAACCTATCAGAGCTCCCTAACTATCACACAGGAAAGCCATAATTATGCTTGCAAGCCTTATCTCACAGACGTAAAGGAAAAAAATGCAAAAATTTATAAAACTAACCCATCCTAGAAGCATCATATACTAGAATGCTCAACCTACACAACAATGAGGCTTCAACTCAGATCTGCTGAGCGTCACCCATTACAAAAGGGACCCATTTTGACGCTAAATGCATCAGAACCAGAATAACACCTTTCCGATGAGGTCCAGAGGCGTAAAAGGTGACTGCAAACCATTTATGTCAATGGTAGTGAAGGTGTTTTAAAAATGTGTTCTTTTATATAGTACATAAGCTTCTACATCTCTGATTCAATTTAGAAAGCAGATAAGTTGAACACGTTTTACTCTGTAATTGTTTCTTTTTTATAAAAAAAAAAAATCTTTCAAAAAGAAAAAAATAAAACTTTGATTTTAGTTTCAAGCAACGAGCTTAACCTCAATCCATTTCAGAGTTCCCAGCTTGGGTTATGGTTCCAGAAACTTTTGATATCAAGGAAGAAGGGATGAGTCACATCAGCCCACACAGTTGGGGTGAGATATCCACCACCCAGGTTTGGGTGGCTCCTTCGGCCCCAGAGAATCTCTGCTGCTTCTCAGCCTCACTGCAAAACCTGGCATCACATTCCTACTTCAACTGTTCTTTTGGAAAGCAAGGGCAGGTCAAGTTGGTTTTTAGTGTCCATACGTTGCTTTCACTTCAATCCCTTTTCTTCTGTGAAAGACAAGCCTTCCATGGGAAGAAAGGGCACGCCTTGAGTCTGACATGTTCTGCAGACAACTTGAGACACACTTTTATTAACTTTGGGCAAGTCAGGCCCAGTTGTGGAATTCTGTTCCTTTCAGCATTCTGCCAGCACGGAAACACGCTTTCTTGATCATCATCTGCCTAAGAAAGCCACGTGGTGCCCAGAACAGCAGAGGCATAGCGAGGGTAACAAGCACCCAGGGGCAATGTCTAAATTGTCCCCCCCCCCCCATATGAGCGCCCAGGGGCAGTCAATCTCTAAGTTGAGTCCTCACCCTCAATATCAAGATAAATAGACTTTCAGCCTGCTCAGTCAGTCACCATTCATATTTGTGGCGCCTCGGAATGTCATTCTACGCCTCGTATGGTGCCCCCTTGGATGGGGCAAGCGCTCCCTTTCTCCCCCCGCCCCTCCAACTACGCCTCTGCCAGAACATAAAGAAAGGTCTTTTCCTCAGCAAGAAACACAATCCAAAGTAAAGAAGGCTATTTTGGAAATTGCAAACTACTAATCCAGTGGTTAGTTGTAAGTCGTGATTCTTTTGGGATAAGGGGGTAAGGGGTGGGGGTGGGGGGCTCTGGCTCTCAAAGAACTTCCTCTCATTAAACCAAAGCAATTTGCAGCACTCTAACACTCTTTCTAAGATTACTGAATCCAGTCCATCACTCCTTCCCCCATTAACCTTGATGCTGCTGGTGGTGCTGGTTGATGGGCCCACCATGTTGGAAACACTTCTTTCCACACTGTAAAGGTTTCCTTTCAAAGCCAGGTTTTACAGGTAGGTCTAACCAACAGTTGGTCCCATCAGTCCCTTACCCACACTGCCCAACACACACAATTTCTTTTAGCTGCTATTTTCTGTGGTCCTGGGTTTCTACATCTTGGCAAGAGGACAGTCATTCCTTTGTGCTCGGCTGTTACAATGAGGTAACCAAAGAAAGGGTCTTGGTCTGAGGCTGTCAGCTGTTACTAATCACTACTCCCCAGCTCGTCGTGGGTCTCGCTAGCCTCTCCCTCTTGCTCTGCTTAGCACACATAAAGAAGATGAATTACTCCCTGGTTCCTCTTCAAGAAAGCATATTGTGTGGCACATTCCAATACTGTGAGCAAAGGATGGGCTAATGCAAAGGGTAAATGGGTATCTAAATCACCTCACAGTGGGTCTTGCACCAGCAGCTGTGGGCCTCTGAGAAGTGAATTTCAGAGCTGCTTCTTCTGAGAGTTTCCTGTGACCTTGTTGAGCAAGAGAGGAAGTCCCTGCCGTGGGTTCCCTGGCAAACTGCCTTGCAGGGACACTTGTAGGGTTGTGTTAGGCTGTAATGAGACTTTATTGAACAGTCCAGACTTCTGATCTTCCAGGAAGGGCAGTCTCCACCCCAAAGGTTAAGGGGAAAGGACACTAAAAACTCTTTGATATTTGAAGTAACCATGGTTGAAGCTGGGCTTCAGTTTCCCCTCGCTGCTTTCTTGTATGAAAGTTCATTTTCAGAGAACAACTCTAGCCAGGAAAAAAGAGACTGTCTGCTTAGTCCTACCAGACTGAGGATAAAAGGTGATTTATTTGACTTTTCTGCCACTAATAATATTGTCTGCTCCACTGATTTTTTCCATTTAACAATCTTCCAGAAGAGAATGTTTCCCTTCTGCTTTTCTGCACTTCATTTTACTGGTGAACACTAGAGCTCAAAGAAGACGATTTTTGTTGACAAGCTTTTAAGAGTCAAATTAAAAAATCAAATTGCCTGACAAACTGTATGCCGTCACAAGCTGCAAATCTGTAAGGAAGCGTCACTTGTCGTTTTCATGCCATGTAAACTCGTAAAGCCTCGTGGCATTATAGGCTAATGAAATGTCATAATGGGGTGGGAAGTTTGGCTGGTGAAAATACTTGTGATTTAATTGACTATAAACTCCACAAAATTGTGCTCAGCTTTTTGTGGAGATGGCTTGACTCTTCGCTGAGATTCACTTAACGGCTTAAATAGCCATTTTTGCTTCAAGTTCCATGAAGTGAATCTTTTCAAAAACTTTTTGCCTCATCACAACGTCCATAGGATTTCGGTTAGAATGAACTGGCCCTATGCCAGTGATCAGCACCCTCGTTTCCTTGGTGTCTGCTATCGACCTGAAATAAGTTCTTGGGATGGTGGGCTGACCAAGGTCATAGGAAGAGAAGATGATAGAAACCTTACTTTGTAAAACCTATTAATTAATAGGGGATACATACTAGTGTTTTGCAAACTTTTTTTTTTTTTACCAGACCCACAATAATAAATATATTTTACACTGTGACCCCACACACACATACATACACATACAGCTGAAACAAAGGTTGCACAAAATACTTACCTCTACCATATGTGATGCACCCTGATGTTTTCTATTCCATTCTCTTTCATTAATTGATAAAATACTAGTCATGACCCACTAAACTGGTTTCATGACCTGCGTAGTAAGCATTCATTTAGACCCCACTCCGCTCTTCCATTTCCTTCTGTGCATTTCTTTATTTTTTCATTCATTCGTTCATTTATTCACTTGTTCTTCTGTGAACATGTGGGAAGATAGAACTATAGCAATTACTTATACAGGCTTATCTGCAAGAGTAAAACACATTAGCAAAGGATGGAAAATAACATAGGAGAGAGAGGGAGGACCAAGGAGGGGGAAGGAGGGGTACTTCTACTGGTGACTGGTAGGGGGATGCTAGCCTCCCGGCCTCACTGACCAGCCTGGGGACACCTCTCTGTAAATGACTTCTTAGCCCTGGAAATTAAGCTCCAGGCGATTCTGGGCTTGGGTTGGCACTGTTCTCCCACAGCATTGTTCCAGATGGACTAAACCTCATTATTTCCAACTAATTAAGGGAAGATCAATCTGAATTGGTGAGTCAGAATTTCACAGAATTTTATAAGAAAAGTAGCTTTAGTACTTGTAATTAATACAGTAACCTAATCTAAACATTAAAATAAAGTGTGGCCTCTACAAGGTCTATGGGGCATAACAACAATAACAGTAATAAATGACTGTTTTAGGCTCTGAGGCTACAGCAATGACTAAAACAGATGGCCCTGCTGTCTTACCACTCAAATTCTAGTAGAGGGAGACATATAATGGTCATAAGTATCATTTATCAAGGGCCTATTTTGATGTAAGTTTTCGCTAATCTGCATAACAACCTTACAATGTAGAAATTATTAGCTGCTTTTGTAGATGAGAAATAAAAGGTTTACAGAAGTCAAAAAACACCTAGTGAATAGCTTGTTTGTGATTTATTGGCTTAATTAATAACAACAGGTGCCATTTGTTGAATCCTTACTATGTGTCAAGCATTACACTAAGTGTTTTCTGCATGGAAGCCCCTTTAATGCCAGCAGAAACCTATGACGGAGCTTTCATTATTCCCATTCTACAGATGAGGAAGCCGAGACTTAGAGAGTTACCATGGTACCAGAGCCAGGCGTGGGACCTAGATATTCTAACCTCAGATCCTGAACTCTTAATCACTGTACCATAATTCTTAAGAAAGAATGTGCTTGTAAAAATGCCTGCAGTTGGACTTTAAGTAGTTAGAATATTGTCTTTTAGATTAAGTTCTGAGGCTAAGCCTACTTACTAATTGTGCTTCAAAATTATGATACAATTATTTTTACTAACTTTTAAAGCTCTGCCTTCAGTTTCAGAATGCATAGAATCACAGAACTTTACTTTTTCACAATCTAGTCTATGAAGGGTCCAGAAGAAAATGTTTTAGTGCAGGAAAACTTAATATAGTATTAAGGATTCCTGGTGGTACAGTGGTTAAGCACTTGGCTGCTAACCAAGAGGTTGGTGGTTCAAACCCACCAATCCCTACCAACTGCTCCACAGGAGAAAGATGTGGCAGTCTGCTTCTGGAAAGAATTTAAAGTGATTTGTTTCATGCTCACTCCCCAGTCCCTCACTGCCTTTTATCTGTGAGCTTCTGGATCCCCATACTTGCTCCAGCAGTGGGCAGCTGCTTAAGACCCAATCAATCTGTTAAGTATGAAGTATATTTTAAAGAGTTTAATTGTCTTTAGAAAAAAAAAATCATCCACTTTTATTCAAATGAATACGGTACATATTAGAACTCATCCTTGATTTTCTTGTTGGAAGTTTGCCTGTCTTGAAATTCTAGGAGGGTCGGGAACAGACGGCTTTCATTAGATGAGCGTCTGAGAAGTGCACTGTGGAGAAGGAGTACGTCTGAAATGAAATAAAACTGAAACAGAATGATATTCTTCAATCAGCAGTTGCCATTACCCTCTTCCAATGTTTATGGCTCAGTCCAGTGGCCCTGGAAGAACAATGAAACACCACGGGGATAAGTTGAAACACAATTCATAACAGAAGGCTTCTTTGGATTTCATGTTTTGAAAACCAGAGAGCAGCTGTTGGGGGAAGTATACTGAGACATGCTGATGTATAAGAAAGACATAGATTTTCAAAAGTTCAGTGGATAGCAAAATAAAATCCATGCAAATGATAGAGCCTTGGAAACGCAAGATTGTTTGTGTTATCCTTTAATACTTGGCTGAATATATATATATTTTTATTTATCCAAGAAGAAATCATAGCAAACATTACACCAAAAGAAATCTAATCTACAATACAAATGTACAGAGTCCCACACATGTATTTATGAAACGCTCTTCCCTCCAAAAAAAAAATAAAAGCCATGCACATTTGTTGTGCTACACTGATTACCAAAAGACTGTCTTTGTAACTAAAGAGGTAATTACCCATTTGCTTCAAGAACACTTCTTCTCTTTCTTTTCTCTCTCTTCAAAGTGACTGCTGCCTAAAATATACAGGTATTTGACGCAAAGTTTTAATCTTTCACCTTCCAGAAAACATCTTGTTCTATCTCCTTTAGATGTGTAATTCACTGATGAACATGTAGTAATAGGTTTGCAGAAATGATTGATTGAGTGCTTGTTGATGATGACTCATTGACACGTTGATTTTTAGAAAGAAACTAAGGCTCAAGTGCCCACAGCCAGTGAGTGAGTACCCATGGCCTCCCGCCCCGCAGTGAAACATGTTCAGGGTTGTTTTTCTAGGAATGGTGACAAATTTGCATGAGTTTATCAGCAGAAAGTAGTGGTAGTTCAGTGGTAGAATGCTTGCCTTCCATATAGGGGACTCGGGTTCAAATTCTTTGTCAATGCACCTCATATACAGTCACCACCTATCTATCAGTGGAGGCTTGCTTGTTGCTATGATGCTGAACAGGTTTCAGTAGAGCTTTCAGACTAAGACAGACTAGGAAGAAAGGCCTGGCAATCTACTTCAGAAAACCAGGCAACAAAAACCCTATGGATAGCAACAGTCTGATCCCATTGTGCATGGGGTCTCCATGAGTCAGGGACTGACTGGACAACAGCTTATAACAACAATAGGGAATACTAAGGAATGTGACAGAGTTTTTCCTCAATTTCGTTGCTCCATGGAATTTTCCTCAAGCCAACTGGCTCATCTCAACATTGAACTTAAATGCAAGAAAATTAGAGAAAACCAGTATGGATAACAAGCAGATGGAATGTGGAGGAACTCCTAGCTGTCCATGTAAAGAAAAGTATAGTAGAAAGGGTTTGCTCTTGGGGTTGTGGATTCAATTCCTATCACTGTTATTTATTAGCTGTGCAGCACTGGGCAAGCTATTTAACTTATCTGGGTCTCTAGTTTCTTCACCTATAGACAATATCCACATTATAAAGTTGTCATGAAATTAAATGAATATGTGCCATTGGCCAGAGGTAGGACTTGGTGAGTGAATTCAGTGGACCAGCGTAAAAGTTAGCTCAAAATATACAAATACACGAAGCATGCCATCGTAATTGGAAGCATCATCATGGTACTTGTATAGCAATTATTTGTGTTTCAAGAAGATCTTGATTCTGATGGCAGGTCGACTTCATAATAGAGATGTCAGAATGTCTTGAATGGGCTGGTTTAGTTAAGCCCAGATCAAACGAAGAAAAAGAGACCAATCAAGATCGTTATCTTTGCTACTTACTCTGGAATGTGTTTCTCAAATAGGTATTGAGATGAAGGCCTGGTTGTTCTAACACACTCCCACAAGTAACGACATACTCGAGTGAACTTCCATCTCGCCATCGCCCCAGTGCCCTTTTCTTCCATATATTTTGTAAGTGACAAGGCTCAGTGCAAATTTTCCCCTTCTCAAACATTTAGGGCAGTTCCTGCCGAAACTCCCTTTTCTGCAAGATGATTTAGTACTTTACCCTTGCCCCAGACACTCTGACATTAGTGTTTAGTCTCCGATGTAAGGCTTATTCTCTCATATTTCACGGGTTGGAGAAAGAAGGAAGTCATGCGGTGTGGGTGAGGGAGAGGAACAGCAACATCCTGCTGATTTGGGGTTTTGTCTTCCAGAGTTCTTCTTCCACTGACCTGGTCCCCACCAGAACCAAGGCCATTCTCTTTCCAGCCCCAGGTGTAACAGATGGTCCACATTTGACCTACTATTGCCCTGAAGATAGTGTATGGCCTTGTGGCTGGTGGTCCCTTTCATTTCGCCGGCCTGTCTCAGAGAAAAGGGAGTGGCTGGCATTGGAAGGAGGGAGGATGAGGATGCTGCAGTACCAGGGGCAGAGGTTAGCAAGTAGCCCCGTGCGGGACTACGAAATCACTTTAGGGGAAGGACCTACATGGAGAATTGGTTAATAAAGACACCCCGCATTCTTCCTTGGCTGAAACAATGCTGGCTCTTGCTGATATGCAGAGGATGGTGAGGCCTCTCGTTGAATAGATTCTCCTTCTCTGCTCATTGCTAAAAATGCCCTGATGATCGTCTTCAGTTATTTCAGAATTAGAAAGTATGGATAAAATACTTCTCTATTGGCTTTCATTTTAAAATTATAAAAACAACAACCGTAAATCTTGTTTCCTAGAGTTGATACCCTGTTGGTTGGGTACTGGGATAACTTCCTCCCCATTTCCCTCCCTGTGGGAGTAGGGGGGAGATAAATGCCTCACCCTTTGTTTGCCACTTGGTTTCTAGTGCTCTGCCTGGACCACTTAGCACTCTCTCTGAATAGCTATAGGTCGGGAATAGTGGGCAGGAGCGTCAGAGAAGAGTTGGCGTGAGAACGGAACAGCACTACAGAATAGAAGGCAAGAGGGAAAGAAAGCATCCCGGAGGAAGAAAATACTGCTGCCTGGTACCCCCTAGCAGAGACATCCGGCCCATTGTGCTCACACCACTCCCCGGGTCAGCAGCGGCAGAGGAAGAATTACAGGCTTCAGTGGTGACGAGCTCAGGCAATGATGGGAAAGAGACTGGGTCCCTTCTGACAGAAATCATTTCAAAAACAGGAAAGCCAAGATATTATGAAATGTGACTCAGAACTGAGAATGAAAGGAGGGGATGGGAGACTTCAGCTGAGAATAGATTAGCCCATTTTTAGTGTGAGTGAAGTGTTGACGTGGCGCCATCCCAGTAAATGGATACGTGGGGTACAGTAATAGCATTTAACGCTGGGTTTCAAGAAAGTGGGCAAAGATAAAAAAAGCCTTAGTTCATGCACTAAAGCCAAAGTTGGCCTTCTCATTTGGGGAAACTGTATGGGTTCTCCCAGTGGCAGAAAGGAGGCTAAACTTAGCTACATAAGATCTGGGTTCTAGTTCCCACTCCGTTCTACTCATTGTTAACCAAGACCTTGGGTGGTTACTTTACTTGTTTTGTAACCTGTCTTCGAGGTTGTTAAAATAGGAACATATCAGATGTTCAAGAAGTGCTTATTGTAAAAATTATGAATGATATGACTCAAATACAAATGAAATTATACATTGAAGGTCACAGCATCAATTCATACGTAAGCTAATAGCCTTTGCATGATTTGGGGCAAACCCAGCCAGTTGTCTGGCAATCATGGACACTAGTGTTTTCACTACTTCACCTTACTCTAGATATGTTTGTGTGAACAGGCTCATTACCGAAATATTAAACCACCATTGGAATCTGGTACCGATCACTGAAGTACAGCATAATCTTTTAATACATTTATAGAAACACGATTTCAAATAGCAAGCAAAAAAGTCTACTTAATTATGATTAGATTACACATAATTGGATTTTAGTGTTTTAGTAGGATCGAGGGGGAAAAAGAAGGAAGAAAAGTGAGGACAAAACTAATGAAGCAGAAGAGCCCATATTATGGTAGACAATTCGATCTTTGGGGGGTTTCCTGTCATTTCCACTTGTCTTCCAGCCCAGAAGGCATCAAGATGTGTTCCATTTGCTAGAGTAATTAGGGAAACCATAAAATCTGTGTCTTCTTCCTTACCTAGGATGGCATCCTGCTTGAGGTAGACTCTGAAGATGTCCTGAAAATGAGGGGAAGGAGGGATGTTTAACACAGGATGGTGTCTTCCAGGCCTAGGACCAAGTAGAGGAAGGCAGAGTATGAGAATGAGAAGAATCCCACCAAAGTAATTTTTTGAAAAGTTTTGATTAGATGGGATGAAATAAAGCAGCAGAGAAGCTATTTTGAGGACTTTGGCCTTAGAACCCAAAGTCTGCTTTAAAAGCAAAATTGAAGATAGGTCAGAAGGTGATCGGAATAATAAATTACATAAAAACATCAAAAAAGACTCCCATGCATATATGTGATACGAACCCTTTTGAAAGAGTTTAATGGCAATTCATTTGTTGAATCACCTCAGTGCTTGGACTTGAAGTAAGCTTAGGTTATTTTGCCAGAATTTTTCTCTTAAGTATATCTTTACAGGAACACACACACACTACTCATGCTTGTAGCTTCTCAACTAGTAGTAACTCGGGAAAGAATTTGATTTGTACTTTCCAACCATTAGAGAGAGATTTTATTTGATCATGTGAAATCCACTCTTGGAGTAGAAAAGAGGCGATCACATGTTTGCTGACACAGCTGATGCCAAGCCATTCAGTGGCTTTTTCCCTTCACTCTATTCGGTGCCCTAATTAAATCTGGGGCCAGGTTCTCACAACATGGACAACCCATTCCTGGGTGAGATGAGGGTAGGGGAGCGTAGGAGGAACTGTTATTCCCATTGTCTTCCACTGGAGATTTCCCTGGACTGATTTTCTGAAAATCTCCTTCTGTTTGCCTTCACCAGGAATGGCGGCCCTAGATAGTAAGGCATCAGGGAAGATGGGAATGCGAGCTGTAGTCTATTACATGACTACGACCATCATTGCCGTGGTGATTGGCATAATCATTGTCATCATCATCCATCCTGGGAAGGGCACAAAGGAAAACATGCACAGAGAAGGCAAAATTGTACAAGTGACAGCTGCAGACGCCTTCCTGGACTTGATCAGGTATGTCCTTGCAAGCCAGACCCTCTGGGTATATTTTGATCACCGAACCTCTTACCTTGGGGAGTTAATTAAACCCTGGAAGAGGTGTCTGACTGAACCAGCCTTGCTAGGCTTAAAATGAAAGCCACATCTTCACTTCTTTCTAACAGAAACTAAAGTAAGAATTTATTTTCTGATCTCATGTGAAAGAGTCCAAAGTGTAGCAAGGAGAGGATGCAGATTTTTGAGACCTCTGCTTTTAAGATTCAGAACGTGGTCACTTAGTTCTCTTCTCAATTCTGCAACTCACCTTGGAATGTTAATAATTCCTAACCTACTTTTTTCAAGGCTGATTTTTATTCATGTATGACCTGTTCATTGGACTCTTCTAATTTAGAACTTGTGATCTCTATCGTCGTCCATACACCACAATTTAGATCCAGAAGAAACCTTAGAGATCATCCGGTCATATCGTCCCAAGGTTTTCCTTTAGTACATTTATGAAGAAAGGATTTGGCAAATCAGTAATAAAAGAGTAAAGGATGGCTTCTTTAGCATTGTTCACATACAAGCCATCCCCATCCACTGATTACAAATGAGTCTAATATTTAAAATAGACTTGGTAATAGGGTCAGTCTGACATAGAACTGTGAAGTAAGCCAAGGTTTGATCCTGGCACCTTTCTCCTTGCTCTCTGTCTACATCTGCCCTTGCATCAGTCGGGGTCTTTGCAGGAAGCAGATTGCATACTCAAACAGACAACTGAAGAGGGTTTGCAAAGGTGAGAGTAGAGTAAAGGACACCTACAAGGCATAGTGAGGCACCAGGGGACTAACAGCAATAGCAAGTGTCTTGTTACCACCCTTAACACTGAAGGGGCAAAGGAAGGGAGCTATTAGCAAAACCTAGGAAGAACTGTAACCCATAAGCTAGAGCCTCAGAGTGGGAACTGTAGCTCTAATTTGGAGGAAGAGAGCTGCTGCCAAGTCGTAGCCTGTCAAAGAGAAAGCTGGGAGAAATATACATCAACTTCTCTGTCCTCTTACCCTGTGATCTGTCATTACATGCCTCTGGACAAACCCAACAAGAAGCCAGAAGGCAAGAGAATCCACATGCTACAGCTCATAGAATTCAGCCTCCCAGAACTCAGAGCAGGGTGGAGGGCAGGTCAAGAGGGGCAAACAGAAGATATCCCAGCACAGGCCTCTGGATTTCCCACCTGCTTAGGGTTCCCCACCATGTAGCCCCATCTAGCCTGTCCTTTCCCCTCCTTCTTTACAATTTACCTGCAAAACAACTCGTAATCTTAGATATTATAAGCTACTCTGTAGGTTTCCCCATTGATCATCTGAAGAGAACTCCTCCTAGGGGCTTGATTTCACACGGCATCTCAAGGGATGGGTCTGTGGCAGGTAGATTTAAGAGAGATTTGGGGAACAGAAGGGTTTTTCAGCAGCAACTCTCAATTTCCACTGTAGACTGTGCACCATCTGTATGTAAGCACACCCGAGACCTATAGGGGCTCTTCTTGAAAGCCCCCTTTAGGGAGTTAGTCACAATGATCTGAAGGTAGTAAGACACCCTACAGCATTATTCCACACCAGAATGTCACCCAGTAGCTATGTTTTTGTTTAGTTCATACAGTTAATTAAAACTTTTTGTCATTTTTTTCATTAACTTTGCCCTTAGGAAGCTTGAATTAATACTTCTCATCCCTATGACAAGTATATTACCCACCAACCCACTCACCTCAAGCATTTATCCTGGAATCCCCAGTACGTGAATTTCAATCAAGTTTTATAGAAACAAAGCCATAGAGCACAGATGGGAAGGAAGAGGAAACAGGATAGCCTGCATGGCAGGAAAAAAGGGACAATAGTTTATAACCTTCAGATATGACTTTGCTAGCACACAGCTTCCAGACTCTTGGGCTGTTCAACTGCCCTAGGTCATATTTCCTTCTCTTGGAGTCTTCAATCGTGGCACCTTAATGATAGTTTAATCCAGTCTCTTCTTTAACAGATGAGTCAGTTGAGACCTAAAGGAGTTCCATAACATGGCCAAGGTCACACAGCTGCTTAGATACTCACCAAGCAGCAGGTGCACCTACTCTTAGCTCCTCAATGAACTAAAACACCGCTCTGATGCAGTCTCTGAGGAAGTGACAAACCCTGCCACATGGGGCTCAAATTCAAATATTGTTCACCATCATCCCGTTGGTCACCAAAGAGTCTCAGAAGCTCCCACAATTCAGTGCCAATATCCCATGTCCCAGAGGGCCTTTGGACTCAGAACAGAACAAAATTCCACAGCTCAACCATGACTTTTGATTCAGAACATTTGGTCTCTACTAAATGGAAAATTAATACCAAAATTGCTACTATTAAATAATAGCTCAGTTAACCAAAATGCGTATGACAAAAGACATTTCCATTCTCATTTTGATACTCCCCAGGAGCAGAGTTTCTTTGTTTTGTTTTGATTTTTTGTTTTTTTATTGTGCTTTAAGTGAAAGTTTACAATTCAAGTTAGTTTCTCATACAAAAATTTATACGCACATTATTATGTGACCCTAGTTGCTCTCTCTACTGTGACAGCACACTCCTCCTTTCCACCCTGCATTTCTCGCGTCCATTCAACCAGCTCCTGACCCTCTCTTTCTTCTAGGAGCAGAGTTTTGATGACAGTGTCTGAACCAAGTATCACGTGATCTGACAAGAGGACAGATGAGTTGAATTTGGGACTTCCCTGAAAAATATGGGCCATACTTAGGGATGACCATATGTCCCAGTTCAAGTTATGAAATCTACCAAAATCTTTCCCTTTCATTGATTCAATGTATTCTTTACCTTAGACACACTGAAATGGTATTTAAGGAGCAAACTTATTTGGGAAATTTTTCAAGTACGTGTTGCTTTCTTTGCAGGAACATGTTCCCTCCAAATCTGGTGGAAGCCTGCTTTAAACAGGTAAATACTCTACCGCCACTAATTCACCTTGAAATTCCTCTTTGGCAACCTTAGCATACCAAGCAGAGTGGGACCTTCTATCTTTCCCCCCTCTCTGCAATAGGGAACATCTTTTGCCAACCAGATGGAAACCACTAGGGTTGTCTGGGTTATTTTGGAAGGAGAGGGTAGTTCTTACCTTGTCCAAAACCAAAAAACCAAACCCGTTGCCGTCGAGCTGATTCCGATTCATAACAACCCTATAGGACAGAGTAGAACTGCCCCGCAGGGATTCCAGGTTTTTCCACAGGGTTTTCTGCTTCTCTGTGGTAGCAGACTGCCACATCTTTCTCCCTTGGAGGAGTTAGTGGGTTCAAACCGCCCACCTTTCGTTTAGCAGCCGAGTGCTTAACCACCCCCCACCAGGTCTCCCTTCTTGCTTTGTACCGAGGGCTTATTAGTTGCTAGACACTATGCGTCCAGCATAAACTAGCTCTTAGAGTCTGTTATTGTTAAGAAGAGTAATCAGAACACCCCTCCCTCCTACCTCTCCTGCCCTGTTGCCCCCCAACAAAATCTCACTGAACAAGCAAATTTCAATGTAAGATACATGTACAACTTACCTTTGAAAAGTTTAGAAAGATCCTTCAGGTTTCTGGTTTGATTTAAAAGTCTCCTAAACGCCTTCAGTATTCTAAAACCAGTAACCAGATGCTGTCAAGTCGACTCTAACTCATGGTGGGTCAGTATAGAACTGCTCCATAGGGTTTTCTGTGGCTGATTTTTCAGAAGTAGGTCACTAGACCTTTCTTCCGAGGCGACTCTGGGTTAACTCAAACTTCTAACTTTTTGGTTAGCAGCCAAGCGTGTTAACCATTTTTACCACCCAGGGACTCCTATGTATTCTAAAAGGGGGAGCCATATCAGAAAGGAATAACATCATCATTTATTGAATGCCTGCTATGTGTCCAGCACTAAGATTATATGTTCTGACATGACAAATATAAATATGGTGAGTATATAAATATAAATATGGTGAGTATAACTGTCTTCATCACACTGATGAGGCAACTCATCTGAGAGATCAGGAGGATTATGTAACAGGCCCAAGACTTCATAAGTAGTAAATGTAGGACCCAGAATTCAAATCCATTGTGTTGACTCCAAATTCTGTCCTTTTTCTACTACTCCATTCTGCTCCCTAGAAAGGTATATACAGGGTGGTGAGACACCTGGAGGCTGTAGAAGACCAGTTCCTTTAGCCCCATAGCCAAGCAACTCTTGGCTTTCTGGGTTGTGGACACAAATACATTTCACTAGTAAGGGATAAAATTAGTAAAATTTTTCCACCAGTTTAATAAAAAAGCTTTGTTGCCCAAAGCATTAAAAGGGAAAAAAATTAATTAAAAAAAAAATAAGAAAAGAAAACAAGAAGGGTCCAAATACATACCAGGCAGTAGACCTAAGGACACTTCAGCGTTCTAGAAGTAGGAACAGGTGAGGGTGCATGGGCTTTGTAGTCTCTTGATCCTGAGTTCAAACCCCAGTTCTTTCACATATGAACTGTGTGACCCTAGACAAGTTACCTAACCTTGCTCAGCTTCTGTTTCCTCCCTGATAGAAAGGGGATAATAATGCTCCCACAACAGTTTATTGTAAGAAGGTAGAGATTATCTATAGAAAGTACCTGGCACACAGTAGGAGCTCAATAAATGGTGGTTATTCCGTGGACTAGATATGGGCCTTCTTTCTATTCTGCTTTTGTAAAAACAAGTTAAGAAGAAGAGAATGGGAACTAACAAAATTTACCCTTAAATGCTAGTGTTCCTCCTGGGAATGTTTAATACTTCCAGGAAATCTAACTACCACCCAGAGAGGAATGTGAGCTAGAGACATGGCTGGCCCCCAGGACTGTGTTATCTCACATTCCCAAATTAACAGAGTCTAATAAACTGAATGACATCAAATTATTCTCATTGAGAGTAATTTTTGGAACCCCACTGGATAGAGATACAAAGGAAGGAAAGAAAAGAGAAAAAGAAAAGAAGGGAAGATATAGAAAAAAGGGAGGGAGGGAATTAGACATCCTGGGCTAAATAAGAGTTTTCAAACATTTCTCCAAACCAATAAACCAAGTAGCCAACAAGTCGATTCCAACTCATGGCGACCCCATGTGTGGAGAGTAGAACTGCACCCCACAGGGTTTTCAAGGTTGTGACCTTTTGAAAGCAGATCACCAGGGCTTGCTTCTGAGGTGCCACTGGATAGATTCAAACCACCAGCCTTTTGGTTAGCAGTCGAGCACTTAACCGACTGTGCCACCCAGGGACTCCTACGTTTTTCCAGATGGTGTCATTTCACCCCATTGTAATTCCCTAACCCTGTGCTTAGGATCTGTAAGACAAACAAAACCCAGACCTTGTGGAGAACAGGATTTTACACATATAAGTCACCCTTTGTTTTTCGTTCCCCTTTCAAAATTTTTTAATTAAGACTTTTTAGTAGGTAATACATCAGAAACTGCAAATTCAAGAAGTATCTTTTGTTTAAAAAAAAAAAAAAAAGCCTAAGAAGCCAAAATCTGACCTTTTTATTCAAAAACATCTGTGACCATAAATAATAAACCCCTTTCAATCCCACCGGCCAGCCCCGGCACCATGGGGTTGACTGTTCCAGTTAGTCAGGGGGCATTCATTGGGTGATAGCAGAAATGCTGATTTCCAGATCTTTCTGATGGGAAAAGTGCTGACTCAGGCAGATTTGTTGTATTTGTCTTTGGATTGCATTTACGGGATTTTGAAAGGGAAGCAAATGTACCTTCCCAGATCTCTTTTGCTTAGACCAGAATACGAACAAGGTTGCAATTTCTCTGTCGGCTACTGTATTTGTTTCCTAGGACTGTGCAATAAATGACTACAAACTGGGTGGCTTAAAACAACAGACATTTCTTCTCTCGCACTTCTGGGGGCTAGAAGTCCAAAATCAAACTGTCAAGCACAGCAGGGCCGTGCTTCCTCTTAAGGGAAGCGCTAGAGAAGAATCCTTCCTTGCCTCTTGCTAGATTCTGTGGCTCCCAGCAGCCCTTGGTTTATGGCTGTATCACTCCAATCCCCACCTCTGTCCCCACCCGGCCTTCTTCCCTGTGTGTGTCTGTATCCAAATCTCCCCTTCCTTTCTCTTGTAAGAAGCCCTGCCGATGCAATGGTTAAGCACCTGGCTGCTAACCAAAAGGTCCACGGTTCGAATCCGTGGGAGAAAAGAACTGTCAATCTGCTCCTGTAAAGAATTACAGCCTTGGAAACCCTACGGGGCAGTCCTACTCTGTCCTACAAGGTCCCTGTGAGTTGGAATCAACCCAACAGCACACAACAATAACAACATAAAGATGCCAGCCATTGGATTGAGGGCCCACCCTAATCCAGGACGACCTCAGCTTAACTCGATTACACCTGCAAAGACTCTAGTTCCAAATAAGGTTACGTTCACAGGTACTATGTGTTAGGAATTGAACAGATCTTTTAGGGGAAACAATTCAACCCACTACAGCTACTAACTGTGTCTCAGTCAAAAGAGTTGGAAAGATAGGAAAGGTTAATCACGATTGAAGATCCACCCTGGACAATCCATAACACGCATAGCCTCCCCGCCAACCCCCACCACCCACCCTCAAACAATGAAGAGAATTTGACAGTTGACTGGAATAGGAGATAGGCAGGGACCAATTTCTTTGCTTAAAATTACCTCTGACTGTGCAGGGGCATGTCCATAGTATTGATAGCTGGTCATATCCTTGTTTGGGAAGAGTAGTTTCCCAATGGACAAGAAAGGCTCCCACTTACTATTAGTAAAGAAAGGATCCAGCACTTCATGTACAAATGTATTTTTTTCCCTGACACCTTACATTCAGCCAACATTCATTCATACATTATTACTCTCTCTGGTATTCTACCACCATCACCATCAAAGCCAAAAATTCTGCTCTAGTTAAAATCACAGAGGGATGGACTTAATTGTTTCATATGGTCACATTAGTGAACTCAACATCTTCTGTCTAGGGCATCTCTGTAGAAGTGATGGGGAAAAGGCCATCTCTTGAGTAAGAAGAGAAATGCCTCTATGGACTTAGGAAAGTGAGTTTTCACCATCAAATGTTAATTAGGGCACCTATTCTTAAAAATGATAGGATGGCTATTATCAGAAAAAAGGGAAACTAACAAGCATTAGAGAGAATGTGGGGAAATCGGAACATTTGTCCATTGCGGAAGGCAATGTAGAATGGTACAGACACTATGGAAAACAGTCTGGTGGTTCCTCAAAAAGTTAGACATAGAATAACCATAAAAACCAAACCCACTACCTCTGAGTTGATTCCGACTCATAGTGATCCTACAGGACAGGGTAGAACTGCCCCATATAGTTTCCAAGGCTGTAAATCTTTATGGAAGCAGACTGCCACATCTTTCTCTCACGGAGCAGCTGGTGGGTTCAAACCACTGACCTTTGGGTTCGCAGCTGAGCACTTAACCACTGTGCCACCAGCAATTCCACTCCTAGGTGTACACCCAAGAGACTTGAAAGTAGGCACTCAAACAGATAGATGTGCAACAGTGTTCACTGCAGCACTATTCACAATAGTCAAAAGGTGGAAACAACCCAAGTGTCTGTCAGCAGGTGTATGGATAAACAAAATGTGATATATACATACAATGGAATATTATTCTGCCATTAAGAGAAATGAAATTCTGATACATGCTATGATATGAGTGAAACCTTGAAGATATAGTGCTGAGTGAAATAAATCAGACACAAAGGGACAAATATTGTTATGATCCCACCTAAATAAAATAATGTATGTAGAATAGGCAAATGCATAGAGACAAAGTTCACTAGCAGTTACCAGGGGCTGAGGGGAGGAGGGAATAGGAGCTGTTGCTGAAGGGGCACTGAGTTTCTGTTTGGGGTGATGAAAAACCTTTAGAAATGGATAGTGGTGATGGTATGTAACACAGTAAAAGTAATTAATGTCACTGAATTGCACACTTAAAAGTGGCTAAAATGGCAAACTTTTTGTTATGTGTTTTTACCACAATCAAATAAAAAAAAGATAATAATAATGTTAGGAATGCCTTGAGAACTGTTTGTCTGGGGATTTTTAATCTCCACTGAAATCTTCACCTAAATCTAGTTCCTGAAGGACTTTGTCACTGAACACCACTAGCCAACAATGGTATGGTGCTTTAAAGTTAACAAAATGTTTTCATATATTCTGTTTAATTTGATCATCACAATAATCCTGTGAGCTAGAACAGCACAGTTACCTCTGTTTCCAGCTGCAAAAATAGGAGGACAAGGATAGTGAATGCCTTCTATATGATCCCATAAGGAATAAAAGGGACTATCGTGAGTATTCAGAAGAAAGCAAAAGCACATGTGGATGTTTAGTCCAACATCTTTAATCAGATACCTCTTTCCTGTTAAACGTATTTGACCGTGTTTATGTCTGTCTACCTGTGTTGAGTAGGTGATGGGGATTTGTAACAAGACAGATAGATGATAGATGGTAGATAGATAGATGATAGATTATAGATAGATAGATAGGTAGGTAGGTAGGTAGGTAGATAGATTTAGACACTTTATATAAACACTGTTCTCTGAATACAAAGTAACGTATATTACAGAAAATTTGGACAACAGGGAAGTACAAAAAATAAAAATCACCTTTAATTCCTGTTGGGCTTTTTCATTTTAAGTTTAAAACCAACTATGAGAAGAGAAGCTTTAAAGTGCCTATCCAGTCCAACGAAACGCTCGTGGGTGCCGTGATAAACAATGTGTCAGAGGCCATGGAGACGCTCACTCGAATCAAAGAGGAGCTGGTTCCAGTTCCAGGATCTGTGAATGGAGTCAACGCCCTGGGGCTCGTTGTCTTCTCCATGTGCTTTGGTTTTGTGATTGGAAGCATGAAGGAGCAGGGGCAAGCCCTGAGAGACTTCTTTGATTCTCTTAATGAAGCCATCATGAGACTGGTAGCAGTGATAATGTGGTATGTATTCCCATTTGCTCTGTATGCTATATAAACCAGTTAACCAGTTGTCATCAAGTCAACTCTGACTCATGGCGACCCTGTGTGTGTCAGAATAGAACTGTATTCCACAGGGTTTTCAATGGCTGATTTTTCAGAAGTAAATCGCCAGACTTTTCTTCCAAGGTGCCTCTGGGTGGAATCGAATCTCCAATTTTTTGGGTAGCAGCTAAGGTTCCTGGGTGTTTGCACCACCCAGGAACTGTATGTGCTATAAGCATGATGCGTATTGCTATCCATATGTGTTCTGTATTGAGGAAGATGCCACCAGGCTGAAGGGCAGGATGGCCAATTGCAATGATCTTGTTCTGGAACGCACACAAAAATCAACAAGTAGTTTCTTAACCTGTAGAGGTCTTGAAACTATCTGCAAGCCTGCCTTAGTAAGTCTGCTTGCTTGTGTTGAGAGGTATCAACTCCTTTACCCTAATGCTGATGGCATCCCATTCCTCACTCCTATTTTAAATCTATTTAGTTATTCATTAAATAAATATTTATTGAGTGTCTACTACGTGCCAAGCATGCAGTGCCAGGCACTGGGAATGTAGCAATCTAGAAAATATACAAAAATGTTCTGTACCTTACATTCCTTTGGAGGGAGACAGATCATAAACAAATAAATCAACCGTATGCTTTAAATTAAGTACAAGTGTTAAGAAAAGGAATAAATAAAACAGCAGGTGACAGTATAATTTGCCTTGGAAGGTGTGAAAAGGCCTCTGAGTCAGTGACATTTTTGCTAAGACCTGAACAACCAGGAGAAAAGCATTGCTGGTTGTTGTTGTTGTTAGGTGTCGTTAGCTTGGTTCCAACTCATATTGACGTTACGTACAACAGAATGAAACACTGCCAGGTCCTGCACATTCCTCACAATCCTTGTTATGTTTGAGCCCGCTGTTACAGCCACTGTGTCAGTCCATCTCACTGAGGATCTTCTTCTTTCTCACTGAGCTTCTACGGAGCATGATGTCCTTCTCCAGGGGCTGATCCCTCCTGATAACATGTCCAAAGTACGTGAGACAAAGTCTCACCATCCTCCCTTCTAAGGAGCGTTCTGGCTGTACTTCTTCCAAGATAGCTGGGGAAAAGCAAATGCAGAGGCCCCTGTTCTTCATTCAGCAACTGACTCATGACAACCCCATGCACTATGGAATAAAACACTGCCCAGAAATGGCCATCCAAGGCACAACAGTTGGTCTGTATTCACCTGGAGCAACAGAGGAAGGACAGTCAGGAATAGGAAGAGGATGTGGAATGTGTGGCTAACGGCCTCCATGGACAACTCCTTCCTTTGTCGTGAGACCAGAAGAACTGGTTGGTGCCCAGCTACTGTTACCGAACATTATGATCAAAGATTCTCTAGAAGAATCTGGATCAAAAGGGGAGAAATGCAGAACAAAATTTAAAATATTCATGGACTTCAGACTTTCTGGAGCCATGGAGGCTAGATGAACCCCTTGAAACTATTGCCCTGAGATAATCTTTAAACCTTAAACCAAAAGTATCCCCTGAAGTCTTCTTAAAGCCAAACAATAGTTTAGCTTACTAGTAAAAAATGTCTGCCTTGAGCATTATGCTCTTTTAGTAACTATCTGTATGGGATCAAATTGACAACAGCAACTCGCAAGATTAGATAGAAACCTTAGGGGTCAGTGAGTTTGTGTTAATGAGGGAGGAACAACTCAGAAAAGAAGAGTGAGAATGGTTGCACAACTCAAAGAATGTAATCAATGTCACTGAATTGTACATGTAGAAACTGTTGAACTGGTGTGTGTTTTGCTGTGTATATTCTCAACAACAAAATAAATAAAATCTAAAAAAAAAAAATACGCCGCTGGGTCCTGCACCATCGCATGATCAGTTATGAATTGGACCATTGTGATCCATAAGGTTTTCACTGGCTAATTTTCAGAAGTATATCACCAGGCCTTTCTTCCTACTCTTGAAGCTGTGCTGAGGCCTGTTCAGCATCATAGCAACCCAAAAGCCTCCACTGACACAAAGTGCATTGACCAGGCATTGAACCTGGGTCTCCTGCGTAGAAGGCAAGAATTCCACTACTGAACCACCAATGCCTCGCACAGGCCCTAGGCCATTAGGAAAACTGAGGTATCCTATTCCCTTTCAGCCCTAGAAACAAATAAAATGGCAGTTCTGCTGAACACCTGAAGGACTCATGCGAAGGATGATAGAATGCCAAGCCACAATTTATAACAAAACTTCCCTTAATAAGGTTGAGACCAGGAGACAAAGAAAAAGACTAAATCCAAAGAGAAACATGGACCTTGGAAAAGTAAATTCTTCCCAGCTGGGAGAGTACCCTTCGATGGCTGTAGGCCTCATGTAGAGGTTGCTATTCTTTTATCCTTTATTTGTAATGCAAACTCTTCCTCGGCACCTGTGGCAGGAAGGCATCCATTTTCTAAGAAAAGCACTCACCCACCAACGTGATTAAAAATATCTTTTGTCTTCATCGTTCAGCCTGGGAGTGGAGAGCCCCGTAAAACCAAATGAGACTAACGAGGTACAGGAGTCCAGTGACAAGGGCCAGAAGGCAGAAGGGGACAAGGAAGCTGGTGATGGGGAACCCAAGGTTGAGTAAGGATATTGTTGATGTGTTGTGAGATTGTTAACTGTTGTCATAGGGCAACATTTGTAGTAACTGTTAAATGAGAAACTATTTTGTTGTGTAAGCCTTCATCTTAAGTGAGAATAACAGCACAACTGGAAGAGCGTAGTCAATGTCACTGAACTGTGCATGTAGAAATTTTTGAAATGGTGTATCTTTGCCTATGTGTATTTTCACCAAAAAAAAATTTGAGAAGCTAGAGGGTTGACATGTTGTGGGGTTGTTAACCAATGTCATAGAACAATATGTGTACTACTGTTCCATGAGAAACTGTTTGTTCTGTAAGCCTTCACCTGAAGTACCGTAAAAAAAAAAAAAAAAAAAAAAAATATATATATATATATATATCTCTTTTGTCTTTATTGTCACCAAAGCCCAGAGAAACCCATTTTTCAGGAGTTTATACAAGGTGGATATGAACTCGGGCACAGAGACTGAGCAGAATGTGGTCTCCACGGGAGCTCCCAATTGCAAGGCTCCATTGAAATTCTGGCAGAGCTGAAAGTGAACATTTATCTTCGTATTATTAAAATGCCTCCACCTTTCAACTCTGTTATGAAAGAAGCCCACTCAAAGCCACTGAATGAACCTCACCATGTAGCTTTTCTAGCTGTACATTCGCCTGCACATTCAACTTTGAGTTATTACGTTTCTCAAAACAGGTACTCCTGTAATTTCCTGGCCTGTGTTGTAAAAGGGCTTTTTAAAAGGAGCATTGTATTTTTTCTTTTAAACTAAGTCTTCCAGTGTTCCCAGCAGACCCTTCTCCTTCGGAGTGGTTGGCTTCTCTGTTTTTGGTGATGTGAGTTTGGTTGTAGTTTATTGACCACATCAGGCAAAGGGAGTTGAAAGTGGGGCGGAGGTCCTCTAGGCAAACAGGACTGCTTCAATATGTGCAAGTCATTTTGTATTTCAGTTTCTCATTCTTGGCAGAGTCTGCAAGTGGAAGTTCACAAGTGGCAGCAGCAGTGAGTAATAATAACTTAATCAGAACGCTTATAACTCTGATTGTGCTAATACATACATGCACGTTATTAATTTTAATAGCTCTGACTTTATTTTCTGGTTGCCTACTATTTATGGCAGGTGGAATTAGCTTTCCATTTGCACCATGACATAAAATTTCCTCTTTTTAAAATAAATTCACTTAAGTACAAAAGTTGATTTGAATAATATTAAGTGATATTGTAAGTGGTGTGTAGATACGGAAAAAAACAATAAAAGTTGTCCTTGAAGAAGAGGGCTGACTGCAAATCTAAAACACTGAAATGGCATAGTTTGTGCCCTGCTTTCATTTGGGAATCAGGCTCTGATGTGAGAGATATTTCCAAAAGTCTGGATATTGGGATACTGGTTCTCTGGGCTCCAGCACTCCAGGATATTTGCAGGGGAGCAGGAGACTGGGAGAATGGGTAGCATCTGAGGATCAGAAACTGACCCAGGTGTGGTAAAAGGACAGTGGTCTAGGAACAAAAGAAGTATCTGTATCTGCCTTTCTTCACAGATTTAGGAGAAAAAAATGTGTCCTGGAAAAATTATGAGCGAAAGGAACACCTGATTGTGTGATAACCAGGGGAAATTTATATTTAAAAAAAGAAAGAAATGCAGTTTTTAGAAGTCCTAATAACATTCTGGGAGCTTTGGTGTTTCAGTGGTAGAATTCTCACTTTCCATGCAGGAGACCCAGGTCCAATTCCTGGCCAATGCACCTCATGCACAGCCACCATCCGTCAGTGGAGACATGTGTGTTGCTATGATGCTGAACAAATTTCAGCAGAGTTTCCAGACTAAGAGAGCTAGGAAGAAAAGCCTGGTGATCTACTTCCCAGTGAAAATCCTACGGATCACAACAGTCTGATCTGCAACTGATCATGGGATGGTGCAATACATTCCATTGTGCTTGGGGGCCCCATGAGTAGCGGAGGGGGCAGCTAACAACAGCAATAGCATCCTGGACAGAAAAGTTTGGAAATCAACTATCACTTTTGTTATTTTTGATAACTTATAGGAATAGCTTGTTGAAGACAAGACTTTCAATTGTGCCATGCGTTTGCTTCTACATAGGTACGCTCCCCTTGGCATCCTCTTCCTGATTGCAGGGAAAATTGTGGAGATGGAAGACATGGGAGTGATTGGGGGGCAGCTTGCCATGTACACGGTCACAGTCATCGTCGGCCTACTCATTCACGCAGTCATTGTCCTGCCCCTTCTCTACTTCTTGGTAACGCGTAAAAACCCTTGGGTTTTTATTGGAGGCTTGCTGCAAGCACTCATCACAGCTCTGGGAACCTCCTCAAGGTATGTATATAAATGTGACTTATTCTTACAGTAAAAGTCATCTGAAATTTACTTTGAATCAGAGCCCTCTGGTTGGGGGTACCAGAAACCAAACCAGTTGCTGTGAAGTCAATTCTGACTCATGGTGACCCCATGTGTGTCAGAGTAGAACTGTACTTCATAGGGTTTTCAATGGCTGATTTTTCAGAAGCAGATCTCCAGGCCTTTCTTCCGAAGAGTCTCTGAGTGGATTGAACCACCAACCTTTTGGTTAGCAGCCAAGTGCGTTAACTGATTGCACCACCCGGGGACTCCAGGTTGGGGGCAGAGGGGAGCATTTTGTCTTGGATTTTAACCTTTCAGGCATATGGTGCTGTTCAGACCTACTTGGGATCCAGGGGAATGGCTAGCTATATACCCCTTTTGGGGACAAAATGGAAATCAACTATCCTTTTCTACACCCACTGTAATCCCTCTTCCAGTTTACATTTGCCTGAGGGAGAAATGACAGTGACTTGGCACAGGCTGTTGTGATGGGTAATAATCAAAAGGATGCCTTACAGAGGAACCCAAAAGAAGAACTGCCAGTTGACCACATGAGGGAACACACTGTTCCTAACCCTGCTCCCCTCTTTCTAGAAGTGCTGACTCAGTTCTCTTTAGGACATGGGAGAGGAAGGAACTCTGTCCAAGAGACCAAACACACAGATAGGGTTGGAACTACCAGATGGTCAGCTGACATTCCCTGTTTCGCTGTTCTCAGTTCTGCCACCCTACCCATCACCTTCAAGTGCCTGGAGGAAAACATTGGCGTGGACAAACGCGTCACAAGATTCGTGCTCCCTGTGGGGGCCACCATTAACATGGATGGCACTGCCCTCTATGAGGCCTTGGCTGCCATTTTCATCGCTCAAGTGAACAACTTTGAACTGAACTTTGGACAGATTATTACAATCAGGTATGAAGAAAGTTCTACACAACATTTTCTTAAGAATGACTTTAAAAGACAAGATGGTGATCGGGGATTGGTGAAGAAACTGATTGAAAAGGGCATCACACAAACAGGAGGTTAGGGTTTGGGGGAATACTTTTGTTTTTTGTTTGTTTGTTTTCTTTTTTTTTTAATTATACTTTAGATGAAGGTTTATAGAACAACCAGTTTCTCATTAAACAGTCAGTACACATATTGTTTTATGGTACTGGTTAACAACCCCTTGACATGTCAACACTCTCCCTTCTCGACCTTGGAGGATCTTTTTTTTGTGTGGTGAAAATATACATAGCCAAAGTTACACCGTTTCAAAAGTTTCTACATGTACAATTCAGTGACATCGATTACATTCTTCCAGTTGTGTTGCTATTCTCACTATCCTTTTCCAAATTATTCCATCACCATTATCTTCAACTCACTGCCCCCTAGGCTTCCCATCAAACCTTTTGAGTTGCTGTTGTCAATTTGATCTCACATAGATAATTTTTCTTTTTTTTTTTTTTTGGTACCTTAGATGAAGGTTTGCAGAACAAATAGTTTCTCATTAAACAGTTAGTACACATATTGCCCTATGACAATGGTTAATAATCCCACGACATGTCAACATTGTCCCTTCTCAACCTTGGGTTCCCTATCACCAGCTTTCTTGTCCCCTCCTGCCTACTAGTCCTCGTCCCTGGACTGCTGTGCCTCATTAGTCCCGTTTTATGATGCTGTCCAGTTCCCTGCTGAACGGTGAACTTTGGGAGTGACTTCACCTCTGAGCTAAAAGGGTGTCCGGGGGCCATACTCTCGGGATTTCTCCAGTCTGTCAGGCCAGTAAATCTGGTCTTTTTTTGGTGAGTTAGAATTTTGTTCTACATCATTATCCAGCTCTGTCCAGAACCCTCTATTGTGATCCCAGTTAGAGCAGTCAGTGGTGGTAGCCGGGCACCATCTAGCTGTACTGGACTCAGTCTGGTGGAGGCCGTGGTAGCTGTGGTCCATTAGTCCTTTGGACTAATCTTTTCATTGTATCCTGTTCTCTTCATTCTCTCTTGCTCCTGAAGGGGTGAGACCAGTGGAGTATCTTAGACGGCCACTCACAGGCTTTTAAGACCCCAGACGCTACTCACCAAGGTAGAATGTAGAACATTGTCTTTATAAATGAATACTTTTGTTTTTGATAGTTCAGATATTTTTATTAGTCTTCTTTATAATTACAGATACTCATTAAAAACAAAATTCTAATAATATAGAAGTGTATGAAGTTACAAGTGAAACTTGCCTGCCCCCATCCCTTTCTACCTCCATCTCCACTGTTAAGGCTAGTGTGTGAAGACTTTTTTCTATGCATAGGCATAGCCTCGTTTTTTCTTTTTTACCAATGAAATCATACACTTTGCTGCTTGACTGGTTTGCTTATCAATGTACCATCTACAAATATATCTGGCTCATTCTTTTTAAAAGCTGCAAAATACAGAGTATGGATTGTTCTCTTTTTAAGAAACCAGGTCCGCACTGCTCCATGTTAGATTATACTTCATTTTGAAAGTATTACAATATGTTAGCTTTTATTGATAATATTAGAAAATAGAACTATACTTGAAAAACTGGATTAACTTGTTCTCTTGGATTAATTTTTAGGTGACAAGCCGTAGGATAAGAGTTTGATTTCTGTGGAGAATTTTTTTTTTTTTTTAATTGTGCTTCATGTGAAAGCTTACAGCTCAAGTTAATTTCTCATCCAAAAATTTATACACATATTGTTTTGTGACATTAGCTGCAATCCCCACAATATGACAGCATGCTCCCCCTTTCTACCCCGGGTTCCCTGTGTCCGTTTGACCGGTTCCTGTCCCTTCCTGCCTTTTCATCCTGCTTTTGGCCAGAAGCTGCCCATTTGCTCTTGTATAGCTGATTGAGCCAAGAAGCACACGCCTCACATGTATTATTTTTTGTTTTATAGTCCTGTCTAATCTTTGTCTGACAAGTGGTTTTCAGGAATCGTTTCAGGTCTGGGTTATCAGTGCATCCAGGGGCCATAGTTTCTGGGGTACCTGTGGAGAATTTTGTATTACTGTATTTGATGTGTCTTGACTCGACCGCACGCAACAATAACAACAAGTGAAAAGTCATTTTTTCTCCCATACTTTCCCCCATCTCTTAGTTTCCTTCTCCTGAGGCAGCCACTGGTCCTTGCCAGTTTCCTTCCCGTCCTTCCAGAACTAGCCCCTGCACAACCATGTGCATATGTGAATAGAATCCCCCCTTTTTTGTTTACTGAAAGTTAATATGCACAATGGACCAATAAGTGTAAAAGCAACTGGAGAGCTTTATGCCTCACAATCTAGATCAGACTTTGATATATTTTAGAAATCAAAAGTCAGATCTTCTATTTAGTTCCACAACTTTTTATTATGAAAATTGTCGTACATATAAAAAAGTTAAAATGAATATTACAACACACATTCTCTATCTAGATCCAGCAATGGCTAACATTTTGCCATTTTGCTGCTCCTTTCCTCTTCTCTCTTTAGTACCTCTCTCTTTCTTTCCTTCAGCATATGTGTGCACGTGTGCTTGTTAATCACCTGTCCATAGTTCAGCATGCATCTCTTGAGAATAAGAATATTCTTCCACACAGCCTCACTGTAAGAATCTTAAAAATCCTTCCCAAATATCCAATCTATAGTCAAATTTCCCCAATTATCCCAAAAATATCTTTTATAACTTTTCTCCACTCTCAGACCAACCAACATCAAATCCAGATTTATGCCTTGCATTTGGTTGTTATCAACCACCAGTTGTCCTCAAGTCAATTCCAACTCATGGCAACCCTATGTGTGTCAGGGTAGAAGTGTGCACCATAGGGTTTTCAATGGTTGATTTTTCAGAAGATCACCAGGCCTTTCTTCCAAGGTATCTCAGGGTGGACCCAAACTTCCAGCCTTTCAGTTAGCAGCCTTAACTATTTGCTCCACCTAGAACTCTTCTTTAGTCTCTTTTAATCTCTATCAATCCTCCCACCTTTTTTGTTTAGGTATATTTATGTTGTTTAGGAATATGTTACATTTTATGTAGATGTTTGGTTTATGTCTTAATGCCAGTATAGGTACACTCTGTATATATCATTATGGGAAAATGCTAATGGTTATAGGACGTGTAGGGTAAAAAGATGAGGCTGATCATGGCCAAGGTGACTGGCCTGGGGATTCTGGTAGCCCCAAGCCCTGTCCAGCTACACTGGAGGCTGGGAGATCAGGATATCAGCTTGCCTGTCACCTATTCTTGGGCATACCTGGGCACACTGGTTAAAAAGCCCTGTGTAAAGAACTCAAGTTCTAGTAAAAAGACCAGACTTAATGGTTTGATTGAGACTGGACAGACCCCAAAAGACATGCCCCTGGACCCTCTGTTGGCCAAAAACTGAAACCATTCCTGAGGCCAACTCTTCAGATAAAGATTGGACTGGACTATGGGACATAATATGATACTCGTGAGGACTGTGCTTCTTAGCTCAAGTAGATACATGAGATTAAATAGGCAGCTCCTGTCCAGAGGTAAGATGAGAAGGCAGAGAGGGTCAGGAGCTGGTTGAATGGACACGGGAAATCCGGGGTGGAAAGGAAGAATGTGCTGTTACAGTATAGGGAGAGCAACTGGGTCACATAACAATGTATGTATAAATTATTGTATGAGAGAATCACTTGAATTGTAAACTTTCACTTAAAGCACAATTTAAAAAAAAAAAAAAAAAGCCCTGAGTCAAAAAAAAGGTTCTGGTCCATGTGACAGAGTTAAAAATAATAACAATGACAATGGCTTAAACAAAATAGAAATGTATTTCTCTTTCTTGCACAGCAGCTCTGCTCCACAAACTCCTCAAGGCTAATACGTGTTCTACAGTGTAAGGTCCCATCACCCCTGGGGTGTTATCCTCATCCACGTGGTCCAGGATGGCTCACCACCGCCTATAAATTTTAGCCACTAGGAAAAAGGGAAATGGCTCAGCCTGCAAGTTGTTCAGTCACTTCCACTGATGTCTCATTGTTGTTGTTGTGTGCCCTCAAGTTGATTCCAACTCATAGCTACCCTATGGGACAGAGTAGAGCTGCCCCAGAGGGTTTCCTAGGCTGTAATCTTTCAGGGAGCAGATTGCTAGGTCTTTTCTTCTGCGGAGCCACTGGTGAGTTTGAACCGCTGACCTTTCTGGTTAGCAGCTGAGCACCTAACTATTGCACCACCCGGGCTCCTATCATTAGCCAGAACGTAGTCTAAATTCCAAGGGAGGTTGGAAAATGTAGTCTTCATACTGGGTGGTCACACAACAGCTAAAAATTCTAGTACTAGAGAAGGGAAGCAATATGGGAGTCTCTGCCACAGACTTATTTTAGTCATAAAACTATGTATCTGTGTAATGCTTTACTATTTATAAAATGGTTTCACATTCTCCTAACGCCCTATGAAATAAGTATTTAACAAACTGAATCCCAGACTCAGCTAAGGTTAAGGTTAAGTGCCTTGCAAACCAAGTCAACAGTACCCCCATAAAAAATATTTATAATGCTACTGAACTTTGTTCATAAATCATTTTTCTTTTGAATTAATAAATTTGATTTTTTTTTCTGACCACGTTAATCATACAAATATCTTTACAACCTTCTACTTGGATAGGTGAATTATTAGAAATAAATTGTTTGTTATTGTGACTATACCGCATTTTTCACTTTACAAAACACTTTCAGATACATGAAAAATTATATAGCTAGCCACCCGTTTGTTCATTTAAAAAAATAGCTATAATAATAAAACTGACTTCCTAGCGGTTGTTGTGAGGATCAAATGGGATAAGCTATGCTTAGCATATCAGATGACACATAATAAGTGCTTGACAAATATTAGTCAGTATGATCATTAGCTCAGTGATTTTTTTTTTTTTAATCTTATTTGCATTTTTCCAAAGAACCTCCTTTTCTGTTAAAATGCCAAGGCAATCCTTTGGCACAGTGAATGTTTTGCAGGGAATACTCTCTACTTGGGGAGATTTGTAAAAATCTTTTGTCTGGGCACTTCCTTTAACAGCATCACAGCCACAGCTGCCAGTATTGGGGCTGCTGGGATTCCTCAGGCAGGCCTGGTCACCATGGTCATCGTGCTGACATCTGTGGGGCTGCCCACCGACGACATCACGCTCATCATTGCCGTGGACTGGTTCCTGTGAGTACGCACAGACCGCAGCCTGGCACACTGTCGTAGGGCCTTCTCTGTCATTCTAGGGCACCAGGCAGCCGGACGTGCCTGCCAAACAGAACTCAGCTAAGAAGGGCAGATTGCCATAATTAAATTGTCCTCATTTCCTGCTCCCTAGCCCTTATCTGGAGCCCCAGACGCCACGCGCACTCACTCCCTATCAGCCCACAGGGCACATCTGGCTGCTACACTTCTCACTCCATAAAGCCATTCAGGGATTGGGAAGCCTGCTGTCTGCAAAGCCAACATAAATCAGCAAGGCTGATTCTGGATCACACAACACTTCACCACGGTGGCTGGAACAGAACCGCAGGCCTCACATGTTGGCTCAGGCCCTTCCCCCTTGTGCTTCCCATTCCAGTGGCATCATGCAGCAAGATGTGCCCATCTGAGCCCAGCAGGGAGAGGCGGGACCATGCAGACAGTGGGAAAAGGGCTAGCGTCATTAAGTGGAACTGGTTTTTGGCTGTGGGGAAAGTTCCCAGAATTACACCCTCCACACCCTCAGACCCTACTGTCTGGGACCCATCCCTCTGCCTCTTCCCCCATCCTTCTAGTTGACATCCTCTGCCTCTTTTCTCTCACATACTTTCTTCCACTTTCCAAAATATTCTCCCTTGGAAGTCCAAAGCAAATGCCTAGAACATAGCCCATGCTGGAGTCAACATATGTTGACTTCACTAGAGTTAATGAGTACGGAGAGTCTGAAAGCGTGTGCGAAGCTCAATGGATGAGAGCAGGGGCCAATTAACCAATAGGCAAGGTATGCACGGGTTTACTTGTGTTTACTTGCTAATCTGTAGTACACAATTTCACCTGTTTTTCACCACATCAGGTGAAATTGTGCACTACAGATTAGTAAGTAAGCACAAGTAAGCCTGTGCTTACCTTGCTTATTGGGTAATCTGTCCCTGCATGAGAGGGGTGGGTGGGGTATTGATGAGAGCACGGCATCCAGTCACATGGATCTGCATTTGCATCCTGCCCCTGTGTGACACTGGGCAGGTTTCCCAACAACCCTAGTTTCCTCTTCTGTAAAATGGGGATGATAGTGTCATCTACCTCCTAGTAGTGCTGTAGGGATTAAATGCAATGATCCATGGAAAGTAGCCAGCCCACCATCTGGCCCACAGTCCACACTCAACTAATGTGAACACTTTTATAGTTTAAAGCTGTAATTCTCGAAGTTTTTGATCTCAGGATCCCTTTACACTAAAAAATTATTGAGGAGCCAAAAAGTTTGTATTTATGTGAGTTATATCTATCAGTACTTACCAAATTAGAGAACACTGAGAAATTTAAAATTTTTTAAATGCATTTAAAGGTTACAATAAATTTGTTACGTGTTGACACAAATAACATTTTTACAAAAATAACCATTTCTGAACCAAAAGTTTAGTGTAAAGAATGCATCATTTAAATTTTTTGCAAATCTCTTTAGTGTCCACTGGCTTAATAAAGATAACTAGAGTCTCCTAGCTGCTTCTGCATATAATCCCTTGTGATATCATACCCGTAGTTTTTGCAAAAGTCCACCAAACATTCATGAGAAACTGAGAGTAAAAGGGGCAAATAACGTCTTTGTATTATCATGAAAATAGTTTGGATCTCAGGGATCCTTAGGGGTCTCTGCGTCATACTTGGAGAACTCCTGGTATAAAGAAAGGCGAGTTGTAGGAGAGAGAATCAAAGGGAAATTTTAAACAAAAGAAGAAAGAGAAGGGTCTTTCCCACTCTTGGTACTCTAACTATAGTCAGACTAATGGAAAATTAAAAAATATATGTATCCTTATGATATTTAATATCTGCTAGTATTAAGAGCAACCCAGTGTGTTACAGAGTAGAACTGTTCCATAGGGTTTTCTTGGCTGTAATCTTTATGGAAACAGACCACCAGGCATTTCTTCCACGGAGCCTCTGGGTAGATTTGAACCAGCAGCATTTGTGTTAGCAGCCAGTCACAAACCAGGGTCACCATGAGTTGGAATCAACTCGATGGCAACAGGTTTTGTTTCATTTTTTTATTATTAAATGTGGTCCTGGGTGGTGCCAATTGTTAAAGCACTCGGCCGCTAACCGAAAGGTTGGCAGTTCGAGTCCACCCAGAGGTGCCTTGGAAGAAAGACCTGGCAATCTACTTCTGAAAAATCAGCCATTGAAAACCCTATGGAGCTCGGTTCTACTGTGACACATGTAGAGTCACCATGAATCCGAGTCGACTCCATGGCAACTGGTTTTATTATCAAGGTATGTGTTCATTGTGTAATCATGCTGTTGGTGGTTACTTCAAACTGAATTTCAAGAGATGCTTCCAAACAACACTTAGCCAGCCAATTCATAACATAAGCTGAAATCCCATAATGTTCACAAGAGCCTTATTTTTCCCTCCTCCTCACCTTTCCCACAGGGACCGCCTCCGTACCACCACCAATGTGCTGGGTGACTCCCTTGGAGCTGGGATTGTTGAGCACTTATCACGACACGAACTGAAGAACCGAGATGTTGAAATGGGTAACTCGGTGATTGAAGAGAATGAAATGAAGAAACCATATCAGCTGATTGCCCAGGAAAATGAAAATGAGAAGCCTTTAGACAGTGAAACCAAGATGTAGACTAACACAAAGAAATGCTTTCTTGAGCGCCAGGTGTTTGAAAACCATTATAATGCTTCCATTCCATTACAACTCATTTTCTACAGTAAGCCCCTTGCCTCGCTTTCCCTTACTCTGACGGTATTGGAAGTATTACTCCAAAAAGAAGGGAGAATTTTACAGCGGCCAAACTGTGTGTCTTTTATCCCACATTGCAAAATCTTAAATCATTTCATGTTAGTCTTACCTAATAAGATACTTGAGATAAAAAATATTCTTCATCAGATCTTACAAGCTGACGTAGCACACGTAGTCCTGTAAATGTGATGTTGTTTTTCATAAGTTAAAGAATCAGACAAAAAGTAGGCCGTAAACATGTTTCTGAACCAAGTTTTGAAATTTAAAAATCCTTTAGGACACAATTCAGTTTTAGTCTGAAAACATAACAGCATGATAAATTACAGTCGGTGATCAGTTGGACGTAGAAGGGTTTTTTCCTTCCTCTTTCGACTCGCGTCCTTATTGTATGAGTAGCAAGACAATATACACACACACCTAGCACAGTGTGAGAAGAGGCACGAGGTAAAATGTCTGTGTGGCCTTGAGCAAGTCTCTTCTCATCTCTCGGACCTACATCTGTAAAGTGAGTGAGTTCCCTTGATGCCTTTATGGTCTCTTTCAGCCCGAACATCCTGTGACATCATGAAAGAGCCACCCTTCATTTCCCCTCAGGACAGCCTGGACCAAGTTTCATTCCTTACTTAGAACATGGGGAAAGGACATTTAGTCAAGAGCGAACATTTCTAACTAGGGGTGGGATGTCTGAGTGGTTCACCAGGTCCAGTGTCCAAAATGTCAGTTATGTAAGTCACCAGGCAGGAGGCCATGCCAGGAGTGGAATTACTCACAAAAACTCTGTGCCCAGTTCTTCCTAACTGGGGAAGTATGCCCGTCTTTCCAACTCCTCCCAAACTGAAGGGACTGCTCTGGGAAGAAGGTCTCCCACCACTCTTCAACTGACAATAAAACTTTTAGAAAAGAAAATGTAAGACTAGCAACTAGCAGGGTGCTCACGGTCTTACTGTGGAACACTAAAGAGCCAGCTAGGAAAAAATGGAGCATGCTCACATTGTAAAGAGAGGATCTTAGAACACCAATACTATAGGTCTTTAGGAAAGAATTAAAAAGTTACTTTCTTTTTTTTAACCTGGAACACTTTTTCTCTTCAGCTCAAAATCATTCCCTAAGGAAGTGTGCATATCAAAACAAGAGGTCACTTCTTGTATATTTTAAAAGAGTTGAATGAGCTCTCTCATAGGGGTCCATGAGCTGGTTGGGTGGTCCCTTATCTGGAAACGTTTTTTACTCTAATTGAAAGTTCTTAGGATGAGAGAAACAAGGTATTTCTTTGTGTTGGATTTCCACTTACCAAATGATTCAAAACCTTCAGCTGGAGTGGGTTGTTTTGTTGTGTTTCGTTTGTGTCCCTGAGCAAAATAGTAGAAGATGAATTGGTACAAAGGCATTGTCAATGAGCTCGCAAGTAAGAACAGCAGGGGCATTAATTTCAGTTGAGGCAGCTCCCAGGTTTAGAGGAGATTAATTTTTACCCCCTAAGGAATATCCGGTCAAAGGGGTCGAGTGAGAGCTGTTAGACAACACCAGCTGTGTTTGAATTTCTGACAGAAAATGGTGAAGAATGGGCTTAGTCATGCTAACAGACTGAAATTCTAGATATTCATCCCCTGATATACAATTAGAGATATTTTTATATAGATCCCGAGAATTTTATGTGTATAAAAGTTAATGTTAGGCAGCAGTGGAGTAACAATTTAATGTTGAGGCTCTATTTGGGGAATGCACTACAAAAGTTCATGTATGTGACTGTCATTTTATGACACCAGTAGAACCAAATTAATCATGGCAAATTAATTCTGTTACACAGTGTGATCCTTTTTTATACTAACCATTTCTGAAGGAAACCAGGTCCTCTAGGTATGATCCTCTCACCAGCCCACCACAGGCTCTGCATGTACACGCACCTAGTGTGGACTAAGAAACATTACTTTGTAGATGTATTTTCAATAAAGAAAAGAAATAGTTTTACATTATATCTGTGTGTTGTTGTTGTTATTCTTTTCCGCAAAAAAGCATAAATTCTTTGATGGTGGAGCTCAGGGCAATGCTGGGGAAGGACACCACATGGCAAGGCAGAGGTAGAAGGTAAAATCTTAGCAGAACCAGCAGGAGGAGTTGGCCACAAGAAGAGATGTTAAGGGCAGGCTCTTTCTGCTCAACTCCTAGAAGTGGAGCTGGAATTCGGAGCTGAAGGAAATACTTTGCTGTAATAATCTGCACTTACTTGTCCACATCAGGTTCAAATTTCTCAGATAAATTGAATCTTGATAATTTTCCATGTTGGGATTAGAAAAGTGTAATGCCACCAATGGTTCTGCCAGAAATGTGATTCCCTGCCTGACCATTAAATTAGACAGATTTATCTCTGTGATTACTATTGCCATTTGTAAAAAGAGCTGCATAAGATCTCAAGGGATATTTCAGAAACAGCCATGGTGCTAGCGAACTGCTCTATTCATTACGACAGACTTATGGATGATGACTTTTTTTTTCCATCATGCTTTTTAATAAAGAATTAGCAGTGGCAGCACTATCATGGAACCTCCAGACTGAAGTTGTGTCCAAAAGCCAACCTGTTGCTGTCAAGTCAATTCTGATTCATAGTGACCCTATAGGACAGAGTAGAACTGCCCCATAGGGTTTCCAAGGAGAGCCTGGTGGATTCGAACTGCTGACCTTTAGGTTAGCAGTTGTAGCTCTTAACCACTCCAAAGTTGTGTCCAGTGACCCTTTAATCTGATCCTCTACCTGCAGGTGGCATCCACCTAGAGGAGAGGCTCGGGGGGTCCATGGACGCCTAGGTCATCCACGTGAAGACTTCAGTGGGTTCATAAAGCCTTGAACTTGTGAGAAGGTTGTGCATTTTCCTTTTTCTGGGAATGAAATCCTTAATTTCCAGCAGATTCTTTAAAGGATTGTTTGACCAAAAAACCTACAAATCCCTATGCTTGATAAATGCATCCTAAATTTGAATCCATAGTTGTCCTTTGGAGCCAGTTGGGGAAAAGAGTTGCTCATGGCTGAGGGACCAAAGCAGCTCTGACCACCCTGAGGTGGTCAGTGTCTGCACACCTGTACGACATTCTGGACATAGAGAAGCATTCAGGGAAGTATCACAAAAGACGAATCCACGGCTAAGAAGTGCTTCCCCCTCCAGTCACCACTTTCCTTCCTTTTTGCAGCCTAAACTGGCTTTCTCCCACTCCAGAACGCAAACTTGAGAAATTGGTCACCAGGTTGTGAGAAAGCTATAGAGCCGCCATTAGGGTTAAGGGGCGTGGCAGCTCTGTCAGGGTGTTTCTAGAAGGATGTGGGGTAGAACAGAAATCCTTACGAGTAGTAGTCACGGATCTGTCAGCAGATGAAACTATAAACTATTTCAAATTAACATTTTTAAATAGTCCTGATAAGTAAGTACATGCCTAATAAATTTTGTTAAATTCCGTCCTGTAAGGTTGGGTCGCTGAGTCGGAATCGACTCGATGGCAGCGGGTTTGGTTTTTGTTTTCCTTGCCTTACTCATCCCTCCACCTCTGCCCCCACCCCTAAGCAGGCTTCCCTTGCCCAGGCTGAAAAATTCCCTACCCCTGTAAAATCCTCCTTTTTTCTAAGCCTTTATTCATACACTCCACATTGAAAACAGAAAGTTGAGCGCTGTTAATTGCACGGGTCAGGAAGAAGGTTGGAGGAAGGGCTCGTTTCCCGCTGGAGGGCAGCGAGGGAGACGATCCTGCTGGGGGCTGGAGCACACGCTTTCATTCCTTGGCCCCGCCGGGCAGTGACCGGAGGCCGCTGTCACTCAGCGGGTCTCTTCCCCTACGCGGGTGGTCGCAGAACAGGGGCAACAATGCCCAGCTCTGTGTGGCCTCGTTCTGGGGAGCAGAGCAGTTGGAAGGTGTCACGCCGAGGGCAGGCTCCGAATCAATAAACCGACAGAAACAGAGGAAAGAAGGAAGAGAGAAGGAAGCTGATGCGCAGTGTTTCTAAGAGGGAGAGTGAGCGATGAGAAGTCGCTGAGATACCTGAGGCAGGTCTGAGGGAGCAATACCCACAAGAGCCACCAGGGGGGGAGCCCAGAGCGCATCCGGGGCTGCTCTCGTGGGGAACCCAGGAGCAGGGAGCTGAACTTCCTCTTAAAGTTGCACAAGTACATATTGAATTCCAAAATCTGCAGTGAAGAGGGAAGAGCATCTTCTGTGAAAGCCATCAAGTAGTTTAAAATTCTTCAGTGCTTGCATTTCACTGTCCCCTTCCGTAACCCACTTTTCCCCAAGGAGAGGTTCTGCAGGTCACTCTGCTTCTCCAACAGTGTCTCCCAGGGGCCTCTTCCTTCTGAGTATTCTCTGATTTGTCTCCCTTGTGCCCTGCCTCTGTCCCCTCCAAGCTCCCCTCCCTTCCACTTTTTCCTCATCTTGTTAGGGAATCCCGTCTTCCCATTGCATTACTTACGTTTCCCAAGCGCAGGCAGGTATACGCAGAAGGCTGCATGATAACGTTTCCAGCAGGTCTTCCCTCGTCATGCCTGCAGAACTGTTATCTCACCCGTCAGTCACATTTTGCTGTATCTACACATACAAGTAGGGCCGCCAGATAAAATACAGAACACCTAGTTAAATTTGAACTTCAGATAAATAACAAGTAACTTGCAATAATAACAATGTACAAATAATAATGTACGAGTATGTCCCAAACCACCTCCATCTGTCAGTTTATCATACTGTGGAGACTTGCATTTGCTATGATGCTGGAAACTATGCCACCACTATTTCAAATACCAGCAAGGCCACCCATGGTGGACAAGTTTCAGCAGACCTTCCAGATTAAGACACACTGGGAGGAAAGGCCTGGGGATCTACTTCCAAAGATTAGCCAGCAAAAACCCGATGGATCACAACTGACTATTGTCCGATATAGTGCCAGAAGATGAGACCCCCCTAGGTTGGAAGGCACTCAAAATACACAGTAGCTGCAACAATATACTCGAGCAGACCAACAGTCATGAAGATGGAACAGGACCATTGTATACGGGATTGCCGTAAGGGCCAACTCGCTAGCAATTAACAGCAACATGTTCCAAAATACAGCATGAGCATCCTATATTTTTATTGGTTAAACTACATACAAGTAAAATGAAAAACTCAAGACAATTCATACTTGCCTCCATGAAGTGGATACTATAGGTGAAAGAGTTTGTGTGAGGAGAGTCCTCTTTATAAAATAATCGCTCCAATTCATAATGTCTCTCTGCAGGCAAAAACATGCCTCAAAAAGGCACTCCAGATTGGGAACATTTCCTGTTTATTTGTTCTAGGAATGTTATCACTCATTATGTGCTTGTAAATCTTATGGCCACAGTTAAGAAAGCTTGATCAATCACCTTTAAGATCTCACAGAACTGTCTTAGACTAATTAAACAGCATTTCAGTTATCCATGCTTAAAACATTTTATAAGATTCACATCTGTTTTTCTTTTCTTCTTTCTTTTTTTTCTCCTTTCTTTCTCTCACTGACTCCTCACTGCCACCCCACGTCCCCCCCCCACACACTCGCGCGCACACACACACACACACACACACACATAAAATATTTTCTGTAATCCATTACACAGTTGAAAATTTTGGCGTTCACATATTGGTTTCCAATGAGGACTACACAATTTTTTCATTAGGGGGTGTACCTTTTAGAAAAGTACCCACATTTTTTTCACATTGTGCTATTCAAAAATGATCCTTTTTCTTTCACTGTAAAATTGGGAATGAGGCATTTTTCAAAGCCTCTTCAGGGAATTCCAGCCTCGATGCATGGACACTATTTTCACAAAAGCCCCTTCTTTAAGCTGAGGCTGAAGAATATGGAGAACAGGGTCCAACTGATACTGCGGAAGAGGGTCAAAATATGCCTCTTAAAATTATAAACTCTTTGCCAATAATTGCCTATGTGTAGCAGTAAGTCTTCTAGAAGAGGGTGTCAGATTACAACTTACAGATTTCTTTTCCAACTCTGTAGGTTCAGGGGATCATAAAAAGTCTTGAAGGCAGCCAGCCAGGAGCTTCCAGATGTAGCTGTTACAGGAGAAAATAAAGAGCCTTCGGGAGTCAGCACAACCCATTGCAATGAGCTGGTGACTGGTTTGCCCTGGACAGAATGTAACACACAAAGATTTTTCTCAGCAACTCAAGTCTAAAAACTGTCACCAAATCTCACTGCCTTGGCACCACCATACCTCAGGGAGGCATTCTTTCATTTAGCCAAAGAAGTAGAAAACAAACTCAAGAAAGTCAGCACGTATGTTACAAAAATAACATGCCTGTTGCCATCAAGTTGATTCCAACTCATAGCAACTCTATAAGACAGAGTAGAACTGCCTCATAGGGTTTCCAAGAAGCTGCTGGTGGATTCGAACTGCCAGCCTTTTGGTTAGCAGCCACACTCTTAACCGTTGCGCCACAAGGGCTCTAGAAAGCTAATATGAGCAGACTAAAAATAGCTCCATGCTTCCTAAAACCTAGAGACCTTCAGCTTCAGATTGATGGTTGAACCCAAACTTGGACACAGTGGTGGATTGAATCCAACCGCACCTGTTATATCTGAATTCTTTTTTTTTTTTTCAATTGTACCTTAGATGAAGGTTTACAGAACAAACTAGCTTCTCATTAAACAGTTAGTACACGTATTGTTTTATGATATTGGTTAACAACCCCAGGACATGTCAACACTCTCCCTTCTTGACCTTGGGTTCCCTATTACCAGCTTTCCTGTCCCCTCCTGCCTTCCAGTCCTTGTCCCTGGGCTGGTGTGCCCCTTTAGTCTCGTTTTGTTTTATGAGCCTGTCTAATTTTTGGCTAAAGGGTGAACTTCAGGAGTGACTGGGCTAAAATGGTGTCCGGGGGCCATACTCTTGGAGTTTCTCCAGTCTCTGCCAGGCCAGTAAGTCTGGTCTTTTTTTGGGAGTTAGAATTTTGTTCTACATTTTTCTCTGGCTCTGTCCAGGACTCTCTATCATACCTGAATTCTTGAGCAGTTTCATCAGGGTCCCTGAACTGTCTTGCTAAACCCTAGAATACCATCTATCAGCTTAATGGTAATGGTAGTTCTAACATGGCTTCACTGGGTTCTAGTCCTTGTCTTGCCTTTAACTGACTGTGGTGCCTTTGTCTAACCATTCAACCCTGGAACTCAGTCCTCAACTGCGCTTGTGGGATTGGATTAAACCCATATTCTCCAAATTTTTATATCAGGTTACCATGTATTGTTGTTGTTAGCTGCCATCCAGTTGGCCCCAACTCATGGTAACCCCATGCACAACTGAACAAAACATTGCCCAGTCCTGCACCATCCTCATGATCAGTTGTGGATTGGACCACTGTGCTCCATAGGGCTTTCACTGACTGATTTTTGAAAGGGGATCACCAAGCCCTTTTTTCCTAGTCCTTCTTAGTCTGGAAGCTCTACTGAAACCTATTCAGCATGATAACACATGCAAACCTCTACTGACAGACAGATGGTGGCTATGCATGAGGTACATTGGCTGGGAATCCAACCCAGTTCTGCTGCGTGGAAGGTGAGAGAATTCAACCACTGAACCATCACTGCCCCGCACTGTGGTACCTTGGCTTAATCATTCAACCTCCCTGGAACTGAGTGTCCTTATCTGTACTTGTGGGGATTGGACTGAACCCACTATCTCCAACCAGATTGACTGGAGTGTCAATTCTGACTCATAGCAACACTATAAGACAGAGTAGAACTGCCCCATAGGGTTTCCAAGGCTGTAATCTTTACAGAAGCAGACTGCCACATCTTTCTTCCACGGAGCATCTGGCAGGTTCGAATTGCCGACCTTTCAGTTAGCAGCCAAGTGCTTAACCACTGTGACACCAGGGCTCCTTATAATCTCCAAACCAATTTTTATATCAGGTTACCACATATTAGAAAGGGGCATAAACTGGGGTTTCATAGTCAAACAAATTTGGCAAATGATAGGTAAAACTTAATTTCCTCATGGTAAATGGATATAATACCTTCCTCATGAGGGTATGATGAGAATTAAATAGATGACATATATAAAATTCTCAGCACAGTTCTGGCACTTAGAAAAGTTATTAAGATATTTAGAAGAAGACTAGCTCAGTAAAGGAGGAAGAGGTGTGGGGGTTGCCCTGGAGGGAGTGGAGAATGGTTCCCTGCTGATCTGGGCCTGCTGTGAGCAGCACGGATCTCCGTGAGGAGACCACAGGCCTACATTTTCTGGGAGGGTGGCTTTGCGGAAGCGGTCACCCCTGGAAACCGACATCATGAGAAACACCAGGCCACTTCACAGAGGGGCCAGGCCTCCGCCAGGGCGGACCACAGCCCCTGCCAGTTGCCTCCAACACCCTTTGTCAGGCCGGCTCTCCCAGCAGCCCCACACTGCATGGTGGTTTTGTGAAGGGCACAATTTGATGCTCTGAGGAGACCACCCAGCTTCCTCCTGAGTCTCCCAGAGAACAAAACTACCCCTCTGTGTGCCAGCGACCTCCCCCTTCTGCCAGGCCCCTTCTGGCCATCCTCTTCCCTGCCAAGGGGAAATGGAGAGCCCATCAGGCCAGCTCCTAGGAACCCAGGGCATGGTGTGTGAATGAGCTATCCAGAGCTGGAGGCCAAACTCTCGGTACTTGGAACGCTGCTGCCACCCCGTGGCAAAGGTCTTTCTCTAGGCTCCAGGTGGCCCAAAACACCCCAGCGGAGGCCACATGGGAACACTGGAAATTTATTACTGATGAACTCAGGGGAGGCTATAGAGGCGGAAAATATTTCAAAATCGGAAGGAAAAAGGAACTTGAAGCATTCTGTGTCTAGAGCAGTGGTACTCTGGGAACTTGTTAGAAATGCAAATCCTCAGGTCCTACCCAGACCTATCAAATTAGAAATTTGGAGTGTAGACTCCAGCACTCTGTTTTAACAAATCCTTCAGGTGATTCTGATGCACTCTGAAGTCTGAGAACCACTAGTCTAGAGTCAAAAGAGAAATGGACCTTTGGAGTTCAGACCAGGGTTTCAATCCAGATTCTGCAGATTAGCTGTGTGATGTTGGGCAGGTTACTTAACCTCTCCACGACTCAGTTTGCTCATCTCTAACATGGCAATCATTTCCATTTTTTAGGATTGCTAAGGATTAAATCAGAAATAAGGGTAAAAACAAGCAAAAAAACCAAACCCGTTGCTATCCAGTCAATTCTGACTCATAGCCACACTATAGGACAGAGTAGAACTGCCCCGTAGGGTTTCCAAGGTGTGACTAGTGGATTTGAATTGCTGACCTTTTGGTTAGCAGCCTGAGCTCTTAACCAAAGCACCACCAGGGATCCAGAAATAAGGGTAAGGTCACTGGCAAATATAAATGCTCAATAAATGGTGCTTGTTTTGGGTGTTATCATAATGGGGTCATAAATTTGCTCACACTACCACTTGAATGGAGCCCTGGTGTCACAGTGGTTAAGATCTTGGCTGCTAACCAAAAGGTCAACAGTTCGAATCCACCAGGCTCTCCTTGGAAACCCCATGGGGCAGTTCTACTCTGTCCTACAGGATCCCTATGAGTCAGAATCGACTGGACAGCACTCGACAACAACAGCACTTGAATATGCAAAGAAAATAAGTCCTCTCCTTCATTTATTTCACAGATATTTATGGAATGCCTACTATGTGCCAGGCACAGTTACGGGCAATGTAGATACAGCGAAGTACAATAAAAGTCCATCCCTTCACAAAGCTACATTCTAGTGAGAGACACAGAAAGTAAAATTTGTTTTTAGAAAGTAAACCTATAAACAAATAAATGTGTAATGTAGGGCCAAGTTTGTCATAATAAAAAAAGAACAATAAAGCAGAGTAAGTGTTTGGAGAGGGTGTGGGACACTATATAAATAGGGCAGTCAGGGAAGCATTCTGGGGAGGTGCTGTATGAGGGGAAACATAAATGGAGGAAGAGACCAATCCTGTGGGTTAGGAGTAAAGAAGGAAATGCCACTGCAAAGACCCTGGGTGAAAATTTATGCCCCTCATTTGAGAACATCAAGGAGGCCAGAGATTAGAGAGGGGCCAAGGGACTGAGGGGCTAAGGGGCTGTCTAGTAAGGTCTTGCAGACCGTGGTGAAGATCATGGATTTTTTTGTGATGTAATGGGATACTACTGGGGGTTTGAAAGCCAAGGGATTTTTTATTGTATCTCTAACTTATCTGTTTTTCCTCCAGGACGGTAATCCCAGTCTTTGTCCATTTAAGTACTCTCCTTTGGGTAACTTGACAACTTTCTATTTAAATACTTGGCATCTTTCTGTGCATCCCCCTAGTCTTTCAGCTTCTTAGCATCCTCTCCACGTTCTTCATTCAGCCCTGGAGCTTCCTCCCATCAAAGCAGGGCTCTTGTCAGATCTGCTGCCTCTCAACCTAACACCCACACTGCAGGGATGGAGAGAGGCTCAGCTAGGCAAACCAGACACCATGTTGGCTCAGGACAGCCCAGCACAATCAGGGAGAAGAGTTAGAGCCCTCTGCCCACAGGGTTCTCCTCAGCTTATATAACACCTGCCCTAGGGCCAAAACCTTTGCTTGGCCTCCTTTCTTTTTCCAGCCACCCCCATGGCTTGTAGGGATGGGTTTCCTGCCACTCACTTGTCTCCCTGAATGTATGTCCCTCATGCAAAACCCTGTGGTGTGGTTCACCAAGCTTGATAATCTAACGAAGGAGACGAGGGTGTTTAGAAAATCTTCTCTTTCTATAATGTCTTCTCTCAAGTCTAATGCCTTGAAATAAGATCCTATTTTGAGGATCAGCACCTGAATACTATCGATTTCTTTCTGCAGTAACTCTCCTAATTTCTTGAGGCAGATGAGTATCTTTGGCTGGCTTAGGAAAAAAGCATAATGAGAAAAGCAAAAGAGAAAATCGTGTCAAATTTTTCCCCCAAATATTATATCAATATTATTATTAGTGGTACTATAGAAAAATGAGTCATGGTGGCAAGGAAATCTTCACTGGGGTCCTCTTTTATTCCACTGATTTTTCTAGCGCCTTTTCAAAGACTGATTTTCCACTTGTGCTAAAGAAGTCCTTATTTCTACCTTTAAGATTTATTCATTTATGAAATTCAAACTACTTTGGGCTTCTTTGTCTGGCCTAGGTTTTTTCTCCTTTAATTTCCTCCACTTTTACCTCCCCTGAGGTTGTGGCTTGCCCCAGGTCACACGGCCAGGTCACCCTGGACCTCTTCACTGCACGTTAGAGGCCCCATGAGAGAAAAGGTTGTGAAGCTCAGAAGCTGTAAAAGAACCTATGCATGTGTTTCTAGCTTTGCAGGATCACACCCTGGATCAAGTCTTGCCATTTTTGCCTCAGATAAGAATCCTCCTAAAATAGAGAATAACCCCCCCCCAAAAAAAAATCAAACGCCTTTGCCATCGAGTCAATTCCAACTCATAGCGACCCCACAGGGCAGAGTAGAACTGCCCCATAGGGTTTCCAAGGTGGATTCGAACTGTCGACCTTTTGGTTAGCAGCCTAGCTCTTAACCACTGTGCCACCAGGGTTTCCAAAGTAGAGAATGGACTTGAAATAAAAATAATAATGTGTTTCTCACATCCCCCAAGAAAAGATCAAGGAAAACCTCAGCACAGGAAAGAAGTCACCATTTACCTCTCACTTCTGTCCAAGTGAAAATCAGAGACCAGGACGGCAATACTGTCTCCTTTTAGGGCTCCCTGTTACAAGAAATCAAGGAATTGATCTAAGCACAATGGAAAAGCCTTTCTCATACTCTTCCTCATCCACATGCTGCAGACTCCAAACAGACACATCATTGTTCCCGCCCTGTCCCAGCTTTGAGCATATAAGACAGTGAGTTACCCCAGATTGGATAAGCTTGAGCACGGACTTCGCTGTCAGAAGACCCTAGTTCACATAGACGCTCTCCACTTTCTCACGCTTATGAATTGAATTGCATCCCCCCAAAAGATATATTGAATTCTTAACCTCCGTACCTGCGTATGTGACCTTGTTTGGAAATAAGGTATTAGGAGATGTTATCAGTTAAATTAACATCATATCAGACTGGAGTAAGGTGAGTCCTAAACCAATATGAGTGGTGTTCTCCAAAAAAGGAGAAGAGACACATAGCGGGGACATGGTCATGTGAAGATAAAGGTAGAGATGGAGTTACGCTGTAGGTGCAAGCCAAGGAACTCCTGGGCTACTGGAAGCTGGGAGAGACAAGAAAGATCTTCCTCTAGAGTGTTTGGAGACAGCGTAGCCCTGCTGACACCTTGAATTCTTCCAGAACTGTTAGATGATATACGTTCATTCTTACAAGCCCACCAATTTGTGGTACTTTGCTATGGTCCTAAGAAATTAATATACCCACTGTGTGTCCTCGGACAATAACTTCACTTCTCTGAACCTAAAGATTCTTTCTCTGGGGAAAATATCATTGGGATCATGGAGTTTTATAAGGATTTAATTAGGCAATAATTAGGTCAGTGGGAATACTTAGCTGAGGCAAATGGTTAACAAGTTTGGCAGCTAACTGACAGGTTGGAAATTTGAGTCCACTCAGAGGAGACTTGGAAGAAAGCCCTAGCAATCTACTTCCAAAAAATCAGCAATCGAAAACCCTATGGAGCACAGTTCTACTCTGACACACATGAGGTAGCCATGAGTTAGAATCGACTTGATGGCGACTGGTTAATTAGCTCAGCGACCAGCACTTACACCCACACAATCAGTAAATGGTAGCTCTTTGCGTCACTTCTGATTGGTTAGCACTCATGCTTGCAGATTCTGAAAACACCTATACAGTGTAAGCAGCTTGATCACAAAACAAGTCTGTTCTGGGTTAATCAGTTTCCTAATAATAGTGTTTATTACCTTGGAAATGAAAACATGAGTCTTCCCAGCTCTTCCCTCAGCACCTCACAGGATTCTTTGACTAGAAATTTCCAGATAGGATGTCTAACCCACCAGTCCTAAGGTCATTCATAATTATGCATTAATTCAACAATATTTTGAGCACCCACTGTTGACTAGCCAAGAAGAATCCTAGCAGGGAAAACAAACAAGTAATATCTGTCTGATGAGTACTAGAAGGGCATCGAACAAGTGAATTCTAGTAAGAACATCACTGTAAACGGGGGGTGTCTTCATCTCCCGAAAACTCTGAGAGGTGCTTAGTTCAGCATCTGCCTCTGAGTATGATTATGCCTAAATTACACAAGCAGGATGACTCTACTCCTAAGGATTAGGAGTCCTGGTGGCACAGTGGTTAAGAGCTTGGCTGCTAACCAAAAAAGTCAGCAGTTCAAATCCACCAACTGCTCCTTGGAAATCCTATGGGGCAGTTCTACTCTGTCCTGCAGGGTCACTATGAGTCAGAATTGACTCGACAACAACAGGTTTGTTTTTTTTTGGTTTTAGTAATATACCAGGCACCTCACAACAGCCCTGTGAGTAGGCATTATTATATTCATTCCACATATGAGAAAGTTGAAATTCAGATAATAAGTAATTTACTCACGGTAAAGTTGTGACTCAAGTCCAGGTCTAAACCCAAAGCAGGTGTTTTTTTCCCATAGACTTTCTAACTCTGGAAATTGGCTCTGGTCAAGCATTGCAAACTCAGGAGTTCATCTAAAACACACTGTGGAATAATCTCCAAATTCAGTTTTTTCAACCTGTGGGTCTGTAAGTCAGTTTGCTATTGTTGTTGTTGCTGTTGCTGTTGTTGTTCTGTCCCATCGGGTTGATTCCAGGCCTACACACACACATGCAAATAAAAGTTTCCTGAAATAATGCTTAACTGTATCACATATAGCATGCGCGTGCATGCGCGTGTGTGTACGTGTGTGTGTATGTTCCAAACCTAGTCACAGAGAGAGGTTTACTTTAAAAAATTGGCTTATACGATTGTGGGGGCTGGCAAGTCCCAAATCCATAGGTCAGGTGACAGGGTGGAGACTCCTGCAGGCTTTCGTCCCAAGATCTGTAGGTCAGGAGATAAAAAAAATGAAGAGAGTGTTCTGACAAGATGTCTGTTTATAGTCTGGAGGCAGAATGCACCTTAGGAAAACTCTCTTTTTGCTCTGAAGGCCTTCAACTGATTGACTGAGGCCCGCCCACATTATGGAAGGTAATCTGCTTTACTTGAAGCCAACTGATTCAATCACAGGTAACTACTTTATCACAGCAACTGGACTAGTGTTTTAACCAAACAAGTAGTACCATAGCCTAGCCAAGTTGACACATAAGATTAACATCACAGCTCCCATCCTGGCAAAATTATAATTTATGATCAAAAATGTTTAAAACTGTGGTTTCAAGCCTCTGCTATTCAATAACCAATAAGCAGTCAACAACTTTTTTCACTATGTGGAATTCAAGGATTCAGACTGCCTTTCAGTTTCCACAGCTAACAACCCTGAAGGAACTTTCATCTTCCAGTACAAATTGTTTCTTAGGAATTGATAATTCAGGCTTGTATCTTAAAGAAAGAGCCAAGAGTTCTACTACCACAAATTTTCCAAATTATGTTCTGGTCTCTGCTGATATATGTTCTTCTGACCTAGCTCTCTGAAATCATCCCACACTCCCGTGAATTTAGACACAGGGCTCCATGACCAGGGTAAACTTCCCTTACACAGCCTTCTTTACCAGTTGGTGTTGTTGATGTGTGCCATCTAGTTGACTCCAACTCATAGTGACCCTATAGGATTGAGTAAGAACCGCCCCATAGGGCTTCCTAGGCTGTAATCTTTATGGCAGCAGATCATCAGGTCTTTTCTCTAGCAAGCAGCTGGTGGGTTCGAACCACTGACTTTTCAGTTAGCATCCAAGCAGTTAACCATCGTGCCACCAGGGCTCCTTGTATCTATTGGTGCTGCTTGCCAAATGAAGAAATAAGGGCACTCTTGGCACTTAGCTCTGGAAGCAGAATTAGGAGGAAAAATTCCTTGTTAGCACTGACATCTGGTGGTCATCAAAATGCCAGCATCCCAGTTATCTTGAACTTAAAGGATAACATTGAACTAAGTACTGACCTTGACTCTAGCTAAATTAATTCCTCAGGTCTCCCACACACCTCCTGGACCACCTCTCTTCTCTATGCAGCTGGACTCAGCGAGGTGAAAGGAAAGAACAAGAATTTAGAGTCAGACATATCCAGGGTCCATCTCCTATCACGTGGTCCTGAATAAAGTATTTAGGCTCAGCTGAAAGTTGAGACAATGATGAACAGTGGGTATTGGGGTGTTATTTTATTTAACCCTCAAAGCAACTCCTTTGATGTTAAGCTCCAGATACTTATTAAGCATTCAAAAAATATTGGTTCCCTTCTCCATTCCATCATTTTATTTAAGTTCTAGTTGTCCTTCAAAGTCTAGATCCCTACTTCTTTCCAGTCATTGTTTGCCTGGCTCACTCCATTAAAATAATGGCTAATATTTATGGAGCACTTATTGTCTGCCAGTCACTGTTCTAAGAGATTTACATGGTTAAAATCAAGTCATGTCAGCCCTCTGAAGTGAGACTATTATCGTCTTCCATTTTACTGATGAGGAAAAGGAACTAGGATGAGTTGAAGTAAGTTGCCCAAGATCACGGGTCATGGAACTAAATTTTTAACTCAGCAGTCTGAGCTGCCTGCACACCCCTAAACCATTCTTTCCACCTTCTCCTTGCTGACTCCCACTTCTGTGGAGGCAGCATGTCCTTCTGAACTCTTTTCTGGACCCTCCTTCATTCCCCTTGGCCTTCGTGGTTACTGCTATTGTGAAAGAATGTGGTCTGTCTCCTACTAAATCTCTTTGCCAACTTCTTCTGGGCAAAAAGTGTTTATTTTTCATCATTATATCCCCAGTGCCTGGCACAGAGTAAACAGCAATATAGATATTGTTCTTATTAGCTGCTGTTGAGTTGCCCCCACTCAGGGTGACCCCATGCACAATGGAACAAAACACTGCCCTGTCCTGCACCATCCTCATGATCAGTTGTAAATCACACCTTTGTGTTTCCACTGACTGATTTTCAGAACTAGATCACCAGGCCTTTCTTCCTAGTCCATCTTAGTCTGGAAGCTCTGCTGAAACTTTCTCACCATCACAGCAACACACAAGCCTCCACTGATAGAGGGGTGGTGTCTGTTCATGAGGTGCATTGGCCAGAAATCGAATGTGGGTCTCCCACATGGAAGGGGAGAATTTTACCAGTGAACCAATTCTAAATATATATATTCATATATGTAAAATTAATTCCAAATGGCCAGTGTTAATATCTGTTTGGGTATTCTTTCCTTTGGGTGTTTCTCAGTACGGGCATTATTAGCATTTTTGGTGAGACAATTCTCCATCAGTTGAAACTTCCTGAGAACTGCAGACATTTGGCATCCCTGACCGCTAGACACCAATTGCTGGTAGTTCCCCCACCCCAATCCTCCCACCCCTCTACTTTTCCTCCTCATTTTCCACAACCCCATCTCCATTGCTGTGACAACACAAAATAGCCCTCACACATTTTTAAATGTCCCCTGGGAAGTAACTTCCTCAGATTGAGAATCACAGTAGCTGAAATGTGGTTTTGATTTAGATGAAATATACTTTCTCTGAGTCAGGCATTCATGATGTTTATGGCATTTTTATATTCCATCTCTAACACTTTTGTCTGTAAGCTTCTTCCAGCCTGGCACTGTGTTCTGTCTGTTGTGTAAGATACATGATACCGTTCAAGACCTGTTTTTCATTTGTGGAATCATAGAAATCAAACTTAGAAATCAATTCTTTTCTTGTTGTACTACCTTGAGCACCTTTCAGCAGTTCAGCTGGTAGAGTGTGTATATATTTGTATGCACAATTATACATACATATATGTGCATGTGCATACAATATAAACAAACATATATTTAACACAAGAATGATTCAACAACATTTCTAGAATCAACAACTTCATGACATTTTTGATACAAGAGGCACTCCTGGGTGTGGAGCAAAAAAAGTACAGGAGTCGTTAGCCCTAATAAACGGGTACAATAATAGGGTAACTCAATGCTTAGAAGACAGTTCTCTTTTTGGTAGTAGACAGTTTTGTTATAAGCTGTATTCGTTTTTCCTCTGGCTGCTGCAACAGATTAGCAGAAATTTAGGGGCTTGGAACAGCACAATTTATTCTCTTACAGTTCTGGAGATCAGAAGCCTAAAATCAAAGTGTTGGTGGGGCTGCATTCCTTCTGAAGGCTTCAGGAGAGAATCCGTTTCCTTGCCAGTTTCTAGAGAGCACCCACATTCCTTGGTTCATGGCCTCTTCCTCACATCACCTGGCTTCCATTGTCACAACTCATACTACTAACTCTGACTGATCTTCCTGTTTCCATTTTATAAAGACCTGGAAGCGAAAAGACAAAAATGTTAACCATATTGCCAGGGCAAGGAGGGGTTAGTATTCACCCTTCTCTGCTTGATCTACTTAGTGAAGACAATAAAAATCTCTTTCTGATTATTCATCTTCCATTGTTAACATCAGATATATAAGCAGGAGGTATCAATCAGGTCTGTGTCAGGAGCAAATGGCTATCCTGAAGAGATGCTGTGATGGTTAAGATTGTGTGTCAACTTTGCTGGGCCATGATTCTCAGTGTTTATATGTGATCACTCCCATGATTGAATCTGCTGTGAGTAGCCAATCAGTTGAAAGGAGTTTCCTTGGGGGTGTGGCCTATATCCAAATATAAGCAGGTTTTCTGGCTTTTCGCTTGCTCTGGATCCTGCTGCTGCCTCCTGCTCGTCTGAACGCCGGTTCTTGGGACTTGAGCTATCAGTTTATCTGCCGATCTTGGGATTCATCCATCTTCACAGCCTGTAAGTGGAGCCCTGCTCTCTAGCCTGCCAATCTTGGGTTCACTGGCCCCTGCAGCTATGGGAATTGGGAGAAGCCTCTATCTGAATCCATGGACCTGGGATGTTCTAGCCTCCATAATCGTGTGAGCTGTTTCTTTGATATAAATCTCTGTCTATGTATATTTACACGTTTTACTGGTTTTGCCTCTCTAGAGAACCCAGCCTAAGACAGACGCCTTATGTTCTTTGAAGATGGTGCTGGAATTTAGGAGATTTTCAAGTTATGTTCAGTATTCAACATTGCTGCTACCCAGTTTGGTTATTGTTGTTAGGTGCCATCAGATCGGTTCCTACTCATAGCAACCCTATGCACAACAGAATGAAATGCTGCCCAGTGCTGTGCCATCCTCACAATCGTTGCTATGCTTGAGCTTATTGTTGCGACCACCATGTCAATTCATCTCGTTGAGGGTCTTCCTCTTTTTCACTGACCCTCGACTTTACCAAGCATGATGTCCTTCTCCAGGGACTGATCCCTCCTGGTAACATGTCAGTATGTGAGACAAAGTATCACCATCCTTGCTTCTAAGGAGCATTCTGGCTGTACCTTTTCCAAGACAGATTTGTTCTTTCTTTTGGCAGTCCACAGTATATTTGATATTCTTCACCAACACCATAATTCAAAGGCATCAATTCTTCTTCAGTCTTCCTTATTCATTGTACAGCTTTCACATGCATGTGAGGCAATTGGAAACACCATGGCTTGGGTCAGGTGCACCTTAGTCTTCAAGGTGACATCTTTGCTTTTTAACACTTTAAACAGGTGTTTTGCAGCAGATTTTCCCAATGCAATGCATCATTTGATTTCTTGACTGCTGCTTACATGGGTGTTGATTTTGAATACGAGTAAAATGAAATTCTTGACAACTTCAATCTTGTCTCTGTTTATCATGATGTTGCTTATTGGTCCATTTGAGAGGATTTTTCTTTTCTTTATGTTGAGGTGTAATCCATATTAAACACTGTGGTCTTTGATCTTCATCAGTAAGTGCTTCAAGTCCACTTCATTTTCAGCAAGTAAGGTTGTGTCATCTGCTTGTCCCAGGTTGCTAATTAGTCTTCCTCCAATCCTGATGCCCTGTTCTTCTTCATATAGTCCAGCTTCTCAGATTATTTGCTCAGCATTCAGATTGAATAACTATGGTGAAAGGATACAAGCCTCCTGCACACATTTCCTGACTTTCAACAACATAGTATCCCTTTGTTTTGTTAGAACGACTGCCTCTTGATCCAAGTACAGGTTCCTCGTCAGCACAATTAAGTGTTCTGGAATTCCCATTCTTAGCAATGTTATCCATAATTTGTTATGATCCACACAGTCAAATGCCTTTGTATACTCAGTAAAACACAGGTGAGCATCTTTATGGTATTCTCTGCTTTCAGCCAGGATCCATCTGACATCAACAATGATATCCCTGGTTCCATATCATCTTCTGAATCTGGCTTGAATCTTTGGTAGTTCCTTATCAATATAGTGCTTCAGCCGCTTTTGAATGATCTTCAGCAAAATTTTACTTATGTGGGATATTAATGTTATTGTTCAATAATTTCCTCATTCTGTTGGATCACCTTTCTTGGAGTAGGCATAAATATGGATCTCTTCCAGTTGGTTGGCCAGGTAGCTGTCTTCCAAATTTCTTGGCATAGACAAGTGAACTCTTCCAGCACTGTGTCCATTTGTTGAAACATCTCAATTGGTATTCCGTCACTTTCTGGAGACTTGTTTCTCACCAATGTCTTCAGTGCAGTTTGGACTTCTTCCTTCAGTACAATCGGTTCTTGATCATATGCTACCTCCTGACCTGGCTGAAGGTCCAACAATTCTTTTTGATACAGTGACTCTGTTTGTTCCTTCCATCTTCTTTTAATGCATACTGCTTTATTCAGTACTTTGCCCTTCGAGTCCTTCACTATTGCAACTTGAGGCTTAAATATTTTTCTTTAGTTCTTTCAGCTTGAGAAATGCTGAACGTGTTCTTCCCTTTTGGTTTTCTAACTCCAGGTCTTTATAATATCTTACTTTGTCTTCTTGAGTAGCCTTTTGAAATCTTCTGTTCAGCTCTTTTACTTCATCATTTCTTCCATTCAATTTAGCTACTCTACTTTCAAGAGTAGGGAAAGCAAAAATCCCTTGGCAAATTGATGGCCTTCAATTCCTTCTCTGCAAATGGGAATTTAAGAACAAAACGACAAACAAAGGAATGCCTCTCTCACTGGATAGAGCAAGGAGGAATACTAAGGAATTTAATTAATGAATGTGCCATTCACGTTTCTATTTTGAAAGCTAAGCATTGCTTAAGCCAGCCCTTGTGCATTGATTATCAGTGTTATCACACGAAAATATTAAGTGCCTTTGTGATGAAAACCACTTGTGAAACTCTACCATCATTTCTTTTATATTCATAGGCACTGCTCACTTTAATCAAAGATAAAAACACCTGGCTTAAAACAATTAACTTTGACAATACATGTATAAGCAGAACATTACATTGTATATGTGCTCATTTTCTTCTTTCCTGCTACACATTAGACAATAAAGACAAGAAAAGTAGGTGGAAGATGATTCCAAGTAATTTCAAGGCATTATTACAGAGTGAGACCAGTGTGGTTTTTGTCTTTTTGACAAATTGAAGGAAGTAGGCAGAGTTTCGGGAGTGCATTTTCACTTAGCTGTCCTCTAAGTGGAGATGCATTACCCTAGAAAGAAAAATCAAAGTGCTTCAACTGCTGAAGACGAAACGACAAATTCGGCTCCCAGCAATGCATTCTTGACAGTTACTAGAATTTCAGGAAGAGAAAACAAGAAAATTAAATTTGACAGAAATGAAGGGGAGGAAAAAAGGAGGAATTTTTTCCAGTGAGTATCTTAGTGTCTTTGAAGGGATTTTCAGGATAATTCAATAAGAGACCAGTCAGGCATCTCACCCCTCTTCACCTATAGACTTGAATGTTAGTTTAATGGAGGTGCCACCCTATAGACCACAGGCAGTGTCTACACGGTTAGTTCACTGACTGCACGATGACTTGCTGAAGATAACGTGAGAACAAATGTGGGCATCAGCCTGCCTGGAAATGAATTGTACAACTTTGCATCAGATCTCATTTCTGTAAACTCAAGAATACATTCCTATAGAGTTCTTGCAAAAGCCTATTCTCCAGTTTGGGCTTCGGATTGAGGAGCTTGTTCGTTCCACGTTTGCAGAGAGTGTTTTCCATGAGCCCAGTGCCTTTCCTCTCATTTTTAGTCATTATGTCCCCCAAGTCCTTATTTCAGGAAGCATTTTCTTGTTATGCATTCCTCTAGAGCCATGCTATCCAAGATGCTTGTGGCTATTTACACTTAAAATTATTTAAATAAGTTAAATAACCAATAAGTTAAGTCAGCTAATTTAAATAAGTTATTTAAATTATTTAATTTTATTTAAAATTTAAAATCTAATTCTTCTGTTGCACTAGCAACATTTCAAGTACTCATTCAAGTGCTAGGGGCTACCACGTTGGACCACACAGATGAAGAATGTCACCATCATGGCCAAAAGTCTTAATTCAGTGAGTTATCTGAGCTCGGGCCATAGTAGCTTGGTAGTGAAGGGTAGGAACTGGAGAAGGGGTGGTACAAAAGCAGTACAGCCAGGAAGAGAGTCTGTAGTGACTTTTGAGAACAACCAGAGGGAAATTCAAGAAATAATTGTTTATTATTTATTTCATGCTCAGCATGGCAGCCAACCTGAGAGAAACAAGATGAATAAACAAAACATGGTTCCTCCTCTCAGGAAATTCAGAGTAGAACAAAAGAAACAGAAACACAGATTACAAAACAACTTTGATATAAGTTACAGTGCCCAAAGGAACACAGCATGAGAGAGCTATAGAGCACTTGGGGAGTTACTAATGGAAATAAAAGATATGAATACGAAGTGGCTAGAGGGTAGAAGGAAAAGAAGACCGGGGGGTAGGAGGGAACTCCAGAAGGATGATGACAGGGATTGGAGAGAAGATATGAGAGTGGTAATGCTCACAAACACACTACGAAGCCAGTAAGCAGAGGGTGTAGACCAGTGATTCCCAACATTTGAATCACCAAGGACCATTTTAATCTCCCAACTGCTATGTTTTGAATGATTGTATCATTATTATCAGAAACGGTGGGATAGGTCTATACTCTGAGGTCAGAGACACTTGGGTTTAAATCTTAGCTCCACTACTTAAAAGCTGTGGTACCTTGGGCAACTTACCTAACCTCTCTGAGCTTCCGTTTCCTTCTTCATCCACAGAAACTGAGGATATCATAGCTATTTCTGAAGAGTGTCATGAGGATTAAATGAAATAATGTATATGAAAGTGCTTAACAGAGCGCCTGGAACATTGTAGATATTCAGTAGAAGCCAGTTTCCCTTCCCTTTCCTGAATGCATTGGCTAAGCATGCAAGTTCTTGAAGCAGACCGCTTGGTTAAACTCCTGACTCTGCCTCTTACTGGCTGTGTGGTCATGGACATGTTGCATCCCAAGAGCAGCATTCCCAAGTGACAGGTGATGTGACCACATTACAGCTTCAGCCTGAGCACCCCACTGTTTGCAGCAAGAATGGGAACTACTGGCAAAATCACTTGCTAGGACTCTATTCACAATTCTTACATTAAGAATAAAGGTGTGAAGACATTCAAATGGCCAACAGACACATGAGGAAATGCTCACAATCACTAGCCATTAGAGAAATGCAAATTAAAACCACAATGAGATACCATCTCACCCCAGCATTACTGGCATGAATCAAAAACACTGGAAATAACAAATGTTGGAGGGGATGCGGGGAGATAGGAACACTTATGCATTGCTGGTGGGAATGCAAAATGATGCAACCATTTTGGAAAATGATATGGTGCTTCCTCCGAAAGGCAGAAATAGACATACCATTCGATCCAGCAATCCCACTCCTAGCAATATATCCTAGAGAAATAAGAGTTGTCACTCGAATAGACATATGCACACCTATGTTCATGGCAGCATTGTTCACAATAGCAAAACGATGGAAACAACCTAGATGCCCATCAGCAGATGAATGGATAAACAAACTATGGTACATACACACAATGGAGTACTATGCAACGAGAAAGAACAATAATGAATCTGTGAAGCATCTCATAACATGGGTGAAACTAGAGGACATTATGCTGAGTGAAATAAGTCAATCACAAAAGGACAAACATTGTATGAGACCTCTATTGTAAAAACCCATGAAAAAGTTCACACACAAAATGTAACAATCTTTGTTGGTTACCAGGGATGGGAGGGGTGGGGGAGGAAATACGAAATAGATAATAGATAAGTGGTATCTCGGGTGAAGGGTGAGACAGTACACAATACAGGAGAAACTAGCACAACTTGTACAAGGAAAGGTCATGGAAGCCCCATAGACACATCCAAACTCCCTGAGGGACTGAATTGCTGGGCGGAGGGCTGTGGGGACCATGGTCTCAGGGAACATCTAGCTCAATTGGCATGACACAGCTTGTAAAGACAATGCTCTACATTCTACCTCGGTGAGTAGTGTCTGGGGTCTTAAAAGCCTGTGAGCGGCCGTCTAAGATACTCCACTGTTTTCATCCCTTCGGGAGCAAGGGAGAATGAAGAGAACAGGATACAAGGAAAAGATTAGTCCGAAGGACTAATTGTCCACAGCTACCAAGGCCTCCACCGGATTAAGTCTAGTACAGCTAGATGGTACCCGGCTACCACCACTGACTGCTCTGACCAGGATCACAACAGAGGGTTCTGGACAGAGCTGGAGAAGGACGTAGAGCATAATTGTAACTCACAAAAAAAAAGACCAGATTTACTGGCCTAAAGGAGACTGGACAAACCCCGAGAGTATGGCCCCTAGACACACTTTTAGCTCAGTGGTGAAGTTACCTCTGAGGTTCTCTGTTCAGCCTGGGAGCGGACAGCCCCGTAAAACCAAATGAGACTAACGAGGTACAGGAGTCCAGTGAAAAGGGCCAGAAAGCAGAAGGGGGCAAGGAAGCTGGTGATAGGGAACCCAAGGCTGAGTAAGGATATTGTTGATGTGTTGTGAGATTGTTAACCATTGTCATAGGGCAACATTTGTAGTAACTGTTAAATGAGAAACTATTTTGTTCTGTAAGCCTTCATCTTAAGTAAGAATAACAGCACAATTCGAAGAGCACAGTCAATGTCACTGAAATGCATATGTAGAAATTTTTGAAATGGTGTATCTTTGGCTATGTGTATTTTCACCAAAAAAAAAAAAAGAGGTTGAGATGTTAGAGAGTTGATACGTTGTGTGGTTGTTAACCAATGTCATAAAATAACGTGTACTTCTGTTTCATGAGAAACTATTTGTTCTGTAAGCCTTCACCTGAAGTACAATTTAAAAAAAAAAAAAAAGAATAAAGGTGTGCCACCAACAATTTGAGAATGATGGTAGTCAATGTTGAAGCAACGACTCAGAACAATGAAGAAAAAAAAGAGTTAAGTAGGGTTCTGTGTTATTTGCACATGTACAGTCAGCTGTATTGTAATCTGCATCAGTGGTGGCACCTCACAACATTTCTTATAGGTCCCCTCTTTCAGAACTTAATCATATATATGTTGGGCTTATGGTATTATCTCTTTTAACAGATCATCTGCTGTCTTTTTCATGTATCTTATCTCACAAGTCAATATGTAAGTTTCTTGAAAACAGGAGCTGAGTGTGTTGTTGTTGTTAGATGCTTTTGAGTCCATTCTGACTCATGGCGACCCCATGTGTGCAGAGGAGAACCTCTCCATAGGGTTTTTCAAGTCTGTGACCATTTGGAAGTAAATTGCCAGGCCTGTCTTTCGAACTGCCAACCTTTTGGCTAGCTGTTGAGCACTTAACTGTTTGCACCACCTAGGGAATATCCACACAGTACCTAACACACTTGTGCACTTGTTGTAGAAGAAAGGAAGGGAAGACAGAAAGAAAGGAAGCAAGAAGGGAGGAGCTTGTGTTAGTATTAGAAACCTGAAACAAACATGTATTTTACCATAAAACAGCCATACTAGGTAAGACGGACACGGTGCATTACAATCTAATATCTGGTGTCTGATGATGATATCATGACATCAAGTGCTGTGCTATAGAAGAGTCTGGTCCTTCTTCTTCAGGTCAATCCAAATAATGAAGTCTGTGTACTGGAAACATGCTAAAATAACCCCTTCTGGATCTGCAGCCATTACCTGTTCTAAACATTTTGTATGTTTTTAAAAATACAGTCGTCCCTGCAGGGGATTTGTTCCGGGACTCCCATGGATACCAGAATCCTCAGATGCTCAAGTCCCTTATATAAAATGGAGTAGTATTTGCATATAACCTAGCACATCCCCCCATATACTTTAAAACATATCCAGATTACTTATAATACCTAATACAATGTAAGTACTATGTAAATAGCTGTTATACTGTATTGTTTAGGGAATAATGATGAGACATCAGGTGAACAATGCTCAAACAATGAGTGCTGGAGAGAGACAGGACCTGTGAACTGGTGGGAGGCTACAGCAGGGGATGCTACACATCACTTCATTCTCATGAATTCAGCAGAGTGCTCAGCGTACAGCAAATTCAAGTTTTGCTTTTTACAGTTTTCTTTGTTTTTTCTAAATATTTTCAGTCCAAAGTTGGCTGAATCCAGATGTGGAACCTGCAGATATGGAGGACCAACAGTAATACATAGTTTCATTCTCCTATAAATCTTATAAAAGATTTGAACAATAGGGAAATATACAGAGTAAACCATAGAAGTTGGCTTCACCCTCTTATATCACTTCCCTCCCCTGTTTACTGTTTGCTGTGTTTTCCTGAAGCAATTTATATTTTCTGCCAGACCACGTTTTTGGTTGGTGAATTCTCTTCTAGATCAAAGATTTCATGATTTTATAAATAAGAACACATCATTAGATTTATCCATCTAATAAATACTTACTGGGCATCTACCCTAGGCTAGGGGAATATAGTGGTGAATTAAGATTCTTAGAACTCTCCTTTGACAGGGTACTTGGGGGTGTTGGGATGGATGCTAGATGGCAGGGAGTTGGGGGGTGGAATGGGAGGAGGACTGAAAAATCACACTGTTGTACTTTTGTGAAATGTGACGTGAAAGAAAGCCTTATGATGATGTAGTCACTTAAGAAGCAGAGTCAAGGAAAGGTTTGTTTGAACATGGATTGTTGTTGTTAGTTGCCAACAAATTGGCTGTGTGTAACTCATGGTGACCTTACGTACAACAGATCTAAACATCGCCCACTTCTGCTCCATCGTCATGATCGTTGGGTATGTCTGAGTCCATTCTTGTGGCTACTGTGTCCACCTATCTCACTGGTGGTTTCCCATATTTTACTGACCCTCTACTCTACCAAACATACTGTCTTTTTCTAGCTATTGATCTTTCCTAATGACTTGTCCAGAGTAAGTGATCCAAAAGCTCACAATCCACCTTTCTAAGGAGCATTCCCATTATATTTCTTCTAAGACTGATTTGTTCATTCTTCTGGCAGTCCACAGCATATTCAACATTCTTTGCCAAAACCACAGTCCAAATGTCTCATTTCTTCTTCTGTCTTCCTTTTTCATTGTCCAGCTTTCGCATGCATATTAGACTAATGAAAAGACCATGGCTTGGATCAGGGCACCTTTAGTCATCAAAGAGGAGCCTGTAAATTCATGTAAGACTATTTGTTGAACACCTATCATGGGTCAGGCACTGGGTTTACATTCCACAGGAATACACAAATGAACTTACTTTCATTCAACAAATGTGTAATGATCTCCTTCTCACTTGTCTGGGCATCATGGGGTGTATAAATCCACTGCTATCGAGTCGAGTCAGACTCATGGCAACCCTATAGGACAGAGTAGAACTGCTCCATAGGGTTTCCAAGGCTGTAAATCTTTATGGAGGCAGATTGCCACATCTTTCTCCTGCAGAGCCTCTGGTGGGTTTTAACCACTGACCTTTTAGTTAGCAGCCAAGCACTTTAACCACTGTGCTACCAGCACTCCTTATGGGATGTACAAGTGTATATAAAATAACCCTTGCCCATTTATGAGCACCACTTCCATGACGACAAAGGTGAGCAGAAAACCAGCATGAGAGGAGTTGGTTAAGGGCCCAGTTCCAGGGAGATACTGGAAGGATGAGTTATGAGAACAGGTGGGAAGATTAGTTCTGGACTACTGGGAGGACATCTTGTCTTCCCAGGTGTGATGGAAGGGCCTGAGGATGAGTGTAGACATTGTGATATGCTGAGGAGAAAAGGAGGAAAAACACTGTAGGGAATGCTCATACAGGATGGTCTCAGTTTTCGGGGGTGGAGGAGTGCGGGTGTAGAGGAAACAGCCCAGAAGTAGAGAGATGGGTTTGGCCATTTTCAGAGAGTAAAAAGTCAGGAATAAACTCCTGTGGGACAGCTGATAAGGAAACAGCAAGAGATGAATCAACATATGCTGATATTCTCATATAAAAAACTGTGGTTAAAACATGGAGTTCCATTTAAGCTAACAAAAATATTCCTCCCACATTTGCTAATTGTCATTTCTTGCTGTGAACATGGATGTTCTCTGCTTATAGCCATGGCACTTGAATCCCACATAGGTAAAGATTAAAAGGAGGTTTTTGATACTGGTATGAAGTCCCATCCATCAGCCACTCTTCTTTTTGCCAAATTCATACCAGCAGATGAAGAGATATTGTGTTTTTATAGAAATTTGAAGAGAACATGCTCACAGGGAGCACTATTGAGGAAAAGAAGCATCCAAAATGAAAGCTTTTCCATGCAAAGATAGCAGTGGAATACAGGTTTATTGTTCCAGAAGGCTGGCTACCCCAAATGCCCCTGAGTATTTGCTCCAGTCCATGATTTCAACTGGCCCTCTAAAAAGGAGCTAGGAGATCCCTTGTGTAATGACTTCCTGTCCCCACTCTGAAATTCTAAGCCTGCAGTTGGGTGTATGGTGTCTGCATGTATCAGGCATCTCCAGTTCAAAAACAGGCTTCCAATTATAGTTTGAACGAAGTGTGGTTGGCACTACTGAAATATGTGGGGGTGGAGGGAAGAGGAGGAAGAATAAGGAAGAAAGAGAGGCAGAGAAATGAGAGGCACAGAAAAAGGTGAATAGAAGAAAGACATAATTTTCTCCCATTCCTTATAAATTTGTATTCAGTTCTGCATGTATACAGTTATGCTCACATGCCCTCTGCTGTATTTTTTATTCATCCTTCTCTCTTAGTTCCACTCTCCTTCCATAAGAACCACACCCAGGCCACTACAAGCACATAGAAACTTCTAGACTTCCACTACCACATTTACCCTCCTAAAGTACCACATTGACAGGTTCCTCCCCACTTCCTTTCAAAAATACTTACTAGCTCCTGCAGTTTGCAGAATAAAGTGGTTCTTGTTGTTGTTAGGTGCCGCCAAGTCGATTCTGACTCATAGCGACTATGTACAACAGAAGGAGACACTGCCTGGTCCTGGGCCATCCTCACAATGCTTGTTATGGTTGAGCCCATTGCTGCAACCACTGTGTCAATTCATCTTGTTTAGGGTCTTCTTCGTTTTCACTGATCTTCTACTTTAACAAGCATGATGTCCTTCTCCAGGGACTGATCCCTTCTGATAACGTGTCCAAGGTATGCGAGACATAGTCTCGTCATCCTTGCTTCTAAGGAGCATTCTGGTTGTACTTCTTCCAAGATAGATTTGTTCCTTCTTTTGGCAGTTCATGATATATTCAACATTCTTCGCCAACACCACAATCCGAAGGCATCAATTCTAGTTCGGTCTTCCTTATTCATCACCCAGCTTTCACATGCATATGAGGCAATTGAAAGCACCACAGCTTGGGTCAGGCCCACCTTAGTCTTCAAGGTGACATCTTTGCTTTTCAACACTTTAAAGAGGTCTTTCACAGCAGATTTGCCCAATGCTACGCATCATTTGATTTAACTGTTGCTTCCATTGATGTTGATTGTGGACCCAAGTAAAATGAAATTCTTGACAACTTCAATCTTTCCTCCATTTACCATGATGTTACTTATTGCTCCAGTTACGAGGATTTTTGTTTTCTTTATGTTGAGGGGTAATCTATACTGAAGGCTGTGATCTTTGATCTTCATCAGTTAAGTGCTTCAAGTCCTCTTCACTTTCAGCAAACAAGGTTGTGTCATCTGCATAAGGCAGGTAGTTAATGAGTCTTCCTCCAATACTGATGCCGTGGTCTTCTTCATATAGTCCAGCTTCTTGGATTATTTGCTCAGCATACAGACTGAATAGGTATGGTGAAAGGATACAACCCTGGTGCAACACCTTCCTGACTTTAAACCACACAGAATCCCCTTGATCTGTTCAAATGACTGCCTCTTGATCTATATGCAGGTTCCTCAGGAGCACTATTAAGTGTTCTGGAATTCCCATTCTTAGCAACGTTATCCACAATTTGTTATGATCCACACAGTCAAATGCCTTTGCATAATCAATAAAACACAAGTAAGCATCTTTATGGTATTCTCTGCTTTCAGCCAGGATCCATCTGACATCAGCAATGATATCCATTGTTCCACTTCCTCTTCTGAATCTGGCTTGAATTTCTGGCAGTTCTCTGTTGATGTACTGCTGCAGCCGCTTTTGAATGATCTTCAGCAAAATTTTGCTTGTGTGTGTTATTAATGATATTGTTCAATGATTTCCACATTCAGTTGGATCACCTTTCTTGGGAATAGGCATAAATATGGATCTCTTCCAGTTGGTTGGCCAGGTAGCTGTCTTCCAAATTTCTCGGCATAGATGAGTGAGCACTTCCAACACTGCGTCCATTTGTTGAAACATCTCAATTGGTATTCCATCAATTTCTGGAGACTTGTTTCTCACCAATGTCTTCAGTGCAGTTTGGACTTCTTCCTTCAGTACCGTGGGTTCCTGATCATATGCTATCTCCTGAAATGGTTGAACACCGACCAATTTTTTTGGTACAGTGACTGTGTATTCCTTCCATCTTCTTTTGATGCTTCCTGCATCGTTTAATATTTTCCCTGTAGAATCCTTCAATATTGCACCTTGAGGCTTAAAATTTTTCTTCAGTTATTTCACTCCAGAAATGCCAAGCATGTTCTTCCCTTCTGGTTTTCTACCTCCAGGTCTTTGCACATATCATTATAATACTTTACTTTTTCTTCTCGAGTCGCCCTTTGAAATCTTCTGTCAGCTTTTACTTCATCATTTCTTCCTTTCACTTTAGCTACTGTACTTTAAAGAGCAACTTCCAGAGTCTCTTCTGACTTCCATTGTGGTCTTTTCTTTCTTTCCTGTCTCTTTAATGACCTCTTCTTCCTTCATGTTTGATATCATTCCACAACTTGTCTGGTCTTCAGTTATTAGTGTTCAGAATGTCAAATCTATTCTTGAGGTGGTCTCTAAACTCAGGGGGGATGTATTTTGGCTCTTGTGGACTTGTTCTAATTTTATTCAGTTTGAACCTGAACTTGCATATGAGCAATTGATGGTCTGTTCTGCAGTCGGTCCCTGGCCTTGTTCTGACTGATAATATTGAGCTTCTCTATCATCTCTTTCCACAGATGTAGTTGATTTGATTCCTGTGTATTGCATCTGGCAAGGTCCACATGTATAGTCGCCGTTTATGTTGGTGAAAAAGGTATTTGCAATGAAGAAGTCATTGGTCTTGCAAAATGTGATCTCTGGCATCGTTTCTATCACCAAGGCCATATTTTCCAACCACAGATCCTTCTTAAAGTGGTACCAGCCTATTAAAAAAAAAAAAAAAATCCTTTGCTGTCAAGTCAATTCCAACTCTCAGTGACCCTATAAGAGTGTATTATTATCCCTATTTTACAGATATTAAAACTGAGGCTCAAAAAAGTTATTTGTCCCAGATGACAGAGTTGGCAAGTGATAGGGATGATATTGTAACCTAGATCTTCATGGTTTTACCACATCATTCTAGTGGCTGCCAGCATTGGTTGACTTGTGGCTGCATCACTCCAATCTCTGCCTCTGGGGTACACTGCCTTCTCTTCTTCTTCTGTGTGTGTTGAATCTCCCTCTGTCTTTCTCGTATAATGACCCTTGTGATTGCACATGAGATTCATGTGGATAATCCAGGAGAATCTCCCCATCTCAAGATCCGTAAGTTAATCACATCTGCTAAGATACTTTTTCCATATATGGTGATATTTACAGGTTCCACGGATTAGGACCTAATGTCTTTGGGAGCCATTATTCAGCCTACTACAATATGTTATTGATTGTTTGGTTTGGTTTGGTTTTTTGTTTGCTTATTGCTGTTACCATTGAAAATTTCCATACACTAATTAATAAAAACAAACACTGCTGTCCAGACCTTATTGATGTTGATAAAACTAAGAAAGGCTAATATTCTGATGAATCCCTACCATGCCTGATCATTTTTCATCTAAGTGACTTCGTAATATTCCCTTTAAACTTATCTTAAAACATGTGGGATATTCTCAGGTAATATGCAGCTGGAAATAGAAATTTAGTGCCGCAAGATACTGCTTTTTCCTTTTGCTTTCTGTCTTCCCTTTCACAAGGGTAACTTAACTCCTAGTGCTCCAGCCCCCTCCGTCCTGTTGCATCAGTTCTCAGCTGTGGTTATTCCAGCCGCATTTTCAGAGCAACATGATGAAAGATCTTCCGCATCTGATGCAAGACTGTGCTCCCCGAGTGCCCTCGTGCCTGAATAAGTTGGCTCTGTGCCCCTGTGTGAAAACCAGGCTGCTTCACTGCCGAACATTTGCCAGTCCCTGGAGCCCTATATATCCTGACTTTGAAAGCAACCTTCCGTGCTTTACCTGTGGAACACTGAAGCAGAAGAACTCTGGAGAGCTCTGCACACAGGTGGGTGCACTAAGAAAGCCAGGATGGGTGGAGGGTAATACACGCTCCAGGAGAAAGAAGAAACCCAGATAAAAATCCCAGCCTGCGCTCATCTGACTGCCATCCTCCCCCAATTCATTTGCTCTAACCCAAAGGGCTGGATCTTCCAGAGACAGATAGCCTAGAAGGTTTGGCCTGGGTGGCACAAACAGTTGAGCACTCAACTACTTGCCAAAAGATTGGCTGTTCGAATGCATCCAGAGGTGCCTCGGAAGACAGGCCTGGCAATTTGCTTCTGAAATGTCACAGCCTTGAAAACCCTATGGAGCAGTTCTACTCTGCCCACATAGGGTCACCATGAGTCAGACTCAAACAAGAGCAATACAGCACAGAGAACTTGGTACTTTTGCTTTTACAAATGATTAAGCCTTGAAAATGCTGATTACTATTGATCCTACCAAGAGAAGTTGAGTTCAAAACTTAGAACTTTCCTCCACCTTAGGATCTTACTCATCCTAATCTGATTTCACCAGAGGAGTCTATTTTACTACAGGGAAGGAAGCAGTTAAATTTCAATAAGAAACAACGGCTCTTTTGTTCTGTAAGCCTTCATCTAAAGTGAGAATAGCAGCACAACTGGAAGAGCATAGTTGATGTCACTGAACTGTGCATGTAGAAATTTTTTAAATGGTGTATCTCTGGCTATGCATATTTTCACCCAAAAAAAAGGTCAGGAAGGGAGAGGGTTGACATGTTGTGGGGTTGTTAACCAATGTCATAAAACAATATGTGTACTACTGTTTCATGAGAAACTATTTGTTCTGTAAGCCTTCACCTGAAGTACAATTTAAAAAAAAGAAACAACGGCTCCCAGAGCTTTCATTTACCATCAGTAATTACTGCTCAGGGAAAGGATAAAAAAATAAATAAATAAATAAAGCTTAACTCCAATTCCCTGTAGTCTGCCTCCTGGTTTCCTTCTGTAGCCAGCATTATATTTACCAACATATTTTCAGCCAAGCATGAAAAGGTCAAGAATAGCAATAACTTTATTATTTGGAGTGCTGACAAAGGACATAACGGAGCAATTAAGCACCCTGTCGGACCAAGCTCATTACATAGATATGCCCATCCTCCAGGAGGACTGTGGGAGGAATGAGTGAGGTACTGTATCTAGGGTGCTTTGCACAGTGCCTGGCAAGTGATAAGGACTTGATAAATAGCAGTGATCGCTATTATTAGCACAACAGTGGGGCCCGATGGAAACTCCATCCAGCACTAGGCAAAGGGAGAGAAGAAATGAGGAGGAATGCACAGTCAGAGGCGAGAAAGAGATCAGGAAACAGAGGGAAATTTTACAAGTTTTCCTTGGGATACCTTCTATCCCGGCTGCACAATCCAAAATGACCATTTTTATCTGGTTGGTAGATGCCAACACTTGAACTAAATTTGTCATACTCTTTATTTATATCAGAAAAGACTGTCAAGATTGCAAATGCAGTTAGCTATATTTTCTTTCTTTTCTTTATGAGATAAAAGGACAGGTTATGACTTTTTCCTACCTATCTACTCAGCCCTGAGATTAAACCCTGGTGTGTTATGGCTTTGTGGAAAGTTTATCTAATCTCTGGGTAACTGCCTGATCCAGTAAAGCTTCTCTTTCCTGTGCAGGCAACGAAGACCTCCTTTGACCAATGTAGTAAAATAGGTGAAATCTGCCCCCAGAACCATCCTCCCTGCCCTTCCCTGCTGGAGTGAAATAAACAGCTGGTGTTCTCAGCCAATCTTTCACCAGGGGGAAAGACAACAATGCTACTTATTTATTTGTATCCTGTATTGGCCCATAGAGCTTTTCAACCGGAACACATACAATAATATTTTGACGTAACATAAATTAGATGAATCAGCAACAGGGACAATATAAATGAAAATTGAACATTGAGATTGGGAAAAGCCCACGACAACTTCTATAAGGGCTGTAATTGTGCCCCAAATTTAGCTAGAGAGAGTTAGAAGTCTCCAGGCATTCAGGGCAGCCACCTGGGAGCCAGGACCCATGAGGTCAACCTCAGGACTGGAGAGGAGGGAATGGCAGGAGCCCTGGATTCATCAGTAGTCCTGTAGGGCACAAACACATACAATAGGGAGACTGAGAGACCTGCCAAGTCCCATCAGGGGCAGCAACTGAGCCTGAGAAACCCAACTTTGTTTCTCTTATTGTAACCTAACTCCATCCTACCCCTACCCCTTCAGTGTGGCCCCAGGGAAACACAGATTATTCGTTTTCAGTCATGGACTTAGTATACAGTATAAATAGACTAAGATGCTGGCGCTGTCAGTCAAGGTTCTCCAGAGAAACAGAACCAATAGGAGACATATATATCCTAGAAGAAAGGCCTGGCAATCTACTTCCGAAAATCAGCCAGTGAAAACCCTAAGGATCACTAGGACTCAATCCCATCGTGTATGGGGATTACCATGAGTCGGGGACCAACTGGACAGCAACTAACAACAGCATATATATCCTATTGGTATATGTATATATAAATAGATATAAAATACATATATATGCTGCTGTTGTGTGCCATCGAGTCAATTTTGACTCACAGTGACCCTATAGGACAGAACAGAACTGCCACATATGGTTTCCTAGGCTGAGATCCTGACAGGAGCAGATCGCCAGATCTTTTCTCCCTTGGAGCGGCTCAGTCTACCTTTCAGTTAGCAGCTCAGTGCTTAACCATTGCGCCAACAGGGCTCCTATATATAGGAGCCCACTTTAGGAGCTCTGGTGACACAGTGGTTAAGCGCTGGACTGCTAACTGAAAGATCAGCGGTTGGAACCCACCAGCCACTCTGCGGGAGAAAGATGTGGCAGTCTGCTTTCTTAAAGATTATAGCCTTGGAAACCCTATAGGGGCAGTTCTACTCTATCCTGTAGGGTCGCTATGAATCCAAATTGACTCAACAGTAAAGCATATATATATAGAGAGAGATTTATTGTAGGGAATTGGCTCACACAGTAGTGGGAGTTGTTGGCAAGTCCGAAATCTGTAGGATAGACCTGCAGGCAGGAAGCAGGAAAAAATTGACATTGCAGTTCTTGAGTCCAAAATCTGTAGGGCAGGCCAGCAGATCGGAATCTTAGGCAGAATTTCTATGTTACATTCTTGTGGGTAAATTCCTTCTTCTCCGGGAAACCTTGCTTTTTGCAACTTAAGACTTTTAACTGACCGGATGAGGCCCACACGCGTTATTGAAGTTTATCTCCTTTTCTTAAAGTCATCTACTCATAAATGTTAATCACATCTACAAAATGCCTTCACAGCAACATCTAGACTAATGTTTGACCAAACACTTGAGCACCGTAACTTAACCAAGTTGACACATAAAATTAACTACTATTCTGGTTAAGGGTGGATCCAGATGCTTTTGAGATTAGATGAGCAGGTGGTAAAGGGAGCATCTGCAGGTTATCTGTGGATAAAGGCAGGTATTTTCTTGATAAACAGTGTCTACTGTAACAGGGCATCAAATAAATGCTAAGCTTGTGGCATTCTCTGTCACGGATCATGGCTCCAATGCTCTTGGCATGGGAAAGGCTTAAAGCAGGTGTTACTAGTGATCCAGTAAGGTCATATAAAATCTCATGAGCAACAGCTTCCCCATGAGCCTTCCTGGATGAATCAGCTGCACAATGTATCCCAGAGGAACTAGATGAATTAGCCTGCAGTGGGGGGTTACTAGATATGAAGCAATAAATTTTGGAGGACATCTACCAAAAGAATAATTTTCATTTTAGAAAGTTAATAGTGAATGACTCTTAAAAAAAAAAAAAATTAGCCAACAGGACCTACTATTTGTGATAGGCTCCTCACCATTCCTAAAAATAGGGCCACAAATCTGTAAACTGGACGGTTTGCAGATTTGTATTCTCCAGTTCTCTATAGCCAGGCATTCAGGGGATTGCAGAGAAATTTAAAATCATTGAAAAATAATTTTACAAATAGGTGAAAAGTAGCAAGGCAACATAAACTCAACTTATTATCCAATTTCTTAGCAATCCATTCTGGCTAACCCTGCTTCTTTCAAATGTATAAATATACAGTATACCAGGCTTCCCATCACATCTGAATTACCATATTTTTTCTGAAATAATGAATCCACACACATAACTCATGGCATAGCTTGCTTATGAAAATAGTGAGGGGGTTGCGTGGTTGGCAAAAAATGAATATAAAGTACACACTATTTGCATAAAAATACAGTAATAGTTTTTTAGTGCCATAAGCCCTCCATTTGCCTCTTCTGGTTCAAGTGTGGAGGAGGCATACCTAGGGTGTGTCATCCCCAGTGCCCTTGTCCCTTATTTCCTCATGACTTCCTCTTTCTAGATTGCTGCTATGTTTTGCCCTAACTGACTGGCCTGGGAACTGAAAGACTCTAATACTTGAAAAATCCACATGCCATCTGAAAAACTCATGGACCTTGATGATGTCTCCCCATGCAACTTTACTAGCATGTTCTTTCTCCCTAACTGCAACTCATACATAACTTGAGAATTCCCCACTCTCTCTCTCTTCCCAGGCTGCAGTGTTTCTCCAGGCTTGGCTACACAATAAAACCACTCGGGGAGCTTCCAAAATCCTGAATCTGGGATGCCACACTGAGAGATTCAGCCCAAGAATGGGACTTAAAAAATTTCTCAACACTGAGCTTTTGTTAAGAGTCATGGAAAAATCAGGAACAACATGATGAACATAATCGATGTCACTGAACTATACATGTGAAGAGTTTTGAAATTAGAAATGTTCTATTATCTATGTATTTACCACAATTAAAAAAAAAGTGAAGCAAAACCAAACAAGATACCTATTGATGTCATTTGAATGATACCTTTCTTTAAGGAAAAGATTGCTTATTGCTAATAACTTACTTTTTGGGGACAAAAAAGCATTCTTCGGTCTCTCTTGATGCCAGACCTATTGCTTTATGACTATGTTGGTACATAAGGTTTATAAGAAGAATTCTGCTATTATAAAATAAATTAAAATCTAAACAAACAAACAAAAAAGCTCCCCAGACAATTCTATGTGCAGCAGACTCTGAGAACCACTGTCAAAGAGGGTGTGAAGTACATCTTCATCATCCCTTCAGTGCCTCAACAGTTTTTGGTTTCCTTCTCCTCGGACCATTACTGTTTCCTATCAGAATCAAAGGGCTGATTGATGAAAGAGCAATGAAAGACATAAACTGACCTATAATTTTTCACAGATTTCTCTCCAGAATAATAGGGAGCATAACAATGATGCAAAGTGGAGAAGCCACACCTAAACCTTGCTTGCCCTTTATGTCAAATATTGGCAAGGGACAGTGGGTTCCTAAAGCCCTATATTGATTAGGGTTTACGTGACAAGAACAGAACACATTACAGCTAGTTTAAGCAAGAAAAATGTTTATTACAGGACATTAAATGGCTGTCATGGATTGAATTGTGTCCCCCAAAAATATCTGTCAGCTTGGCTAGGTCATGATTCCCAGTACTGTATGATCATCTACTGTTTTGTCATCTGATGGGATTTCCCTATGTGTTGTAAATCCTATCACTATGATGTAGTGAGATGGATTAGTAGCAGTTATATTGATGAGACCTACGAGATAAGATAGTGTCTTAAGTCAATCCCTCTTTTTTTTTATTGTACTTTAGATGAAGGTTTACAAAATAAACTAGTTTCTCATTCAAAGGTACACATATTGTTTTATGACATTGGTTAATAACCCCACAACATGTCAACACTCTCCCTTCTCGACCTTAGGTTCCTTATTACCAGCTTTCCTGTCCCCTCCTGTCTTCTAGTTCTTGTCCCTGGGCTGTTGTGCCCATTTAGTCTCTTTTTGTTTTATGAGCCTGTCTAATCTTTGGCTGAAGGGTGAACCTCAGGAGTGACTTCATTACTGAGCTAAAAGGGTGTCCGGGAACCATACTCTCGGTGTTCCTCCAGTGTCTGTCAGGCCAGTAAGTCTGGTCTTTTTTTTTCTTTTGAATTAAAATTTTGTTCTACGTTTTCCTCTAGCTCTGTCCAGGACCCTCTCTTGTGATCCCTGTCAGAGCAGTCAGTGGTGGTAGCCGGGCATCATCTAGTTGTACTGGACTCAGTCTGGTGGAGGCCATGGTAGTTTTGGTCCATTAGTCCTTGGGACTAATCTTTCCCTTGTATCTTTAGTTTTCTTCATTTTCCCCTGCTCCCGAAGGGGTAAGACCAGTGGAGTATTGTAGATGGCTGCTCACAGGCTTTTAAGATCCCAGACACTACTCACCAAAGTAGAAGGTAGAATATTTTCTTTATACACTATGTTATGCCAATTGAGCTAGATGTTCCCTGAGACCACAAGCCAATCTCTTGGGAGATATGAAAGACAGAAGCGAGCAGAGAGACAGGGGACCTCATACCACCAAGAAAGAAGCACTGGGAGCAGAGCATATCCTTTGGACCTGGGGTTCCTGCTTGGAGAATCTCCTAGTCCAGGGGAAGATTGACGAGAATGACCTTCTTCCAGAGCTGACAGAGAAAGCCTTCCCCTGGAGCTGACACCCTGAATTTGGATTTCTAGCCTACTAGACTGTGAGAAAATAAAATTTCTCTTTGTTAAAGCCATCCACTTGTGGTATTTCTGTTATAGCAGTGCTAGATAACTAAGACAATGGCTTACTGAAACATTGGGAGAACTAAAGAAAGAACCTCCAAGTCAAGCTTTCAGGAACAACTCCCAAAGTCTCAATGCAGAAATGGGTCACCAAAGGAGCTTCTTCCTTCTCTGTGACCAAGAAGCAGCTGGCTCCAGAATCGTATGCCAGTGCCATGATCAGGAAGCTGCTAGAATGAGAAAGCTGTCACATAAGGAAGTCACCCAATGCGTTTATGATATACACCACCAGAAGGGATTCCTGTAGTCTGCCTCTTAGTACTTATCAATTTAGTTACTAAAAAAGACAGTTGCCATAGAGTTGACTGACTCATGTTGACCCCATGTAAGTCATAGTAGAACTGTGCACCATAGGGTTTCCAGTGGCTGATTTTTTGGAAGTAGATCACCAGGTTTTTCTTCCGAGGCTCTTCTGGGCAAATTCAAACTGCCAGTCTTTTGGTTAGCAACCTGTTTGTACTACCCAGGGACTCCCAACTTAGTTACTAGACACTGGTATCTAGGCTAATCCTGCTGCAGGAAAAAAAAAAAAATCCCTCCATGACCGTGCTTTCTGGAAAGAAGAGCAGCATCACTTCTTCCTTCCAGATTTCACTCAAGTGTGTTTGATTGGCTAAACTTAAAAGACATTCAAAATCTTAGCCGTAACAGCACCTTGTTGTCAGTTGTCAGATGCCATCGAGTTGGTTCCAACTCATAGCAACCCTGTGCACAACAGAATGAAACACTACCCAGTCCTGCGCCATTCTCACAACCGTTGCCATGCTTGAGACCATCATTGCAGCCCTTGTGTCAATCCATCTCATTGAGGGTCTTCCTCTTTTTTGCTGACCCTGTAGTTTACCAAGAATGATGCCCATGCTGATAACATGTCCAAAGTATGTGAGATGAAGTCTCACCATCTTTGCTTCTAAGGAGCATTCTGGCTGTACTTTTTCTGAGATTTGTTTGTTCTTTTGGCAGTTCATTGTATATTCAATATTCTTCACCAACACAATAGTTCAAAGGCGTCAGTTCTTCGGGCTTCCTTATTCATTGTGCAGCTTTCACATGTGTATGAGGCAATTAAAAATACCATGGCTTGAGTCAGGCACACCTTAGTCTTCAAGGTGACATCTTTGTTTCTTAAGACTTTAAAGAGGTCTTTTGCAACAGATTTGTCCAATGCAGTGCATCATTTGATTTCTTGACTGCTGCTTCTTTGGGTTTTGATTGTGGATCCAAATAAAATGAAATCCTTGACAACTTGCAAGAGCATCTGGGAAACATAATTATTTGCCTTCTAACTTCTGCAGTTCAGGAAGGTTCACCAGAAGAAGGGTGGAATGGATATTGAGCATCAATCCACCTGAAATACCATAGACAATTTCTATTGCTGTTCAACATTCTACATAAGCTTCTCCCCATATTTAAACTTCCAAACAATAGTAATGTAACTATCCCTCATACAAAAAAAATGCACTCACCTCCCCTCTAAAAGAGAGACTCAGAGTCCCATCGGTCTTTGCTTTTATCTCTGGGTTATATTCATTCCTTCTCCAGTTCAATCACAATTCCACCTTGATATTCTATAAGCTATAAATTGACTTACAAAGTTAACCATCAATAGACCACTTATAAAACAGTGAGAGAAAAGAAAAGGTGGGAGGATGTAAAAATGGCATGGAGGTGGTATCTGACCTCCTCTAACTTAACAAAGGGGGAGAGAAAATCAAGATCAATAGCCCAAGGCTGATTCTTATGAGGCAGAGGTTAGACATGTCTCCTCTCTCTCTGCCATCTTTACTAATTCTGACACCAACCGTCCCTTCCATGGCACTCTCTACTTCTCTGCTGGGTTTCATAATTCCTTTCAATGGCCACACAGAACTCACAGACAATACTCATGATTATGGGTTTATTAAGGAAGTAACAAGTTATAACTCAGGTTCAGGAATGCCCAGGATATAGTTCTTCCATCAGGACAGCTGCTTCCCAGCTGTGCCCACAGGCATGACTCTCTCTGGCCCCTGGGCCTCTGCCCTGCTCATGCAAGTGTTACAAAGCTCTTTTAGCTCCGCCAATAAGTGCCTCAAGGCACCCTACACCACCAATAAGCCTCGGCCTGGAGGCCCTCAGCTCTAGCCCTTATTGCTGTCTTCAGTGTTACAGCATTCTCTCTTGGTCTCCTGGTTCCAGGTGGGTCTCAGTGCAGGGATCTAAGGTCTAAAGGACGTGCTCTTCTTCTGGCTGTTCTTCCTTGGTGGTGGTGAGATCCTTTCTCTGTCCTGGGGTTGGCTCTCTTTTAAGCCTAGTGGAGTACAAAACTGGCCAATCCCCTTGGTGGGCCATCATAACCTTATTTGCACAGTCTTACGCAATCACTTGGGTGGGAGTTACAAGACCATGGTGGTAAAGGCCACACAAAAGTGATCCATCACACTGCAGAGGTTTTATATATATGTATATATAAATGGTTAATATATATAAATATATACATAACAGAGAAAGGAAGAAAATATTGGTGGTTATAATAGTCCTAATTTCAGTAACTTATCACGAGGTTAGAGTTGCTATTTACAACTTTTTTCCTCCTCAACCCATCCGATGTTACTTTTCCCCTCAGTCAGCCTCACAGCTGAGCCAGGTTAATGATGTGTTGGAGTCACCCAAATCTTTATTCCTAGTGGATCCCAGCGCTCGGTAGTCTTGATTATGCTAGGTTTCTGTAGTCCTCCATTAAAAAGTTAATGTTAAATATAAAAATTAAACATATATATGTATATATGCATGTGTATACATTAAATATATAATGTTAAATATAACTTTTACCACCGGCTATAGCAATAAAATGAGATGCCCAGATGAGCCTCCTGACCTTCAGAAATACTCTACCGATTGTGTAACAGCAATCCTATTTCCCCTTTATAGTCAAATTAATTAATCATCAGGCTGAAATAATAGTGACCCCTCTTTTGCCTATTGGTTCAGTGGCATGAGATACCTAAAATGGCCAATGATAATCTCAAATTCCAATACAGTTGGGCAAACTGACATTATGTGCCTCCTGATGTTTTGCACTGAGAAGAACCATGGAATACAGGATCTAGTTTTACCAAGTAATGTAGCTTTTGTCTTTGGCTCTGGGGAAATAGTCCTTGGAGTAATGGTACTTCTGGAACTTCCAGGCCACCTCAGACTTGTGCTGACAAGTGGGGACTGGCCAGACTAGAAAAGACTCACCTTGGAGGCCAGTATCAATTAGACTCAGAAGGCATGATTTAGCCTGTCATGCAGAACTGGTTAATAAAAGCCCTGAACACGGAGGCTCAGAGAGCTTCCTGGTTGGCAAGAACATCTGCTCACAGGAGGGTAGTGCATCTCTTGGGGCATGGAAGCCCTTCACTGGGTACCGTCTCAGATTTTGCCCTGTGTGTCTCTTCATTTGTGTGCTTTTTGGCTATAATAAATCTGTAGTTACAAGTATGGTATACGGTATACTCTCCTTGAAGTTCTGTGAGTTGTTCCAGTAATTATCAAACCCAAATCACCAGCAAGTCAGAAAGTAAGGGTGTCATGTGGACTCCTGAGCTTTCAGCTGGCATACCCTGAAGGGGTAGTAGGAAACCAGCCCCGAATATGTGGCCAGAATGTCAGAAGCTTGGGATGTTATGTGGACTTCTCAAACTTGCAGCTGACATCTGCTTATTTGGCAGCCTGAAGGACAATATCCTTTTAACTTATGAGCTCTGGCCTAGCTACAGTGGCTAGGGTCAGAGAAAGGGTGTTGTGTAAGTGATTGATGTCAGAAGTGATGGAGAAGTGGGAAAGTGTGGATATAATTAATCTTCACCTTCTAGGAATCAGCTTTATGCTGATTCTCATCCACAAATTTATCATCTTAAGGACACAATATAAATTATGTGGTATTCCTGCCAAAATTGCGTAATCTTAATCTAATCATGAAGAAACAACATGACAGGCTAAGGAAAGAGGATGACACACATTCACAAGGCAGGTCAATGAGTCCAATTTTTTTTCAGCAATGTTTCCTCAGTGCATGTTCTGTTGTGAATAAACATATGAGTCACACATATCCTCATATCCTGTACCCATCTCCTAAGAGTTCCATTCACATACCCTTTTCCCCAGTCCTTCTTAACACCAATCCTCCAATCATTTTCCTTCCAAATCCTGACCCAGCCACCTAATCCAGTGCCCATTAGCCACTACCAATGAATCTGTGTTAATCTGGGGCTCTAAAAATTTTTATTTTCAGGCAAAATTGATAAATTTTGCCCACTTGGGTGGTTTTATTCTCCACTGTCCTTCAAGGTCACTGCTGAATGAGGTTATAATGCTACAGCAGTTGACTTCCAGTTGACACAGCATATCATGTGGAAGCACCCACAAACCAGGCTTGGTGTTTCTTCTTTCTCAGGTAGCTTGTTGACTGGGACCTTCCCAAGAATCTATAGGTATTGATTGAGGGAGAGTGTGATGCAGAAACAGTAGATGGCCCCGAGTGTGTGAACCTCCCACTCACGAAATGTACTTCTGTCTTCAAGACCACTTAATGATGAAATGTTAATGTGAACACTCATTCTTACAGCTTGGTTAATCAGATAACACCAACTCATGAGGGACAGCTCAGGTCACATGCTCATTTGGTATTCCATAGGAAGCAAGCCAGGACTGCTTCTCAGAGGGAAAATAATTAATTGACAAATAGGGCATAACTTGGTCCAAAATCCTAAGGACCTGCATTGTAATTCTCCTATAGCAACTTCCTACAATCTCTATACACCAACCTGATTTGATACATACACTTCAGCTACCATTAGATCAGCTGGGTCATACGACCAAGAGGCAGCAGTTCTTGCATTGCAGGTTGGATCATCTAAAAGGCCTTTTCATGTGCTGGACACCCTACTCAAAGCTGGCAGCCTTACAAGTCACTCACTAAACGGGTCTGAGCGCACACTCAAATGTGGTACATATTGTCTCCAAAAGCCAAAAGAGACCTGCCAAGCATGCACCCTTTCCTAGGGAAGATGCAGCATCTTGTATTTCACTTTGGATGGGACATCCCCGAATATTCCAGACCTTAACTTTCCATAAACTTTTCTGAAGTGGAAGATCCTTGAATTTTCATAATTGTTTTAATATTATCTGTCATGTATGCATCTTACAAGAGTACATACTACTTCCTTTTAATGAGACCCAACAGAAGGAAGTCATTGATATTATGGACCATTGTGATGTTCCATAGAATAGTGTATGCTCAATGTCCCTACAAACTAAAATATGACAGAGAACTTGAGAGCTGGCATAGCCCTGAGATAACAGAGGGAAAGTGTACTACTATATCTGTAAGGTTAAAAAACAAATGCTTCTGGTATTCTGTACTAACTGGTACAGATAAAAAGTATTTGCCAAATTGATAGCTCCGTACCAAGTGCCAGAAACTGTTAATTTGCTCCAATAAAAAGCTGACATACAGAAAAGTAGGATACAATTGAAGTCACCATCTGAGTAAGTTTACAATAATCCACCATCAATCTCCAAGACCCTTATTTTTTTCTGTAGAAGCAAATATATTAGTTAAATGTGAATATGAGAAGAATCACCAACTGTGTATTTCTTTAAAACTTTCAATGATGGCACTAATCTCTGTGATTTCTTTGGGGTTTCAGTATTGTTTTGGGTTTACTATTTTTGATAAGTAGGCATAGTAACAGCTTCCACTTGACCTTTCATATTTAAAAGCTTTTACTCCACAAAGCTGATGTGGTAATTCTCTGCTTGCTTTAATGTCTACTCCAACTATGCATTCAAGAGTTGCATAGAACATAAGCAATCCTAGCAAGTTTAAGCATGAAGGGATTTATTACAGGGCATTAAAAAGCTCACTGAATCACTGGGAGAGGCAAGGAAACAGACTTAGGCTGAGATTTCAGAAATGGCTCCCAAAGTTACACAATAGAACTAGGTCACAAAGAGAGCCCTAGGCTATTCCAAAATTAGGAAACAACCACCTCCAAAACACAATATAACTGCCAAAGTCGAGAGGCCACCACAGCGTGGAAGCTCTCATGGACAGGAAGCTGGTGCCAGAACCATAAGATAATTGCTTTAATTCCACATGCAGAATGGGATCCCAGTGACCTACCTCTTGACACTCACAAACTTCTGCTAATGCTGCCGTGAAAGTGCAAATGCCTCCATGACTAAACTTTCCAAAGGAAAAAGCAGAAGTAGCAAAAGCATGACCTCTGTCTCTTTCTGCCTTCCAAGGCTTGCACCAGTGCAACACATAGTTGTTGTCAGGTGCTGTCAAGTCGGGTCTGACTCATAGCGACCCTATTTACAACAGAAGAAAACACTGCTTGGTCCTGCACCATTCTCACAATCATTGCTATGCTGAGACCATAGTTGCAGATACTATGTCAGTCCATCTCGTTGAGGGTCTTCCTCTCTTTCTCTGACCCTCTGGTTTACCAAGTATGATGTCCTTCTCCAGGGACTGGTCCCTCCTGATAACATGTCCAAAGTACTTGAGACAAAGTCTTGCAATCTTCACTTCCAAGGACCATTCTGGCTGTACTTCTTCCAAGACAAATTTGTTCGTTCTTCTAGCAGTCCATACGATGTTCAATATTCTTCGCCAACACCATAATTCAAAAGCAGCAGTTCTTCTTTGGTTGTCCTTGTTCATTATCCAGCGTTCGCATGCATATGAGATGATTGATAATACGATGGCTTGGGTGAGACACACCTTAGTTCTCAAAGTGATATCTTTGCTCTTCAACACTTTAAAGAGGTCTTTTGCAGCAGATTTACCCAATGCAATGCATCATTTGATTTCTTGACTGTTGCTTCCATGGGTGTTGATTGTGAATACAAGTAAAATGAAAACTTTGACCACATCTTCAATCTTTTCTCCATTTATCGTGATGTTGTTTACTGATCCAGTTGTAAGGATGTTTTGTTTTCTTTATGTTGAGGTGTAATCTATTCTGAAGACTGTGGTCTTTAATCTTTATCAGTAGGTGCTTCAAGTCCTCTTCACTTTCAACAAGCAAGGTTGTGTCATCTGCATAGTGCAGGTTGTTAATAAGTCTTCCTCCAGTCCTGATGCCACGTTCTTCTTCATACAGTCCAGCTTCTCACATCATTTGCTCAGCATGCAGATTGAATAACTATGGTGAAAGGATACAACCCTGATGCACATCTTCCCTGATTTTAAACCAAGCAGTATCCCACTGTTCTGTTTGAATGCCTGCCTCTTGGTCTATGTACGGGTTCCTCATGAGCACAATTAAGTGTGAAGAAGATAACATTCTTCACAAAGTATATTTGCATAGTCAATAAAACACAGGTGTACATTTTTCTGATATTATCTGATTTCAGTCAAGCTTCATCTGACATCAGCAATGATATCCCTAGTTCCACATCCTTTTCTGAATCTGGCTTGACTTTCTGGCAGTTCCCAGTCGATGTACTGCTGTAACCACTTTAGAATGATCTTCAGCAAAATTTTACTTGGGTGTGACATTAACATTGTTCGATAATTTCTGCATTCTGTTGGATCACCTTTCTTTGGAATGGGCACAAATATGGATTTCTTCCAGTTGGTTGACCAGATTGCTGTCTTCCAAATTTCCTGGCATAGATGAATGAGTACCTTCAGTGCTACATCCATTTATTGAAATATCTCAATTGGTATTTTGTCAATTCCTGGAGCCTTGTTTTCCACCAATGCCTTCAGTGCAGCTTTGACTTCTTCCTTCAGTATCGTCTGTTCTTGATCATATGCTTCCTCCTGAAATGGTGGAATATCAACCAATTATTTTTGGTACAGTGAGTCTGTGTATTCCTTTCATCTTCTTTTGATGCTTCCTGTGTCATTCAATATTTTGCCCATAGAATCCTTCAATATTGCAACTTGAGGCTTAAATTTTTTCTTCGGCTCTTTCAGCTTGAGAAATACTGAGCATGTTCTTCTCTTTTGGTTTTCTAACACCTGTTCTTTGCACCTTTCATTTTATAATACTTTACTTTGTCTTCTCGAGCCACCCTTTGAAATCTTCTGTTCAAATCTTTTATTTCGTCCTTTCTTTCTTTTGTTTTAGCTGCTCTACACTCAAGAGCAAGTTTCAGAGTCTCTTCCAACATCCATTTTGGTCTTTGCTTCCTTTCCTGCCTTTTTAATGACCTTTTCCTTTCTTCATGTATGATGGCCACAACTTGTCTTGTCATCAGTTATTAGTGTTCAAAATGTCAAATGTATTCTTGAGATGGTCTCTAAATTCAGGTGGGATATACTCAAGGCCATATTTTGGCTCTTGTGGACTTGTTTTAATTTTCTTCAGTTTCAACTTGAATATGAGCAGCTGATGGTCTATTCTGCAGTCGGCCCCTGGCCTTTTTCTGACTGATGATACTAAGCTTTTCTTTTCCATCGTCTCTTTACACAGATGTAGTCAATTTGATTCCTGTGTATTCCATCCGGCAAGGTCCGTATGTAATAGTCGCTGTTTATATTGCTGAAAAAATAATAAGTTGTTGATCTTGTAAAAGCTATCATGCGATCTCCAGCATCGTTTCTATCACCAGGGCCATATTTTCCAACTACCAATCTTTCTGCTTTGTTTCCAACTTTCATATTCTAATCATCAATAATTATCAATGCATCTTGATTGCATGTTTGATCAATTTCAGACTGCAGAAGTTGGTAAAAATCTTCAATTTCTTCATCTTTGGCATTAGTGGTTGGTGTGTAAATTTGAATAATAGCCGTATTAACTAGTGTTCCTTGTAGGTGAATAGATACTATCCTACCACTGATAGCGTTATACTTCAGGTTTGATCTTGAAATGTTCTTTTTTGATGATGAATACAACATTGTTCCATTTCATTTTTGACAACATCTAACTTTTCTAGATTCATACTTTGACATTCTACCTTCCAATTATTAATGGATGTTTGCAGCTATGTCTTCTCCTTTTGTGAAGTGCCACATCAGCAAATCAGGGCCCCCAAAGCTTTACTCCATCCATGTCATTAAGGTTTACTCTATTTTGAGGAGGCAGCTCTTACCCAGTCATATTTTGAGTACCTTAAAACCTGAGGGGCTCATCTTCCTGCATCATATCAGACAATGTTCCACTGCTATTCATAAGATTTTCAATCGCTAATTTTTTCAGAAGTAGACTGCCACGTCCTTCTTCTTAGTCTGTCTTAGTCTGTAAACTCCACTGCAACCTGTCCACCAAGGTTGACCCTGCTGGTATTTGAAATTTCTGTAGCATAGCTTCCAGCATCACAGCAACATGCAAGGCACCATACTAAGACAAACCAGCAGACAAGTGGTTACATCACATTGGCTGGAACTAAATCATAAATGGGGTGCTGGGGAGTCTGGGAAATATGATGCTTAGCTCTGTAGCCTCTGCAATGCAGGAAGGCATATTAAAAGGCAGACGGAGTAGATGTTTGGTGCAGATCTTCCAAATCCTTCACAAACCCCAGATACTGAGCTCTAGTTGTAAGCTCTGACATAAGAACCTACATAAATTTAACTATGTTTGCAACCAATTAGTCCCCAGTTTACACTTCTTTATAGTCCCCACGTATCTGGTATAACCTTTTGACAGTTACAAGTAAGGTATAAATTCTGGTTGATTGAATGATTGGTTTAGAATATGTTATGACAGTGAAAGGCATTTTTTTCTGACTCTCTAAGAAGCCACTGCTAAAAGGCTTCAGCTTGTAATATTTGCTGTTTTTCTTGAGGAGATCCCAAAGAGTCTCCTGAATCAGCCAAGTAAAAGTAAATTATATCTGGTAGCATTGTAGTTTGAAGTACATTGTACACTCATTTTCTGAAAACTGATATAAGGAAGTAGAACACCCTTTTTTTTTCCATTCACTTCAGGAAACAGAGAGTTTACTGTTTTCAGGAAAGGCACACTTTTGTGGACTCTTGCCTTGAAGTCAATAACGTGGCTTCACATTACAGAAGAGTTCCAGTGGGGATAAATAATCTATCCCCTCTAAGATATTCTCTTTCTTATCTTGCATTCAGTTGTCTTGAAACTCCTTAGGACTCTGGAATAATCTTTCTGCTTGAAACAGAGAATCTTTGTGTTTCTCAGAACAACAACTGACTCAGACAACTACAGCCTCCTCCTTCACATGCTACTCTCAGCCCCAAGACCTATTTATTTGGGATGTATAAATATCCAGGGCACACAGTGTGTCAAGCATTGGACAGGACTCATACCTCATACTGCCCATCTGGCTGCTCATAATTTGGGAGAGCAAAGGTCATCCTGTTTATTCTTCCCCCACCGCAACCCTCACCCCCACCTTTGAGCAGGACTATGCAAAATCACTCCCAGCCTACAAGACACAGATTGTAACTTGGAAATGAAATGAGACACCAAATAGCCGTTTTCTTCTCAAATCAAGTCCCCCCGTTACTTCCTGTCTTAGTCATCTAGTGCTGCTGTAACAGAAATACCACAAGTGGATGGCTTTAACAAACAGAAGTTTATTCTCTCATGGTCTAGTAGGCTAGAAATCCAAATTCAGGGCATTAGCTCCAGGGGAAGGCTTTCTCTGTCAGCTCTGGAGGAAGGCCCTTGTCATCAATCTTCCCTTGGACTAGGAGCTTCTCTGCGCAGGAACCCCAGGTCCAAAGGACCTGCGCTCTGCTCCCGGCGCTGCTTTCTTGGTGGTATGAGCTCCCCAACTCTCTGCCATCTTCCTTTCCCTTTTATCTCTTGTAAGATGTGCAGGCCACATCCCAGGGACTCTCCCCTTACATCGGCTCAGAGATGTACCGGGTAAGGGTGTTACATCCCACCCTAATCCTCTTAACATAATCTAATCTTGCCTCATTAACCACAGGCAGAGATTAGGATTTATAACACATAGGAAAATTACATCAAGCACAAAATGGAGAACAACCACACAATACTGGGAATCATGGCCTAACCAAGTTGACATATATTTTGGGGGGACACAATTCAATCATGACACTTCCTAAGCCACTGACTGAAAGAGAGTAGTAGCTGATGAAAGGTGAAAAAGTTCAGTTTGAGAAGCACCAAGGAGACCTCAGCAAGGCCCATATGCAGGAAAATGATATCTCACTGATCAGCTTGTTTTACTTCAAAAAAGTAAGGATTTAAGAGTAAGCCCTGGCCCAGTAACGTGGTGCACTTTCACATGGGCAGACATTTCTTTCAGAAACAAAAAAGAAAAGAAAAGAAGTGGAGGTAATTATTCTAATAATTCAATGGCACCCTTCCCTGTGAAATTACTAGGATAATTGCTTCAAACTTCATTGGAGATTGGATTACAGGATTAGTAGCTTCTCTGGGCTTAGACCCTAAAAACAGTCTTTAGGGTGAAGTAGTCTTCCACTCGTACTGCAAACTTTATGCTCCTCAGCAATATATGTATAACCCCTCTGCCTTCTTGCCTCTAACACACTCAAATCCAAACTTTCCTGTCTAACTCTAAATTCCCAAGACTTTTCTATCAAGTAATGCCAGGCCCCAGAGGGTGCTGGCTTGGATGGATGTTTATGGCCCCAGAGGAAGGTGTTTAATATGACATCATTTTATAAAGGAGTCCCAGAAAGGCACAAACAGTTAAGTGCTCAGCTACTAACCAAAAGTTTGGTGATTCAAATCACCCAGAGCCATATCAGTAGAAAGGCCTGGCAATCTGCTTCCTAAAGATCTCAGCAATGAAAACTCTATGGAGCACAGTTCTACTAGGCACACACAGGGTCACCATGGGTCAGAATCAACTCAATGGCAACATTTTTTTTTTTTTGTTTATTTTTTAATTTTGTAAAGGAACCATGGACAATTAGGTGTCATTTTTACTCCTTTTTCAGAACTTAGAGAAGGAGTGAGTAAGAGAAGCCCCCACCCCAGGACTCCTTGCTAGGATCCTGACTGGCCCTCAAGGCAAGGCCAACTCTGCCTTGCTGCTTTGTGGCATTTGTCGTTGTCTTCCAACAACTCCCCGAACACTCACCAATGGAAGTTTCTGCACATTCTTGCCTTTCTGGCCTAATTTGTGACTTGTATTCTCCCTCTTACCATTGTCCTCTCCCAATACACACACACACACACACACACACACACACACACACACCACACATGATCCTGTCTTGACCCCAACAGGGATGTAAAGAGCAATAGCTTTGAAGCTACACTCTCTGTCTTTAAATCCTTTCTCTACCATGTACTGTTGGGCAAGTTCTATGCTTCAATTTTTTAATATGTAAAATAATAATAATATCTACCATCTTTTTTTGAAGATTAAATGTATGAATGCTAATGAAGTATTTAGAAAAATCTCTGACACTCAGTGGTATTCAATATATATTATCCATTATTATTACAGGACACGGCATCTAGATGGTATACTGAGTAATTCATTCCCTTCCTGCCCTGACAAACAATGAAGCTCTAGGTGCTGGCCATTCCCACAGCTCTCTTCTGAGGAAAATAGTCATAGGTAGTTCTTTCTTTATTAAGATGCAATGGTTGATGATGACTGAACCAAAGACAAATGCCCAGGCCAAAGACAACCAGGTATATGTAAGATGAACATGAGCATGGCCTGTGGCCAAGGAGATAATGTAGCCCTAGATGCTACACCAACTGGAGCATTGTTCATATTGGATGGTGACAATCTAGCCTGATCAGAACATCTCTCTTAAAAAATCTGAATGTAAAATCACATAGAAGAAAAAGTAATAGAGGTCCTCTCGGAAAGAGATGAAAAGACGACCAGATCACTAGACAGGCTATCCTACGCTGAATAACAATGATTCACTGTGATGGTTAAGGTTGTATATCATCTTGGCTGGGCCATGATTCTCAGTGGTTTGGCAGTCGAATGATGTAATCATTTCCATGATGACATTTGATATAATGTGATCACCTCCATGATGGGATTTGTTGTGAGCAGCCAATCAGTTGAAAGGGAGTTTCCTTAGGCATGTGGCCTGCATTGAATATAAGTGGACATTCTGGCAAGGCTCATGGGCTTTTGCTCACTCTGGATCCTGTAGCTGGCTCCTGTTCATCTGACCTACAGTTCTTGGACTTGAGCTAGCAGCTTACTTGCAGTCTTGCCTGCCGATCTTGGGATTCGTAGATCTTCGCAGCCTGTGAGCAAGGGCCCAGCTCTCTGACCTGCCAATGTTGGGTCTGCCAGCCCCTGCAACTATGTGAATCAGCAGAAGCCTCTATCCTGACCCACAGATTTGGGATGTTCCAGCCTTTACAACCTCATGAACCATTTTCTTGATATAAATCTCTCTATATATGTACTTACACACTTCACTGGTTTTACTTCTCTAGAGAACCCAGTCTAAGACATTCACCAAGTTACCCATGAAGCCAGCTGCACATTCCAGCCTGGGAGGCAGGGGATCCAGCAATGGCATAGATGCTGAGATAATTTCTCACATATCTTTCCTTCCAGTATCTTTCCCTTCAAAATTGTCTCCTAAGTAGTGATTTTCAAACTTTAATGTTAATAGGAACCCATGAAATTTATTAAAGTGTAGATGGGGTTTAGGCTCCCTTCCTAAAGATTCTGACTCAGTAGAATTGGGGTAGGACTTCAGATAGGGCCACTCTTTGCGGCCACACAGATTACCCACTGCATACCTCCAGGGGGCACATTCATAATGACTATGATACGAATGCCCCCTGAGAGTTGTACAGTGCACATCCTGCCTAGCTATGTGGCAGTCATGAATAATTAGATAAGTGGCTCCAGGTCCACATTAAGAAATACTGATGGTTACTTGGATATGTTCCTTTTTTTTTTTCCTATCTGAAATAACCTAACAAATGCTAGCCCCTGCTGACCTATACCAGGTCCTAGTCACTGTTGATACATAGATGGTATCTGCAGCTGAGAAAAGGCACACATGGTTCATGTTTGACTGCTAACCTAAAGATAGATGGTTCGAACTCACCCAGCAGAAGAAAAGGCCTGGTGATCTGCTTCTGTTAAGATTACAGCCAACAAAACCCCACGGAGCAGTTGTACTCTGTAATACACGGAGTTGCCATGAGTCGGAATTAACTCAATAGCAACTGACAACAACAAACAGCTGAGAAGGACTGAAGTGGAGAGGGAAAGGTTAGGCAGAGAAAGGACCATTGCATTTGTGTTTCATTATATACCTGTCTTAGTTATCTAGTGCTGCTATAACAGAAATACCACAAGTGGATGGCTTTAACAAACAGAAATTTATTCTCTCACAGTTTAGGGGGCTAGAAGTCCAAATTCAGGGTGCCGGCTCTAGGGGAAGGCTTTCTCTCTGTTGGCTCTGGGCGAAGGTTTTTATTTTTATTTTAATCCTGCCTCATTAACATAACAGAAAACTTAATCCAAATGGAATTATAACCACAGACACAGAGGTTAGGATTTACAACACATATTTTGGGGGACACAGTTCAGTCCATAATATTCTACCCTTTGGCCCCCCAAAATTCATGTCCCTGCCACATGCAAAACACATTCACCCCATCACATCATCCCAAAAGCCTTAAATCCACTCCAAGTCCAAAATCTCATCTTCTGAATCATCTAAATCAAATATGGTTGAGACGTTATGCATATTCCATCCTGGCGAAAAACTCCTCTTCATCTGTCAACCTGTGAAATCTAGAATACAAGTTATCCGTTCCCAAAGTATAAAGGTAGAACAGGCACAAGGTAGATGTTTCCATTACATATGGGATAAATTGGAGGAAAAGAAGGGATAAAGGGCACCAAGCAAGTCCAAAATTCAGCAGAACAATTTACATTAGCTCTCAAGGACTGAAAATAATCCTTTGTTCTTTGGGACAGTCTGGGCAATGGCCTTGCCATCAGACTCCAGGTGTAGGTCATGCCCTCTGGACTCTGGGTTGAGGTCCCCTTGGCCCTGGGCTTCAGCTCCGCCTTCCAGGCCCACTGGAACTGCAACTCTGTTCCCTCAGCTTTGGGTGGTCCCATTCTCCTAGTACATCTGAGTGGTGACCCCACCCCCTCTGCCCTGGCAAGCCCCATTCTTCTGCCCCTTGGGCATGGCAGCACTGCCCCCTCAGCTTTGGGCAGCAGCCCCATCCCCTGGCACTAGTGAGCAGCAGCCCCAGACTCTGGAACTGAGTTGGTGAAAATCTGAACCTTTTAAACCTAGAAGGCTATAGCCCTACACTTTGAAACCCAACAAGCTGTGGTTCCACCCTTTGAAATCAAGGCAGCCCTACTCCTTCCAACAGTTCTGTTGATCCCCGAGTGGCTCCAGGGACAGTCCTTTTCTTTTCCTAGAGGACAGTAGATGTATCTCCTTTGGACTGTTTCTATCTGCAGAATTCCAGGAGGCAGACAGTGTTCTTTCCTTTCATTCTTTGTCCCTTTAGTCTAGGCTGATGGGTTTTCTGCTATGGTAGTTGGTTAGATCCATCAGTCACAGGCTTAATCTCTTTAACAGAAGATTGTGTAGCCACATCCTTGGTGAAAATTCCAGGACACGTGTCCTTAGTTTGTACAACAGAATTTCCCAAACCTTTAAGTTTTTTTTTTTATTTTGCACAGTTCATTTTTAAATCCATCTCTTTCCTCTTGCATTTTACTGTAAGTGGCAAAAAGAAACCATGTGACCCCTTTAAGATTTTGCTTGGAAATCTCCTCAGCCAGATATCCAAGTTCATCACTTATAAGTTCTACCTTCCACCAAATATTTGAACGTAATTCAGACAAGTTCTTCGCCACTGCATTGTCTGATCACATGTTCCTCTTTTTTTTTTTTAAAGCCTCACCGGAAACACACTTAACATCCACATTTCTAGCAATATTCTGTTGCTGGTGCCATATGTACTCTCTAAGATGATAGAGACTTTCTCTATAGCTCCTCTCACTTCCTTCTGAGCCCTCACCAGAATTGCCTCTGATGTCTGTAATTCTACCAACAGTCTCTTCTAAGCAATCTAGGCTTTTACTAGGAGGCATTTTAAAATTCTTCCAGCCTCTATCCCATTGTCCAATTCCAAAACTGCTTCCACATTTTAGGTATCTGTTAGAGCAGCACCCTACTCCTGGTACCAAATCCTGTCTTGGTTATCTAGTGCTGCTATAACAGAAATATCACAAATGGATGGCTTTAACAAACAGAAATTTATTCTCACAGTTTAGGAGGCTAGAAGTCCAAATTCAGGGTGTCGGCTCTAAGGGAGGGCTTTCTCTCTGTTGGCTCTGAGAGGAGGTCTTTATTCTTTGGCTCTTCAGTAATCTTCATGTGGTGTGACATCTATCTCTCCCATCTCTGCTTGACTAATCTGCTCCTTTAATCTCTTATAAGAGATTGACTCAAGACGCACCCTACACTAATCCTGTCTCATTAACGTAACAGAAAACTCATTCCCAAATGAGGTTATAACCACAGGCATAGAGGTTAGGATTTGTAACGCATATTTTAGGGGAACACATTTCAATCCATAACAATACCGAAAGCTTCAACAAGAGGCTTGGAGTCTACTTTAAAATACATGTCCCTTCTGAGTAAAGCAATTGCAATAAAACCAAATACAAAGAGTGCAGAATGAATTACTGGTGAAAACCTTACAACACTCTAGGCACTGGAAACATTCTCCCAGCTACCTTCCCCTCATTATAGATGTTGCTTTCCAAGCCCCATTAATTGGTGAGGGTATCAAAACAGTTAGGGAGTAGGAAGACTTCACAGGTCCCTGAAAATATAATTGTGCTTCTGGAGAAGGATTTATCATTTACGAAGTGAGCTCAAGTCAACAAGTTCTTGCTGAGCATGGTTAGGTGCTAATAGAATAAAAAAGAATTAGAATACTCAGTCTCAAACTACCCAAGGAGATTAATGTATCTTGTGGGGAGGGAGGACAAGATTAAAACATATAAAGAAATTAGAAGACAAGGAAGACAGTGTGTCATCAAGTGCTAAGTTACTGAGACTAAACATGTAATTCAAGTTCAGAAAACCAAGAAAACAGTGAGGATACCCAATGCCACATGATGACAATACCACAAGGTGATAATTGATTCTTTATATCCATATTCTTATTCCAGTTGCTACTTTTATAAGCAGTGAGTATATCTGAACTTTGAAAGGAGAACCAGCCCTGCTTGTTTTTCTGCTGACTGGCATTGTCTTTGAACCCTGTGTTGGATGGTGTGTCCACCTCACATTCTCTGAACCTACCTTATACTCCACTGATTGCTGAGTGTAACCTGATAGCACTTCCCTTAGATGTACACTTGCCTGGAGCTTCTCTACACTTGACATGGGACACCTATTGGAACCACCCAACGCTTCCTTCTGCAAACCTGGCAGTGTCTTAATACCTGTGGATGCCTGCTCCCATGTGTCCCTTGAGCAGACAATCCTGAGATGCATTCTTTATGACTCTCATAGGGCCCCAGAAGGATCTGGCCCCAGTTGCCCACAGCTATGACCAAACTTGATAACACACCTTTTCCTCTTTTACTGTTTCCCCCTTTCCAGTCCCCTCCTCCTGTTCCTCGAGATCATTTCCCAAATAAATTACCCACACACAAACCCTTGTCTCCAGCTCTGCTTTCTGGAAGGAACCCAGGCCCTAGAGAGTTGATGATTTCTGTTTTAGAATTTGGATAGTTTGTGTTCAACTTGCATAGAACTCTGACACAGGGCTTCTCCCCAAGTAATTTGCCATCTCAGGAAACTTCCAACTAAAATGTACTATTTTCTGAATTTGGGGTTTTGTCAAAAATAATATTATGTGTCATGAAGGCCCAGAACATGAAGACAAGGAACAGAAAGAAGCATTTTATATTTCCTAAGCCCTACTAAGGAGCCCTGCTGGTGCAGCGGTTAAAGTGTTCATGTGCTAACCAAAAGGTCCCACCAACCACTCTGAGGGAGAAAGATGTGGCAGTCTACTTCCGTAAAGATTATAGCCTAGGAAACCCTATGGGATGGTTCAGCCCTGTCCAATAGACTCTCTATGAGTCAAAATTGACTCGATGGCAGTGGGTTTTTTTTTTTTTTTAAGTCCTCTTATGTGACAGCACTGTGCTATGTATGTTTGTATGTTATTAATTGCTACATACACCTGAATTTGAAGTCGGTTCTAAGGACCCCAAAGCCCATATAGCTTGCCCATTAGCCTGATGTTCTCTCCTGCACACTATTTAACTCATGGGGTTAAATGTGTCAGTGGTTTATCAAACGTGTCAATGTACTTCATTAATTTTTTTTTTTTTTTCACTTTTAGAACTAGAAATCAGTCATCTGCAGCAATTGCTTTCTGAGTTGAGGAACAGAGTTGCCCTCTTAAGCAACAATGAAAGTCCAGAATACTAGAAAGCTGCTTGCATTTTCATGCTCCACCCAGGGATTGAAAGTCAGCCTTATTTTAGCTCTGAGAAATGCAAGGCAACTGTCTGGCTTGTAGTCAACACAGAGCCTAAGTCAGGCCAATCGCAGCACAGGGATCAATGCTGAGCACAGAGTAGGTACACACGAAATATTTGCTAAATCACCTCATATGCTCTGAGAGCCAAGACTCCATTTTCCTCCAGGCCACATGACACATTCTGGTGCTATCTATGCTGGACTTTCTTGTACCTTTAATATGTGAAACCCCAGAATAATAAAGATCTAAATACATTTACTAAAGCTACACGGGAGCACTTTGAGACTGAGAACACCCCTTGTGTTCACTTATCTCCTGGAGCATTATAACTGTCAGCTCTTTGACTTGTCACTCCTTATCTTGCACCTTCAGGATTAACTAGATCCCTGCTACTTTATTTCATCCTCTGTGCTTTTCCTGATTTTGTGTTTATTTTCTGATTGCTGGCTCTGGTTGCTTCTTATTGATTTGCAAGTCAACTCAGAACAAGTGCTTCTAGTGCAGGGTACTGAAAGCTGGGATCTGCATACTCACAATGCTGCTTTGGTCATTGTGACTATTTCGTATGTCTGAGAAGAATGTCCACTATCACCTGGCACATCCCAACCTTGGTGAAGAAAGAATCAGAAGTATTAAAGCCTCCTACAGTAGGCAATGCAACATTCATTCATTCATTCATTATTATTGAGACAGACCTACATTATTTCTACACAAAGAAAACCAAACCAATTGCTGCTGAGTCAACCCAACTGCAGTGCAATGGATTTCTTTTACATATGGCCTTTCTGACCCTGGGCCACAGTCTGCCCTGCAAATGATCTATTTTACTCACTTTGCAGGGAATCGTTGGTTTACTAATAGGAAAGGTGATGTGTAAAGCCATCCAATAGGATTGAGTGACTTGCAATCCACCAAGGGGATTGGTCAGCTCATGGTCCTGCTGGGAGGGCCATGCTTTGAAATTAACAAGGAGTTTGCTTATATAAGTGGCCATCCATACAGAGGTTGTAAGAGGGAAGGAGAAACCCTCAAGACTGAGAAGAGTATGGAGCAGTTGTTTGGACCTAGGGTTCCTGCATGGGAAACTTCCTGAAAGAGCTGTAATATGGGTTGAGGGCTGTAACACTGAAGATGGCGAGAGACCGGGAAGGGCCCCGGCAGCAGAGCTGTTGGCTGAGAGGCCTGGAAGGGGCCTGGTGGCAGAGCTGAAGGACTGAGAGGGCCTGCATGGCTAAGAAACAGCCTACACGGCTGAGAGAGGGCCTACATGGCTGAGAGAAGGTCTGCTACAGTGGCTATGAGCTGGGCCAGTTAACAGCAAAGAGGCTGATGTGAAGTGGGCTGATGGCAGAGAGGTCTGACAGCAGAAACCAGCTAAGAGAGCTGAGCGGACTATTATACTAGCCACGAGCTGGGCCAGTTAGTGGTGGAGAGACTTGACAGTGGAGAGGCCTGACAGTGGAGAGACCTGACAGCAGAGAGGGTCTGAGAGAGCTGTCCTGGTTTTAAGTTGTCCTGCACTGCAGAAGGGAGGAGTATTCTCTCCATTTCAAGGAACCTTCCAGACCTTGCCTATGTGCTTCCTGATTCTGATCCTCAGTTATTCCTGTTACTTCCAAGTTGATTCTGATCCTGAGTTGTAGCTTGCTACTTCCCTAATAAATCATATAACTGTAAGTATGTTCTGTGAGTTCTGTGTGGTATACATCTACAGAGAAGTAGAGAGTGCTGTGGGGGGAACAGATGATACCAGAAATGATGAAGAAGTTGGAAAGCAGAGGTATGTCTGACCTCCATTTCATAGGAACCAGCTTTGTGCTGATCTTGATCTTTATCCCTCATGAACTGAACCAAATCATTACACTACATGATACCAGCTCATGATGACCTCATGTGTGTCAGAATAGAACTGTACTCCAAAAGGTTTTCAATGGCTGAGTTTTTCAGAAGTTGATCACCAGTCCCTTCTTCTCAGGCACCTCTGGGTGGAGTTGAACCTCCAACCTTTCAGTTGGTAGCCGTGAGGGACTCTTACAAAAAGAAAAGTAGGGACTTTAGTAACTGTAATCACTTTTCTTGGGCACTAGGAGCTCCTAGGTAGTAAAAATGATTAAGTTCTTGACTACTAACCCAAAGGTTGGTGGTTCGAACCCACCTAGAGGTACTCAGAGGAGAGCTCTGGCAATCTGCTTCCAAAAGGTCATGGCCTTGAAAACCCTACAAGGTGAAGTTCTACTCTGCAGCACATAAGGTTGTTGATGGTAACTGGTTTGGTTTTTTTTTTTTTTTTTTTTTTTAATGAGGCCATGAGTTAAGACTTTCTATGTGGTATTTCTCAAACTGTAGCCCTTTGACCAGTGGCATCAAAATTTCCTGGAACGCTTGTTAAGAATATAGATTCCTTCCTCTGACAGGAATCACAAAAGAGGGTTCCAGACAGAGCTGGAGAAAAATGTAGAATAAAATTCCAACTTACAAAAAAAGACCAGACTTACTGGTCTGACAGAGACTGGAGAAACCCCGAGAGTATGACACCCTTTTAACTCATTACTGAAGTCACTCCTGAGGTTTACCCTTCAGCCAAAGATTAGACAGGCCTATAAAACAAAATGAGGATAAATAGGAACACCAGCTCAGGGGCAAGGACGAGAAGGCGGGAGGGGACAGGAAAGCTGGTAATGGGGAACCCAAGGTCAAGAAGAGGAGAGTGTTGACATGTTGTGGGGTTGGTAACCAATATCACAAAACAATATATGTATTAATTGTTTAATGAGAAACTAATTTGCTCTGTAAACCTTCATCTAAAGTACAATTTAAGAAAAGGAAAAAAGAATATAGATTCCTAGGCTTTATCCCAGACTTACTGAATCCGAATTTGTGTATTTTTTTTAACAAGGTGATTGCTGACCAGGAGAGTCTCATCACACTAAAGTATGAACTCCCTAGGTCTATGGAGACCCACGCGGCCTAACGTGACCAAGCAGAGACTTCATTGGGGTACATCCCCACTGCCTCATCCAGCTTTGAGCCCTCAACCCAGTTCTGGCACTGTGTCACATGATCCTGTTTTGTTCTCCTTCGACACATGGATTTGAGTCAACCTATTGGTGGGGGTGAGAAGAAACTGGGAAGAGAAGAAAAAAATCAAGAAATCACAATTCAAAGAGCTCACTAATGAACTATGAGAAGGAAACTGACCAAAGGGCAGACTGAGACAGAATTCATTGGGAACACATTTTGCCTTCCAACCATTTGACACATCTGCATATGGCCTCAGTTGACTTCCCTGCAGGTAATCCATTTTGGCTCCAAATCCACAGTTATCTCTTGAAGCTGAGAATAGTGAACCTAATTGTCTAATTTCCATTGGGAATTATGGGAAATTTGGCTTCATATCAAAGCTATCTGTTGTAATAATAACATCAACATTCATTTGTAAAGTAATTTATGGTTTAAAGACCCTTTAAGGACAATATCTCATTTAAACATTGCATTGGTGGAGATAACCAAATAACAAGTTATCGGCTAAAAAGCCAAGATTTGGTTATCTCTCCCCAAATAATTTCTTTTTTGCACCCTGAAGTCTTCAACACCAGATCTGAAAATATTCTTCAGCTAGGATGGGAGAAACGTGCAAACTCTAACTCACAGGCTGAGTTTTCCAAGACAATCCTAATATCCAGGCACATAGTCAATGGTAAAACCTAGTCATGATTTGCCAGAATGAAAATTAGCTCCTCTGACTCACTGGGTTTGGGTGTGTAAATTTTGTTAATAAAAGTGCCTACTATGGATCAGGTTCTAGGAGGCATGTCATGTCTTAACTCACTTCCTGAATTTATTCAAATCTGCCTGTTGAAGGGGGTTCACTCTCATACATGATGCCTTTGACCACAAATAAAGTCTCTGCCATCTGTTGTCACACTCAGAAAACATTATTTGGATTCAGTGATTAAATAAAAAGTCCTATTCACATAAATCCAGGTCTCATTCTCTTACTCTGGGATACCTCCTGCTGAAATTAAAAGAACAAGGACTTTGTTAATTAAAAATGATGAAGTGTGAACATACATTTTTCAATGATATAGATACTTCTATCTAAATCTCCAAATTATTAATATATAGCCCCTAGTTTTTATTTGTTTATTGGCAATGAAACCTTTTTTTTTTTTTATCTTCTCAAGGCTTCAGATATCATCAGTTTATCAGGCACTAAAATACTTCAAGATCACGGGGGGGGGGGCTTTATTTTTATAGCTCCTTTTAGCTCTTTGCACCAACTAGTACAAGGATATTTCTCACCACTGTGTATCTTACTGAAATGGGAAAACATAGACAGGTTAGGACACTGAAAAACTGGAGAGGAGAATTTAAGTCTGGTTAGACCAAAAAAAAAAAAAAAAAATCATTATCATGTTTGATAAAGGTGGATTCCCAATCCTTAAATCCCATCCCATTGCGGACTTATGCTCAGGGTAAATAGGCAGACCCAACTCAATTGCAAATGCATAGTCTTCAATAGAGCCTGGAGATCCAGTCCCAATCTCCTAGCCATACCCTGGAGAACTGAACTCTGAGGGCCGCTTTTGCCCCTTAGCACAAGACCTAGACAAAGGGCAGGCTGGATAGCCTGTTACTTGTTTCATTTCTCCCCCAGCGCCTACTGCGTCCCTGACTCTCACATCTTACTATTTTACCTTCAGAGGAGGAAGTAAGGGGGCACGTGAGCATGCCTTTCTCCTAAGCCTCCCCTTCATGGTTCTTTTCTCTGATTCACCCCAAGGTCCACAAGGACTTCCAAGGGCTATAGGGGATTCTCAGGCCAGGAGGGACTCCAGACCAGACCTTCCACCATCTAGCATGTGGGAGAGAAGACACTAAAGAAAATGTATCCGAAGAAGACCAGGGACAAAGGACGGTTCTGTTTATAGTCTCTTCACTTCCCCTCTGGCATGCTGGTCTCGTTGAGTGTAACTTATCCACAGCCGCATTCCTCGATCTTGGGGTGTGGTGGATGTGGGGAAACCTTCATCTCTGCATCTTTGAAACGTTATCAGCCCAGTATCTCAAGACCACACACAAACCAATGGCCCTTCTGTCACCACTACTACCAACCCTGGCTCCACCATTGTCTCAGGCTGAACACACCAGGCCATGCTCTTCCCTCTGTATCTCCAGATTAGTTCAAATAAGTCCTTCATACCATCTCTCACATCTATCAGTTTCCTTTTCAATTTCATCACTCTAATCCAGACTTTAATCTTTGCATACCAGGATTATTACAAGAGACTCTGCTACCAGATTTCTTGGTTGATCAGTCATTCTATTTCCCTGCTTCCAAATGACTCTTCCTAAGCATCATTGTCTTCATGTCATGCTCTTACCTAACAACCTTTTGTAGCTCCCCATTACCTACAGAATGCTGTATAGGGAAGTATTAAGCTTATGGACTCTGGAGCCCTCCTGCCTGGGCTCGAATCTGATTCTGCCACTTACGAACTCTGTGACTTTGAACAAGTTGCTTTACTTCTCTGTGCCTCAGTGTCCTCCTCCTAAAATAGGGATAATATACTACATACATCTTCATATTGACATGAAATTAAATAAATTAATAAGCACCCAGTAAGTGGTAGCTATTATTATTATTGTTATAGAATGGCATCCATGCTCTCAGCCCAGCATCCTTTATCTTGTATAATCTATACCCTGGAACTGCCTTCCTGAGACTGTAGGTGCTGACCTGGGGCTCCCTAGTAGCTTCCAAAACAAATTAGAAACCCATTTAAGGTCATAGACATGGTGGCCAATGATCGTTCTCTGCTCTCACAGAGTAAAGACTTAACTTGAGCCAAGAGCTTATAAAATGTGCAGACAGCAGGGAGGAGGGGGGATTTCTCCTCTACCACTCCTGGGGACACACTTTATGCTCTGAGAATCCAGAAGGGAAGAGTTGAGCTGATTATAAGCTAATGAGTCTGCGAAACCACCTTTACTTTCCAATACAGCATAATGACTGGTAAGTCCCGTGGGCCCTGAGTCAGGACTCTTTTAACTGGTAGCATTATCTGGGTCAGACCAGTCAGCCTCTGTGGGGAATTCTTTGGCAACCGTCGTCTTCCAAGCCAGAGTGGTAGCAGCCCCGACCACTGAACAGACAGTGATATGCATATGGAATTTGGAGGGCAAATCTGAGTTCATGAGATATAGCAGGGAAGTACAGAAAGGGACAAATGAAAGGGAGAGGAGGAGGAAGAAGGGCAAGGGTACAGCATAATAAGACAAAAGAAGAGAAGAAAATAACAATATAGGTGGAATAAGAGTTAAGGGGTAAGGGTGAAACGATTAAAAAAAGGAAGAGTGGAAATTGAAGGCACTTGGTACTGGGAAGGAGCGGCATGTTTGGAGAGAATAACTACAAATGTCAAGGGGCTTGATGGGTTCCAAAGACTGAATATGCACAAGACAAACAAGGACACCCTTTTGTATTCCAAGCAATGTCATTTGTAAATATTTGTTAATAAGCATAGTGAAGTACTAAATGGAAGAATTATCTGGCAAATTAGAACAATGTGCTCAAGCCAGTTTGGATTCTTTAAGATTCAGAATCTTCTTCTTCAGCCATAGCAGGTGGCCTGGAGCTAGAGTTACTCGAGAATTCCCCTAATGCTCTAGTTCCTTCTACTGCTTTTGGTTCAATATGCTTTGCAGCCCTGGACAAACCAACCATAGCTGCCCAGAGGAAGCACTCAGTTTGCCTAAGATTAGCAGCAGAAGGGTGGGGCTTCCCATCCTCCGGTCCAGCCTCCCCCTCATCCATCTCCCCCACTTCCCAACCTCCCTCCCCACTAGCAACTCCTACAAATACAACCTGGGAGAATGGAAGAGTGGCCTGGACATCAGCGACACTTTGGGGTAATGATTTCATCACTTCAGATTACTGTGTCTCCACAAAATAGTCAGTTGGGACCACACTACATTGTAGAGAGATGTTGAAAGAGCTTACTTTTCTGAGCCATCTTTTCTTTTATGTGAATAAATTCATGAAAAAATAGATGTGGAAACAGTTTTTATCTATCACCTTGAAAATCAGGAACAGGGATCATATTCACAGACCAGATTATCCTTTATGTAATGCTCCCCCCAAAGGAATAAAAATAATGGAAATATGGGGAAAGCCCACAGTGTGACATCTATTTTAGGCAGTATTTTTCAAAAACCAATAAATCTTTCTCTATTTAAAAGTTCCAAAGAGGAGATGGATGCATCTGTTGAAAATAAGAAAGAAGGGTGAGGGGTGTGATAATAGGACTAGAGGGCACCACTCAATTTTCTTTTGCTCCTCTTTAAAGTCTTCCTAACTTAGACAATTGCATGCTTTTTTTTTTTTTTTTTTCAAACTCGAGGGCAGTGACAAAGTAGTCCTGGGTGAAGCAAACTGTATCCCCTTGTTCTGTTCGACTGCCTGATCTACATACAGGTTCCTCATAAGCACAATTAAGCGTTCTGGAATTCCCATTCTTTGCAATGTTATCCATAATTGGTTATGATCCACACAGTCAAATGCCTTTGCATAGTCCATAAAACACAGATAAACATCTTTCTGGTATTCTCTGCTTTCAGCCAGGATCCATCTGACATCAGCAATGATATCCCTGGTTCCACATCCTCTTCTGAATCCGGCTTGAATTTCTGGTAGTTCCCTGTCGATATACTGCTGCAACCGCTTTTGAATGATCTTCAGCAAAATTTTACTCATCAGGCTTAGAGAAGATAACTTCCCCAAAGTCATACAGCTGGCAAGCAAAAGGCTTAGATTCGAACCTGGGTCTATCTGACTCAAACCATGCTCTTAACCGCTTCACTCCACTTTTGCCAGCAATTATGTGTCTTGGGCTGAATGCCAAGACATAAATCCATAGAGATTTTGGAGTCTAAGCAAGAAAAATAGAGTAGGTCTTTTGAAATGCTTCGGAAATTGCCGCTACATATATAGGCAGCATTCCATGACTAAAGGACTCCAAATCTCTTTATCACTTGTACTACAGTCCAATCAGGCATGCATGCATTCAATCACTCATTCAACAAATACTTAGAACACTCCTTGTGCCAGTCACTGTTCTAGGCACTGGATGTTTATCAGTGAATGAAACAGGCAAAAAATTAGAAAATACTGCACTCATAGTGTTTACATTTTTTAATGCAAGAAGGTCAGAAGGGAAGCAGACAATAGACAAAAAATTAAATTTTATGGTATGTTAAAAGGTGATGAGCACTACGGGAAAAAAGAGCAAGGTAAGAGGAATCCGGAGTGCAACTTAAAATAGGGTGGTCAGGTTAGGCCTTCCCAAGAAGGTGATTTTTGAGCAAACCTGAAGGAGATGAGGGAGTGAGGCATGTAGCTATCTGAAGGAATAGTAGTCTAGGCAGAGAGAAGAGCCAGTGCAAAGGCCTTGAGGCACATCCAAGGAACAGTGATTAGGCTAGTGTGGCTAGAAGGGAGGGTGGTAAGAGATGATGTCACCAGAGGTAACAGTCACCAGAAAAATCAGAAATTAAGGGCCCTGGAGCCCTGGTGGCTCAGTGGTTAAGAGTTTGAATCCACCAGTCACTCCTTGGAAACCCTATGGGGCAGTTCTACAGAATCAACTCAGTTGCAATGGGTTTGGTTTCTGGTTTTGGTTTTCCATATGGTGGTCTCCTGGAAGATCAAGGATGTGGTGGCTTTCTCAATACTCCCTAAGTTTTCAAGGCTGTTATATACCCACCATTTTCAGGATTCCAAATGAAAAGAACAAGGTGGTCCTGATGGTAGGCAATGGGGAAGCTTCAGTTGCTCATTAAGCTCTTCCTGTCCCACTCACCCCTACTCAACTCAATTTTCTAAGAACCTGGTGTGATTGTAAACCAGAAGAAGCAAAAGTCTTACTCTCAGGCCATCTGGAGCTGCTGCCTCTGCACAGAGCCTGAGCCAATCATCCCTTCCCCACTTACCCAGCTCTAACCCCAGGCCTCACTGATGCTGACCCTCTGCAGGAAAACTTCTGGAGAACTACTTTGTTCTTGACACTCATCCCCACCCAAATCTTGATTACCAACCTGATAACCCCAGACCCTCTATGACTTGGATCACATCTTATATTGTCAGTCCCCAGCCTGACACTTGCTCAACATGCCCCTGACCCCCTCTGTCAGCCTGCTTGGAGATCACAGTGATCTGTCTACCTATAGAGACCAGCCTTTCTCTAGGGTCTGGGCCTCCCACCTGAGGTCTGAAGAACTCTCTAGGAACTATGTCAAGTTTGCTGAATTGGACCCCTATCACCTTCTTTCTCCACCATGAATTCTTATTCATGATGCTATCCCCAAAAGCCTATGGAGAAGTAGGGGAGGGGGAATATGGCAGATTAAGAGGCTACTTGCCGACACTGACTACCGTACAGCTTTCACTTACTTTGATGTTCAGCTCCACACGAGGCAAGCTCAAGGCCTATTGGCCAAGAAAGATCTGAGACATATGACTGAAATACGGCATCCTGGGAGTATTTGATAAGATGGACCTAAATTACTACATGTCATGTACATTATTGGCAGAACTCTATTTCAAATATTTTTACTTCAATTAATATATAGAAGGCATTACTTTTTTCTTTTTTAATTCCAAAACTCACACATGCTTGTTACCTTTAAAAATTCAAATAATCCTGAATTTTCAAAGTAGAAAATAAAAGCTTCCTTTACCCCACCCTACTCCTACCTTCTGCCCAATCCCACTCTGTAGAGCGTTACCCAAGGTTAACAGTTTGGTGTGTATCATTCTGGGTATTTTTCCTATGAATATACAAACTCATATAATTTTTTTTTTACTCTATAAATTTCTCTGCAACTTGACTTTGTTTTTTAAATTGAACAGTATATTGTAGAACCATTGCCAGTCATATATTATAGGCATATTAACACATACATTTATCTCATTGTTTTTAATAGCTGCTTGATTCTACAGTATAAACATATTATGGAATCAAGTAGCCATAATTTGTTTCGTCAGCATCCTACTGATGGATATTAGAGGGTTTTATTTCCCCAGTTTTTGCTGTGACAATGTTACAACGAACATTCTTATACATGTATTTTTAAACATATACATGAGTATCTATTTAGAATAAATTATTCCTAGAAATGAAATCGCAGGATAGCCACTGCCAAATTGCCCTCCAAAGAGTCTATTTACCCTTCTACCAACAGTGTATCAGTGAGTGAGAAGATTTTTTTTTTTTAATTTTTTACAAAGTACTTTTTCCCAGAAAGGCAGGCAGAATTGTCACTGGGAGCTAACACCATTAATCAGGAAAGCCTCAAAGTGTATCAAATCTCAGGGACATGGTTAGCATGTAATGATCAAATGGGTAACAAAGTTAGGGGTCAAGAGAAATACCAGGTGCAGTGCAAGTGTGGGTTGGATCTAGTGGCTTGAAGGAAGTCCCTTCCCCCCCTTCCCCTTGGGGTATTCCAACTTGTGCCATAGGGTTGGCTACTGTTGTTCAGTGGAGCTGTGCCAGGCTGAACAGGTGTGATTGCAAATCTCACCACCATGAATACAGGTCATCAAGATTTTCAGTCTTAGCTGATTGGTAGGTGCAAAGCACAGCTTTTCTTTCCTACGGGCTCCGTGTAGGTCACATTGCCATGTGTCAGTGAGGACTCTTTATTTACTAAAACACATTAGCCCACTGCTACTCTCACCTGAGGGAACATAACACTCAACCAAGCTCACAGTTTCTGTTGGGGATTTGAGCTGAACATGAACATGACCCAGCATTCAGAAACTTCCATGAGAAGCCACGTGGTAAGGAGGCAAAGCCATAAACTGTGGGGCTGGAGACTTGAGTGTGAATTCCAGTTCTGCCACTTAACAGCCAAGTGAGAAGTTACTTAAGGTCTCCAAGTCCCTTTCTTCTAGAAAATGTTGATATAAGCATAACAGAAAGGACTGTGGCAATGATTAAAAAAGATATAAAGCACCTGGCACAATGACAGCCCCATATTGCCTGCCCAAAAAAAAAAAAAAAAAAAACCATTTGGAAGGACATCATTTAGGATATCCCATGGGCTATAGAATTAGATGTCACATTTGGGAAACTAAGGGAAAATATGGAAAGATCATTAATGCTCTCCTCAGAAACACATTTACTTTCAAATCTGCCCTTAGATGCTTGAGCATCTGAGGGAGAGTAGGATATCCAGCCTTCAGCCAAGGGCTCTGGAAGAAGGGCTTCAAACAAACCTGAGCAACATGCAACTTTTATGTCATTTTTTTCAACGTCCTTTGTGGAGAGAAAGAAATAAATACAAAGTTTATTGTAATACAACATTCTCTAGAATGACTCCATGAGAAAGGCAGCAAGTAAATAACCTTAGGCAGTATTTATTTTCTTTGACACCAATTCCCATAACACGAAATAGTTGATTTAAAAAATATTTTCCACCCAAAACCATTAAAGGCAAGCATAGCCGATGTTTGTGTAAAAGTTACTCTTTCTTACAGTTTTGGATCTTTATAAAGATATTTTTATGTGAAAAAAGATACTAGGGTTGACTGGTAAATGTTTTAACAAGAGATATCAGAAAGATCTTGGGTAAATTCAGGATTTTTTTTTTCTTTCTCTTCTTTAGTTCTATTTATACTCTGAAAATCAAACCAAACCCATTGCCATGGAGTCGAATCCAACTCATAGCAACCCTATAGGACAGGGTAGAACTGCCCCCATAGGGTTTCCAAGGAGCAGCTGGTGGATTTGAACTGCCAACCTTTTGGTTAACAGCCGAACGCTTAACCACTGAGCACCAGGGCTCTCTTATACTCTGAAGAAGGGAATAATTTCCAATATTTACCACCAGAGGGCACTTATGCACAATTGAGTCACAAAGTCACATACTGTGTATTGCCTTGCTGTCATAGAAATGGAGCCCTGGTGGCACCGTGGTTAAGAGCCTGGCTGTTAACCAAAAGGTTGGCAGTTCAAATCTACCAGCCACTCCTTGGAAACCCTACGGGGCAATGCTACTCTGCCCTGTAGGGGTGCTATGAGTCAGAATCAACTTGATGACAACAGGTTTGGGTTTTTTTTTTTTTTTTTTTTTGGTTGTAGAAATGCTCCCCTTTAGGCAAAAAGACGCCTTTCGTCCGAACAAAACTTTGAATACAAAAATCTCATGCTAGTATTGACTAAAAGCAAAATGTCTGAGTACAAGCCAAGACTGATATAACAACTAGGATAGTATACATACTTAGGTGCTGTTTTCCTCCTAAAAATACAAGCGTATAAAATTTAAAATAGGGTAGAACTAAGAGCATGTTTAAATAACCATGTGTTCACCTTTTGGGCTCGCTTCTCTGCATTTCTTTTCTGCAGCAATCCTCTGGGTTTACTGACTGATACGCACCAATGTGATTGTACTGTAATGGATGGGGACTCTATATTTGGACAAGACAGACAAGACCAAAATCAGAATTCCCAGATTTTCCACCTAATAGCTTTGTGACCTTGAGAAAATCTCTAAGCCTCAGTTTCCTCATCTGTAAAATGGAAGTAATGATACATACCTTGCAGAGCTTCGGTAAGGAGTAGGAGATTCTGCTTATAAAGCACCTAGCATCTTGTTGTTATTAGCTGCAGTTGAGTTGGCCCTGACCCTATGCACAATGGAACGAAACACTGCCCGATCCTGCCCGTCCCCATGATCAGTTGGGAATGAGACCATGGTGACCCATAGGGTTATCATTGACTGATTTTCCAAAGTAGGTCACCAGGACTTTCCTTCTAGTCTGTCTTAGCCTGGAAGCTCCACTGAGACCTATTCAACCACATAGCAACATGCAAGCCTCCACTGACAGACAGGTGGTGGCTGGGCATGAGGTACATTGGCTGGAAATCAAACCTGGGTCTCCTGCATGGTAGGCAAGAATCCTGTCACTGAACCACCACAGCCACCACCCCCCTGCCCCCATGCCTAACACTGTTGTGAGCCGTCAAGTTGATGCCAACTCATAACGACCCTATAAGACAGAGTAGAATTGTCCCATAGGGCCTCCTAGCCTGTAATCTTTACGGGAGCAAATTGCCAGATCTTTCCTCCCGCAGAGCCACTGGTGGGTTAAACCTCTGACCTTTCAGTTAACAGCCAAGTGCTTAACCATTGTACCACCAGAGCTCCTTTGCCTTGCATTATGGGTGCCTAATTCAATGCCTAATTCCAAGGCTGTAAATCTTTACTGGAGCAGACTGCCACATCTTTCTCCCGTGGAGCAGCCGATGGGTTCCAACCGCGGACCTTTCTGTTAGCAGCCGAGCGCTTAACCACTGTGCCATCAGGGCTCCTAAAACAAAAGCTCAGTGCCCCCTAAACAATGACTCCCTCTTTCCTTCTCCCTTCCAACTCTGGCAACTGCTAATAAACTTCAAAGCAAGGTATTTTTGTCATTATTATTATTATCATTATGAATAAATGCATCATCAGTTTGGCAAATCGCCGAGTACTGAGATGCAGAGATTGTAATTCAGTCTAAAAAGTGCTGAATTTCCAGAAAAGAGAAAGAAAGGGGAGCCAAGCCAGGGCCCAAGTAGCACAGAGTCTCTGAGGCAGGTGAAAAAACTGGGCCTGTGCAGGACTGGGGATCAGCACGGGGGGGGGGGGGGGGGAAGCGGGGGAGGGGTCGGGGGAGTGGGACTGAACGTACACAGGTGAGCTGGGCTAGGACGGCAGGAAGCCACACCTGGCCCAAGAGGGATGAGTAGAGACAGGTCACCAGCAGCATATTATTCTAACAATCTAGCATTTCTGGAGAGGAAGACTTTTCCCCCAGCAAGACCCATAGCACAGCCTGAACCAGAAGTGGCTTCAGACCAGGAGCCAGTCAGAGGTGTAGTGAGTGGGGGGCACTTGCGTCCAGGCACAAGTCCAAGGGGAAGCCAGAAAAGGCATGGAATGACATTCCGAGGCGCCACAAATATGAAAGGCCCCTGACTGAGACAGCCAGACAAGATGAGGGACGGCATTTCTGCCGACCCGACACCACTATCAACATCTACCTATTCATCTCGAAATGGTGAGGGGGGTGGGGGTGCAACTTAGAGATTGCACCTGGGCGCTCCTTACCCTCTCTAAGCCTCTGGAGCTGATGAGAGAGATGTAATCATGGTTTGCTTCCTGGTCTTTCTGTGCCCATCGCTGTCCCTGCCCCCATCACAGTTCCTTGCCATCAGGGACTGTGGCTAGCCCACCTTTGTATTCCCAGCACAAAGCCTAATCTCTTGCTCAGTAACTATCTACAGCCTGGAAAAAATAAAAGGCTCCAAGCTCCCCTCCACGACCTACGGAAGAAGCAATTGCCAGCATCTGTCCTGAAGCATCAACGTCAAGTGCTTTCAGCGGCAGCACCCTCGGAGCCGTGGGACCGGTGTTTTCTTGCTACACCTGCAGTAAGAAGCACAGGCCTGCTGCTGTGAGAGCAGGGCAGACAGAAGCTAATTACAGCAACCTCGACCTGCCATGACTAACATGCTTATTTAATTTCCAATGTTTGTTTGTTGACCTACAGAAATCAAATATAGTACCTCGCGGGCCAGGCTGCCCCAGGGCCCTGGGACCAAGGTCTGTGTGCAGAGCGATTAGGCAGGCAACATCCGGAAAGCGGTTGGGTTGTATGGTGATACCTGGAACAGAATCTACTCTGGAAAAATGTCAGTTTCGTGCGGAATGTGGTTCAGCTTGGGCAGGGAAAGACAGGCGGGAAACTGGCCACGAAAGGCCCTTGACCAGTAAGGGCCCTCCAGCACAAAGACTTATTTGTGGAAAAAATAAAATAGCTCACTTCCCTGAGAACCTACTATGCACCATGTCCTTTATTTACAATATTACGTGACTTCCTTACATCTGCTTGAGAGAAATATAATTATTTTTCATGGGTGAAAAAAACTGAGCCTCTGAGAGGTTAAATAACTTGTTGCCATGGAGTCAATTTCAACTCACAATGACCCCAGGTGACAGAGCAGAACTGCCTCATAGGGTTTTCTAGGCTGTAATGTTTTTTGTTTGTTGATTGTTTAAGTGAAAGTCTACAATTCAAGTTAGTCTCTCATACAAAAATTTATACATACATTGTTATGTGGCCCTAATTGCTCTCCCTATACTCTGACAGCACACTCCTCCTTTCCACCCCTGATTTTCCATGTCCATTCAACCAGTTTCTAACCCTCTCTGCCTTCTCATCTGACTTCCGGACAGAAGCTGCCCATTTAGTCTCATGTATCTACTTGAGCTAAGAAGCACACTCTTCATGAGTATCATTTTATGTCCCACAGTCCAGTCCAATCTTTGTCTGGAGAGTTGGCATCAGGAATTATTTTTATTCTGGGTTGACAGAGTCTGAGGGCCATGCTTTCTGGGTTTCCTCCAGTTTAGTCAGACCATTAAGTCTGGTCTTTTTACTAGAATTTGAGTTCTGCACTCCAACTTTCTCCTGTTATATCAGGGACTCTCTGTTGTGTTCGCTGTCAGGGTGGTCATCAGTGGTAGCCAGGCATCATCTAGTTCCTCTGGTCTCAGGCTTATGAAGTCTCCCGTTTATGTGGCCCTTTCTGTCTCTTGGGCTACTGCTTTCCTTGTGTCTTTGGTGTTCTTCATTCTCCTTCACTCCAAATGGTTGGGACCAATTTATGCATCTTAGATGGCCACTTGTTAGCTTTTAAGACCCCAGACGTCTAGGCTGTAATCTTTACAGGAGCAGATTGCCAGGTCTTTCTTCCACAGTCACTGGATGGGTTCAAACCATCCACCTTTTGGTTAGCAGCCAAGTGCTTAACCGTTGCATCACAAAGCAGTAGCAAATGTTTACTGGGTACTTGCTGTGGTTCTGCGTTGAGCATTTAAGATAACATCATTTAGCCCTCATACTAATCCTATGGGGTAAAGATTATTATTGGCCCCATTTTCCAAATGAGGAAACTGAGGTTTGGTGAGATTAAGTTAATTTGCCCAAGACCACAAACAGCTACTAAGTAGCAGAGCCAGGGTTCCTGTAATGATGATAACAGCTGATATTTGCCGCAGGCCCCATGCATCCTATCGTTTTGATCTGAGCATGGGACTGTGGAGCCAGCCTCAATTACTAATAAGAATAATGCTAAAACCAAAAAAAGCCAAACTTGTTGCCATCAAGTCGATTCTGACTCACGGTGATCCCACGTGTTACAGAGTAGAAATGCTCCATAGGGTTTTCTTGGCCATAATCTTTATGGAAAGTGGCCCTCATGGCACAACCAAATGGTTGGCAGTTCGAAACTACCCACCAGCGCCATGGGAGAAAGACCTGCCGATCTGCTTCCATAAAGAATACAGCCACGAAAACCCTATGGGGCAGTTATATTCTGTCACATGGGGTTGCTGTGTGTCGGAATCAACTGGACAGCACCTACAACAATCTTTACAGAAGCAGGTCACTAGGCCTTTCTTCCACAGTGCCACTAGTGGGTTCAAATCGCCAACATTTAGGTTAGTAGATGATATGATCACTAGTATTTACTGAGCACCAGCCTGGTGCTAGACACTGTTCTGGGCCCCTACAAAAATTCTGTCATCTATTTTATGGCCATTTTACATGAGACAACTGAGGCTCAGAGGCCTAAAAGACCTGCCCCAGGTAACTCAGGTTGTTGTTGTTGTTGTTAAGTGCTGTCAAGTCGGTTCTGACTCATAGCAACCCTATGTACAACAGAAAGACACATTGTCCGGTCCTGTGCCATCCTCAAAATTGTTGATGTTCTTGAGCCCATCATTGCAGACACTGTGTCAATCCATCTTGTTGAAGGTCTTCCTCTTTTTCGCTGACCCTCTGCTTTATGAAGCATGATGTCCTTCTCCAGGAACTGGTCTCTCTTGATAACATGTCCAAAGGAAATGAGACAAAGTCTCACCATCCTTGCTTCTAAGGAGCATTCTGGCTGTACTTTTTCCAAGACAGGTTTGTCAGTTCTTCTGGCAGTCCATGGTTTATTCAATATTCTTCACCAACACCATAATTCAAAGGCATCAATTCTTCTTCAGTCTTTCTTATTCATTGTTCAGCTTCCACATGCATATTATTCAAAATGGCCGCTATCAATCCATTTCAGCTTACTTATACCTAGGATGTCAATCTTTATGCATTCCATTTTGTTTTTGATGACTCCCAATTTTCCTAGATTCACACTTCGTATGTTCCACATTCTGATTATTAACGGATGTTGGCAACTGTTTCTTCTCATTTTGAGTCATGCACATCAGCAAATGAAGGTCCCAAAAGCTTTACTTCCTCCTCATCATTAAGGTTGACTCTACTTTGAGGAGGCAGCTCTTCCCCAATCGTATTTTGAGTGCCTTCCAACCTGAGGGGCTTATCTTCCAGCACTATATCAATGTTTCGCTGCTGTGTGTAAGGTTTTTACTGGCTACTTTTTTTTAAGAAGTAGATCTCCAGGTCCTTCTTCCTAGTCTGTCTTAGTCTGGAAGTTCCACTGAAACATGTCCACCATGGGTGACCCTGCTGGTATTTGAAATACCGATGGCATCACTTCCAGCATCACGGAACACACAAGCCACCACAGTACAAAAAACTGACAGATGAGTGGTGGGTGACTCAGGTAGGAAGGGGCAAAGTCAGCACCTAGATTCAGATCAGACTCCAGAGCCCAAGCCTGGCCTCTCTTCTGCCCCTAATGTCATCAGGGGGTGAGCTAACTTAATGCCTCAGTCAATTAGGTTTCATCATCTTTAAAATAAATTTAAGTTCCTTTCCTCCTTTAATGCAGAGGCAAAGTATTAAGACAGTTAAAAAAACAATCTGTGATATGTTTTAAAGTTTTCCAAGGTGTTACTAAATAAATAATATTCTTACCATTCCTATCACAAGAAGGAGGCAGGGCCCTTAAGGAAGATAGTCATAACACCAAAACAAGATACATTTCCATCACTTTACTGTGATCAATTAAACTGCAAAATGTGAAATGAAATTGCATTATGTCTCATGAAAATATGCTAGTCTCATACACACACACACACACACACACACACACACACACACACCTTCACTGCCCTATAACTAATGGGGAATATACTTGGTGATTCTTCCCTGCAAGAAGTGGAAAGGTATGTATGAACTGGCTAGTGTGAAGCTAAATTCCAAAGAGCATTAAAAACAAAAAACAGTTGCCATCAAGTCTATGGCGACTGCATGTGTGTCAGAGTAGAACTCTGCTCCTAAGGGTTTTCAGTAGCTGTGATCTTTCAGAAGTAGAGTGCAAGCTTTTCTTCCAAGTCACCTCTGGGTGGATTTGAACCACCAACCTTTCAGTTACTAGCAGAAGGCCAAGCACTTAACTGTTTGCAGGACCCAAGATACATATAACACCTTGCAACTCCTCTGTCCTTCATAATCTGTTTCTGCCCAAAAGTACCTACTGTTCCTGGGAAAATCCCTAAAAGATTCAACAGGACTAGAAACAGATCTTATTGCTTTGTTGAATACCTCGAACATAGGTATTAGTCATGAGTTACAGAACACAATATAGAGGTCGTCCCAGAAGTTCCCCATCATGAGATGGAATGGACTTTTTCTCTTCCGCAGCCTCTTCCCTAGTAGTAAAAAAATCTTTCCCCAGTCCAAAAAGTTCATGTTGATCCAACATCTTCATTTGAACTCAGGAAACACATTTTGATTCACTTTTGCCCAGCACAGAGTCACAATATCAAGAGAAAAAAGAAAGCTACAAAATATTTTTCAAAAATAATCATTCCTGGATATTCTCATATACCACCAGAATCCTATTATGATTGCAACATCCAAGTCCACATATTTAGCTGTTCTGTGTGATGGGTTTATTACTCTATGCACTGCTAAGTCCCCTGAGATTGTGACTTAATTAAATGCAGAGAAGTCTTCATGGATAGGTTTCTAATTTACTGTTTCTATGCCAAGTGTCTCAGAGGTCTCATTTCCATTCAGAAAATTCTACTGCCACAAAAAGAGGGATTAATGAAATCAAACGGCTACTGTCTTCCCTAAGACTGAGACCTGCTGGTATCTGAACTCTGGACTTAGGGCATAGGTCAAACAGCAGCCATCTAAAGGGAAACCCCCTTCCTCCACCTGCTCAACCATCTCTCACAGGCCACCATGCACCCAAGCGGTAGCGTTCTTTGATTTTAAAATTCCATATACAGATATTTGCAGGGCTGTTCAAACACCAGTACTTGAAATTCTTATAAACACATTTCTCCATCTCTTCCACCACCTTGGCAGGATTTCTTGTCAAATCGATGAAAAAAAACAGTGTCAAGATGTTGTGAAAACATTAAGGCTTGTCGTGGAAGAATGCGTGCGGTGTTGTTATTTCCAGGTAACAGTCCCAACTTCTGGTTCTCATGTCAGCTTTGCATATCTTTCTAACAAGCTAACAAGAATGTCTAACCTCTGGGGTGCAGTGTTGGACAGCTTAAAACAGACATGAGCCCTCTCTTCCATTTCACCCACATCCATCCTGTGCAGCCCTAGCTTACATTCATCTGAGAACTAGAGGAGACTTAGCTTTCGAAAAAAGCATCTCTAATAGAGCAAAAGTTTGTTTACTGAGCATACTATCAACAAGACTACTTTAATCACTGGCCTGCCTACAAGTGTACAAGCATTGTTATTGCTGAAAATGATCACTTTGAGGCCCTACGCTCTTGTTACATTACCAGCAGCCACCCAATGTCCAGGTCCTGCCCACAGTAACTCTGGCCCTGCATCCCCTCTGTTTCTCACTACCTTTCCTCAGATGAGGACTTCATCTCTCTCACCCAGGCTGCCATAATTGTCTCCTAGCTGATGTTCTTGACAAGCCATCCCACACAGTGTTGTTATTAGTTGCTGTTGAGTCAGCTCCGACTCACGGCAACTCCATGTACAACAGAAGAAACATTACCTGCGCCATCTTCACGACCGTTGGTATGTTCCAGTCCATTGTTGCAGCCACTGTATATTTCGAGCAACTTCCAACCTACGGAGCTCATCTTCCAGCTCTGTATCAGGTAGTGTTCTGTTGTTATCCATAGGGCTTTCATGGGCTAATTTTCAAAAGTAGATCACCAGGCCTTTCTTTTTGGCCTGTCTTAGTCTGGAAGCTCCACTGAAACCTGTCTACCATGGGTGACCCTGCTGGTATTTGAAATACCAGTGGCATAGTTTTCCAGTATCATAGCAACACCCAAGCCACCACAGTAAAACAGACAGGTGATGGACCCCACACATTACTGCTGAATTATCATTCTAAAGAATTGGTCCAGTTTTTGCTCAAAAACCTTAAGTGGCCCCCCATTGCCTACAATAGTCCTTGACCTGCCATTGAAACCTGCCCACCAGACGGTCTCTAACATCTACCCTTCCAAACTCATCCTCCAAAGCTCCCCTTTACATATCTTCCTGTGATTTCCTACCTGCCACCCTTTGCTCCTGAGATTCCAAATCACCTTCTGCTCTCATTTCTGCCTCTTTTCAAATGCCACCTCTTTCATAAAGGTTTTTCTGACCCCTCTCAGCAAAGATACAGCAGATATGACTTCTAACTCCTCTGACTTTCATCACAACTTGCACATTTCTGACGATGCCATATCCTGCCTAGTATGAGAGCTTGTTGTGAACTTGCTCCAACCACAAATGCTTTATGGTGTCATATTCAAATCTGTATTCCTGCAGTGCTTAGTACAATCCACTGAGTGCATACCAAGTACTTGGGAAATATCAGTGGCTATATCCATGCAAAGGAACCCTGGTGGCACAATGGTTAACCATTCGGTGGCTAACCGAAAGGTCAACAGTTCTAACCTACCAGTGGCTCCAAGGAAGAAAAGACCTGGACATCTGCTCCTATAAAGATTACAGCCTAGGAAACACAATGGAGCAGTTCTACTCTGTCCTATCGGGTCACTCTGAGTTGGAATCAACTCAGTGGCACACAACAACAACATATCAATGCAGGCAAGCTGTAGTCATTTTCCAATAAAAGATATTTAGAAGATTTTTAAATTTTTCATATTTAATAGTTTTAAGACAAAGCAACTTGCTCAAAGGTTTAATAACATATGATGCCATTCAAAAGAAATAAAATATTTTAATCAACTAAGCCACCTCACCTATAAGTGAGCAAGATCCTGTGGATTTGACAGTTCTAATGTGCAATATTGTGAGTGCTGCTATTTAATATATATCACAAAGATCTGAAGCCAGCCTTGTGAACACTACAGCTTCAATATCCAATCCTTTGTCCCTTTCTTCTATGGAGCTTCTTTATTGGCTTTTTTTTTTTTTTTTTTTAACTCAAGTCGCTACTAAATTTTTGGCACTTACAAACCTATTACTTTAAAATGGGAGCTCAAAAAGTAACAAGTAGGCATGGATCTGAGTTTGGTGCCCAAAATAAAATGCAATTTCCCCACTTTAATCTGATCCAGCCAAATGGCTAGTCCAGTGTGCAACATATGTCCAGCCAACTGGTTGGAGTCCACGCATTTAGTTCCTTCTGTAGATTAATGAGATTACGGCATTGTTAAAAAGAGGCTGAAAATGCTAATTTGACATCTACCATGATATACTTTACAGTTTGGGGAGTTTCTGCATTTTAAGACAGTTTTAATTACTGTGTTATGTTGTGCCAACGAGGACCATATGCCCATTCTTGTCCTTCCACGGCTGTCTCTAGAGTCACCTGCACATTCTCAGGCAGCACAGACTGTTGAGACCTTGCTTATCACAGTCTCCATTGAGAAGAATCAAAAGACAGCTTCTCCTACCACTTGTGCATGCTCCTTCTGGTTAAAGTTACTTCAGAAGAAAATAAAAGTCACCTACGTACTCAGAGTTAGAGAATCAAATGACCGCTGAAGAAAACTGGGTTCAAAATAATAGTTAGTTCACCTGTTTGGTTTTAAGAGAAGAACAGCCACATAGTGATAGGGGCACTTGTCAAAAGTAAATCCCTATGACTTCGAAAAACCTGAATTCTACTCCTATGAAGTACATTAGCTACATTAAAAAAAATTATTTGTGGTTCTGCATTTGTCACTGGGCTGTGTGCTATATGCTGCCCCAGAAAGGTTTTTGAAAATGATTGAAGCGACATGTGCTAATATATATTATTCCATCCTTTGCAAATTCTTCTCAACATCTGTGGAAACTTCAGCGAAGCAGAATTGTACCTTCCTTCTTTTACCCTTGGGAAAGCCTCATCCTATAATCACTTCCTTGTAAGAAACAGTGCTGGCTGAAGGTTAGCACAACTGACCTTTCCAAAGCCTTTCCTAAAGGTATGTTTGGAGCTGAGGAACTAGAATCTCAAAAGAAAAATCAAGCAAAATACTCAGTAAAAATACTAGTTGACACATATAAAGCATATACTGTGTACCAGGTGTTGTTCTAAGTGCGTTACATATATTAATTCATTTAATTCTTCTAAAAGGAGCCCTGGTGGTGCAACAGTTAAGCACTCAGCTGCTAACCAAAAGGTTGGCAGTTCAAACCCACACAGTGGCTCCTAGGAAGAAAGACCTGGCGATCTGCTCCCATAAACATTACAGCCTAGGAAACCCTGTGGGCAGTTCAGCTGTGTCATATAGGGTCACTACGAGTTGGAATCAACTCGATAGCACCTAACAACAACAGCAATCCTCATAATCAAACTATAAAAGAGAGAGTATTATTATCTCTTTCTTACAGGTAAAGGAATGTAGGCACAGAAATACTAAGTAATTTGCCAGAGTCACCCAGCTACAAAGTGTTGGAGTCGGGATTCAGACGTAGGCTGTCTGGCAGAGACTGTGCCCTTACATGCTACACTGTACTAAAAGAAAAAGTCAACAAAGACAACCATCCCACTGAAAATACAAAGATGGAGAGATACCCTTATTTTTCCCAATTGTTTTGAGCAATTATTAAAAATGTTTTGTTTACCATGACAGTATTTTAACATTTTGGGGTCCCAAAATATGAAATAATGGCATATAGATTTAGTTAAACATTGGCAGGATGACAGCCCTCCAGCGAGGAGGTATACAGGGAAACAATGCAAAACAAAACACAAGTATATTATATTATGCACCTCGCACCTGCGTAGCAAGAACACAAATGGCACTGAGGAGAACACACCCTCTTCTCTTCCCCACCCAACACCTGCTTCTCCAACAAGGTGGGAACTTGGCTCTTATTTCTTCCTGGTTTTAGAGAGACAGTAATAGGCTCCCACATACAGTTGGAGCCTGCAGTTTCCCTACTACCCTGAAGGTAGCCAGGCTGTTTCTTGGTGCCGATCTGTAGTGGACAGAAATGTCGATTCCAGGGGTGGGGAGTGGTCAGGAGGCAGGAGAGCTGCAACAGAACTGCTCCTTGGTGCCAGCACCTTCTATCTGTCCCTGCTCTGAGACACACCCTCTTCTGGGACTGCTGCAGGCCCAGGGAAATAAAAAACAGAAAGTCGCAAGGGGGGAGGGTAAGAGTGGTGGGAAAAAACAAATGAGTCTCCCCTTTTTTTTCTCCAGTGAATAGTGTTCACTGGCATCATGGGCCAGTAGCCATAGCACAAACTTTAGAGTTAAACCGGACCTCGGTTCAAATCCTACGTGGGCCACTTCCTGGTTATGAGACCTTGGACAAGTCCTCAGCTCCTACCTTGATCAGATCACCACTACTTTCAAGAGCAAGTTTCAGAGTCTCTTCTGACATCCATTTTGGTCTTCTCTTTCTTTCCTGTCTTTTTAATGACCTCTTGCTTTCTTCATGTATAATATCCTTGATGTCATTCCACAACTCGTCTGGTCTTCGGTCATTAGGATTTAATGAGTCAAATCTATTCTTGAGATGGTCTCTAAATTCAGGTGGGATACACTCAAGGTCATACTTTGGCTCTCTTGGACTTTTTTAAAATTTTCTTCAGTTTCAACTTAAACTTGCATATGAGCAATTGATGGTCTGTTCCACAGTTGGCCCCTGGCCTTGTTCTGACTGATGATATTGAGCTTTTCCATCGTCTCTTTCCACAGATGTAGTCAGCTTGATTCCTGTGTATTCTATCTGGCGAGGTCCATGTGTGTAGTTGCCGGTTTAAGTTGGTGAAGAAAGGTATTTGCAATGAAGAAGTCGTTGGTCTTGCAAAATTCTATCATGCGATCTCCAGCATTGTTTCTATCACCAAGGCCATGTTTTCCAAATAGCAATCCTTCTTCGTTTCCAACTTCTGCATTCCAATCACCAGTAATTATCAATGCATCCTGATCCCATGTTCGATCAATTTCAGCCTGCAGAAGTTGGTAAAAATTTTCAATTTCTTCATCTTTGGCCTTAATAAGTGGTGAGTAAATTTGAGTAATAGTCATATTAACTGGTCCTCCTTGCAGGCATATGGATATTATCCTATCACTGACAGCATTGTACTTCACGATAGATCTTGAAATGTTTTTTTGACAATGAATGCAATGCCATTCCTCTTCAAGTTGTCATCCCCAGTATAGTAGACCATATGATTGTCCAATTCAAAATGGCCAATACCAGTCATTTCAGCTCATTAATGCCTAGGATGTTGATGTTTATGTGTTCCACTTCATTATTGATGATTTGCAGTTTTCCTAGATTCATACTTTGTACATTCCATGTTCTGATTATTAATGGATGTTTGCAGCTGTTTCTTGTCATTTTGAGTCGTGCCACATCAGCAAATGAAGGTCCCGAAAGCTTAACTCCATCCACATCATTAAGGTCAACTCTACTTTGCGGAGGCAGCTCTTCCCCAGTCATCTTTTCAGTGCCTTCCAACCTGAGGGGCTCATCTTCCAGCACTATATCAGACAATGTTCCACTGCCATTCATAAGGTTTTCACTGGCTAATTCTTCTCAGAAGTAGACTGCCAGGTCCTTCTTGCTAGTCTGTCTCAGTCTGGAAGCTCAGCTGAAACCTGTCCACCATGGGTGACCCTGCCTGTACCTGAATACCGGTGGCATAGCTTCTAGCATCACAGCAACAGATGAGGAAAGACATTCGACTGTGTGGATCATAACAAATTATGGATAACATTGCAAAGAATGGGAATTCCACAACACTCAATTGTGCCCATGAGGAACCTGTACACAGATCAAGAGGCAGTCGTTCAAACAGAACAAGGGGATGCTGGGTGGTTTAAAGTCAGGAAAGGTGTGCGTCAGGGTTATATCCTTTCACCATACCTACTCAATCTGTATGCTGAGCAATAATCCAAGAAGCTAGGCCCTGTGAAGAAGAGAGGGGCATCAAGATTGGAGGAAGACTCATTAACAACCTGCATTATGCAGATGACACAACTTTGCTTGCTGAAAGTGAAGAGGACTTGAAGCACTTACTGATGAACATCAAAGACCACAGCCTTCAGTATGGATTACACCTCAAAATAAAGAAAACAAAAATCCTCCCAACTGGACCAATAAGCAACATCATGATAAATGGAGAAAAGATTGAAGTTGTCAAGGATTTCATTTTACTTGGATCCACAATCAACACCCATGGAAGCAGCAGTCAAGACATCAAACGATGCATTGCATTGGGCAAATCTGCTGCAAAAGATCTCTTTAAAGTGTTGAAAAGCAAAGATGCCACCTTGAAGACTAAGGTGTGCCTGGCCCAAGCCATGGTATTTTCAATTGCCTCATATGCATGCAAAAGCTGGACAATGACTAAAGAAGATCAAAGAAGAATTGACGCCTTTGAATTGTGGTGCTGGCAAAGAATATTGACTATACCATGGACTGCCAAAAGAAGAAACGAATCTGTCTTGGAAGAAGTACAGCCAGAACGCTCCTTGGAAGCTATATGTTACATACTTTGGACATGTTATCAGGAGGGATCTGTCGCTGGAGAAGGACATCATGCTTGGTAAAGTATAGGGCCAGCAAAAAAGAGGAAGACCCTCAACGTGATGGACTGACACAGTGGCTGCAACAATGGGCTCAAGCATAACAGTGATTGTGAGGATGGCGCAGGACCGGGCAGTGTTTTGTTCTATAGTACACAGAGTCGCTATGAGTTGGAACCGACTTGAAGGCACCTAACAACAACTACCTTCATCTTCTGCCTGCTTGCCTTGAAGCCAAGTGCAAGTTTTTTAGGATAACTCACAGATTTTCCCTAAATTGTAAGCTTCTTGAGGGCAAGGACTATGTATGTCTTGTCACTGTTGTATCCCCAGAGACTAGCACAGTGTCTGGCACACAGCAGGAACACAGTTGACTAAATAAACCTCTCTGAGTCTCAGTTTCTTCATCTGTAAAACGGGGGAAAACAATATTCCTCCCAAGGAATATGGGAGGATTAAATGAGACATTTCCTACAAGGCACCCAAATCATAGTAGGTAGTCAGCAAATGGCAGCTATACTGACCCTCCAGCATACAGCTTCACGTTCCCAATGGCCTTTTAGGTCCCAGAGAAAATTTATATTCAGCAGGTTGTTCACACATCCCAGAAACATAACTGTCTATCTCTTTCTTTAAAAACCTCTAAAGAGGACGTCATACCTCTCCCTCTGGCAAATACCTGTGTCTCCCAACCCTTTGTTAGTCAATCAGTCAATAATTATGTCTTAATTATTAGTATGTGCCAGGTATTCAACAATGCTAATTCATACACTCCTTTGATATCCAAAGTAACAAAATCGTGTACAGAATCATACAAAGGACTTCATAGAGTCATTATTGTCTTCTCTCTCTCTCTCTCTCTCTGTCTCACACACACAAACACACACACACACACACACACGCACGCACAGAGTCTCCAGAACACTAAAATGTTTTCAAGGGACATAGAATCAGCCAGCCAGTGAGCCAACTATTCATTCACCATCCACTGCAGCCTCACCCAGCTACAGGCTGAGGCAGAGGTACAGAGATAAATGAGACATGAGTCATGCCCTTTGAGAGTTCACAGGCTATTGGTAGAAAAAGGCACATAAACAAATAATTACTCCACAATATAGTACAGGTAGACTCTGACTTCTGATGTATTTGCGTTACCACAAACAGCACTTACGACCGTCTGGTTTTTGGTTTTGGTTTTGTTTTGTACATCCTATCCTTAGTAATATGTATTACATACAATGCTGCAGTGCATAATTTGCTGGTGTTCTCATTCTCAGATGTTCACTTGCAGATGTTCACTGTTATGATTTACTGCTCAAAACGCTGCTATAGAGCAGGCTATGAAAACTAAAAAAAAAAAGAAGAAGAAGTATTCAACTTACACTAGACCCAACTTAAGACATCGGAACCGAACCCTAGCATAAATCGAGGACTATTGGAAACCCTGGTGAAGCAGTGGTTAAGAGCTACAGCTAACCAAAAGGTCAGCAGTTTGAAACCACCAGGCGCTCCTTGGAAACTCTATGGGGCAGTTCTAGTCTGTCCTATAGGGTCACTACGAGTTGAAATCGACTCAACGGCAAAGGGTTTTGTTTTGTTTTGTTTTGTTTTGTTTTGTTTTGTTTTTAAAGTTTTTTTTTTTTTTTTAAATATATATTTTATTGTACTTCAGGTGAAAGCTTACAGAGCAAATAGTTTCTCATGAAATAGTAGTACACATGTTGTTTTTTGACATTGGTTAACAACCCCACAACGTATTAAGCCTCTAAATTCTCAACCTTGTTTTGTTTTTTTTTTTAACCTGTAAATGGATTAAAGTGGAAAAATTCAGGGTAGTACTGTGGGAGTCCAGAGGAGGGAGCGAGAGAGCCCTTACAAGCAGGCGTGATCTCTGTTTCTAACATGACTCTTTTTGCTACACCTTCAGCCCACTTGCTCTCATTTTGTCCTCTGTGAAGACGGGGAACAGTTCATCAGTGTCTTTCTCATAATAACCGCCTCAATCCATCATAAAGGCTAGCTCTAATGAACACAGAAGTCACCAAGAACACAGTGCTGGTCTGAATATTTCACTGTCACGGAAGTCTACAGACAGGACTTGGAATCTGTCCAGTTGAGCTAACAGGGGATTTCTAAAGGCAAGCTCTTCTAACCTTTCATAGATAAGCTCATTGTAGGTGGTTGTGCGAATATATCACTGTTCTGTTTGTTTCCTCTGAGGACTACTTCAAGTGCTGACTCGGTCTGTAACTCTCATAGCACTTTATCTTCTGCCTTGAAGAACAGAACCCGAGATTCAGAATTATGACTAAATGCTTAAAAAATACTAAATATAATTTTTTATGTATGGATTGTAAGTGCCATAAAATCTCATTTTTCGGTCTTGCTAATGAGGAGAGACACATTTCTTTCTGTTTGGATCATGCTTTCAGAGGCAGGCACATGGAGGAATCCGTTGCCAGAGGCAGCCTTAGAAACAGGTGGCAGAACAGTCCTCTAACAGCTGTGAGCCGGGTGCTCAGAAAGGCATCTTTGACCACTTCTCTCTCCAATAAGCACTACTTTGGACACTAGAGTCCCCACCATAGGGAGCTTTCTGCAATGCAGAACACTGTTATTGGGGGAAAACAAACAAAAAGAAAAAAAAAAAAACAGTTGCCAGATAGTTGATTCTGACTCATGGTGACCCCATGCCTTTCAGAGTAGAACTGTGCTCCATGGGATTTTCAATGGCTGTTATTTTTTAGAAACAGATCACCAAGCCCTTTTTCTGAGGTGTCTCTGGGTGAATTCAAACTGTCAACCTTTGTTAGTAGCTGAAGTTTAACTGTCTGCACCACCCAGAGACTCTATTATCAGGGAAGCTTGCTCTTATTTCTCAGTTCACAGGGAATAATATTTCCGGTAACTATTAAATACCACTCAGAACATATCTAGATAATGAGAGACTGGGAAACAGACATGGTAAAATTTAAACATGTGCATGAGTTGGAGGCATGAAGACCCCTCATCTCAAATGGGGTGGTGGTATAAAGGCACTGGTCCCTGCAGGAGTGAAAAGGGAAACAGAATAAGGACAAGAGGGAGGCTGCCGGGAATCCACCAGGGACGACCAGTGTGGGCTCTAAAACAGGCTTGATCATAAAGGCTGGGGCAGGGTGAAGGTTCTCAACCCCACCTCTCTGCCGATGACTTCTAAGCCTAATTATCCAGCTATGATCTTGCTCTCGTGTTCTGGTTCCACATTTCCAACAGCCTACTGGACATGTGCCACCTGCATCACCTGCCAACATCTTTAACAAACGCAGGGCAAATCAAATTGAACTTGTTTCTGATTTTTATTATTACTATCACCAATCTTCCAGGTATTTTTCCTTCTTCCCTCAAATCTAAAATGTCAACAAGGCCCTTTGCTCTTGCTTTGTTGTGTCTTTTGCTTACATTCTCTTTTCTCAAGTTGAAGGCTATCACATCTCATCAAGGCCATTATTATTTGGGCCACTGAAAACATCTCCCAACAGGTCTCCCTGTCTCCACACTCCCCTTCTATCAATCCATCTAGACATATTACCCTTAAATTCATCTTTTGATCACTGCTTTCCTCATGAACCCACCTCTGCTCAAATAGCTTCCATGGCTCCCCATTATCACTAGGGAAGAATGTTAACTATATAACCTAGCATTTTCAGCCTTCCACAGTCTGACCACTTCAAGTCTGATAGTCCAGTCCTCCCCTAAACATTCTGGAAAAATGTGGAAATGAATGAATGAATAAACGCTGTCTTAGTCATCTAGTGCTGCCATAACAGAAACACCACAAGTGGATGGTTTTAATGAAGAGAAGTTTATTTCCTCATAGTCAAAGTAGGCTAAAAGTCCAAATTCAAGGTTTCAGCTCCAGGGGAAGGCTTTCTCTCTCTCGGCCTTCTCATCAGTATTCCCCTAGACTAGGAGCTTCTCGGTGCAGGGACCCCAGTCCAAAGCACTGCTTTCTTGATGGTATAAAGTCCCCCCCGTCTCTCTGCTCACTTCTGTCTTTTATATCTCAAGAGATTGCCTCAGGACACAATCCAGTCTTGTAGATCCAGTCCTGCCTTACTAACACAACTGCCACCCATCCTCCCTCATTAACATCATAGAGACAGGTTTACAACATACAGGAAAATCACACAGTACCAGGAACCATGGCCTAGCCAAACTGATACGCACATTTTTGGGGGGACATAATTCAAACCATGACACACCCCTACACAAACCCTCCATTCCAGTCAAATCATCTTATTTCTGTCACTTTGTAATAATATGCTGTGCATGTGCCCATGTGCCTAACATTTCCCCCTCTCCTATCTAAATCCAATCTTTCTTCTAGTGCCAACATAAATTCTGCCTCCTTCATTCATACCGCCCCTGATTACTGAAAATGTCTTATACTACTTCACTCAACGGCACTTACTGCCTGTAATACCTCCACTTAGCACTTAAATATGATACTCTTTTATATTTTTCACTACCTATTCCTGTGTGTTGGCTTACTCTCCAAATACAAGTGTGAGTACACCTTACTCCCCAAACTCCACAATGGCAGATACCATGCATTATAATTCTTTGCAATCCCAATGACACATAATAGTAATACCAACAACAAAATTCATTGAGGGTCGACCATGTGAGTGCTGACCACATTCTAGGCACTGTGCTAAGTGTTTTCCAGCATTATCTCATTTAATGCAAATAACGATCCCGCAAGGCAGGTACTATTATTATCCCCATTTTACAGATGAGGAGATGGAGGGTTAGAAAGGTTAAATAACTGGCCCAAAATAGCATATCAAGTAAGTAGCACAACTAGGACTCAAACACAGGTCTGTGTGACACAGAAGTCCCTGCTCTTAAGCTTCTACTCACAGTACCTCTCATAGAGTAAGTGCTCAGCATATATTTATATTATGTCACCAAGTACTTTCATTCTTCCTTTGTTGTGTCTCGTTTCCATTCCCTTCTCTCAGGTTGATGGCTATCATCTCATCTAGCCATTATTATCCGGACCACAGAAAACATCCCCTAACAGGTCTCCCTGCCTCCAGGCTCTCCTTCTACCAAATCACCTATACACACTGCTCTCAGATTTGCTTATGAAATAGTCAAAGGTATAGCTGCTAACCGAAACAATTGGGTGTGTGGTAGACAGAATAATGGCCCCACAATGATGTCCATGTCCTAATCCCTGGAGCCTGTGAATATGTTCCATTACATGGCAAAGGGAAATTAAGGTTGCAGATGAAATCAAGGTTGCTAATCAGCTAGCTTTAAAATGAGAAGATTATCCTGGGTGATTTAAATGATCCCAGTGTAATCATAGCGTCCTTAAAGGTGGAAAAGGGAAGCGGAAGAGAGAGTCAGAGTGATGTGATGTGAGAAGGATTTGACCCACTGTTACTGGCTTCAAAGATGGACGAAGAGGCCACAAGCCAAGGAATGTGAACAGCCTCTGAAAGCTGGGTAAGGCAAGGAAACAAATTCTCCCCTAGAGTCTACAGAAAGGAACTGACACCTTGATTTTAGTCAAGCAAGACCTGTGTAAGACTTCTAACATACAGAACTGTAAGATAATGAACTTGGTGGTTTTAAGCCACTAAATTTGTGGTAATTTGTTACAGCAACAATGGGAAACTAATAGAGGGTATGTAGATACCCCACTGGCCCTAACTTATCCTGATGACTGGGCAATGCCCTGTGAATGTAGGTATGCTGCTTTCTATAGAACCCTAATATCTGCCTTCCACATCTGTGAAAATTCTTCATATGCAGAGTACTACTCCCGGCATCACCTGTTTTCTGGGTTGACCTTAAGCTGGCCCTTTCCCACCCTGTCCCTGTATTGTTTTGAAAATAGACTTATTAAGAAGGAGGTGAAACTTTGGGTAAAAGTCACATGCTAGTGACAGAATTCTCTCAAGAAGATTATTATTACAACCAAAATGTGTCTGATATTCTCTTAAAATACTATTACCTAGTGTTTTTATTCCAAAGCACTTCCTCATGTATTATCTCCGGCATCTGTGCCAGCCTTTAAGAGTGCATAAATGGCAGTTTCAAGTGCACACCAGGGTGTTTACAAACACAAAAACCAAAACCCATTGCCGTCAAGTCAATTCCGACTCATAGCAACCCTACAGGACGGGGTAGAACTGCCCCATAGGGTTTCCAAGGCTGTAATCTTTATGGAAGCAGACTGCCACATCTTTCTCCTGCAGAGCAGCTGGTAGGTTCGAACCACTGACCTTTCAGTTAGCAGCCAAGCTCTTAACCACTGCACCACCAGTTTTTGAGTTGATGCTAAGAATTTTACTCTTAAGAGGACCAAAGAGCATAGCAGAAAAAAATATAATTTTTGAAATGGTAGGGAAAACAACAGTTCAGCATTTTTTGTAAAGTTTTCTTTTTTTTAAAGTAAAAAGAAAGTTTTATTTGGCATATATTCAAAAGGACAAAAGTGAGAAGCGGACAAGCATGCTGCCACTGCCACGTCTGCCCGAGTCCAAAGAATATCACAGAATAGGCAAGAATGGGAAAACGGACACGCATACTGCTTACTGCCACAGCCATGTCTGCCCAAGTCCAAAGAACAGTTTCAGAGCCATCAGTATATATCAACATCACAAAATGGTTAGAATCATTGAAAGCATCACCTTTTCACTGACTGGCTAGAAATTATAATCTTACATTTTGAATCATCTTTCTTAGCAATCATTGGTACGAGTTTCAGTTACGAAAGTCAGGAGGGTCTTCATTGGTCCAACAAATTTCTATTCACTAAATGCTAATAGAAAAAGATAAGAGTGGAAAGTCTTTTGTGTTCTGTTTGATGGGCTTTTGTGAAAACTTCCTTAAGATGTTTTCCAAGATTATCTTAGCTATTGTCCTTATACCTCAGGTCCCAGTTGATGTGTCCTTGTGAATCCCTGTGAGCCCCTGTGAGCCCAGCTTCAGCTGGGTCACATTCTGTATGCTCAAGGAGAGGGAATAATAGCTCCAATATTATTTCCTAAATCAGTCCCTCCTTTTGATCAGAGATTGGAGATAACACATCGATGATCGATACCTGGACTTAGCTGAGCTCCCAGATGGCAGCCATTGCAGGCTCTTTAAAGTCACGGTGCTGGTTTTCCACCGGATACCATCTGGTTCTTTACCAGGTTATTAAGTAAGAGCATTGTTCCCATCAATAGCGTTGCCTGAGTGAGCAGACTCAACGTACATCAACATTTTAGCCTGAGGCCTTCTTTTGCCTTTTACATGTGTAAGACAATAGAGGATAAATTTTAGGATGCCTAATACTATCAGGATGTAGACTAAGAATATTACTATTCCTTGCAGTAGTGATCTAGCCCATGTACTTATTCCTGATGGTAACCAGCCAAATAGATCTGGTGTTTGTAAGCATGTGACAATGTGTAATCAAGTAGCTTGCTGTCTAATTGTATGTATATCTTGTCTACAGCACAGACTACACTTTCTTGGACTAATAAAAAAAAATAAGGTTATTTTGTTATCTCATGCCACCTTGGCTTATGAGATCAGAGACCACTGTAGTGCTTCTATCTCATCTGTTACTTGTCCCATAGTAACTGACAAATTTTTCTTAAAGATTTCTCCAACTCAGATATACCATAAGTAGGAATTAAAGCTACCAACCATACCCTGAATGTTGGACCAATGGGTTTTCTTCTGACTTTCATTTTACAATTTTAACATTACCTTCTCAATATTTACTAGCATTGTTACTATGAATACTTAAAGATAATCCTAAAGTTCTCAGAGTGCATTGTCCACACATTCTTCAGCAATCTAAACAAGCGATTGCCCACATAAATTCACTACCAGTTGGAAAGGATCATCTAAATTAGTATAGTTGGATCTATCGCACAGAAATATATATCTATAAAGAGCACTCAAAGTTTGTCTAGAGGAAAAAAAAATATAGAAAAATTTACATGTGACAAGTTTTCATTAGAGAACTAATGATTAGCAGGATAATACAGGATGGATGTTTCCTGTAGGAGGTCTTCAGTTAGTCTGTTTAAAACATACTAAGTGTTCTTCCCAAGGGCAAGCTGCCCCTCCTTGGTTTACCTATTAACAGTCATGAATCACTTTCTCAGAAGCAGAAATGGACCCAAAGACAAAACAGAGTCCGAGCCATGAGGTCAATCTCCTCTGAAAATCTGGTTGCTTTAAGATACATAATTTTCTGCATCGCAAGAGGGTGACAGTTTGGTTACAAACATTAGACAGATATTTCATATGACATTGTCTTAAAGACTGCTTAAACAGAACTAAACATAAATCTGTCTCATCTTTGAAGTTAGTTTCCTAAAACAGACTGAATTCTCAAAAAAAAAAAAAAAAAGCTCAATACCCAGAGCAAAATGGTCTTACTAGTTTATCTGGACCATTGTTTGACTCAAAGTATCTTCAGGAACCAGTTTTTTTCTCAAAGCTCAAGGTTCAAGAGGACACCCAAAGGCAAATATCCTGTGTGGGTTGCCTCAACCTCCTTGAAAGCCAGAAATCTGGATTCCAGGAGAATTATATACAACTCTCTCATCATTCTTCCCTTTGGATCATGATCTTGTTATAGAATCTTTTATCAAAAATGCTCAACAAATGGTAATTGGACATCATCTGGTTTTTAAGATCCCAGGCACCATACAGCAAACTAGGAAATAAAACAGAAACACTAACAATTATATTAGGCCACTTGCCTGAAATAACCAATGAAACCATGACCCTAAGGTCTTTGAACCAAGGAAACAAATCTCATGAGGTGTTTGTCTCTACATAAGCAGCATCAGTAACTTGTTTTCATGTGCCTCAACAGCAAGTACATTCTGTAAAACCTCAGATTGAGTATTAATATAAACACAGCAACATTTATCTATTGAGGCACAAACTGTTTCTTAAGAGACTAACAGGAAATCTAATGCTGTTCTATTTTGTAAAGTCATAGCTCAAATTTCAGACAGTTCTCTGGTTATGATATCTACAACTTGGCTAAGTTTACCAACAGGAACTTCTAATTCAAGAGTTACCATATCTAAACCCATTAGTTATATAATTTAGGAGAAAAGAGAATGATTTCTTATATCCAGAAATTAGGACCTTAAAATATCAGCAATATTAAAAACACCAGTTTCCTTTAGTTTACTCAGTCTTATGTAGTTAATTTCTGTTCCACGTGATTCTGGATCAGCCGCGGGTCTGCAAACTCATCAGCTTCTGCATAGGAGCTCTGGAAATTTTATTCAGTCTAGTCACAGTCTTTTTAGCAAGTCCAGTATAGTCCACCTTTTTGTTGAGATATTTTGGTCAAACTTTTTCAGCAGATCAGCAAAGTAAAAAGTTATCTGCAGATGACAAAACTTAATATGGCCATGATTAATTGATAAACATGATATTCTTAATAATGAAAGACCTGAATTAATGTCAAGCCCAACATAAAGGCCAAATAAAATCAGTTAAAAAAAACTTTAGATAAAAATATTTCTAAATATAGCCATTAACCATATTCAAAGAGCTTCAGATATAACATATACCAAGATTATCAAATCTCTAAATACCTAAATAGTAATAAAAAATACTTTATAGGTAAATGATGTGAATTCTCTAATCAAACCATTGGCTTTGATAATGCTAGATTTAAAAAGATAAAGTTGTGACCAAGCTAGCAATAAAGAGATAATAATATAGATCACTGTGAAACAATACTTAAGTTATTTAACCAAAGATCTTAAAGTAAAACTCTTAGCTTTCTTTTCTAAAAGCCATGAAGCTTAGTATTCAGACTCAGGAACCTTATTCTAATGAGAGGCCAAACCTCTGTCTTCCAGGCAGACTGCACAAAGAATAAATTAACCCTTTAACTCAGAAATTAAAGAAAATTTTGTTATTTTAACTGTGAGAAACCCAATTCTTTGTTTTATATGCTACTTAACATTAAAAGTCCTAAAAATCTCATAAATTAAACCATTAAACTTTAGTCAGGCAGATGAAACTTGACCATACCAAATAAATTTCTTTTTCAATAAACCTCTTAAAGGTTGCCTTTGTTGTATATCTCTTACAGTGTATCCCTTTAAATGGCAAAAATGAACACTTATTTGCAGACTTAAATATATATATCTATATATCCTCTTGTGGCATAAAAAGGCAAAGTATATGAACTTAAATTATGGCAAATCCTATTAACTTAATAACATCAATAAGCTACCTAAAATACCTTTGGAATTATTTTAAGCCTGTATACCACAAAACATAACTGTTGTTGAAAGAAAAGTATTTAAACATTCTGAAATTTCATTCAACTTTTACTGCTTCTCATATTTGCCCCGATCTAATTTTAGCCCCTAAAGATTTTATCAACTGGCTTTGGAAATCATAAAGTCTCTGCTCACTTGACCAATTCATTGATATGGATGTAACCTTAAGTGTTTTGTACTGCTGGAAACATTTTTCCAGGCCACTTCAGATGTGTCTCATTGTGATTTCTATTTTTTTTACTTCTTCAAGTTCCCCTATAATAGAGAGAACTTGTTTACAGTTCTATGAGTAGGATCTACCCAATTTCTCATAACTATAGCAAAGCAGCCATTTTTCTTATCTTTTGTCTTAAAAGAGTCTCCACCTAGCTGAAAAGGCGTCTCTCAAAAGCATCCCTGGAGCTACAGGACCTTGGAGACTGGGAGGTGGGCAGGCCTGATCGTGCCCCGCCCTCACTCTCTTGACTCTTGGAAGACATTTAAGTATGTTTAAATTGATGGAGGCATTTTGAAAGACGAAAGATAGCTAATTTCTTTCTTTTTTACTGTTCTAGAACTGCTACTTTTACTTTAAGACAAAACTGTCCTTTTTCCTTAAATAAAACACATTTCATATAATATCTAGCTTAAGTTACTTAAAAAGGTTTCACTTTTAAGATTGACATAGTATAAAACATAAAGATCTTAGTGTACTTTTCAAATAGACCAATTTATATCAAAATTTCTCCAAGTAGCTATTAAAAATCTAAATTACAAGACAGACACAAGATGCAGTTTTTTCTGGACGAAGAAGGAACTGAGGTTCTATGGCTAGCCTTACGAAAAACAGCAATTCTCAGCCATAGCCACCAATCTAATACAAGACAAACTTAGACACAATGCTCTAGGCCAGAAGCAAGCTCTTAGAACAAAAGGAGACAGAAAGACCACATAAACTCACCAGATAATACCACACAAAACAAGGATATGGGGATCCTAGTTTCTAAAAGTGTATATAGCAATTTTTGGTAAGATCGACTCAATTCAATGGAAAAAACCAGTACAGAACTACCACTTCTCCCTTAAATATCAAAACACAGGTCAGGAGCTGCCACCTCCCCCTGAGAATTTGGCAAAACAGAGCACTATTTTCCAGGTTTTCTCTGAGCCTCAAAAAGGTCCGAATTTTGCAGCTTATAGTGACTCAGCTCTTTGAAAATAGAATTACCTCTTCAAACACCTGAATCCGGGCCTAAACTGCAGTTCACTTAAAGAGTTACTAAATGTCTCTCTTAATCAAAGGATCAAGCAAAAATCTAAGAAAGATTCTCCTTAATCAATTAACCAGTTTTACAAACAAATATGCCAAACGAAACTTAAGAAAACATGAGAACGAGAACAACAAAAAATAAGCAAAGGTTCGTTTTCTGAGAGCACTCACCCCGTCAGTGTCAAAGGGACATGGAGTGGGAACACGTGGGTCCAGAAGATAGGACCTTTCTTTGCCGGCTTCTGCTCCACAGTCCAGGTCTCTTTGAAGTTGACTGGATTCGTAGCTTCAGATCCTGCTCACAGAGCCATTAACTGTTGCAGGGGAAAAACATCACAAAGTTTAGTAAAGTAAAAACAAAGTTTTATCTGGCATATATTCAAAAGGACAAAAGTGGGAAGTGGACAAGCAATGCTGCCACAGCCATGTCTGCCCGAGTCCAAAGAATATCACAGAATAGGCAAGAATGGGAAAACGAACAACATACTGCCACAGCCATGTCTGCCCAAGTCCCTTGCATAGTTTTAAGTGAGTGATATGTAGGTAGATGACATAAAACTATAATATAGACTCATGCCCCTTTTTGCTAGGCCATCCAGACCCTATGGCTTTACAAAACCAGTTTTCTAGGGTCTTTAACCATGTCTAGGCTATGGCACCAGGCTTGAAAACTGACTATGTGGATCATAACAAATTATGGATAACATTGCAAAAATGGGAATTCCAGAACACTTAATTGTACTCATGTGGAACCTGTACATAGACCAAGATGCAGTTGTTTGAACAGAACAAGGGGATACTTTCTGGTTTAAAATTAGAAAAGGTGTACATCAGGGTTGTATCCTATCACCATACTTATTCAATCTGCTGAGCAAATAATCCAAGAAGCTGAACAATATGAAGAAGCACACAGCTTCAGGATCAGAGGAAGACTCATCAACAACCTGCAATACGCAGATGACCAAAAAAATATGCAGATGACACAATCTTGCTTGCTGAAAGTGAAGAGGACTTGAAGCACTTACTGATGAGGATCAAAGACCACAGTCTTCAGTATGGATTACATCTCAACATAAAGAAAACAAAAATCCTCACGACTGGACCAATAAGAAACAATATGATAAACAGAGAAAAGATTGAAGTCGTCAAGGATTTCTTTTTACTTGGATTCACAGTCAATGTCCATGGAAGCAGCAGTCAAGAAATCAAACGACACATTACATTGGGCAAATCTGCTGCAAAAGACCTCTTTGAAGTGTTAAAGAGCAAAGACGTCACCTTGAGGACTAAGGTGCACCTGACTCAATCCATGGTATTTTCAATCGCCTCATACACATGCCAAAGCTGGTCAATGAATAAGGAAGACCGAAGAAGAACTGATGCCTTTGAGTTATGGTGTTGGTAAAGAATACTAAATTTACCATGGACTGCCAGAAGAACAAACAAATCTGTCTTGGAAGAAGTACAGCCAGTGCTCCTCAGAAATGAGGCTGGTGAGACTCTGTCTCATGTACTCTGGGTTATCAGGAGGGACTAGTCTTGGAGAAAGATATCATGCCTGGTAGAGTAGAGGGTCAGTGAAAAAGAGGAAGACCCTCAACGAGATGGATTGACACAGTGGCTGCAACAACGGGCTCAAACATGCCAATTATTGTGAGGATGGTGCAGGACAGAGCAGTGGTTTCGTTCTGTTGTGCATGGGGTTGCTATGAGCCAGAATTGACTGGACGGCAACTAACAACAACAGGCTGTGGCACACACCAGGGAAAATGATGGCAAAGATACATTAGTATGGTTGGAGCTGGGTCTCACATTCCTATTCCCCATTCCCTGTTCAGATGCCTTTGACTAATCTCCCACAACCACATGGACCCTCACCCTTTGTGCCACTTCTCATTTAAGTCTACATTGAGTTCAGTACATCTTTGCTAGGACCAGTTCAGCGTTTATGTGCCTATAGTAATGAAAATAATAATAAACCCATTGCTGTCCAGTCAATTCTGACTCATAGCTACCCTATAGGACAAAGGAGAACTGCCCTCATAGGGTTTCCAAGGCTGTAAATCTTTATGGAAGCCAATTGCCACAATCTTTCTCCCTCGGAGTAATTGGTGGGTTCAAACCTTTGGTTAGCAGCCCAGCACCTTAACCACTGCGCCACCAGGAAATAGTGATAGCTACCAGTAATCAGACCCCTGCTATTTTCCGAGTATTTTACATACACAATATCACTTAACATGCAGTTAACATCATGGTTAGAGGGTGGACTTTGGAGCTAGACCACTGACTCTGCTGCTCATCAGCTGCCTGATTTGAGTTGCTGTTGGTTAACATCTCTAGGACTCCGTTTTCCCATTTCTGAAATGGCAATTTAAAAATCACTTCTTACAAAGTTGTTGTGAGAATTAAGTGTTTAGAACAATCCCAGTAACACCCAAATACTATGCAAGTGTGTTAGCTCGCCTCAGCCTTGTGAGGTAATTACAAGAATATCTGAACTCAGAAAAGTGGAGTAACTTGCCCAAGGTCACATATTTGATGCGTACAAACAAGATTCGGACCCAGGTCATTTTGTCTCCAAGTACGTACTTTACATCCTGCTGCATTATCACCCGTTTTTCTGGAGTCCTTCTGAATCAACCCGCCCATCTTCATCCTGGCCATCCATAGATAAAACGCGCAGTCTCCTGCGCCCCACCTCCACTTCAGGAGCTCCCAGGAAATTCTAGAAAAAACAACCAGGAAGATTTAAAAGTGCAATGCCCTCCCATCCCTCGCTTTCCTCCAGGAGAAGCCAACAGGTTTCCTCTCGGTCGGGATCGGCCCGCCCAGCACCTGGCACCCCCATCAGCACTAGCCTCGCCAGGTGCTGCGTGACGCACAGTCTGCGAGAGCCCGCTGACTCTCGCCACAGTGCTGCCTGGTGGGAATCCCTCCCTAGCCGGGGAGGCAGGCAGTTGTTTTCTTCATTGTTGAACGTTCCACTTGAAATAGTTCCACAAGGGCTGTTCTCGCCTCCGACTCTGGGAAGGGCTGTAATTAACACAGCAACAAACGCCCACGACGCTAACTGGCAGCGCGAGTGCAACACTAGCAGCGTCTCCCGCCGGAGTGAGCCAATCGCTTTCCCTTCTCGCCTCCTGTTGGGTCTGTTTGGACTCCGCAGTCATCCAACTGTAGTGTTTCTTAAAACATTTCGGAGGCTGGTGTTTGTGTTTGGGGTTGAACAGTTTCACACACGTCGCTGGAAACGGTACTCGACCAGCTGCTGTTCTGGAGACCTCCTTGCTGCGGCTCCAGGAGTGTCAGGTGGAAAAATGAAGAAAGTGAGTACTGTGGTGGGAGGGGGGTGAGGGAAGGACACTTACCTCATCCGGTCGTCTGGAGCTGGGTCGGTAGCCTGGGGACCGGGCGATGAGCGGTAAAACCGGTCTGTCGGGTCTCCCGGGGCAGCCGGCGGAGACGTCCCGTGCGAGCGCTTGGTAGGCTACCTGCAGAGTTTACCTGAGCTCAGACGCTGAAACACTGGGTCAAGAGGGCCTTAGGGAAAAGGGCCGGGCTCTCATGTATCCCGTACGCCCAGCCGCTAACCACAGGCGGGCTAACCTGGGGGTGAAAGGTGGTGAAGGACCCACCCAGGCTTGAGGAATTCTGATTCCTTTATGTACGTGTATAAGGGTCTGATCTTTGATGTTCCCATTACATACAGCCTTGCTCCTGCCGAGGGTGGTGCAGGGACCAGCAGCCTTGACATCACATGGAAGCTTGTTACATGCAGTGTCTCAGGCCATAGCCCAGACCTATTGATTCAGAATCTACCCTTTGACAAGATTCCCGGGCTATTTGGAGGCACTGACTGCTGTTTAACATCTGTATATACCGTTCTCTAAGCACTTGGCTGCTAAAGGAAAGGTTGGCGATTTCAACTCATCCAATGGCTCTGAGGGAAACCCTGGTGAAGTAGTGATTAAGAGCTACTTCTGCTAACCAAAGGGTCAGCAGTTTGAATCCACCAGGCTCTCCTTGGACACTCTGTGGGGAAGTTCTACTCTGTCTTGTAGGGTCGCTATGAGTCGGAATCAACTGGATGCAATGGGTTAATGGCTCTGCGGGAGAAAGACCTGGCAATCTGCTCCCTTAAAGATTCCAACCCACTGCCGTTGAGTCAGTACCAACTCATAGTAACCCTAGAAGACAGAGTAGAATTGTCCCATAGGGTTTCCAAGGCTGTAAATCTATACAGAAGCAGACTGCCACATCTTTCTCCCTGGAGCAGCAGATAGGCTTGAACTGCCACCTTTTGGTTAGCAGCTGAGTGCTTTAACCACTAGGTCACCAGGGCTCCTCCCTGTAAAGATTACAGCCAAGAAAACCTTATGGGGGCAATTCTACTGTGTCACATGGGGTCACTGTGAGTCAGAATGGACTCCATGGCACCTAACAACCTAACAGTGTCTATCAGTGTCCTGACTACCATCACCAATTCAACACAGTACCTTCAAAAATTGTGGACAAGGCGTGGCTTTTGGAGGCATGTAACTGTGCCTTCAGCTAAGCGTCTGCACCTGTTTGATGCTTAGCGGTAGCTCTCTGCTAATTACTGCCAGGAGGTAATAAGTGGAGAGGAGGCAAAGCCTGCTATACGGTTCAAACCAGAAAGGCTCAGAGACTAGACGCGAGCCAAAACCAACACAGGAAGAGTGACATAACTAGATGAGAAAATAATACAAGAGGTTAGACAAGGCAGAAATGACTGAGTAGCCTATGAGCAGCTTAAGCCTTGTGTGCTACATGTGTAGTAAATTCACTGTACTAAATAGTTACCGCCAATTTTATATGTGTATATTCTCTATATTTACAATTCATATGTGTCTGTGTGTGTAGAGAGAGAGAGCGACAGAAGAACATATACATTCTAGCAAACTACCTCACATCCTAGGTGATCAATATTTGCTAAATCAATAGCTTGGATCCTGTTACAACATATTCCTCCAGGATAGAGAAGAACTTTGTATTTTAAACCAATCAGCATGTATTTGTTCCAAGATAAAAATGTGTGTATTACCAATGACCAACTGTCTATTTTATGTCTTTAAAAAATTCATATTCACCATAGGTACGCATCCCTCATTTGAACATGATGGATTGCAGGAGTCCAGAGGGGCCTGACAGCGACTTCAAGACTCCTAAGTCCTCCTAGTCAGAATAACCCAACATACCTCCTACATATCCATTAAGGCCCCCCAGGCCACTGTACCCTCAGAGATCATAGATTGTAACTTTTTCAAAGCCTTTTCAGTCTTATGAGTTATTGATCTGTAAGACAAAACATTTTCAAACTGATGCTTCACTCAGTGGCCTTTAATAGCACCAATTCATTCTTTTCAAGAACTCAGAGTTCCTTAACTAGGCACTTCATCATGTAAGCCAAGTATAGTGAGTATCAATGAGAAGCAGGGGTGGAGATCCCTTATCTCTTTACAGATTTGTTGAGTATTTTTTTCATCTAAAGGGGCTAGTGCCAACAAACGTTCCAGAAACTTCTTTTTCTGTTTTATGTCTGTGCTATGTCCCAAGTGCCTAGAACAGTGCCTGAGAAACAGTTGGTGCTCAATGATATTTGGATATTTTGAGTTGAACCAAACTCAATCGAGTTGGTGCTTGACTTCACAGTCAAGAGGAGGCTATCACTCTTTATCACTAATACCTGCACACGTCCATTTCTAACAATCTTTAACAAAGAATCTGAAGCATTCTCTCATGCGTTATCCTTGTCTGAGACAGTTGAAATCAGTGCTGTTGAGATAATGCATAGGGAGGCGAGCAGAGATTCTGGAGGGAGAGAGTTATGGTGGGGAAAAGGGCAGAAGGTAAGGGAAGGCATGCATCTGGCATCCTACAGTAAGAGGTGTAATGAGAAAAGTGACTTTCAGAGATGCACAATTGTAAGGCAGAAAACAGGTTGAGAGCTCAACCTAGAATATTAATTGCTATTTCTAAAATAAAAGTTTCTAAACAGCAAAAACCTCTAATTAGTCAATGTCTCCTCATCCACTATAATATGGTGCAAGTGGTTTGCGATTGCTAACTGAAAAATTGGCTGTTTGAACCCACCCAGCAGCTCCACAGAAGTAAAGGCCTCGCAATCTGCTTCATAAAGATTACAGCCAAGAAAACCCTATGGAGCAGTTCTACTCTATAACACATGGGGTCACCCTGAATTGGGAGCTGACTCAATGGAAGCTAATGACAAAAACAACAATATTTATTGGGAGTCCCTGGGTAGTGCAAATGGTTATCACACTTGGCTGCTAACCAAAAGGTTGGAGGTTCAAGTTCACCCAAAGGTGCCTAGGAAGAAAGGCCTGGTCATCTACTAAAAAATCAGCCATTGAAAACCCTATGGAGCACAATTCTACTCTGACACACATGGAGTCACCATGAATTGGAATCAACTCAACAGCCACTGGTACTGGTACTATTGATTGAGTGCTCACTACATGCCAGGTACTATCCAGCTACTTACTTATTTAGTCCTCTGAGAGACAGGTACTATTATTATCCCCATTATACAGATGAGGGAGCTGAGGCTTACAGAGATTTAGTAATTTTCCCAAGATCACACAGCTAACAGGTGACAGAGCCAGGATTCAAACATAGAGTCCAACTCCAGAGCCTGTGTTTTTAACAACTGTGCTGGGAGTGAAAAACACCATGTAGTGTTGCTGTGCAGAGTTAGAACAGACCTAGTAGAGGAGCCTGCCTTTTTGGCTTTTATCCTTCGGTGGAAAATGCCCCTTGGCTTACCCTGAAGACCACCAACAGCTTCAGTGGTTACTCGCTTACTGACTGATGGCCACCTACATAAGACCCTGAATCTCTCTGCTTGAGGGTCTCCGCAGGAGAGGCAGGCGGGAAGTGCCAGGCAGTTAAGCCTCAAGCCCTAAACCAATGAGAGCTAGGAGTCAGTACATAAATAATCTGGCCTCCTCTCCCCTTGTGATATTGTGATAGGATAATTCCAAGATGCATTCTACAGTCTTTCTGTGCGTTCGCAGAGGAAATGGCTCCCAATTGCCCTCTGTGCTAACCCTCTCCCTTTATTGGCTCTCCTCTTTGTCCTTGCTGCATTTCCCCACTGTGCTTCCTAGAATCACCTTCAAATAGACTGCTTGTCTCAAGACCTACTTTTGAGGAATGCGAGCCAGGATACTTGTGCAACATGTTACTGAGTGGGACTTTTCCTATTGTAATGGATTTAGCAACTAGGACCCCAAACTAAGGACGTTAAGTGCCCCACATCCTAAAGGGAACTGAATACAATTAGGGTAATTTCGAGTGTTTATTTAGAGGTGGCTGAAATACAGTCACATATCATCCAGCCTCAATCCCATTTCTCTCCTTTTCCTCAGTCCATAGAAGGAGTGCTGTGGGTTTTTTTTTTTCCTTTTCCTCCCCATAAGTACTTCCCCTGCCCAAGATACCAAAAGTGGACATTCTAAGATATGCAATGTACAGTGGCCCCTGTGGGGTCCTCCAGAAAGCACACATGCATCCTCCAAGAGAAATGGCCACTGGCTACACAGAGGCCTTCAACTGACAACCGAAGATGGCAGTCACATGCCCAGCTTCACAAAGTTAGCTGTCACTTTCTGCCCGTCTCCAACCCTAGAAGAGCTAGAAGTGAAAGCGAAGAAGAGATAAAGGGAGGCAGAGAATGAAACACCATGCCACTCACACTACTCCAGGTCCCGTGGAGGGGAAGAGATGAACATTACATTGGATGAAAAATTGGAGCTTTGAACAGGACTAGACTACATTTTTCTTTTGTTTTGTTTTAAATTAACTGAAAGTGACTGAAAACCCATGAAATCTCTTCAAGATATAGTTAAGAGAATGTCAAGGAAGATTCTGGCAGTTTGTCGTACTGTGGTGGCTTGCATATTGCTATGATACTGGAAACTATACCACCAGTATTTCAAATACCAGCAGGGTCATCCATGGTAGACAGGCTTCAGCAGAGTTTCCAGACTAAGATAGAGTAGGAAGAAAGACGTGGCATTCTACTTTCAAAAATCAGCCATTGATTATCTTATAGCTCACCACAAAATATTGTCCAATACCGTGCTAGAAGATGAGCCCCTAGGTTGGAAGTCACTCAGAATACACAGTGGCCGCAACAATGGCCTCAAGCACACCAATGATCGTGAAGATGGCACAGGGTAGGGCTGCATTTTGTTCTGTTGTCCATGGGGTTGTCATGAGTCAGAACTGACTCAATGGCCGCTAACAACAATAACAAGGACAATTTAACCTAGCACCATGAGGGCAGCAATTGCAGAAAACAAAAATCTTTAATATTTACACCTTAATGGAGTTAGACGTTTCAGTTGTGCACGTTACTGGTTTCACGATAAGAGTTCAAAGGGGCCTACCTGGATAGAGTATCTAACAAATACTATTGGATAAAAATGAATTGTCAAATGCTGATTAATAATGAAAAATCATTCGGAAGTGGTTGGCATCTACAATGGCTGCATTCTGAAAACTTTATCGGTCTCCACCATTAGATTAAAAACCAAACCAAAACTTCTAACCAAATCTGCCAGGAGAGCTGAGCAGCAAATGTCAAAACTGGAAGAGAGTAATCCATTTTTGGTGGCAGTCCACATGGCTACTTTGTCTGATATCATTTATTTTAAAATACTGGGAATCTTGGCAATGAAAGAATTCAAAATCTGTTTCAAATGAGAAGTCTGAAAACTGAGATTTGAAGAAATTGCCTCAGGGAATGTTGTTGGTAAACTTTACAAATAGCATTAATGGTTTACAAAAATCACCAACATGGTTTTGGTAGAGCTAGACACACTATCTGGAAAATATAAAAAGAAAAGGGGAAAAAAAAAACTTCATGATCAGCAATGTTGAGAACCATAAAATCAGTAATTAGATTTGGAGAAAAAGCCAGTGGGCATTAAAAGCATAGTGATACAATCAGCTAATCTGCAGCTGGTTAAAATTCTAGAGTAGCCTGGGTACCAATTGCTGTCTTTGGCTGATATAAACTAAAAAAGTAAAAACAAACAAAAATGACAATAGATAATAATAAAGATGTCAGTGTTCCTTCCTACTGGTTTTTCTGAGCATTATTATCAAAATATGCAATGGGGGGAAAGTTTTATGCTATACTGAAAGGAAATATTTTATAGAAAATATGTAGGAAAAAGATCTGTGAGGACATTCATTAAAGAGCATGGAGATTAATCATGGAAGTTTTAATCGAAGCAGGGTTTCATTTTTGTGAACAGAACAAGGGGATAATAAATTGTTTAAAATTAGAAAAGGTGTGTGTCAGGGTTGTGTCCTTTCACCAAACTTATTCAATCTGTATGCTAAGTAAATAATCTGAGAAGCTGGACTATATGAAGAAGAATGGGACATCAGGATTGGAGGAAGACTCAGTAGCAATCTACAATATGCAGATGACACAACCTTGCTTGCTGAAAGTAAAGAGGACTTGAAGCACTTACTGATGAAGATCTACAGCTTTCACTATGTATTACACCTCAACATAAAGAAAACAAAAATTCTCACAACTTAACCAATAAGCAACATCATGATAAGCGTAGAAAAGATTGAAGTTGTCAAGGATTTCATTTTACTTGGATCCACAATCAACACCCATAGAAGCAGCAGTCAAGAAATCAAATGACAGATTGCATTGGGCAAATCTGCTGCAAAAGACCTCTTTAAAGTGTTAAAAAGCAAAGATGTCACTTTAACAACTAAGATGTGCCTGATCCAAACCATGATATTTTCAATTGCCTCATGTGCATGTGAAAGGTGGACAATGAATAAGGAAGACCGAAGAATTGATGCCTTTGAATTATGATGTTGACGAGGAATATTGAATGCACCATGGACTGCCAGTAGAACTAACAAATATGTCATGGAAGAAGTATAGCCAGAATGCTCCTTAGAAGTGAGGATGGCGAAACTTAGGCTCACATACTTTGGACATGTAATCAGGAGGGACCAGCCCCTGGAGAAGGACATCATGCTTGGTAGAGTAGAAGGTCAGCAAAAAAGAGGAAGACCCTCAACAAGATGAACTGACACAGTGGCTGCAATAATGGGCTCAAACATAGCAACGATTGTGAGGATGGCACAGGACCAGGCAGTGTTTCGTTTTTTTGTACATAGGTTCCCTATGAGTCAGAATCCACTCAATGGCACCCAGCAACAGCAACAAGCAGTAGAAGTAAGGAACATAAATTTTTAAAACTGAGAACATCTAAATATCTACTCCAAGAGGAGATATAAGAAATCAAAAACACCTATTTATGGACAATACATGATTCTATTACTGTCGTGGATGGACGTTTGTCATTCTTTTCAGCCACCAAGCAACTGAACCTCTTAAGTTCTTTCCAGTGTTTGAAGAACACCCTGTCCAACCCATGGCCACTTATGAGGCAGAGCATGTTTTCCTTCTAGAAGCTAAAAATGCCAGGCCCTGGATTTCTCAGGCTTCCCGGGGCTAGAGTACATGCACTTGGCAAGGCTTATTCATCAGATGCTTCCCCCTCACACCCTAAATTAAAAGAGGAGGACCTGCCCACAATACATTCTGGAGATGGCTGTTGGCAGTGGCGGCAGCAACAACTGATTTTCAGAGGCAGCATTGACATTAGTTATGGTGGCAGCACCTAGCTCCCGTGTCAGCAATACCAGCAATTCGAGCTGTAGCATCATGTGTCCAGAGGGGACAGATGATTTGGTGCATTGCTCTTGGCTTGTAGCCTCCCCATCTGGTTTTCGGACCCTCCTACACATTCTTTGAGATGCCCGTTATCCTTTACATGAAATCTTCTGCTTCTGAAATCATCACAGTTTCTGTCTCTTGCTCTAAGATCTTGGACTGACACTCACAAAACATTGAAAAACTGCAAAATGATTTGGAGCAATTATTCCATTATAAAGAAGTAAAATTAAAATTCCATCAAAGCCCCTTTGGGAGAAGGATATTGCAAAGGCACTGCCTTTACCACCAAGAAGATTAAGAGAATAAGCCAGGAGAATGAGCCCGTATATATACAAATTTAAGGATAGAAAGTGGAAGTGATAACTTTTATTTATAAACACATCCTAATTTGCAATATGTTTTTAAAGTGAAGACTAAATTTTTCGAACTCGGTTTTTACCAAATCAAGAATTTTTTTTATAATTGGTGAAAAAAAAAAAAAAAAACACTCATAGAAGTAGAGGAAGAGTTAGAAAATTCTAAATCCATCACTGAATCCAGTATTTCAGACAGATCATAAAGGAAAGACCAGTTGCTAGAAAAGGACCTTATGTTTGGTAGAGGCTCACTGAAAACGAGGGAAACCCTCAGTGAGATGGATTGACACAATAGTCAGAGCAATGAACTCAAACACACAGCAATCATGAAGATGGCACTGGACCTGGCAACATTTTGTTCTGTTATACATAAAGTCACCATGAGTCAGAGCTGCTTCAATAGCAACTAACAACAGCAACTTAAAGGAGAAGATTATGTGAGGTTGTGAATGACAGCATGAAACAAACAAAAATCAATTTAGCTAGTTTTGCAATATGATGGTGCCCAGCTACCAATACCAACTGCTCTGACAGGGATCACAATAGAGGGTCCCGGACAGAGCAGGAGAAAAACATAGAACAAAATTCAAATTCACAAAAAATGACCAGACTTACTGGTCTGACAGAGACTGGAGGAACCCCGAAAGTATGGCCCCAGATACCCTTTTAACTCAGAAATGAAGTCACTCCCGAAGTTCACCCTTCAGCCAAAGATTAGACAGGTCTATGAAACAAACAATAACACAAGTGAAGAATGTGCTTCATAGTTGAATCATGTATAGGGAGAGACCAAATGGGCGCACTTGTCCAAAAGCAAAGATGAGACAGCAGGTAGGGACAGGAAAAGTGGACTAATGGAAACGGAGAACCTGATGTGGAGAAGGAGAGAGTGTTGACAGGATTGCAGGATTGACAACCACCCTCACAAAACAATTTGTGTATTAATTATTTAATGAGAAACTAAAGTACTCTGTAAACTTTCCCCTAAAGCACAATTTAAAAAATTGCTTTGCAATATGAGATCCACTGATCTCTCAAAGAAAAGTTATCAAAATTCCATCTAGAAACAGTTAAAACAGGCCAAACATGACCCTTACTAACCAATAAATTATAGCACAAAATAATAGTAAACATAAAAATAGCAACAGGAGAAACACCTTTCTTTAGAAGATCAAGGTTCCAAGCAAACATTCACTAATTAATCCTTTCAAGAGCATCAGGAAGTTATTATTTAGCATTTTCATAGACAGCACTCAGTGTTTTCAAAGTGTTTTACCAACAGTAATTAGTTGTTCTTCAAATCAACCTTGTGAAGTAAGTCACTATCATTATCCCAACTTTAAAGAAAAAAAAAAGGCAGTGAATATATATGTATAGAGAGAGGAGACCCTCATAACCCTCACTTCCTATTTTTCTACCACTTCGTCTTAAAAATTTGTAAAAATGCTTTTTTTAATTGCCTCATTTTAACCCCCTTCAAACACCCAGTGCAGTAGGTGGAATTACTTCTGTTTTACAGATGATGAAACTGAGGTTCACACACACATACACATGCTTCACATCAGAGAGGCGGTTGCCTGTTTTGTCTAATTGCAAGTCCTAATTCAACCATCTCCTACGTGTCTCAGTTATACTGTGGGGGCTTGCATGTTACTGTGATGCTGGACGCTATGCCACCAGTATTCAGATACCAGCAGGGTCACCCATGGCGGACAGGTTTCAGCTGAGCTTCCAGACTAAGACAGACTAGGAAGAAGGATCTGGCAGTCTACTTCTGAGAAGAATTAGCCAGTGAAAACCTTATAACAGAGGAACATTGATATAGCGCCAGAAGATGAGCCCCTCAGGTTGGAAGGCACTCAAAAGACAACTGGGGAAAAGCTGCCTCCTCAACGTGGAAAATCAAAAAACCAAATCCATTGCCATTCAGTTGCCTCAGAGTAGTCAACCTTAATGACGTGAATGGAGTCAAGCTTTCAAGACCTTCATTTGCCAATGCGGTGCGACTCAAATTGACAAGAAACAGCTGCAAACATCCATTAAAAATCGGAACGTGGAATGTACAAACTGTGAATCTAGGAAAATTGTCAAAAATGAAATGGAACGCATAAACATCGATATCCTAGGCATTAGTGAGCTGAAATGGACTGGTATTGGCCATTTTGAATGAGACAATCATATGGTCTACTGTGCTGGGAATGACAGCTTGAAGAGGAATGGCATTGCATTTATCATCAAAAAGAACATTTCAAGATCCTGAAGTACAACCCTGTCAGTGATAGGATAATATCCATATGCCTACAAGGAAGACCAGTTAATAGGACTATTATTCAAATTTACACACTGTCTTAGTCGTCTAGTGCTGCTATAACAGAAATACCACAAGTGGATAGCTTCAACAAAGAGAAATTTATTCTCTCACAGTCTAGAAGGTTACAAGTATCCAAATTCAGGGCATCAGGTCCAGGGGAAGGCTTTCTCTGTCAGCTCTGGAGGAAGGTCCTCGTCATCAGTCTTCCCTTGTTTTGGGAGGATCTCAGCACAGGAACCTCAGGTCCAAGGGACATGCTCTGCTCCCGGCAGTGCTTTCTTGGTGGTCTGAGGTCCCCAATTCTCTGCTTGCTTCCTTTTCCTTTTATCTCTTATAAGATAAAAGGTGGTGTAGGCCACACCCCAGGGAAACTCCCTTTACATTGGATCAGGGATGTGACCTTAGTAAGGGTGTTATACAATCCCACCCTAGTCCTCTTTAACATAAAATTACAATCACAAAATGGAGGGCAACCACACAATACTGGGAATCATGGCCCAGACAAACGGATACACACATTTTTGGGGGAACATAATTCAGTCCGTGACATGCACCAACCACTGAGGCCAAAGATGAAGAAACTGAAGATTTTTACAAACTTCTGCAATCTGAAATTGATCAAACATGCAATCGGGATGCATTAATAATTACTGGTGATTGGAATGTGAAAGTTGGAAATGAAGAAGGATCGGTAGTTGGAAAATATGGCCTTGGTGATAGAAACGATATTGGAGATCGCATGATAGAATTTTGCAAGACCAATGACTTCTTCATTGTAAATACCTTTTTTCAACAACGTAATTGGCGACTATACACGTGGACCTCACTAGATGGAATATACAGGAATCGAATCTACTACATCTGTGGAAAGAGACCATGGAAAAGCTCAATATCATCAGTCAGAACAAGGCCAAGGGCTGACTGCAGAACAGATCATCAATTGCTCATATGCAAGTTCAAGTTGAAACTTAAGAAAATTAGAACAAGTCCATGAAAGCCAAAGTACGAACTTGAGTATATCCCACCTGAATTTAGAGACCAACTCAAGAATAGATTCGACACACTGAACACTAATGACCAAAGACCACATGAGTTGTAGAACGACATCAAGGACATTATACATGAAGAAAGCAAGAGGTCATTAAAAAGATAGGATAGAAAGAAAAGACCAAAATGGATGCCAGAAGAGACTCTGAAATTTGCTCTTGAACATAGCGTAGCTAAAGCAAAAGGAAGAAATGATGAAGTAAAAGAACTGAACAGAAGATTTCAAAGGGCAGCTTGAGAAGACAAAGTAAAGTATTATAATGACATATGCAAAGAGCTGGAGATAGAAAACCAAAAGGGAAGAACACACTCAGCATTTCTCAAGCTGAAAGAATTGAAGAAAATATTCAAGCCTTGAGTTGCAATAGTGAAGGATTCTATGGGGAAAATATTAAACAATGCAGGAAACATCAAAAGAAGATGGAAAGAATACACAGAGTCATTATACCAAAAAGAGTTGGTCAATGTTCAACCATTACAAGACGTAGCGTATGATCAGGACCCGATGGTACTGAAGGAAGAAGTCCAAGCTGCACTGAAGACACTGGTCAAAAACAAGGCACCAGGAATTGACAGAATACCAACTGAGATGTTTCAACAAACAGATGCAGCGCTGGAAGTGCTCACTCATCTATGCCAAGAAATTTGGAAGACAGCTACCTGGCCAACCGACTGGAAGAGATCCATATTTATGCCTATTCCCAAGAAAGGTGATCCAACCAAATGCGGAAATTATCAAACAATATCATTAATATCACACACAAATAAAATTTTGCTGAAGATCATTCAAAAGCGACTGCAGCAGTATGTCCACAGGAAACTGCCAGAAATTCAGGCCGGATTCAGAAGAGGACGTGGAACCAGGGTTATCATTGCTGATGTCAGATGGGTCCTGGCTGAAAGCAGAGAATACTAGAAAGATGTTTACCTGTGTTTTATCGACTATGCAAAGACATTGGACTGTGTGAATCATAACAAATTATGGATAACATTGCAAAGAATGGGAATTCCAGAACACTTAATTTTTCCCACATGTACATAGATCAAGAGGCAGTTATTCAGACAGAACAAAGGGATACTGCATGGTCAAGAGGCAGTTATTTGGACAGAACAAAGGGATACTGCATGGTTTAAAGTCAGGAAAGTTGTGCATCAGGGTTGCATCCTTTTTCCCCATACCTATTCAATCTGTATGCTGAGCAAATAATCTGAGAAGCTGGACTATATGAAGAAGAACGGGGCATCAGGACTGAAGGAAGACTCATTAACAACCTGCAATATGCAGATGACACAACCTTGCTTGCTGAAAGTGAAGAGGACTTGAAGCACTTACTGAGGAAGATCAAAGACCACAGCCTTCAATATGGATCACACCTCAACATAAAGAAAACAAAAATCCTCACAACTGGACCAATAAGCAACATCATGATTAACAGAGATAAGACTGAAGTTGTCAAGGATTTCATTTTACTTGGATCCACAATCAACACCCATGGAAGCAGCAGTCAAGAAATAAAAGACGCATTGCATTGGGCAAATCTGCTGCAGAAGACATCTTTAAAGTGTTGAAAAGCAAAGATACCACCTTGAAGACTAAGGTGCGCCTGACCCAAGCCATGGTATTTTCAATTGCATCATATGCATGTAAAAGCTAGACTATGAATAAGGAAGACCAAAGAACTGGTGCCTTTGAATTGTGGTGTTGGCAGAGAATATTGAATATACCATGGACTGCCGAAAGAACGAACAAATGTGTCTTGGAAGAAGTACAACCAGAATGCTCCTTAGAAGCAAGGATGATGAGACTACGTCTTACATACTTTGGACATGTTGTCAGGAGGGATCAGTCCCTGGAGAAGGACATCATGCTTGGTAAAGTACAGGGTCAGTGAAAAAGAGGAAGACCCTCACCGAGATGGATTGATACAGTGGTTGCAACAATGGGCTCAAGCATAACAACGATTGTGAGCATGGCTCAGGACGGGGCAGTGTTTCATTCTGTGGTGCATAGGGTAGCTATGAGTTGGAACTGACTCGACAGCATCTAACAACAACTACAAACTCAACCATGGTCCCAGGGTCCAATGGTACTGAAGCTGCCTAGATGAACAACTCTCAACTTCTAAAGAAATTCTCTTTGAAAGGGAAAGAAGTTCCCAAGCATCTGTGTTTATTTTATTAATAGCAGATCCATGGACTACCAATCTCTTCAGAAAACCAGGAGATCCATTTTAAACAGAAAGGTGGCAATTGTTACATATGGAAAAAAAAACAAAACAAAAAACTACCAGATTCTTTGATGGCTTTAGGAAAAGCAGTCTTGTTGAGAATAACATCAGCTGATTGGTCTTTGAGAAGAATAATTCAAAACTGGGCAGTCAGATTTAAGAAAATAATTTTGAGCAAAACAGAATCAATGTACTTAAACCTATTTACAAAGGTTTCATCATATGTGTTTTTTCTTCACAGAAAATGCAAAAATTAACCATACAAGTGTGTAGTTTTTATTCTCTGTAATTATACTGGACTTCATATTTTCCTTTTATGAGAAAAAAATGTCAACTGTGTATTTTATTTGTAATTTAGTTTGACTGTTTACTAAATGTTAGCAGTTCTAACAAAATATGAACAATAAAAAAGAAAAACTTGTCAGATCATAGTCTGACCTCCTCTTTTTTTTCCCATCTGCATGAGTGTGACTATATTAAAGCAAAATAAATTGGAATTAGTAACATGCTATTTTCCATTCATCTAACTGACAGTTAAGCTAAGTGAAGCAAATTTGGCCTTGACGTGTATAGAATTATTCCACATTAAAAAAAAAAAAAAAAAAAAAAAGAGCTCCAGCCAGACATTGTATCTTTGGTCACAACTCTGCAAATGATGTTTTATTATCTTGGAAAAGCTGCTTTAGGAAACTTAAATTTTAATGCATAGTATTTTTAAAATGTGTCCTTCTATTACAAGCACATTATAATAAGTCTGGTCAAATGTTTATTTTCTTTGGTTATATCTTACTGATTTTTTTCAGCAAAAGAAAGCACCAGTTGAAGAAGCCAAACGAGCTATGATAGAATTCTACAAATAGAAAATGACTTAAAGGTTTACATTGGGTTAATTCCAAAAGCGAGGACATGCCAAGAACCAACAAATCAACACTACAGGAATTTCCCTTTAATACTTTCCGTGAGTTCTTGTTACTTCACTTCTCTTGAGAATTAAAGCCAAAAAGCTTTCTATGATTCCACTTTTAAATGGTTTCTTTTCTTAATTCAAGTGCTCTAATCTTGAGCAGACAGGTGTGACTGCAAATTCCTCCCTTTGGGGGAGACCTGAGAGCAATGCCACTCTGTCCTCACCAGATTACCTTCTGTGGCCAGCTCAGTATATTTGGGTACTGTTTGGGGACACAGAGAAATAGAAGACTCAGCTCCCAACCTGAAAGAGTGGGAGGGGCACAAACCCTCAGGAGCAGTAGAAATCAATGACAGTAGGGGCCGGGACTCAGTGGAGGGTAGCTCAACACATCCACTTTCCATTGCAGCATCCAAGGGAGCTACTGGTGAATCCAGTTAGTTACTTCCCTGACCTTATCTTTCTTAACATTACACCAGTCTACACTGTGTAATGGTTCAATGGTAGAATTCTCGACTTCTCATGTGCAGCTACCATTCATCTGTCACTGGAGGCTTGTGTGTTGCTATGATGCTGAGCAGGTTTCAGCAGAGCTTCCAGACTAAGACAGAGTAGGAAGAAAAGCCTAATGATCTGCTTCTGAAAATCAGCCAACGAAAACCCTATGGATCACAATCGTCCCGTCACAACCGATCATGGGGATGGTGCAGAAGTGGGTAATGCTGTGTTCCATTGTACATGGGGTCGGCATGAGTCAGGAGTTGACTTAACAGCAGAGCCCTGGTGACTCAACACTTAAGTGTTCAGCTGCTAATTGAAAGGTTAGCGGTTCGAACCCACCCAGCAGCTCCGTAGGAGAAAGACCCGGCGATCTGCTCCTATAAAGTTTACAGCCTAGAAAACCCTATGGGGCAGTTCTACTTTGTCTCATGGGGTCGAAAATCAACTGGACGGCACCTAACAATAGTAACAGCAAGCTAACAGGGGTGTATATACTCACACTAACCTGATATCATCTCGTACAGTGATAATATACATAATTTAAACCCAGTATTATTTACCTATGAAGACAGCTCAGAAAGCATCTCCTCTGGTTCTTCCTGATTCTCCACTTCCCATTTGGGCTAGGTACCCCCCTGTATGTTCTAATAATGCCCTGCACATAAATCTCTGCCATTGCCCTTTGCATATTGTGTTATGTGTCAGTCTTCCCCGCTAGACTGTGAGAGCCTTAAGGAAAGAGGCTGGTCTCATAGACCTTTGGATCCCAAACAGAGCACTGTATACCCTAACACACATTAGGCACTCAAGGAATACTGTGTAAGGAAGGAGGAGGTCGGAGGTGTGAGGAGAGTAGAAGTCTGAAACAGTCATTGTGGTGGGTAGGAGAGTGAGCAGGCCAGAGGAACATGGAAGAGTGGTCAGGCGATGCAGAGGGTGCACTTGGTGGTTGTGAAGTTATGGTGGAAACAACCTATTCACCTGTGTGACTTTCTCCACCAGCACCTAGCTGGAGAAGAGAGGAAGACTGTGAGCCAGGTGTCATGGATTTTGATAAATGCTGTGACCAGAAAGTCAAAAGGTAATAATTTAACTAGACGGTAAATGGTATTTTCTGTTGTCTCAGAATTTTAGCTGAGACTCTGATCTGAGAATGTTGTTGTTGTTATTCAGTGCCATTCAAGTTGATTTTGACTCATAGTGATCTCATGTGACAGAATAGAACCACCGCAAAGGGTTTTCTAGGCTGTGATCATTACAGGTGCAGATCACCAAGTCTTTCTCCCTCAGAGCTGCTGGGTGGGTTCACATTGCCAACTTTTGGTTAGCAGCCAAGTGTTTAACCAGGACTCAGTAATAAGTGATAAACATTTACAAATGCAAAAGAGAGGTGCCAGACAATTATACCCAGGATTTTCCAAGAGGTGGGAAGACTCAGTCCTGTAACCTTTAGTCTATTACCCATCTCTAGGCTATAAAAGATAAGACTGGAGGCGGAGCCAATGTGGTGCTATAGACAGAAGCCCCACGCCGTCCCTCCACAGCAAAGACCCTAAAAACTAAGTAAAACAGAGATAAATGTCAGTCCTGGAACACTGAGCATCAAATGAAGAGATAAAGAGCTCAGTCAAGCACTGAATAGAAAAACAAACTGACAGAGTACAGAGAGCAAGGAGAGATATGTACAGAGGTCCCCTATCAGCTAATGCAGCATGGATTTACCATCTTGGACTCCTGTTGGAGATCGGTGGACAAGGAGTACAGGAAAACAGCTTGCAGAGCCCCCAGCAGGCGACAGAGCACCCAGTAACCAGCAATATACACTTTCCCACCACCCGTCCTTCTCCCCCCTGCTCTACCTCTGCCGATTCCTAGCTGGCTGCAGTAGCTCAGCCAGCTGGGAAGTGCAGGGTCCATGCTGCTTGGATTCGCCCTACCTGCATTGGAGATCAGTGGGCAAGGAGTATGGGAAAGCAGTTTCATGGAGCTCCCAGCAGGAAACAGGAAAACTGGTGTCATGGATTGAATTGTGTCCGCCAAAAATATCTGTCAACCTGGCTGGGTCATGATTCCCAGTATTGTATGATTCTGTACAATTTTGTAATCTGATGTGATTTCCTTATGTGTTGTAAAGTCTATCACTATGATGTAATAAGATGGATTAGCAGCAGTTATACTGATGAGATCTACAAGACTGGTTAGTGTCTTAAGCCAATCTCTTTTGAGATATGCAAGAGAGAAGCAAGCAGAGACACATGGGAACCTCATACCACCAAGAAAGCTGTGCTGGGAGCAGAGCGCGTCCTTTGGGTCTGAGATTTCTGTGCAGGGAAGCTCCCAGACAAGGACAGATTGATGACACGGACTTTCCTCCAGAGTCAGCAGAGAAAGCGTTCCCCTGGAACTGATGCCCTGAATTTGGACTTGTAGCCTACTGGACTGTGAGAGAATAAACTTCTCTTTGTTAAAGCCTTCCACTTGTGGTGTTTCTGTTATAGCAGCACTAGATGACTAAGACAACAGGTAAACAGTGATATACGCTTTCCCACCTCCCACCCTTCTTCCCCTTGCTTGGCCTTCTCTGCTTCCCTCCAGCCACAGTCTCTTGGCTGGGAGGCACTGGCTTTGGCCCCATGCCACTTGGATTCACCCCACCCACAATGGCTGGCTCCCTGAGTGCCATTTGTTTGTTGCTGATATTGCTTTCTTCTCCTTCTTTTTGTTTCTTCCATGCCTCTCACCACCTCCCCCTCCTTTCTCTTAAACACCTGGCTCCGTGTGCCATCTTTGCTTCTTCTTGAAAGGCTGTGAAGCACCGCTCGACTGGAAAACTGCTTCCCCAGCCTGTGCCACCATGCTGCTGGGATCCCTGCGGCTTTTTTTGGTTTTGTTCTGTTTTGTTTTGTTTTCTTTTTCTTTTCTCGGCTTGGGAGCCCCTTCTAGCCAGGCTGTACTGTGAGGCTTGGGAGCCAATTCCCTGGTCTGCACAGCCACACTGGTGGGATCTCTGGAGGCATTTCTTTTTTCCTTTTTTCCATTTTGTCCTTCATTTCTCAGTTTCTCGTCTCTCTATACTTACTTTCTTTTCCTGTCTCTTGAATACCTGGTGCTGTGTGACATCTCTACCCCTTCTAGCCAGGCTGTACTTCAAGGACTGGGAGCCACTTTCTTGATCTTCACAGCTGCATTGGTGGGATTCCTGGTGGCTTTCCTTTTCTTTTTTTTTTTTTCTAATTTTTATTTATGTTTTCTTTATCCCTTTTTCTTTTTGTTTTTCTCCATTTCTCAGCTCTTCATCTCTCCAGTCCAATGGTAAGCTCCCTTAGCACTCTTCTTTTAAAATTTTTGGCTCCTGTTTCTCTCTCCTGTTCATTCTCTTTCCCATACCCATCATAGCTCCACATATCACACCCTCTACCCTCCTTTCTGCCTACCTGCACTGTGTGCGGAACATCACACTCCCCAGCAGCACAGGCACAGCCTACCAGAAGCTGCCCTGCACTGATTTCTGGCCCACCCAGTTGGTCCTAGTACGTGCCACAAACAACCTATCCCAGCCCTTCCCCTTCAGCTGGACCTGCTCTGCTGCACCATAGCTGAGTGACTGGCCCTGCACATTGGACAAGGAAGTGAAAAGTATCATGCCCACAGATGAGCAAACAACAAAGAACGCACAGCCCACCTGCTCAGACATAAACAAATAAAACAAAAAAGCAGGAAGAAACAAAAAATCTACGATGAATAAAGGAAGAAATTAACTACCGAATATCCTGAAAACAGCAAACAATATCAAAACATATTAAAAACAGGACAGGATGCTTCCAGTAGACATCCAAAATAAAACACCAGCTGACTTTCCAGTAGAAGCAAAGGCACTACAACTACCTGATAGGGAATTCAAACCTCTAATATTCAGAGCTATCCAAGAGTTGAAGCAAAAAGCAGACAAAAGTAAGGAAAAAATAGACAAACTCATGGAAAAGGCAGACAAAGTCATGGAAAATACAGACAAAAAAATGGAAGAATTAAGGAAAATAATACAGAACAAAATGTCAAAATAAATTCACAGCTAGATATCATACAAAAACAACAATTAGAAATCCAAAAGATAACAAGATTTCAGAAATTGACAGTGTCATAGAAGGGCTGAGGAGCAGGTTTGAAATGATAGAAGACAGAATCAGTGAAATTGAAGACAAACACTTGGATACAACTCTGAGGGAAGATCAGAAAAAAGAATAAAGACATTCTGAGAATTATGTGGGATATAATAAAAAGCAAAAATATTCGAGTGATCAGAGTTCCAGAACAGGAGGAGAAAACAGAAAACACAGAGAGGATCATTGAAGAATTGCTGGCAGAAAACTTCCATAATATCATGAAAGATAAAAAGCTGACCATCCAAGAAGCTAAAAAAACCTGATATAGGATAGACCTCAAAAGAAAATCATGAAGGCATACCATAATCACACTCACTAAAATAAAAGACAAAGAAAGAATCCTGAGAGCAGCCCAAGAAAAATGAAAAGTCACATACAGAGGAGAACCAATAAGACTTTATTGTTGTTGTTGTTAGGTGCCGTTGAGCCAGTTCTGACTCATAGTGACCCTATGTACTACAGAACAAAACACTGCCCGGTCCTGCACCATGCTCACAGTCATTGTTGTGCTTGAGCCCATTGTTGTAGCCACTGTGTTAAACCATCTTGTTTAAAGTCTTCCTCTTTTTTTTTTTTAATTGTACTTCAGATGAAGGCTTACAGAACAAATATTTTCTCATGAAACAGTAGTACACATATTGATTTATGACAATCGTTAACAACCCCACAACATGTCAACCCTCTAACTTCTCAACCTTTATTTATTTTTTTGGTGAAAATACACATAGCCAAAGATACACCATTTCAAAAATTTGTATCTGCACAGTTCAGTGACATTGACTACACTCTTTCAATTGTGCTGTTATTCTTACTTAAGATGAAGGCTTACAGAACAAAATAGTTTCTCATTTAATAGTTACTACAAATGTTGCCCTATGACAATGGTTAACAATCTCACAACACATCAACAATATCCTTACTCAACCTTGGGTTCCCTATCACTAGCTTCCTTGTCCCCTTCTACATTCTGGCCTTTGTCACTGGACTACTATACCTCGTTAGTTACATTTCATTTTACGGGTCTGTCCCCTCCCAGGCTGAATGGTGAACCTTGGAGATAACTTCACCACTGAGCTAAAAGAGTGTCTGGGGGCCATACTCTCAGGGTTTCTCCAGTCTCCTTTAGGCCAGTAAATCTGGTATTTTTTTGTGAGTTATAATTATGTTCTACATCCTTCTCCAGCTCTGTCCAGAACCCTCTTTTGTGATCCTGGTCAGAGCAGTCAGTAGTGGTAGCCGGGCACCATCTAGCTGTACTGGACTCAGTCCAGTGGAGGCCTTGGTAGCTGTGGACAATTAGTCCTTCAGACTAATCTTTTCCTTGTATCCTGTTCTCTTCATTCTCCCTTGCTCCTGAAGGGATGAGAACAGTGGAGTATCTTAGATGGCCGCTCACAGGCTTTTAAGACCCCAGACACTACTCACCAAGGTAGAATCTAGAGCATTGTCTTTATAAGCTGTGTCATGCCAACTGAGCTAGATGTTCCCCGCAACCATGGTCCCCACAACCCTCTGCCCAGCAATTCAGTCCCTCAGGGGGTTTGGATGTGTCTATGGGGCTTCCATGACCTTTCCTTGTACAAGTTGTGCTAGTTTCTCCTGTATTGTGTACTGTCTCACCCTTCACCCAAGATACTACTTATCTATTGCCTATTTAGTATTTCCCCCACACCCCTCCCATCCCTGGTAACCAACAAAGATTGTTACATTTTGTATGTGAACTTTTTCATGGGTTTTTACAATAGAGGTCTCATACAATGTTTGTCCTTTTGTGATTGACTTATTTCACTCAGCATAGTGTCCTCCAGTTTCATCCATGTTATGAGATGGTTCACAGATTCATTGTTCTTTCTCATTGCATAGTACTCCATTGTGTGTATGTACCATAGTTTGTTTCTCCATTCATCTGTTGATGGGCATCTAGGTTGTTTCCATCGTTTTGCTATTGTGAACAATGCTGCCATGAACATACGTGTGCATGTCTATTCGAGTGACGACTCTTATTTCTCTAGGATATATTCCTAGGAGTGGAATTGCTGGATCGAATGGTATGTCTATTTCTAGCTTTCTGAGGAAGTGCCATATCATTTTCCAAAATGGTTGTATCATTTTGCATTCCCACCAGCAGTGCATTAGTGCTCTGATCTCCCTGCAGCCCCTCCACCATTTGTTATTTCCAGTGTTTTTGATTGGTTCCAGTAATGCCGGGGTGAGATGGTATCTCATTGTGGTTTTAATTTGCATGTCTCTAAGGGCTAGTGATCGCGAGCATTTCCTCATGTGTCTGTTGGCCATTTGAATGTCTTCTTTGGTGAAGTTTCTGTTCATTCCCTTTGCCCATTTTTTAATAGGATTATTTGTCTTTTTGTTGTGGAATTGTTCGATTTTCTTGTAGATTATGGAGATTAGACCTTTGTCTGACTTGTACTGCCCAAAAATTTTTTCCCAGTCTGTAGGTTCTCTCTTTACTCTTTTGGTGAATTCTTTTGAGGAGCATAGGTGTTTGATTTTTAGAAGATCCCAGTTATCTAGCTTATCTATTGGGGTTTGTGCATTGATGGTTATGGTTTGTATCCTGTGAATGCCATGTATTAAGGCCTTCAGTGTTGGTCCTATTTTTTCTTCCATGAACTTTATAGTTTCAGGCTTTATATTCAGGTCTTTGATCCACTGTGAAGTAGTTTTTGTGTATGGCGTGATGTATGGGTCCTGTTTCATTTTTTTGCAGCTGGATATCCAGTTTTGCCAGCACCATTTGTTAAAAAGACTGTCTTTTCCCCATTTGATGGACTTTGGGCCCTTGTCAAAGATCAGGTGACCATAGGTGGATGGATTTACATCTGGCTTCTCAATTCTGTTCCATTGGCCAATGTATCTGTCGTTCTACCAGTACCAGGCTGTTTTGACTACTGTGGCTGTATAGTAGGTTCTGAAGTCAGGTAGTGTGAGTCCTCCAACTTTATTCTTCTTCTTCAGTAGTGCTTTACTTATTCGGACCTTCTTCCTTTTCCATATAAAGTTAATGATTAGTTTTTCCATCTCTTTGAAGAATGTTGTTGGTATATGGATCAGGATTACGTTGTATTTGTAAATTGCTTTGGGTAGAATTGTCATTTTCACAATGTTGAGTCTGCCTATCCATGAGCATGGTATGTTTTTCCATTTATGTAGATCCCTTTGGGTTTCATGCAGTAGTGTTTTGTAGATTTCTTTGTATAGGTCTTTTATATCCCTGGTCAGATTTATTCCTAAGTATTTTATCTTTTTAGGGGCTATTGAAAATGGTATTGTTTTCCTGATTTCCTTTTCATCTTTCTCCTTACTGGTGTATAGGAATCCAACTGATTTTTGAATGTTTATCTTGTATCCGGCTATCTGCTGAATCTTTCTATTAGTTCCAATAGATTTCTCACACAGTCTTTAGGGTTTTCTATGTATAATATCATATCATCTGCAAACAGGGACAGTTTAACTTCTTCACTACCAATTTGGATGCCCTTTATTTGTTTTTCTTGTCTTATTGCTCTAGCTAGAACTTCCAGCACAGTGTTAAATAGGAGTGGTGATAGAGGGCATCCTTGTCTTGTTCCTGTTTTCAAGGGGAATGTTTTCAGCCTCTCTCCATTAAGAATGATGTTGGCCATTGGTTTTGCATAGATGCCCTTTCTTATGTTGAGAAATTTCCCTTCTATACCTATTTTATTGAGAGTTTTTATCAGAAATGGGTGTTGGACTTTGTCAAATGCCTTTTCTGCATCAATTGAGATGATCATGTGATTCTTTCCTTTTATTTATGTGGTGGATTACGTTGATTGAGTTTCTAATGTTGAACCATCCTTGCATACCTGGTATGAATCCTACTTGGTTGTGGTGTATTATTTTTTGATATGATGCTGAATTCTATTGGCTAGAATTTTGTTCAGAATTTTTGCATCTATATTCATCAGAGATATTGGTCTGTAATTTCTTTTTTTGTGATGCCTTTGCCTGGTTTTGGTATCAGAGTTATGCTGGCTTCATAGAATGAATTTGGAAGTGTTGCTTCCTCTTCTATGCTCTGAAATAGCTTACATAGTACTGGAACAAGATCTTCTGTAAATGTTTTGTAGAATTCTCCAGTGAAGACATCTGGGCCAGGGCTTTTTTTGGTTGGGAGTTTTTTTAATTACCTTTTCAATCTCTTCTCTTGTTATGTGTCTGTTCAGATCTTCAACATCGCTTTGTTGTAGTTTGGGTAGGCCGTGTGTTTCTAGAAATTTATCCCTTTCTTCTAGGTTTTCTAATTTGTTGGAGTATAGTTTTTCATAATATTCTATTATAATCCTTTTTATTTCAGTTGGGTCTGTTATAATGTCCCCCATTTCATTTCTTATTTGGGTGATTTGTGTCCTCTCCTGTTTTTATTTTGTCAGTCTGGCCAGTGGTTTGTTGATTTTGCTGATTGTTTCAAAGAACCAGCTTTTGGTTTTGTTGATTCTTTCTATTGTTTTTCTGTTCTCTGTTTCATTTATTTCTGCTCTGATCTTTACTATTTCCTTTCTTCCAGTAGTTGTGGGCTTTTTTTGCTGTTTTCTTTCTATTTGTCTGAGTTCTGTAGTTAATGTTTTCATTTTGTCCCTTTCTTCTTTTTTGATATGTGCATCTATTGCTATAAATTGTTCTCTGAGAACTGCCTTTGCTGTGTCCCAAAGGTTTTGGTATGATGTGTTTTCATTCTCATTTGATTCTAGGAAGTTTTTTATTCCATCTCTGATTTCCTCTATTACCAAGTGATGTGTAAGCAGGGTTTAGTTTCCATGTAGTTGATTTTTTTTCCTTGCTCTTTCTATTGTTAATTTCTACTTTGATGGCACTGTGGTCAGAGAAGATACTTTGAATTATCTCAGCATTTTGGATCTTGTTGAGGATTGCTCTGTGGCATAAGATGTGGTCTGTTCTGGAGGACATTCCATGTGCATTGGAAAAGAATGCGTACTTTGCAGCGGTTGGGTGGAGTGTTCTATATATGTCTATGAGGTCTAGTTGGCTGATTGTGCCCTTTAGGTCTTCTGTATCTTTGCTGAGTTTCTTCTTAGTTTTTCTGTCCTTTACTGAGAGTGGTGTGTTGAAGTCTCCTACTATTATTGTGGAACTGTCAATTTCTCTTTTCAGTGTTGTTAGAGTTTGTTTTATGTATTTTGGAGCCCTGTCATTGGGTGCATAGATGTTTATTATGGTTATGTCTTCATGGTGGATCCTTCCCTTAAGCATTATATAGTGTCCTTCTTTGTCTTTTATGGTAGATTTCATTTTAAAGTCTATTTTATCTGAGATTAGAATTGCCACTCCTGCTCCTTTTTGGTAGTTGTTAGCTTGATATATTTTTTTTTCAACATTTGACTTTTAATAAATTCACATCTTTGTTTCTAAGGTGTGTCTCTTGTAGACAGCAGATTGATGGGTCCTGTTTTCTTATCCATTCTGTCACTCTCCGTCTCTTTATGGGTGCATTGAGTTGATTTACATTCAGTGTAATTATTGATAGATGTGAGTTCATTGCTGTCATTTTGTAGTGCTTTTTTTGTGGTGCTGAAGTTTTCTTTGTTCTTACTCTCTTGTGCTGAGTTACTTTTGTTTGTGTTTTTTTTTTTTTCATTTCTGTTGTTTTTGTTTTTGCTGAGACTTTATATGTTTTTCTTCTTTATTTTGATGAGTATGTTTATTAACTTTCTTTGTGGTTACCATGAATTTTACCCTTATCTTTCTAACTTTGAATCAGTCTACCATTACTTGGTATCGCCTTGCCTTCCTCTCCATTAGAAGGTTCTATAGCTATGCCGTTTATTCTCTCTTTTATTGTTTTGATGTTGTTGTCATTTACTGATTAACTTCTCTGATTCCCTGTTGTATTTCCTTTGGTTTTGGGTAGTCCTCGAGAGTTCGTTTACTAGATTGGTATCTGGGTGGTATGATCCTGCGTCCTAGATTCTGTCTGTGAGCTGAAGCTGTTTGTCCTCAGATCAAAGAACTCCCTTTAATAATTCTTGTAAGCTTGGTTTGACTTTTACATATTCCCTTAATTTCTGTTTATCTGGAAATGACCTAATTTCACCATTAAATTTGAATGAGAGTTTTGCAGGAGATATTATTCTTGGCTGGCAATTTTTTTCTTTCAAGATTTTATATATGTCATCCCATTGCCTTCTTGCTTGCATGGTTTCTGCCGAATAATCTGAGCTTAGTCTTATTGTTTCTCCTCTGTATGTGACTTCTTGTTTTTCACGAGCTGCTCTCAGGATTCTTTGTTTGTCTTTAGTTTTGGCAAGTGTGATTATGATACGCCGTGGTGATTTTCTTTTGGGGTCTCTCCTATATGGGGTTCGTTGAGCTTCTTGGATGGCGAGCTTTTCATCTTTCATGATATTGGAGAAGTTTTCTGTCAGCAGTTCTTCAATGATCCTCTCTGTATTTTCTGTTTTCTCCCCCTGTTCTGGAATTCCAATCACTTGAAAATTTTTGCTTTTGATTGCATCCCACTTAACTCTCAGGGTCTCTTCATATTTCTTTGTTCTTTTTTCTGAGTTTTCCTCAAACCGAGTTATATCCAAGTGTTTGTCTTCAATTCCACTGATCCTGTCTTCCACTGTTTCAAATCTGCTTCTCAGCCCTTCTATGACACCGTCCATTTCTAAAATCTTGTTGTTTATCTTTTGGATTTCTAATTGTTGTATTTGTATAATTTCTAGTTGTGAATTCATTTTGGCACTTTGTTCCTTCATTATTTTCCTGAATTCTTCCAAGTTTTTGTGTGTATTTTCCATGAATTTTTCTATTTTTTCCTCATGTTTGTCAGCTTTTTGCCTCAGCTCTTGGACAATTCTGAGTATTAGAGATTTGAATTCCCTATCAGGTAGTTCTAGTGCATTTTCTTCCACTGGAGAGTCATCTGGTTTTTTATTTTGGACGCCTACTGGAACCATCCTGTCCTGTTTTTGTAAATGTTTTGATATTGTCTGCTGTCTTCGGGGTTTCAGTAGTTATTTTTCTTGTTTATTGATTGTATATTTGTTTGTTTCTCCCCCCCCCTCCCTTTTTTTTAAAATTTTACTATGTCTGAGCAGGCGGACTGTGTGTTTCTTTGTTGTTTGCTTGTCTGTGGGCAGAATACATTTCACATCCTTCTCCAATTGGCAGGGTCAGTCACTCAGATATCATATGGCAGGGCAGGTCTAGCTGAAGAGGAGTTACTGGGATGGGTTGTTTGTGCCACTTACTACAGCCACCAGAGCGGGTTGGTAATCAGTGCAGGGCAGGTTCAGTAGGCTGTGCCTGTGCTGTTTGGTGGTGTGATGTCAAGTGGATGGTGCAGGTAGGCAGGATGCAGTGGGGAGATTGTTATGCGTGGAGCTAAGATGGATATGGGAGAGAGGAGAGAGGAACAGGAGCCAAAAACATACAAACAAAAAAGAATGCTAGGGGAGCTTGCCGCTGGAGTGGAGAGATGAGAGACTATGAAATGGAGAAAAACAGAAAGGGGAAGAGGAAGAAAAGAATGAATAAATAAAAATCAGAAGGTTAAAGAACCGCAAAGTTCCCAGGGATCCCATTGGTGCAGCTATGAGGTCTGGGGAAGTCGCTTTCAGGTGTTGCAGTACAGCCTGGCTAGAAGGCTTAGAGGTATACAACGCCAGGTATTCAGGGAACAGAAGGAGAAGGAAGATATAGAGGATGAGAATCTGAACAATGAAGAAAGACAAAAAGGGAAAAAGAGGGAAAGGAAAACAAAACAAATTTAAAAAAAAAAACAAGAAAGGCCCCCCCAAAAACAGAAGAAAAAAAAAACAAAGAAGAAAGAAATGCCCTAAGGAATCCCTCTGCACGTCTGTGCAGGCCGAGGGGGTCGTCCCCTGCCATGCAGCACCGCCCGGCCAGAAAGGGCTCCCAACTCAAGAAAGGGAAAAGAAAACAAATAGTTCAAAACAAACAAATGAACAAAAGCCCCGGGATCCCACCAGCATGGCAGCCCAGACCGGGCAGCAACTCCACACTTGAAAAGAGCTCCACAGCCTCCCAAGAAGAACCAAAGATGGTGCACAGAGCCAGGTATTTTAGTGAAAGGAGGGGGAGGTGGCGAGAGGTAAGGAAGAAGTCAAAAGAAGCAGAACAAAAAGCCACACTAGCAGCCAACAAATGGCCCTCAGAGAGCCAGCTAGTGCGGGCTGGTGTTTCTCAGACAAGAGACTGTGTCCGCGGGAAGCAGAGGGGGCCGAGTGTGGGTGAAGAAGGGTAGGGAGTGGGAAAGCTTATATCACAAATTACCGGGGCTCTGCAGCCCCTCAGGAAGAAGCAGAGATGGCACACAGAGCCAGGTATTTGAGCGAAATGAGGGGGAGGTGGTGAGAGGTAAGGAAGAAATCAAAAGAAGTGGAAAAAAGCAACACCAGCAGCCAACAAATGGCACTCAGAGAGCCGGCCTATTCGGGTGTGTGGAATCCAAGCAGCCGGTGTTTCCCGGTCAAGAGATTGTGGCTGCAGGAAGCAGAGGATGCTGAGCCAGGGTGAAGAAGGGTGGGCAGTGGGAACGCATATATCTCAAATTACCAGTTGTTTTAACTCCTGCTGCATGCTCCATGAGGCTGCTTTCTTGTACCCCCTGTTTGCTGATCCCTGATAGGAGTCCAAGATGGCAGATCCACACTGCGTTAGCTGGTAGGGGACCTCTGCATGAATCTCTCCTCAGTCTCTGTTCTCTGTCAGTTTTCTCACTCCATTTGGTGCTTGGCTGAGTTCTTTATCTCTTCATTTGATGTTTTAGGGTTTCAGGATTGTTGTATTCTCTGTTTGGCTTAGTTTTTCAGATCTTTGCTGTGGAGGGACGACATGGTACTTCTGCCTAGAATGCCATTTTTCCAGAACTCCTGAAAGTCTTCCTCTTTTTTGCTGACCCTCTACTTTACCAAGCATGATGTCCTTCTCCAGGGACTGATCCCTTCTGACAACATGTCCCAAGTATGTAAGATGTAGTCTCACCATCCTTGCTTCTAAGGAACATTCTGGTTGTACTTCTTCCATGACACATTTGTTTGTTCTTTTGGCAGTCCATGGTATATTCAGTATTCTTTGCCAACAGCACAGTTCAAAAGAGTCAATTCTTCTTCGGTCTTCCTTATTCACTGTCCAGCTTTTGCATGTATATGATGCAGTTGAAAATATCATGGCTTGGGTCAGGCGCACCTTAGTCTTCAAGGTGATATCTTTGCTTTTCAACACTTTAAAGAGGTCTTCTGCAGCAGATTTGCCCAATGCACTGTGTCTTTGATTTCTTGACTGCTACTTCCATGGGTGTTGATTGTGGATCCAAGTAAAATGAAATCCTTGACAACTTCAGTCTTATCTCTGTGAATCATGATGTTGCTTATTGGTCCAGTTGTGAGGATTTTTGTTTCCTTTATGTTGAGGTGTAATCCATATTAAAGGCTGTGGTCTTTGGTCTTCCTCAGTAAGTGCTTCAAGTCCTCTTCACTTTCAGTAAGCAAGGTTGTGTCATCTGCCTATTGCAGGTTGTTAATGAGTCTTCCTCCAATCCTGATGCCCCGTTCTTCCTCACAAAGCTCAGCTTCTCGGATTATTTTCTCAGCATACAGATTGAATAGGTATGGTGAAAGAATGCAACCCTGACACGCACCTATCCTGACTTTAAACCACACAGTATCCCCTTGTTCTGTCTGAACAACTGCCTCTTGATCTACGTACAGGTTCCTCATGAGCACAACTAAGTATTCTGGAATTCCCATTCTTTGCAATGTTATCCATAATTTGTTATGATTCACACAGTCAAATGTCTTTGCATAGTCAATAGCACACAGGTAAAAATCTTTCTAGTATTCTCTGCTTTCAGCCAGGATCCATCTGACATTAGCAATGATAACCCTGGTTCCACGTCCTCTTCTGAATTCGGCCTGAATTTCTGGCAGTTCCCTGTTGATATACTGCTGCAGTCACTTTTGAATGATCTCCAGCAAAATTTTATTTGTGTGTGATATTAATGATATTGTTTTATAATTTATGCATTCAGTTCGATCACCTTTCTTGGGAATAGGCATAAATATGGATCTCTTCCAGTCGGTTGGCCAGGTAGCTGTCTTCCAAATTTCTTGGGATAGACGAGTGAGTACTTCCAGCACTGCTTCCATTGGTTGAAACATCTCAGCTGATATTCCGTAAATTCCTGGAGCCTTGTTTTTCACCAATGCTTTCAGTGCAGCTTAGACTTCTTCCTTCAGTACCATCAAGTCCTGATCATATGCTACATCTTGAAATGTTTGAATGTCAACCAATTCTTTTTTGTATAATGAGCCCGTGTATTACTTCCACCTTCTTTTGATACTTCCTGCATCATTTAATATTTTCCCCATAGAATCCTTCACTATCGCAACTCGAGGCTTGAATTTTTTCTTCAGTTCTTTCAGGTTGAGAAATGCCAAGTGTGTTCTTCCCTTTTGGTTTTCTATCTCCATCTCTTTGCACATATCATTATAGTAAGACTAAGCTCTGATTATTTGGCAGAAACCGTGCAGGCAAGAAGGTAATGGGATGACATATATAAAACCTTGAAAGAAAAAAATTGCCAACTAAGAATAATATATCCTGTAAAACTCTCATTCAAATATGATGGCAAAATTTAGACATTTCCAGATAAACAGAAAGTAAGGGACTATGTAAAAAACAAACCAAACTTACAATAATTATTAAAGGGAGTCCTTCAGTCTGAGAACAAACAATATCAGACCACAACCTGATTCTAGGATACAAGATTGTACCAGCCAGATATCAACCTAGGAAATGAACTCTCAAGAACTATCCAAAACGAAAAGAATTACACCAGGGAACCAGACAGGTTAATCTGTAAATGACAACAACATCAGAACAATACGAAGGAATAAACAGTGTAGGTATAGAACTTTCTAATTGAGAGGAAGGCAAAGCAATACCAAGTAATAATAGACTCATTCAAACCTAGGAAGATAAGGGTAAATTTCAAGGTAGCCACAAAGAAAGCTAACAAACTCACTCATCAAAATAAAGAAGAAAAACATAAAGTCTCAATAAAAACAAAATCTACAAAAACAAAAGAAATGAAAAAAACCTACAAACAAAAGGAATTCAGCACAGGAGAGTAAGAGGAACAAAGAAAATGTCAGCACCACAAAAAAAAAAAAAAAAAAAAAAAAAAACACTGTAAAATGACAGCAATAAACTCACACCTATCAATAATTACGCAGAATGTAAATGGCCTAAACTCACCCATAAAGAGACAGAGAGTGACAAATGGATAAAAAAAACAGGAGCCATCAATATGCCGTCTACAAGAGATACGCCTTAGAAACAAAGATGTAAATTTATTAAAAATCAAAGGATGGAAAAAATATATCAAGCAAACAGCTACCAACAAAGAGCAGGAGTGGTAATACTAATCTCAGATAAAATAGACTTTAAAACAAAACCCAGCGTAAAAGACAAAGAAGGGGACTGTATAATGATTAAAGGGACAATTCATCATGAAGACAAAACCATAATAAATATATACGCCCCCAATGACAGGGCTCCAAAATACATAAAACAAACTCCAACAGCACTGAAAAGAGAAATTGACAGTTCCACTATAATAGGAGACTTCAACACACCACTCTCAGTAAAGGACAGAACATCTAGAAAGAAACTCAACAAAGATACAGATAAAGGCTACAATCAGCCAACTAGACCTCATAGACATATATAGAACACTCCACCCAACAGCTGCAAAGTACGCATTCTTTTCCAAAGCACGTGGAATGTTCTCCAGAATAGACCACATCTTACATCACAAAGCAACCCTCAACAAAATCCAAAACACTGAGATAATACAAAGTGTCTTCTCTGACCACAATGCCATCAAGTTAGAAATTAACAACAGGAAGAGCAAGGAAAAAAATCAAATTACATGGAAGCTGAATACCACCTGCTTAAAAACACTGCGTAATAGAAAAATCAGAGATGGAATCAGAAAATTCCTAGAATCAAACAAGAATGAAAACATATCATACCAAAACCTTTGGGACACAGCAAAGGCAGTCCTCAGAGGACAATTTATTGCAACAGATGCGCACATCAAAAAAGAAGACAGGGACAAACTCAAAACATTATCTACACAACTTGAACAAACAGAAAGAGAACAGCAAAAAAAAAAAAAACAACCAAAACTCACAGCCACCAGAAGAAAGGAAATAATAAAGATCAGAGCAGAAATAAATGAAATAGAGAATAGAAAAACAATAGAAAGAATCAACAAAACCAGAAGTTGGTTCTTTGAAAGGATCAACAAATCAACAAACCACTGGCCAGACTGACAAAAGAAAAACAGGAGAGGACACAAATAACCCCAATAAGAAATGAAATGGGGACATTACAACAGCCCCAACTGAAATAAAAAGGATCATAACAGAGTATTATGAAAAACGATGCTCCAACAAATTTGAAAACCTAGAGGAAATGGACAAATTTCTAAAAACACACTACCTACCCAAACTAACACAAAGTGATGTTGAAAATCTGAACAGACCCATAACAAGAGAAGAGATTGAAAAGGTAATAAAAAATTCCAATAAAAAAAAGTCCTGACCCAAATGGCTTCACTGGAGAATTCTACCAAACTTTCAAAAAGAGCTTACACCAGTACTACTCAAACTATTTCAGAGCATAGAAAAGGAAGTGACACTTCCAAATCCATTCTATGAAGCCAGCATAATCCTGATACCAAAACCAGGCAAAGAAACCACACAAAAAAAATATTATAGACCAATATCTCTCATGAATATAGATGCAGAAATTCTCAACAAAATTCTATCCAATAGAATTCAGCATTATATCAAAAAAATAATAGACAACAACCAAGTAGTATTCATACTAGGTATGCAAAGATGGTTCAACATTAGAAAATCAATCAACATAATCCACCACATAAACAAAAGGAAAGAATCAAATGATCATCTCAATTGTCACAGAAAAAGCATCTGACAAAGCCCAACACCCATTCCTGATAAAAACTCTCAATAAAATAGGCATAGGAGGGAAATTTCTCAATATAATAAAGGGCATCTATACAAAATCAACAGCCAACATTATTCTTAATGTAGAGGCTGAAAACATTCCCCTTGAGAACAGGAACAAGACAAGGATGCCCTTTATCACCACTCCTATTGAACACTATGCTGGAAGTCCTACCTACAGCAATAAGGCAAGAAAAAGAAAGAAAGGGCATCCAAATTGGTAATGAAGAAGTAAAACTGTCCCTGTTTGCAGATGATATGATAGTATACATAGAAAATCCAAAAGACTCCATGAGAAAACTACTGGAACTAATAGAAAGATTCAGCAGAGTAGCAGGATACAAGATAAACATAAAAAGCAGTTGGATTCCTATACACCAATAAAGAGAACGATGAAAAGGAAATCAGGAAAACAATACCATTTATAATTATCTCTAAAAAATAAAATACGTAGGAATAAATCTGACCAGGGATGTAAAAGACCTATACAAAGAAAACTACAAAACATTACTGCAAGAAACCAAAAGAGATCTACATAAATGGAAAAACATATTCTCATGGATAGGTAGACTCAGCATTGTGAAAATGACAATTCTACCCAAAGTAATTTACAAATACAATGCAATGCCGATCCAAATACCAACAACATTCTTCAAACAGATGGAAAAACTAATCATTAACTTTATATGGAAAGGGAAGAAGCCCCGGATAAGTAAAGCACTGTTGAAGAAGGAGAATAAGGTAGAAGGACTTGCACTACCTGACCTCAGAACCTACGATACAGCTACAGCAGTCAAAACAGCCTGGTACTGGTAAAACAAAAGATACATTGACCAATGGAACAGAATTGAGAACCCAGGTGTAAATCCATCCACCTACGGTCACCTGATCTTCAACAAGGGCCCAAAGTCCATCAGATGGGGAAAAGACAGTCTTTTTAACAAGTGGTGCTGGCAAAACTGAATATCCATCTGAAAAAAAAAAAATGAAACAGGACCCATACCTCATGCCGTATACAAAAACTACTTCAAAATGGATCAAAGACCTAAATATAAAGCCAAAATCTATAAAGTTCATAGAAGGAAAAATAGGATCAATGCTAGTGGCCCTAATACACAGCATTAACAGGATAAAAACCATAACCAACAACACACAAACTCCAGAAGATAAGGTAGGTAACTTGGATCTTCTAAAAATTAAACACTTATGCTCATTGAAAGACTTCACCAAAAGAGTAAAAAGATAACCTACAGACTGGGAAAAATTTTTTGGCTATTTCAAATCAGACAAAGATCTAATCTCTAAAATCTACAAGACAATCCAACACCTCTACAACAAAAAAACAAATAATCCAATTTAAAAATGGGCAAAGGAAATGAACAGACAGTTCACCAAAGAAGACATTCAAGCAGCCAACAGACACGTGAGGAAATGCTAGCTATCACTAGCCATTAGAGAAATGCAAATCAAATCCACAATGAGATACCATCTCACCTTGGCATTACTGGCACAAATCAAAAAAACAGGAAATAACAAATGTTGGAGAGGCTGCGAGGAGATCAGAACTCTTAATACACTGCTGGTGGGAATGTGAAATGATGCAACCATTTTGGAAAATGATATGGCACTTCCTTAGAAAGCTAGAAATAGAAATACCATATGATCCAGCAATTCCACTCCTAGGAATATAACCTAGAGAAATAAGTGTCGTCACATGAATAGACATATGCACACCCATGTTCATTGCAGCATTGTTCACAATAGCAAAAAGATGCTAACTACCTAGATGCCCATCAACAGATGAATGGAGAAACAAACTATGGTACATACACACAATGAAGTATTATGCAATGGTAAAGAACAATGATGAATCTGTGAAGCATCTCATAACATGGATGAATCTGCAGTGCATTATGCTGAGTATAATAAGTCAATCACAAAAGGACAAATATTATATGAGACCACTGCTGTAAAAACTCATGAAAAAGTTTACACACAAAAAGAAACAATCTTTGATGGTTAGGAGGGAGGGGAAGGGTGGGGATGGAAAAACACTAAATAGACAATAAATAAGTGGTAACTTTAGTGAAGGGTAAGACAGAACACAGTACTGGGGAGGCCAGCACAATTTGTACAAGGCAAGGTCATAGAAGCTCCATCGACACTTCCAAACTCCCTAAGGGACCAAATTGCCGGGCTGAGGGCTGTGGGGACCATGGGCTCAGGGAACATCTAGCTCAATTGGCATAGCATAGATTATAAAGAAAATGTTCTACATTCTACTTCGGTGAGTAGAGTCTGGGATCTTCAAAGCCTGTGAGCGGCCGTCTGAGATACTCCACTAGTCTCACCCCTTCAGGAGCAAGGGAGAATGAAGAAAACTAAAGATACAAGGAAAAGATTAGTCCAAAGGACTAATGGACCATATCTACCATGGCCTCCACCGGACTGAGTCCAGTACAACTAGATGGTGCCCAGCTACCACCACTGACTGCTCTGACAGGGATCACAATACATGGTCCTAGACAGAGCTGGAGAAAAATGTAGAACAAAATTCTAACTCACAAAAAAGACCAGACTTACTGGCCTGACATACACTGGAGAAACCCTGAGAGTATGGCCGCTGGACACCCTTTTAGCTCAGTAATGAAGTCACTCCCAAGGTTCACCCTTCAGCCAAAGATTAGACAGGCCCATAGAACAAAACAAGACTAAAAGGGCACAACAACCCAGCGACAAGGACTAGAAAGCAGGAGGGGACAGGAAAGCTGATAATAGGGAACCCAAAGTCGAGAAGGAGAATGTTGACATTATCATGGGGTTGTTAACCATTGTCATAAAGCAGTATGTGTACTAACTGTTTAATGAGAAACTAGTTTGTTCTGAAAACCTAAAGTACAATTAAAAAAAAAAAGAAGAAGAATTTAATTTGTTCTAGGCACAGTGTCAGGAGCTTTTATAAAAGTATCTTATTTACTACCCACAACAATGTAAAAGATGACTATATTTTTCCCATTTTATAGGTACCATTAAAGTAGGAGCTCTTTGAAGGCAAGGATTGGGGCTTTACTCAATTCTTTATACACAAAATATAATACAGGGCCTGATATGAAGTGGAGTTTAAATACATGCTGAATGAATTGAATTAAATGCTAAAAACCAGGGTTCAGAGAGATTAATCAACATCACAGGGGACAAAAAAAAAAAGACCAAGTATTCATTCAGAGGGAAATTCTCTAAAGAAAGTTTTCAATCTGGAAAAAAGCACCGTGACATTTACCCTTCCCTTTCTTCTCAAGCTAAATGAAAGGATTCTGTGGGCCCAAAAGTCCCATGAGGCCTGTGGTAGGTAGAATCCTTACATGACTCCCAATAACCCACACCCTTGTATAATCTCTTCCCCTTAAGTACAGCACAGATAGCCAGGTAATATCGCACCAATCAAGTAAGAATTTGCCTTTTCCCTCTAATCCAATGGTTCTCAACCAGAGCCAGTTTGCCTCCTTCCCCAAGGACATTTCTGGGGTAATTTCTGGGGACTTTTTTGTTGTCAGAACTATATGTCGGAGGTTGCTACTGGCATCTAGTGGGTGGAGGCTAGGGATGCCACTAACCACTCTACAATGAACAGGATACTCCCATACACACAACAAAGAATTATGCAGCCCAAAATGTTAACAGTCTGAAGTTGAGATAGCTGCTGCTGCTCTAGTCCCTTTTCCCCCGGCCATGAGGAAGCCAGAGGGAGGAGGTAGAGAATAAGAAAGACCTCACATCCCTTCTGTAATGCCGTCCTGCAGAATCTCAGCACAGTCCTCTGATTGGAAAGAAAGGGCAGCTTTGAATTGGATGAGAGATGGAGATAGGGACTTAGATTGGACTGGACATATCAATACCTGGGAATGAGGCTGCTCTGCTACCCACACGTGACTCGAAAAACTATGGGAGAGTGAGATACCATCAGGGGAGTGTCAGGGAAATATAACCGAGTGTGTTTAAAGGCAGTTGGTAGAGAAACAATGGAGCTATTTCCTGAGTACATCCCACTGGGTTCAGCTAGTTTAATAAACCTGTTACAATAGCAACAGGTTCAGAGAGAAGATGGTGTAGCCCAATAACATAAGCCTTAGAAGAACAGGGTGTTTTACAAGAGGATACAAGTCCCAGTGAGGAGTAAGGAAGATTTCCCTCTGTCTTAGGTCCAATCTCCTATAAGCAAAGTCTGAGGCAAGGATTCTTGTTCAAGAGATTTAGTAAAGCAGTGTGTTGTGGTGAAATCCTGTTAAGATCCTAAGGGTGCAAAATAGGGCAGGGAAGAAGTTCAATCAAGATATAGGTTCAGCCATTTTGATCAAAGATTCTACAGAAGAATCCTGACCTAAACGAGGAAAAAGCAGAACAGAATTTCAAATTCTCATGGAATCTAGACTTTCTGGAGCCATTGAGGCTAGATGAACCCCCAAAACTATTGCCCTGAGATAATCTTTAAACCTTAAACCAAAAATTTCCCCTGAAGTCTTCTTTAAACCAAACAATAGATTAGCTTTATTTTTAAAGAATATCTGCCTTGAGCATTGTGCTCTTTAAGAACTATCTATATAGGATCAAACTGACAACAGCAACTCAAAAGATTAGATAGGAAACATAGGGGTCAGTGAGTTTATGTTAATGAGGGATGAACAATTCAGAAAAAGAGAGTGAGAATGGCTGCACAACTTGAAGAATGTATCAGTGTCACTGAATCGTACTTGTAGAAATTGTTGAATTGGTATATATTCTCAACAACAAAAATAAAATAAATTTTTAAATAAATATATATGGGCTCAGCTCAAGTTCAATCTCAGCCTGATCCCATGAGGCACTCTGAAGTCTGAATGGCGTCACAAAGTTGTCCACCCTCTAGGCTTTTGTACCCCTTGAACCAGTCAGTAATTGGCTACAGTCAGTCCCTGAGAGGAGGATGTATCATCCCAGGCATTTCTGGACTGGGTTCCATTCATCCTGGGACAATAGCTGTCAAACTATATTGGGCATCAGAAACACAGATGGCTGGACCCCACTCCAAAGTGTCTGATTCAGTAAGTCTAGGGTAGCATGCAAGAGACCAGGGTTTGATCCTCAACCAATGCACCTCATGCCCAGCTACCACCCATCTCTCAGTGTTGTTATGATGCTGAACAGGTTTCAGTGGAACTTCCAGACTAAGACAGACTAAGAAGAAAGGCTTGGCGATCAAATTCCAAAAATCAGCCAGTGAAAACTCTAGGGATCACAATGGTCCAATCTGAAACAGATCATGGGAATGGCACAGGGCAGCCTTTGGTTCCATTGTGCAAGGGGGCACCAAGATTTGGGGGATGACTCAACAGAAGCTAACAGTAACAACAAAGAATTCCCAAGTGGTACTGATGCTACTAGCCCAGGGACCACACTTTCAGAACTATTGACTTAATATAAGTCTCAGAAGGAGGCAATTGTAAATAGTCAGCAGCCAATACTCACAGCAGCTGGAGGATGGACTGGGTGCCCTGGAGAGTGGGCAGGGTAGCAATAGTGCAGTAACTATGCCATCCAACCTCACAAGCCCAAGGTGCGTGAGTAGTGGGAAAATAAACCTGAGAGGGCTGCCGGGAAATCAACATCCTTAGGAGAGAGCCAGATTTTTGCCAATGCAAAGAAGGGGAGAAATCCTCAGAAAAGAGACTGTGGAAAGAGAGGTAATACCACTGTGGACTGCTAAGTTTTCTGAATGAAAAGCCAGAGAAAGGAGTTTCTATTTTTTGTAAACAATCAATGAGACAAGTGGGGTGCACAGTAATGATGCAGGTGATTTTAAGGATATAGAATCATTCTTGGAGCTCCCCTGTGGGCCTGTGACCAAAGTTACTGGTACCACTAATTCACTCCTTTTTTCAGTCTCTGTGAATCATTGAGTGGCTATCAACCAGACAGCAACACCACTCAGTCACTCAGAGGGCTTCAAGAATCCCATCAAGTGTGCTACAGTCTGGTTATTTAACTGGTAGAGACAAAGCTTTATGGCAGCTTTAAGCTGCGGCTGAAGCTTAACTATATGGCTCTTATAGTAAGAGAGTTATCTAAGATTGTGTAAAATTGCAGCAATTTCACTGAGCCCAAGAAAATGTTCTGTGGTTAGAAAGGGAAAAGAAATCATTCCAAATGCATTACATGAAAGACGAATTAAAATAGGCAATTTCAAGTAATGGGCTAAAAATAAGTACAGTGAATGCGGTGTGGATGAGCCTTGATGCCCACGGAGGTTGTTGGAAGAAAACTCTCAGAATGAAGTATGTATTAATTTAACAGCATCAGACTGATTATGAAAATAGATATTTAGAAAATACTGGGATATCTTTAAGTTAAAAGCAAAAGAAGAGAAAGGTTTTCTAAGAACCTCTTTTCATTTCAAACTGAATGTAAAGTTGGTGAGAAAGGCTACGTAAAATAAGAGGGAAGTTTCCTTTTGGGGAAGCACATTCTTAAGGGATGTACAAATTCTGAAATTGGGATGCATGTCTTTGTTAGGCAGCCCCCAAAGAAGCTTGATGGGACAAAAAGTGAGGACTTTCAAATGTCTTTAATTTTGCACTGGAAGGTTAACTATATATCTAATGTATTTATAAATATACGTATTAATGCATTCTCACTTTAGAAAATGTATAAAAGCATAAAGAAGAAAATAACTTGTATCCATGATCCAACCACTGAAACAACATGTCATGTTTTCTTTATTATAATTGAGATTATATTGCTTTTGCAAATTTATATCCCATTTTTCTTCACTTAACATAATATCATATAAGACTTTTCCAATATATAATAGGGTCTTTTTGATATTTAGGTTATTCAAAGTGATCACACACTTTGCAATTTAGCAGAATGAGGTATCAAAAACTTCCAGGGTTACTGCACTGATATAAAAGCCAGACCCAAAGGAAGCTGCTACATTTTGATACCAGTGCCAGATGGGACAAGCATGGAAAAGTTACAATTACATCTCTGTACTGTATTGATCTGTGCCTGGCTGTAATCTGTGCATGTTCTAGAAACTCTATCTCCTACTCTCTAGTACTACCAAAGTCAGCAATGCAATAAATGAAACTCTTTTCAATATTCCCTTCAAGTTTTATCTATCTATATCTATACACATAAATGGAACCTAGAATAGATACAATTTTGAGTTCTACTTTTTTCCAAAATGAAAGTATATTAACTTTGTTGGGTTCTGTTTTCAGATTATAAAAGTAATCTATGCTCTTTTCTGAAGTAATAATAATAATGGCATAATTTAAAATGGAGTAAAATAATAGGAAATACAAACACGTTTTAAAAAGAAAAAAATTACTAGTAATGTCAACATCCAAAGATAAACACCCCTAACATTTTGTTACATGTGAAACAATATTTTATCTTTATTTAATTTACTAAGAGAGAATAGTATAGTGATTTAGAGCAAAGATCCTGGTGTCGATGTGTATGGATTCAAATCCCAGCTCTGTCATTTATCTGCTCTGTGATCTTAGTCAAGTTCCTTAAACTCTCTGCTCCTCAGTTGATAGGGCAGAGTTATAATATAAGTGCAGTAGATTAATTACTTTTGTGTGTGGCCTTCCTAGCCATGGTCTTGTAACTCCTACCCAGGTGATTGGGCGGGACTGTGTGATAGGGTAATGGTGGCCTACCAAGATGATTGGTCAGTTTTGCCTTAAAAGAGCCAATTCCAGAGCAAAAACGAGGATCCTACCACCACCAAAGAAGAACAGCCAGGAGCAGAGAGCACATCCTTTGGACTCGGCATCCCTGCGCTGAGAAGCTTCTGGAAGCAGGAGACAGAGAGAGAGAGAGAGAGAGAGAGAGAGAGAGAGAGAGCAAGCTGTAACCCTGAAGCTTGTGAGAAGCTGTGGCAGGAGAGACCCGGCAGCAGAGACTAGGCTGCAGGAGACGGCACAATGGCTTCCCGGACCACGAAGAGAGAAAGCTGCATGCCTTTGGGCAGAAGCCTAGGGCCAGGGAGAGATGTGCCTGTGAGCATGGCTGGGAAGAGGCTGTCCTGATGGAAGAACTGTATCCTGAGTGTTCCTGAGCCTGAATTGTAACTGCTACTTCCCTAATAAACTCCATAATCGTGAGTATGGTCTGTGAGTTCTGTGTGGCCATTGCAATGAATCATCAAACCCAGCAGAGAAGTAGAGAATGCTGTGCAAGGGACGGTTGGTGTCCGAATTAGTAAAGATGGAAGAGAGAGAAGGCATGTCTGACCTTCACCTCATAGGAATCAGCCTTGGGCTGTTGATCTTTGTTCTCCTTCCCCCTACTGAAGTTAGAGGAGGTCAGACAGTGCCCCCCAAGCCATTTTTACAATAAGCAATTAGAGAAGCATCTGGTATGTGGTAAGTCTATAGCAAGTTAGCTATTATTATTTAACTGAGTGGTAAGGATCAGCATGAATCCAATCACCAAAATGTGGAGATTGCTCCAGTCCAGTCCCCACCTTCCTTCTCCATTCTCATCGCCAGCCATCCCACAGCACACTCTCTCTCTGACCCCAGCCACCTGGAGCTAGGTCAGAGCTCACAAATTAAAATGACACTGTCCTTCAGACTGCCAAATAGGCAGTTGCCAGCCACAAGTTTAGCTGGCAAACCCTAACCTGATGCACTGGCCACAAATTAAGAGCTGCTTTCCCACTATCCCTTTACGATGCCAGCCGCATGCTCAGGAGTCTACATGACACCCTTACTTTCTGACCTGCTGGCTCCCCCTTTGCCTTTGGGTTCGATAAATCGCTAGAACAAATCACAGAACTCATGGAGAGTATGCCATACTTACAACTACAGATTTATTATATCCATAAAGGAGACAGACTCAGGGGGGCAAGGGCTGGGAGGGTTCCCAACACAAAGCTTCCATGTTTTGTGTTCCACAGGTTACCCTCCTGAGGGTAGCTCTATAAGACAAAGTAAAGTATTATAATGAAATGTGCAAAGACCTGGACTTAGAAAACCAAAGGGAAAAACATGCTCAGCATTTCTCAAGCTGAAAGAATTGAAGAAAAAATTCAAGCCTGAAGTTACAATACTGAAGAATTCTATGGGGAAAATATTGAATGATACAGGAAACATCAAAAGAAGATGGAAGGAGTACAAAGAGTCACTGTACCAAAAAGAATTGGTTGACATTCAGCCATTTCAGGAGGTAGCATATGATCAAGAACCAATGGTACTGAAGGAAGAAGTCAAAGCTGCACTGAAGGCATTGGTGATTATCCCAGAACAGCTTAAGCAAATTCAACCATACTGACTTGGGAAAGACATAAAGAATGATTTAAATTGCATGAACAATTTTACCCACCATTTCACTTAAAATAGCATATGCCTCAAGTGAGTGTGAGATGGGAGATGTGAATCTGTGGTTCCCTCAGTGGCACTTGGTTCTCAAATACTTCTGTAAGCGATGCCAGTCTTAAAGATGGGTCTTTTTCCTGCAACACGGCCTCTAAAGAAAAGCCAACTACTTCATCTGGTACCTGAACTGAATAAACAACATTCCATTTCAGAACCGGAGGGAAAACCTGGAATGTTGGTCTCCAATGTTGCAGCTGCTGGAAGGATTTTCAGGGGTCAATGTGTCTACATGTTACTTTTGCCTTAAATTTTGACTATTAAACCTAACCTCTGAGTAAGATATCACTCTACCATGTATTTGTGTTAATTTCCTGTGGCCGCTGTAACAAATTACCACAAATTTGGCGGCTTAAAACAATAGAAATATATGCTCTCCTGGTGCTGAAGGGCAACAGCCCAAAATCAGTTACACTGGGCCAAAATCAAGGTGTCCGCAGGGCCACACTTCCTTTGGAGAGTCTAAAGGAGAATCCATTCCTTGCATTTTCCAGTTTCTGGTAGCTACTGGAATTCCTTGACTTGTGGCCACATCATTCCCATCTCTGCCTCTGTGGTCACATTGCCTTCCCCTCTTCTGTGTCAAATCTTCCTCTGCCACTCTCTTATAAGGACACTTATAATTACATTTAAGATCCATGAGATAATCTAGAATAATCTCTCTGTCTCAAGATCCTTAACTTAATCATATCTGCAAAGTTTCTTTTGCCATATAAGGTTGAAGCCACAGGTTCTGAAGATTAGGACTTGGACATATTTGTGGGCCATTATCCAATCTACCACAATATCCACCCAAACTTTTCCTTTTCATGTATGTGTGTGTGTGTCTGAGAGAGAGAGAGAGAGAGACATCATGTATGACTCTTTGAACTCTTGATGGCAAGAGACAGAAAAGGAAATGGACTAACCTTGGCCCAGCCCTACCTGCACTGAGAGGGTTAATGTTCCACATCAACTGAATAACCCAGACCAAAGCTATAGTATCGATGATTGGTTTATTGGGGATATTAGGCCACACCACTCCCTTGTAGTTGGGGCTAGGATTTCCCTTAATGGGAATTCATTTTTCTACTCTACATCTTCCTGGAAAGTTGAAGCCTGACAGAGAAAATTAGGAGGAAAGGCTTAGAGAGGAAAGCCAAGCAAGGAGGGAAAGTATCAATATAAGTTTCTTCATATCTGCAGGCCAAAAGAATCATTTTGCCCCCTCCCACAACTTGGCAGTCTCTGAAGTGTCTTAGCATTGTAAGGAGCTTCCCTGACCATGAAGGGACAGACCAGGAGGCCTGACACCAGCCCAGGAAGAAATCTTAGGCCGTAGGGCCTGTATAATGGTTGTGAGTTATTATCTCCATTTCACTTTTCTTCCATTATCCTAAAATCATCAAGAAGCACGCTTATACCTTAGAGCCTGGGAGAATTAAGAAGAAGAGTCTGTGTCCATACTTAGGGCAAAAGATACCAAGAAGAGTAGTATTCCCTCACCCAGGCCAAAGTAGTGATAAAAAAAAACAACAAAAGCTAATTTGTCAGGATATTAATGCCAGTCGTTTTAATAGGAAACAACCGTTTGGTTTTCCTTCCCTTGCTCAGGTGCTTTAGAAGATAGACAACAAATATTTCTCCTCACTTATTGAGAGGTTTGTTTTTTGTTGCTGTTGTGGTTGGTTTTTTTTTTTGTTTTTTTTTTTTGCATAAGGTTCCCATGAGTCTGAGCTGATTTGACAGCAACTAACAGCAACAATAACCCTTGAGGAAAAAGAAATCAACTTTTCTGTTGCCATCAAAGTCTATTGTGAAAAGAGAATAAGACTTTTGTTTGTTTGTTTGTTTTGTTTTCCCTTGTGGGAAATGCAGGATGAGAATATGGAGAGGGTGGAGGGAGAAAAAGGATGTGAGAAGGAGACCAACGAAAAAGAGTGAGGGAAAGAAAGAAGAGCAATAGAGGCAATCACTGGGTGGGGCCTTGAAGTCAGAAAACATCCCGGAAGGTTGTTCAAGAAAGGATAAGGCCGTTTCCTTGGGAAGGTCAAGGATGTCACTCTAGCAAAGAAAGACATTGAAGAGCACTGTTTGAATGCCCAGAAACAGTAAAGAAGCTGAATTTTCACCCAAGTTCTCACTGATTGTTCTAGTCTGGTTCTAAAACTTAGGAGCTTTAAACAACAGAAGAATTTTGTTGTCTCTCCATCTAGGTCAATTGGTATAACATAGTTCATGAAGAAAACATTCTACATCCTACTTTAGTGAGTAGCATCTGGGGTCTCAAAGGTTTGTGAGTGGCCATCTAAGATACAGCTATTGGTCTCTTTCCACCCGGAGCAAAGGCGAGTGAAGAAAACCAAAGATTTAAAGAAACAATTAGTACACAGGACTAACAGACCATAGGAACCACAGCCTCCACCAGCCTGAGACCAGAAGAACTAAATGGTGCCCAGCTACCACTACCAATCACTCTGACTAGGATCACAATAGAAGGTCCTGGTTAGAGTGAGGGGAAAAAAAATAATAAAGTAGAATAAAATTCAAATTCATAAAAAAGACTGATTTACTGGTCTGAGAGAGACCGGAGGAACTCCCGAGACTGTGGCCCTCTTGTATATAAACTATTGAGTGGGAGACTAATTTGCTCTGTAAACCTTCACCTAAAGCACAATAAAATTTTTGTTGTCTCTCATAGACTCTGTGGATCAGTAATATGAGAAAAGCTCTGGCTCTGGCCAGGGTTCTGGCTCAGGGTCACTGATGCAGTTGCAGTTAGATGGTGGCTGGAGCTGGAAAAACAGGAGTCTGAAGCAGTGTAGGGGGCTTGTCAAGCATCTCTCTCCATGTAATCTCAAGACCTCTCCATGTGGTCGCTATGCAGGGGCTAGTTCGGGCTTCCTTACCGCATGGCAGCCTCAAGACATGGGACTATTTACATGGCAGCCCAAGGCTCCAAGTGCAGGTGTTCCAGTGAAGAAGGAAAAAGTTGCATTACCTTTTCTAGCTTAGTATTAGAAGTCAAGCAGCCTCACTTCTGCCTCATTCTGTTAGTTTCAAGCAAATCACAATTCTACCCTGATTCAAGAGGAAGGGATATAGATCACACTTGTCAATGGGAAAAGTGTTGAGGTCACGTTGCAGAATAGCTTGTGGGATGAATGACGTTGTTGGAGCCATCTTTGGAAAGTGTAATATCTGCCATATTGGTACCAGAACTTCCATCATCTGTACCCTTTGCTCTTTATACTGCTAGGCAACTTTTTATTTACTTTTTGTGAATAAACCTCAATATCTCAACAACTGTTGGAGGAAGAGGTTGGCCTGTGGGGAGATCACACTTGTGTTTGGAGGAGCTGAACTGAACAAACTGAAAACCCTGGACTCTTCCATTGCTCAGTGACACCCCAACAGGCTAATAAGCATTGAGCACCTACTGGGTGCCCCTCCCTGTTTTAAGCACTGCATGAATTATTTCCAATCATCACAACCACCCTGTAAGTAGATATCATCACTATAATTAGTCCTATTATTACTGATTTAGGTTATTTTGTTCTTATTATGATAACAATGATGATTATCATTATTATTTAGTACTATACATAGACTTTGGCCTTAATTATTTAGGTCAAAGGATATGAACCATTTAATGTCTCTTTATCCATATCATTAAAGGCCTTCCAAAGCAAGAAGCAATATAGGAAAGTCACTGTAAAGTCATTAGCCCTAATTATCATGAACCTTCAAAAATCCTTGTTAGTTTAATAGTTGTAGAATTGTACCGCATTTTATTTTTCCTTTCTCTAATTCCTAACAAGGTAAAATATTCTTGCTTATGTGTTCGTTTACCAATTTTACTTATTCTTATGGGAATTCTTTAGTCATGTTATTTCCCTATTTATCTTTTGAAGTCTTAGTGTTATTCTTACCAATTTGTATGACCTCTGTATATGACACCTATATTAGTTATTTAAAGTCATATTTGCTACAAATATTTATAAGCCTGATTTAATTTTTATTTTAGTTTTTTTATTGGTTCATAAGTATAATTTTTTAAAATAGTTGAGTCTGTCCATCTTTAACTTTGTGATTTTTTTTTTTCTTATCACTTCCTTGCTTAGAGAGCTAGCATACTTCTGGAGATATAATAAACATTCAGTTATATTTTCTGCTACATTTTTATGGCCTTGATTTTTATATATAACTCTTTAACTGTCTGAACTTCATTTGGTATCTAGTATTATATCTGATTATTCCCAAGGCATTCAACTGTGACTGCTTCAGTCTACAAAGTATGGCTTGATTTGGGTGCCAGTGGTCCAACCCAGCTATGTTCTTAGGTACAGACTGATCTCCAGAGAAAAGAAATCAGTAACTGTTCAACTGGTTTTTATAATCTGCTTTGAACACACCAGGTGGATCTCTCAATTACAGCATTTCCAAAGCTTTAGCTTAACAAAGGAAGTTCTAGCTTCCCATCCTCTCCATGTGTTGTTTTCAGTAAATACACATTTGATTTTGTGTGAATAAAGATTTCTTGAGCCCTGTTTCAGGATCCTTATATCCTACCCCATTTGTCTGATTCTACCACCCCCACCCCACCCTTGCTATTTTCCCAAATGCTTAAGGGAGCAATCAGTGTAGCTGACACATGAAATCTACATTTCTAAATTTTCTAGTGAGATTAAAACCGGCCAGTAGAAACCACCTTTCATCAGAAAACAAGGAATTTTGTATCGCTATGCATATTGTATCAATAATTCAAATGTATCTCACTTACTTGGACATGTTATCAGGAGGCCCCAATCCCTGGAAAAGGACATCGTACTTGGTAAAGCTGAGACTTAGCAAAAAAGAGGAAGATCTTCAATAAAATGGATTGACACAGTGGCTGCAACAATGAATTCAAACATAGCAATGATTGTGAGAATGGCGCATGACCAGGCAACTTTCTGTTCTGTTATACATAAGGTTGTTATGAGTCAGAACCAACTCAACAGCTTCTAACAACATGCTTATTGCCAGATTTTCTTGAAAAGGATCATGGAAAAGGTGGAAAACAGACTCTCTTGCATATAATAATCAACCCATTCACTTCTAAATTAAAAAGAATAGATGCTTAAGAATTGATGATAAATAATAAAATACTAAGAATGAAGTGTATTTGGAGGATTATGTTCAGAAAATGTGTATGGAAAAGATCAGAAAATATGAAAATCTCACTATTGCATTTCGCAGAAAAATCAAGAGAATTCGAGTTATATCCCATTCTTCTTTCACTGGTACAAACAGTAAGGTGAAGGAATGTTGATCTTAGAAAACTTCTAATTTATATTCATTTGACTTCAGAATTTGTTGTTTTCTATATTAAGATTTCATGCAGGAACTGGGTAGAGAAAAAGAAATGGTTGGATAAGTTAGCCCGAGTGACTCCTAAGAAGCCCACCACAATAACCAGCATAAACAGAAATGAGAAAAGCATTTCGAAAAGCAAAGTAGTGTAATGGAAAGAAGCCAAGAATTTGAAGTCTTGGCCTCTAGTTCTGGCTTTTCCACTATAAAACTTGGCAACCTTGGGCAAATCTCTCACCCAACCAGAGCCTTAGTTGCCTCATGGTATATGTATGGAGGGGCTTTAGGATTATTCCAGCCAGCTTGATATAATAGATTGAAAGAAAAAGTTAGGGAACCACAAAAACCCCAGAAGATTACAGAGAGCTAGATTTGTACTATCTATCTATCTATGTATCTATATAATTTCTCATCTCAGAAATAGGAGACCCCTGATCAAAAATGCTTACGTTTTTAATTGCCATCTTATCTGCCTTTGTGAAGGCATAACTCAGTAAAATAAATTAGATCAGAATTATTCTTTGTTTGACTTCTGTAAATTGCTACTTACATTGTTAATACTAGGTAATTTTCTGTTCCCAAGTGTTTTGGTTATCTACTGCTGTGTAACAAACCACATAATGACTTAAACGAAAAACAATTTATTATTTCTCATGATTCTGTGAGTTGACTGGATGTTTTTTCTGTTCTCTGTAGTATTAGTCAGGATGCTGAGATAGCTGAAAGATACAAAATGACCTCACTCACATGGTTTGCAGATGGTGTGGGCTGTTGGCTGGGAGCTCAGATGCGGCTATTGGCCAGGGGCCTCAGTTCTCCTCCACGGGATCTCTACACGTGATCTCTACACATGGCTGCCTGGGTTGCCTCACAGCATGGCAGTAGGGATCCAAGAGAAAGCAGTCCACATCTGCAAAAGCAGAAGCTGCAGATCTCTTAAAGCCTAGCCTCAGAAGACACACCGTGTCACTTTTATTACATTCTATTTGTCAGAACAAGTCTCAGGAGCAATCCAGATTCAAGAGGAGGGTGAAACAACTGTTTCTTAATGGAAAGAGTGGCAAAGATTTTGTAGCCACCCACCAGCAAGGCCAATGAATTTATGGTACTGGATACCCTTCTTATTATCGATCACCTTAGAATGTGAGAGATAGATTAATCATGGGTTTATATAAACTACTTAAACACTTGGTAATATGATTATACTCCCTCCACTGACCAGACCTAAGCTACCTACCCATCTGTATCTATTTGTACCTACCTTTGGACATATTCATACTAAGCACCTCTCCACCAAGAATGCCCATTCCAAACTTTCTCTCCGTTTCGTCAAAACCCACCCATGGTTCTAATTTTAGTTCTTGTTTAAAGCCTTCCTGAACCATCCAGTTTATGCGGACTCACGCACGTGCGCACATGCACTCTCTCTCTCTCTCTCTCTGCATTTCAGGATTTCTATCAATTGTTTTTATGTGTATCATAAACTCTTACATATTATTTAATTACAAAGATCACTAAATCAGGAAAAGGATGAAGAGGAGATAAACTTTTGCCACAATTTCAGGGTCAAGATCCCATTCCTAGTTCAATTGCTTGGGGAGGAGCTTCTTTTTTCAGAAACTGCTAGGGAGAGTGCATGAACCGTGGATGAAACTTGAACCTAAGGCTTTTAAAACTTTTCTCAGGGAGTATGGAAGCCGGAAAACTGTCATTTCAAAGCATCTAGCAATTTGGTGTTGTGCAAGGAGTAGAGTTGACCCACTATTCTTTGTTTTGGAAAACAGTGGGTATATTTACAAATATGAAGTCAAGACCACAATCTGAAAATGAGATCTTTGAGACTGGCTCCAAAGCTACAGTAATGGTAATGTAATTACAGATGGTAATGTCTGTGGGGTAGGCAGATACACCTCAATAGATTGATATTCCCTTGAGAGAGTTGTTTTAGTTCCTAGGGTGCATTTGAGACTGTTGCTGGGAAGTCGTAGTTCATTGTCATGGAGGGATATATGTGTGTAATGTGTGTTAAGGAGATGCTGTCAAGAGCTCAGAAACCGAGTGTCAAGAGGCTAAAATACCTCTTTGCATGGGAAAGTCCATGAGATCTGGGTTTGGATGGAGTTGTTTTGAAGCCCAGCATTGCTCTGGCTGCCCAGGAAACATAGCTTTGGTGAGGCAGCATCCGGGCAAACACTGATGGCTAACTACACAACAGCCACTCCCCCTTCCTCTCTGCCAACAGAACCCTGATGTAGTTTAGGGTATCAATGAGTGAAACCTCAGGGAAGGAATCCTCATTGTTTAAGCCAGTTATATTCATCCTGTTCCCCTTTGCCAGATGATCACTTTCCCAGCTTCCCTTGCAGCTGGTGAAGTTCATGAGACCCAGTTCTGACCAATGAGATGTAACAAGAAGCCTTCTGGATGTGGGGGTAGAGGTGAGGGGGGATGACATCAGCTTCTTCCAGGGAGAATTTTCTCTCTAAATAAAAGAAAGCCCCCTTGGCAATGAGTTTCTGTCAAAGGTGATGAAAAACTTTGGAAACATATAGTAGTGATGGTTGCACAACAGAAGGAACATAATTAATGTCACTGAATTGTGCACATAAAAATAGTTGAAATAACAAATATTTGGTTATATATATTTCACCAAAAAAAAAAAAAATGAAAGCCCCTTTCTTCTGCCTGTGTTCATTCCTTCCTGCTTTAGATCACGATGCCTAGAGTTTTGAAAATAATCCTGAAGCCATGAGGTGACTTATGCAAGGACAAAAAGCCAACACGCAAAGGATGGCACAACTGAAGGATGCAAAGAGCCTTTTTCAGTACCGTGTGTGTCAGGTAGAACTGTGCTCCACAGGGTTTTCAACAGCTGACATTTTGGAAGTAGATCACCAGACCTTTCTTCTGAGTGCCTCTGGGTGGACTTGAACTTCCAATCTTTTGGTTAGCAGCCAGGTGTGTTAATTTGCACCACCCAGGGATTCCTTATACCTAATAGAGTTGGCTATCTCAGTGCTACTCAAAGTGCCAATTCACAATGAGATAAGGAGATTGACCCAAAATATAAATCCAGACACTTCTTCCTTCATAGAAAAGTCTTACCAATCAGTCAGTGAAGCTGAACTAAATAGTGTGCTTAGTGATGTAGTTGATTTACATTTGGGTACAAGCTCCTTATTGCCTATCTCTTTGCTCACTTGTAACAGTTGTTAGACCTACGGCTGACCCATGGACCACACAGGCTGAAGAGTTACAGAGGTCAGGCACCAATCAAGCCTACATACGAAAATGTACAGGGAAAGAAATCCCATGATTCTACTCTGGAAGCTACTCCAGTGATTCTCAGAGAAAGACTTCTCTACCAAACACACTGATTACCAAATTATGGCTCCTTTGAAATTTTCTTGAATAATATTGAATAAGTGTATTTGTAGGCATCATGGCCCACATTTAAAAAAAAAAAAGCCTGTATTTGAACTTATTTGAAATTACTTTATTTTGAAATTTGTTCACAAATGAGAAAACGGTAACTGTCTGACCAAGAAAATGGTTAGAAGTAAAGAAATTCTGTGTGGTTTCTGGTTAGATTTTAAGCTATACCCAGTATAGCATAGTTCTCTTTTTCATTAGGTAAAAATAATGTGTATTTACTAACTGTTTATGGCATCATTTAGCAATTGCATTCAGCTATGAGTAACAGAAATCTGAAAAAAAATTAGTGGCTTAAACAAGTTAAGGGTTTTGTTTTTCTGACATAAAGAATTCTGGAGTTAGATGGTTTAGGGTTGGTATAGTGGCTCTATGATGCCATCAAGTTTCAGGCTTCTTGTCTTTCCACTTGGCCATCATTATTAGCTGGTGCTTCCTGGTCTCAAAAGGCTACTCCACTACCACCATCATATTCCTATTGCAGGCAGGACAAAAGGGAAGGGCAAAAAGCAAAAGGTGCATGGTAGCTAATTCTGACCTCTGTTAGAGAGTTTTAATAAAGGCCCATCAAGGAACTTCCACTTTTATATATCGTTGGCCAGGATGTTGAGGCATGGCCACTCCTGGCTACAAGGAAACTGGAAAAAAATAGTTTTCTTGTTTACCCTTCCAAATATAATGAGGGTCAATTGGTAGGAAAAAGGAGGGAAATCTGTATTGGGTAGACACCAACAGCCACTATCTTGCTCGATTTTATTTTTAAATAATTGTCCTCCATCCACCTTAGATATTCATAAGCATGATGAGGAGTACCTAGCTAAAATAAAATGCAGAAAAAGTTGTTTAATTTTTCACATAATGAATCAAATTCCCCCAATTCCCATGAGCTACATTAAGAATGTTATGGAAGATGCCAGTAGGAATCTACTATGTTGAAGAGCAATTATCACAAATAGAGAGGAATTTGCTTCCTTAGAGATCCCTATTTCTAAGATTTGCTGAGACCTTTAAAACTCAATTTATAATTAAGCAGGACCAATTGTTTCTGTCTAACCTTTTAGTGTGAGAAGATTTTTCTCTCTCTTGCTCATTAAGTAAGCTAATGACAAATCTTGATTTTGTTGTGGCATTTTCCCTTTTATTTTGGTTAGATTATTCATCCTATTAATTAAATAAATATGGTAAGAAGTTACTTGTAGTGTTACTACATATGTCAGTCCTTCAAAAGCTTGAGGAAATGCTGACATCTTGTTAAAAGTTTGGAACCCTGGTGGTGCAGTGGTTAAGAGCTCGGCTGCTAACCAAAAGTTCGGCAGTTAGAATCTACCAGCCGCTCCTTTGAAACCCTATGGGGCATTTCTGCTCTGTTCTATAGGGTTGCTATGCGTAGAAGTCAACTCTACAGCAACGGATTTCTTGGTTTTGTTAAAAGTTTGAGAAATGGTTCATTAGGCAAAATTCTTGTAATATCTTGTGTTGATATTGTTTATAACAGCTTTAAGATATAATTCCACATGCCAGAAAATTCACCCCTTTAAAGTTTACAGTTGAGTGTTTTTCAGTATATTCACAGCGTTGTGCAATCATCACTACTATCTAATTCCAGAATATTTCACTACCCCATAAAGAAACCCCCTACCCATTAGCAGTCACTCCTTACTCCTCCTTACTTCTCCCTCCCCAAGCCTTGGCAACCACTAATCCACTTTATGTTTCTATGGATTTGCCTTTTCTGGTCATTTCAAATAAATGGAATCATGCAATATGAGGCCTTTTTTTATCTGGCTTCTTTGACTTAGCATAATATTTTCAATATCCATCCATGTTTAGCATGCATTAGTACATCATTCCTTTTTTTGGCTGAATAATATTCCATTGTATTGATTTTGCTTTGTTTTAAGATTTCATTACTATCAAGGATTTTTTTTTTTAAATTAATTCTCTGATTATCTGGTGAGGCAACGAAAATCAACATGGAATTCTAGTCCCAGCTTTGTATAGTCCTTATGGATCTCAGTTGTGCCATCTACAAAATAAAGTGTTGTTCCCTCTATTGTATAAGGTCCCAGCTTCTAAGAGTCTCCATTGATCCTTGGAATTTTTTTTCTACAGTAAAAGAAAATCTGTAGACATGTGCTTTATTTTTATCTAAATTGGATTTTTCCCCTGTTTGATGTGGAGATTTTATTGAATGTTCTTTTATTTCTCAATTGTTTGTAAAAAGCTAAGCCTTTGGAAGCTTTTAAATTCATATATAGAGAAACCTGTTGCCATCGAGTTGATTCCGACTCATAGCGACCCTGTGGACAGAGTAGAACTGCCGCATAGGATTTCCAAGGAGCGCCTGTTGGATTCAAACTGCCTACCTTTTGGTTAGCAGCCGTAGCTCCTAACCACTACGCCACCAGGGTTTCCCATATATATATAGGTTTAGAAATAACCAGTGTCTTAGTTTCTTAGTGCTGCTATAACCAAAATGCCGCAAGTGGGTGGCTTTAATGAACAGAAATTTATTTTCTCACAGTTAGAAGGCTAGAAGTCCAAATTCAGGGCATCAGCTCTAGGAGAAGACTTTCTCTCTCCGTCTGCTCTGGGGAAAAAAATCTTTGCCACAACTTCTCTAGCTGGCCATCCTTGGAGTTCCTGGGCTTGTAGACTTATCTGTCTCCTTCAGATAGTGTCGGTCTTTCTCTTGTGTCTACCTTCTGTACCTAATTTGCTCTTTTATATCTTAAAAGTTATTAATTTATAACACAACTTACACTGACATGGCCTCGTTAACATAACAAAGAAACGCCTATTCCCAAATGGGATTACATCCACAGATATAGGGGTTAGGATTTACAACACATATTTTTTGGGAACACAATTCGATCCATAATATGAGGGCTGAAAGCAATAAAAGCAAGAGAACCAGAATAGCTGTGAACATTTTTAGCTCTCCCCGAAATTATACACTGAAGGGTAAATGCTCACATTACCTAGTATGTGTTTGTGAAATGAAGAAAGAGAATACTGCTTTGAATATTCCAATTCTCAGCTTTTAATGAAGGAGAAATTTATTCATGCAGCCATACAAGCAGTAAATGTGTGCCACTTACATTTGTGAGCACTTCTGGCTTGGAAATAGAAGAATCTAGTAGTCAAACCCACCTGCAAATTCCCCAATCTACACAAGAAAGATAAACCACACCCATCATGTCTAATAACAAATTCATTTTGCATCTGGTTTAACTGGGCTTGAAAAAGGATACCTGCTCTAGCATACTGAGTATTCTCATTTCAGAATATCATCTCTTTCATTCAATTCACAAGGGACTCTGGGAGGGGGGAGGTGAGAGTGTAGATGTCAGAATTGATTAACCCACCACTGTGTATTTTATAGTGGGAAAAAGATGAAGAGCAGCTGGGTAAGAAGGAAATATGTGCAGAATATCTATGTCTATAAATGAAAATAAAAGGGTTTAAAAGAACATATACTAAACCACCAAACCAAACCCAGTTCCATCGAGTCGATTCCAACTCATAGTAATCCCGTATTGGTTCTATTCTGTCCTATAGGGTAGCTATGAGTTGGAATTGACTCGACGGCAGTGAGTTTGGTTTGTTTTTTATCATCAGCAAAAGATCCCATGTGGTTAAGCACTTGGCTGCTAACTGAAAGGTCAGCAGTTCCAACACACCAGCCATTCCGTGGGAGAAAGATGTGGCAGTCTGCTTCCGTAAAGATTTGCAGTCTTGCCATCTAAGATACTCCACTGGTCTCACCCCTTCAGGAGCTGGGGAGAATAAAGAAAACAAGATACAAGGGAAAGATTAGTCCAAGGGACTAGTGGACCACATCTACCACGGCCTCCCCCGACTGAGTCCGGTATAACTAGATGGTGCCCAGCTACCACGACTGACTGCTCTGAAAAGGATCACAATAGAGGGTCCCAGACAGAGCTGGAGAAAAACGTAGAACAAAATTCTAACTCACAAAAAAAGACCAGACTTACTGGCCTGACAGAGACTGGAGAAACCCCAAGAGTATGGCCCCCGGACACCCTTTTAGCTCAGTAATGAAGTCACTCCCAAGGTGCACCCTTCAGCCAAAGATTAGACAGCCCCATAAAACAAAACAAAACTAATGGGGCACAACAGCCCAGGGACAAGGACTAGAAGGCAGGAAGGGACAGGAAAGCTGGTAATAGGGAACCCAAGGTCGAGAAGGGAGAGTGTTGATGTGTCGTGGGGTTGTTAACCAATGTCATAAAACAATATGTGTACTAACTGTTTAATGAGAAACTATTTGTTCTGTAAACCTTCATCTAAAGCACAATAAAAAAATTTTAAAAATAGATTTGCAGCCTTGGAAACCTTATGGGGCAGTTGTATTCTGTGCTATAGGGTCGCTATGAGTTGGAATCCATTTAACGGCAATGGGTTTTTTGTTTGTTTTGTATTTTGTATCACCAAGAAAGAAGTACCTGAGTGGTACACAGTTAATGTGCTTGGCTGCTAGCCAAAATCTTGGAGGTTCTAGTACACCTAGAGGCACTCAGAAAAGAGGCCTGGTGATCTACTTCCAAAAACTCAGCCATTAAAAACCCTATCGAGCACAGTTCTACTCTTATACACATGGGGTCACCATGAGTTGGACTCTATTCAACAGCAATTGCGGTTTTTTTTGTTTGTTTGTTTTGTTTTTTTACCATCAAGAAAGAGGCACAATGCTTAATGGACTTCTTGAGATTTAGAGACAGCATATACATGCAGTTCCAGTACATTTACTGAGTGACCCTCAAGGCAGCCTGCTTTGAGTGGAGCTGAGAGAAAGGGAAGCTCTTCAGTGGGTCAGGGCTAACACTTGGCCCTTATGAACTTAGTATATCTAATAAAATTTAAAATGTCTATGGCAGATCTGAAAAACTGCATTCAAAGAATCACTGTCCAGACCACTAGATTTGAGGGAAATCATGTCCTTCTTATCAAATAACAATTTTGCTTCTGAGACACAGATTTTTGTTTGCTTCTGTGCCATAGTAAAGACTTAATTCCTACCTGTAATAGTTGCCATGTACTTAGTGGCTGTAGTGGGCTAAATAATGACCCCACAAATACATTAGGTCCTAATCCCTGGAATCTGTAAATGTTACTTTATAAGCATTTTCTGTAAACTCTTTCCACAGGTCCCCATGTTAATAAAGATGACAGAGCATTTAAACCAGTGTCCAGCAAATTTAGTGGGCACTAGTTCCTGTTGAATAATAAGTGCACACTAAATTTCCTTGTAGTAATTAATGGATTAATGTAGCTAATAAGAGTGAGATCTGGTCACCTGAAGAAGAGTAGTAGCAGCCAAGGAGCTCATTGTTTCAAAGTTAATTAAAAATCTTCCAGCTCATTTCACTTGACATGACAGGTTTTCTTTTATGCCCTAGATGTATAAGCCCATAACACTTTCAAAACTAACATGCAAGATAGCACAAGATATAGCACTGGCCTAAGTGATATGTCACCTTTACTGGCACCAGGACCTGTGGAAAGAGTTTATGGGAAATAGTTTCTTAAAAATAAAAACTTATGGCTTAGGACATTAAAACAAATATGAATGGTTAATGCAACCTCTACATTTTTAGTGGCATAGCTGTAGTTTCATTAGGAATGTGTGTGTGTGTGTGTGTGTGTGTGTGTGTGTGTGTGTGTTGTCAAATGCCTCTGAAATAGTTTGACCCTATCTATGAGAAGCTTAGAAATAGTATAGTCTTCCCATGCTCAATCTGCCCAGAAAAGGGAAAAACCCGTACATGGAAGATGATAGTGAATGAAGTAGGGATGCTGGATTCTAAAGATGTTCTCAATGTAGGTATGGTCAGAATTCTTATTATTGATTGGCCTTTTCAAAATACTTCATGCTGGTCTGCCTTTACCTGGTTGGTTTCTTGTCAGGCTGACCTTGATTCTTCTTTGGCCTAAATACATATACGTATTTTTCGTTTTGAAGTCTGTCTGAGATAAATGGTACTATAATGAAAAGCACTGTAGGAGATACGAGTGTATTTTACACGGACTTTAAGAGATAGAAATGACCTCAACAGACAGATGGGAACAAACGACAGCATTCACTATAGAAGGACGAGTGCAATCAAAGGTAAAGAGACTGAAAAGTGCAAAGCATTTTCAGCACCTAGGTACCCTTTATTCCTAAATAAATAATACTACCAGTTGTGAAAGAAGGCATATTAAAACACAATATGAAGGTACACACCTGTTAATTTTGGAGAATACGAGGGTTTGTTTGCCTTGACTTACATAAACTAACCATCAACCAAAAAAAAGGAACACCCAAGAAATATGAGTCATGACTTATTCTTGACTGCTTAGCTGTAATGTTATTGGTCAAGTGTGTTGTGTAACACACACACCCACACACATACTAATAATAAAAAGGAATCATTTGCTTTTTTGACAAAAAGCAATTGTCATGACATAGATATAAAATCTGAGGAATCGTATAATCAGATATGAATACTATCAATATTTGGGGAAGATATGTCAACTACTCCCACAATGTTCTCTCCAAATGGCTTCTAGAATCTAGTCTCCCCAGTAGGATGTGGCAAAACGACACACTTGACTCTAACTAGGGAGAATCTTGAAAATAGTCTAGTTTCCAAGAATGGTTGTGACAGCAATTCCTCTGGCAGCATTAGATAACCACTCTGTTTACCATCCTCTAATTACATGCATGGAGCCCCGATGGCACAGTGGTTAAAAGTTTGGCTGTTAACCAAAAGGTTGGCTGTTCAAATCCACCAGCCACTCCTTGGAAACCCTATGGGATAGTTCTGTTCTGTCTTATAAGGTCACTATGAGCTGGAATCAACTCAACAGCAATGAGTTTGGTTTTGGTTTGGAATTACATGCATAGTTCCTCAGAAAAATTAAACAGATGTTTTTAGATTTGACAAGTTCAATGAGTGATGGTTGTAAATCAGATTGGAGCACTCGATTCATCTCACACATTAAATACACACATTGATTCCTTCAAAAACTATTTACACATCTGTTAGAGACCAGTCACTGGGCTAGGTGATGGAAGCAGAAAGGAGAGTAAAAGCATGGATAACATTGAATTCCACCCTATAAACAAGGAAGGAAGATAGCACTCGAGGAAATGTTCATATTGTCCACTCTGTGTCTCTTGAAATATATATACATACCTATATCGATATCGATATTTTAACGGAGTCCCTGGGTGGTGCAAACAGTGAACGCACTTCACTGCTAACCAAAAAGTTGGGGTTCGAGTTTACCCACAGGTGTCTCAGAAGAAAGATCAGGCGGTCTATTTCCAAAAACATCGGCCACTGAGAACTCTATGGAGCACAGTTCTATTCTCTATTCTGACACACAGGGGGTTGCCATAAATTGGTATCAACTCAACAGCAACTGGTATGTATTTAATAGACTATTTTAGAGCAGTTTTCAGTTTACAGAAAAATTATGCAGAAATATAGAGTTGCTATTTACCCCCTCTCCCCTGCACATTGTTTCTCCTATTAACACCTCACATTCCTGGGTATAAATATATTTTTCTATTATATTTTATAATAACACATAAAAATACTATATATTTTTATCAGTTATACAAACGCATATATTTAGCTCTGTGAACAAGTGCTACCAACCTTGCCCTGTCTCCTTTCACTCCCCTTTTGGTAAAGGCAAATGCATCATTCTTCCAGGAAGCTCACAGACGAGGCAACACAGATTTCTGACATGTGGTCACTGTGGAAGAAGAAAGTCTGTTAACAAAATCTTCTAAACAGGAGAATGTTCTGGGAATCACCGTCTGGTCTGATTTCATTAATAGAAGTAAACATTAATTTGGACAATACCAAATGGAGGACATTTTTCCTGTTTTCTGGACATCGTTTGGAGACACAAATCAAACGTGATGAAAATCCCCACGTGTATAACAAGAATCGGCTGTAAGTGTATCAGCATGTTTCCTTCAGAGGACTATGATTTCTCCTGATTCTCTCAACTCATCTAAAAAGAGCAGTTTTGGGGAAGTAAACTAAAGATTAATCTTAAATGAATGACCTAAGCATGATACTTGTTTTGGATGTTTGAACTAATAATGTGCTCTTGATTAGTAATAAAAATATTATTATTTGTGTTAGAAATAGGGGTATATCCTGAGGGAGAGGATTAGAAATAGTGTATATTTTTATAGTATATATAAAGATGGTACCACAGTTACTCATTTTATTCAAATTAAATGCGTTCTACCAACAACCTTCTTTGCACCAAGTACTGTGCTACACAGTTTGCAAATGTTAATCCATTTTATCATCATAACAACACTTTGAGTTATATACATTTTATTACTAGGCCTTGGTAGTGCGGCAGTTAAGAGCTATGACTGCTAACAAAAAGGTCAGCAGTTCAAATCCACCAGCAGCTACTTGGAAACCCTATGGGGCAGTTCTACTCTGCCCTATAGGGTCACTATGAGTTAGAATCGACTCGATGGCAATGGGTATCTTCTTACTGAAAAAACTGAGGCTTAGACTTCTGGGAAACGATGAGATACTACAACTTCTTCAAAGAATTTCTATTCTACTTCACTTAACCTAATAAGCCAAAAAATTTACTAGCAGCCACCAAATAAGAAATGCCGTAAACCTCAAAAACAGGTGTCCAAAGAAAGAAGCAGGAGATTCTGCAGCCAAGAAGAGGAGAAACTGGCTGGGCTCCTAACACCACCTCCACCATTCAATGGTTGTGACAAATCCTGAAAATTCTCACTAATACCCTCAAATCTGGAGAAAAGCAAACTGAGTAACCATCCTTGTCTTTTCTTCCCTCCTCTCCCCTTTTCTCTCTCTCTCTTTCTCCTTTTCACTAAGTAGTAATGGAAGCTAAAAATACAAGAGGCTCAAACAAGTAACAAGAATAACAAGCTGGTTTTCTTTAACAGAAGTAAAGGCTTCAGTGCTATACATGGCAAGCCCCATCAGAATGGTAGATGCACTCTAAAGAGGTGGAGCGAAATTTAGTATTTAACAAAATAGAGATGAGAAAACAAAGACATCACTCCACACACACACACTCCCACTACAGGCAATATTTCCTCAGGCTATAGAAGAGCAAATGGAGAACAAAACCCCCAGCCCCACAGTACAACTCAGAGGAAACACTGGTCTCAAATAGAGTGCAAAGAGAATCAAGAACTTACTTGTACTGTGTCAGAGCAAATGGAATATATGTCTGGAAAGGGCCAAGCATGAAAAAGAATAGCATGGCAACAATGAAAACACAACATGACAAATTTAAACCAAGAAGAGTGAAAGAATAAAAAACAAAAGAAACAGACAAAAAGCTGCAATCATAAAAAAATTTAATTCAAGGAACAGAAGGAAATTCCTCAAACTTGCACATCTATAGATATTCATAGTGATGCATCATGTATATATATATAATATATATATGTGTATATATATAATACATATATATGTGTATATATACACATATATATGGAGCTCTGGTGGCATAGTGATTAAGAAGTCGGCTGCTAACCAAAAGGTCAGCAGTTCAAATCCATCAGCCCCTCCTTGGAAACCTATGGCGCTGTTCTACTCTTCCCTAATGGGTCACTATGAGTCAGAATTGACTTGACAGCACCTAACAACATACATACATACATATATATACATATTATCCGTTACCTGTTGCAGTCGAGTGGATTCCAACTCATAGCAACCCTATAGGACAGAGTAGAACTGCCCCATAGGGTTTCCAAAAAGCACCTGGTGGATTCGAACCACCAACCTTTTGGTTAGCAGCAGTAGCACTTAACCACTATGCCACCAGGGCTTCCATATATACATATTATATACATATGTATGTATATGTATATATACACATAAATACATATTACATATGTATATATGTGTATATATACATATGTATGTATTTATATATGTATATATAATATATGTATATTTACATACGTATGTGTGTAAATCCTGATGGTGTAGTGGTTAAGAGCTTGGCTGCTAACCAAAAGGTCAGCAGTTCAAATCCACCAGACGTTCCTTGGAAACTCCACGGGGCAGCTCTACTCTGCCCTATACAGTCATGCTATGAGTTGCAATCAGCTCGATGGTAACAGAGTATATGCATATATATGTATATATATACATATGTGTGTGTGTGTGTGTGTGTGTGTGTGTGTGTATACCTGTTGCCATCAAGTCAATTCCTACTCATAGTGATTCTATAAGACAGTGTAGAACTGCCCTATATGGTTTTCAGGGAGCAGCTGTACATTCAAACTACCAGTCTTTTGATTAACAGCTGCGCTCTTAACCACTGCACCACCAGGGCTCCATATATATATATATATATGAGTATACATATACACACATACACACACACACTTCACTAAGTTTTGAAATGGTTTGCTATTAGAAATACATTTCTAGAATAAGAATAAGACATACTGATTGACCTAAGCTCATCAGAACCTAACTGTGAAACTAAGGGGAGAATCAGTTTCTACTAAAACAATGGGGTATATGGTGGAGAGATATCAGGAAGAAAGAAAACAGGAAAATACGTGTTATGTAAGCTGCATGGAGAAAATAGTAAGAGAAAAAAAGAAAAACCCAGAGAGAAGAAGAAAAATGAAGGAGAGAAAGAGAAAGATGGATAAAGTCCTGGTCACATGGAATCCTTGGCTCCAGCTGATGCAAGGAACAACCCTGTCCTTTCTTCTGCTATTAAAAAAAAAAAAAAAAAAACCCATTGCCATCAGGTTGATTCTCACTCATAGTGACCCTATAGGACAGAGTAGAACTGCCTCATAGAGTTTCCAAGGAGCAGCTGGTGGATTCGAACTGCTGACCTTTTGGTTAGCAGCCGAACGATTAACCACTGTGCCACCAGGGCTCCTCTTCTACTATAAGTCAAAAAACAAACAAACAAACAAACAAAAAACTCCCTTTCTGCTTAACCTAGATTGAGTTTCTATTACTAAAGAGTTCTGACCTACAAGGTTGATTGTTTTTTTAAAAATTTTTAAACCAGTACTATTTAAAAAATTGTTTTCACAGATTTCAGAGGTTTTACAAATAGTGTGCCTTCAGATTTTTCACATTTCATGAAAAATCCAAGAGATCTTTCTGGTCTTTCTGAGCCTTCATGTCATTTTTCCTTAAGAAAATAAACAGTTACTAAGTGTAGATTAAAGAGATCACCTCTTCCAAGTCACACGCAAAGCAAACAGTACATAAGATTATTAGTTTTATGTAAAGCAGCTGAGATATCACAATATTATCTGTATTGTTGTTTTAACAACCAATAAATACTATGGCAAAAAATTTTGCTACCATACCCTGAAGCCACTAGAAGAAAGGAAATAATAAAGATCAGAGCAGAAATAAATGAAACAGAGAATAGAAAAACAACAAAGAATCAACAAAACCAAAAGCTGGTTCTTTGAAAGAATCAAAAAAATTGGCAAACCATTGGCCAAACTGACAAAAGAAAAGCAGGAGAGGACACAAATAACCCAAATAAGAAATGAAATGGGGAACATTACAACAGACCCAACTAAAATAAAAAGGATCATAACAGAGTACTATGAAAAACTATCCTCTAACAAATCTGAAAACCTAGAGGAAATGGGCAAATTTCTAAAAACACACTACCTACACAAACTAACGCAAACTGAAGTTGAAAATCTGAACAGACCCATAACAAGAGAAGAGATTGAAAAGATAATAAAACAGCAACAACAACAAAGAGCCTTGGCCCAGATGGCTTCGCTGGAGAATTCTACAGAACTTTCAGAGAAGATCTTACACCAGTACTACTCAAACTATTTCAGAACATAGAAAAGGAAGTGACACTTCTGAATTCATTCTATGAAACCAGCATAACCCTGATACCAAAACCAGGCAAAGACACTACAAAAAAAAAAGAAAATTACAGACAAATATCTGTCATGAATATAGATACAAAAATTCACAACAAAATTCTAGCCAATAGAATTCAGCATCATATCAAAAAAATGATACACCAAGACCAAGTAGGATTCATACCAGTTATGCAAGGATGGTTCAGCATTAGAAAATCAATCAGCACAATCCACCACATAAATAAGAAAAGAAGCACATGATCATCTCAATCGACACAGAAAAGGCATTCAACAAAGTCCAGCACCCTTTCCTGATAAAAACTCTCAATAAAAGAGATACAGAAGGGAAATTTCTCAACATAAGAAAGGGCATCTCTACAACACCAACAGCCAACATCATTGTTAATGGAGAGAGGCTGAAAACGTTCCCCTTGAGAACAGGAACAAGACAAGGATGCCCTTTATCACCTCTCCTATTTAACATTGTGCTGAAAGTCCTAGCTACAGCAATAAGGCAAGAAAAAGAAATAAAGGGCATCCAAACTGGTAATAGAGAAGTAAAACAGTCCCTATTTGTGGATGATATCATATTATACATAGAAAACCCAAAAGAGTCCGTGAGAAAATTCCTGGAACTAATAGAAAGATTCAGCAGAGTAGCAGGATACAAGATAAACATGCAAAAATCCATCGGTTTCCCATACACCAATAAAGAGAATGATGAAAACGAAATCAGGAAAACAATACCATTTATAATAGCCCCTACAAAAATAAAATACTTAGGAATAAATCTAACCAGGGATTTAAAAGACCCATACAAAGAAAACTACAAAACACTACTACAAGAAACCAAAACAGAACTACATAAATGGAAAAAACATACCATGCTCGTGGATAGGTAGACCTAATATTGTGAAAGTGTCAATTCTACCCAAAGAAATTTACAAATACAATGCAATCTTATTCCAAATACCAACAGCATTCTTTAAAGAGATGGAAAAAGTAATTATTAACTTATATGGAAAGGGAAAAAGCCCCAGGTAAGTAAACCACTATTAAAGAAGAAGAATAAAGTAGGAAGACTCACACTACTTGACCTCCAAACCTACTATAAAACTACAGTAGTGAAAACAGCCTGGTAGTGGTACAATGACAGACACATTGACCAATGGAACAGAATTGAGAACCCAGATATAAATCCATCCATCTATGGTCACCTGATCTTCAACAAAGGCCCAACCAAAGTCCATCAAATGGGGAAATGACAGTCTTTTTAACAAATGGTGCTGGCAAAACTGGATGTCCATCTGCAAAAAAATGAAACAGGACCCATACCTCACACCATACACAAAAACGAATTCAAAACAAAAGATCTAAATATAAAACCAAAAACTATAAAGATAATAGAAGAAAAAATAGGGTCAATGCTAGAGGCCCTAATACATGGCATTAACAGGATACGTACCATAACTAACAATACAAAAACACCAGAAGATAAGCTAGATAACTGGAATCTTCTAAAAATTAAACACTTATGCTCATCAAAAGACTTCACTAAAAGCGTGAAAAGAGAACCTACAGACTGGGAAAAAATTTTTGGCTGTGACAAATCCTACAAGGTCTAATCTCTAAAATCTACAGGAAAATCCAACACCTCTACAACCAAAAGTCAAATAATCCAATTTAAAAATAGGCAAAGGATATGAACAGACACTTCACCTAAGAAGACATGCTAGTGGCTAACAGCTACATGAGGAAATTCTCACTATCACTAGCCATTACCAAAAAACAAAAACACAAACCCATTGCCGTGGATCGATTCCACCTCATAGAGAATAGCCATTAGAGAAATGCAAATTAAAACCACAATAAGATACCATCTCACCCCGACACTACTGGCACGAATCAAAAAAACAGAAAATAACAAATGTTGGAGAGGCTGCCGAAAGATTGGAACTCTTATGAAATGCTGGTGGGAATGCAAAATCGTACAACCATTTTGGAAAATGATATGGTGTGCCCTTAAAAAGCTAGAAATAGAAATACCATATGATCTAGCTATTCCACTTCTAGGAATACATCCTAGAGAAATAAGAGCCGTCACACGAATAGATATATGCACACCCATGTTGTTTTCACAAGCCACAGTGTTTTCAACTCCTCATATGCAGGCAAAAGCTGGATGATGAATAAGGAAGACAGAAGAAGAATTGATGTCTTTGTGGTTGTCACAGATTGAATTGTGTCCCCCAAAAAATGTGTGTAGCAACTTGGCTAGGTCATGATTCCCAGTATTATATGATTGTGTTATCTGATGTGATGTCCTTATGTGTTGTAAACCCTACCACTATGATGAGATTATATGTGATCTCCTCACATGTAGTAAATTCTATCACTGTGATGAGGTTATACTGATGAGGTTGACAAGATCAGTGTCTTAATGCAATCTCTTTTGAGATATAAAAGAGAGAAGCAAGCAGAGACACATGGGAACCTCATACCACCAAGAAAGCAGCGCTGGGAGCAGAGCGCATCCTTTGGACCTGAGGTTCCTGTGCAGAGAAGCTCCCAGACCAAAGGAAGACTGATGACAGGGACTTTCCTCCAGAGCCAATGGAGAAAGTGTTCCCCTGGAGCTGATGCCCTGAATTTGGACTTGTAGCCTACTGGACTATGAGAGAATAAATTTCTCTTTGTTAAAACCATCCACTTGTGGTACTTCTGTTAGAGCAGCACTAGGTGACTGAGACAGTGGTGTTGGCAAAAAATATCAAATATACCATGGACTGCCAAAAGAACGAACAAATCTGTCTTAGAAGAAGTACAGCCAGAATGCTCCTTATAAGCAAGAATGGCAATATTATGCCTCATATACTTTGGACATGTTATCAGGGGGATCAGTCTTTGGAGAAGAGCATCATGCTTGATAAAATGGAGGATCAGTGAAAAAGAGGAAGATCCTCTATGAAACAGATTGACACAGTGGCTGCAACAATGGGTTCAAGCATAACAACAATTGTGAGGATGTCGAAGGACCGGCAGTGTTTCATTCTGTTGTACATAGGGCCACTATGAGTTGGAACCAACTTAACTGGCACCTAACAACAACAACAACAGCATGTTCATTGCAGTATTGTTCACAATAGCAAAAAGATGGAAACAACAGAGGTGCCCATCAACAGATGAATGGATAAACAAACTATGGTACTTACACACAAGACAATACTATACAACGATAAAGAACAATGATGAATCTGTGAAGCATCTCACAACTTGGATGAATCTATCTAAAGGACATTATTCAAGTGAAATCATTCAGTTGCAAAAGGACAAATAGTGTATTAGACCACTACTATAAAAACTCATGAAAAGGTTTACACACAAAAAGAAACAATCTTTGATGGTTACGAGATAAGGGAGAGGTGGGGAGGGAAAAACACTATTAATGGATAAGGAACATACAGGAAGAGAAGTGGTAGCTGGAAGAAGAGAATGTTTTCTGCAAATGCAGGCTAAAGTAACACCATTTTTTGCATAGAGGGAAGATGCAGCCTTTTCTGTGCTGGTGTCTTATTCAGGCTGTCACATAGATGATAATGGTGAAAACAGTGAGCTTGGCCTTGCACACTATTATCATCCATGGTAATCTTCCTTCCAGATGATTAAATCAGGCCCACCCAAAACAATTTCCTTAAAGTCAACTGGGAGCCCTGGTGGCACAGTGGTTAAAACCTCAGGCTGCTAACCCATAGGTTGGCAGTTTGAATCCACCAGCTGCTCTTTGGAAACACTATGCTAGTTCTACTCTGTCCTGTAGGGTCACTATGTGTTGGAATCAACTCAATGGCAACAGGTTTGGTCTTTTTTTTCTTTTTGTGGGGGGCAGGGAGTAAAAGCTAATTAGGGTCTTATATGTGCAAAAGCCCTTCACAGCAGCATTTAGATTTGGGTTTGATTGAATGATTGGGAGGTGTATGTGCTTCGTCTTCCAACACTCACAAGACAGTATCTGTTGTAGTCCACCCTGTTGTTGTTAGGTGCCGTCGAGTCAATTTTCAACTCATAGCAACCCCTTGTGACAGAATAGAATTGCCCCATAGGGTTTTCTAGGCTGTAATCTTTACAGGAGCAGATCGCTAGGTCTTTCTCCTGTGGAGCCCCTGGGTGGATTTGAACTGTCAACCTTTTGGTTAGTAGCTAAACACTTAACGGTTGTGCCATCAGGGCTCCTTGAAGCCCACCCTATCCAGTACTACACAGCTAGCTAGCTAAGTTGACACACCACAAGGGTGTCACACAGATTTGGCAGAGGTGATGAGGGTGAAGAATCATCTTTGTAAATTACAAGGTAGAGTTACCACTAGTTATCACCCACCAAAGAAGCATTTACCAGGCAAAACAACTATGTGGATATGGGAGACTCTCAGATTGAATGCTCTCAGGAAGAAACACCCCTTCCTGATCAAAAAGAGGGACCCTACTGAGTGGGAACTGGAAAGTCATTCATGACTTCAAATGAAGGGATCTAGTTTGGAGACTCCTTCTGAATGATTGGTATTGTCCTTCCCAGTGATCCTTGCTCTCATCTAGTAAATCCTTCAGGTTTTAGTGAAGAAAATGAAATTTCTTTAGTTATTTTAAACAGAAAGGGAATGACCAATCCAAAACTAAACCTGTTGCTATTGAGTCATTTCTGACTCATAGCGATCCTATAGGACAGAGTAGAACTGCTCTGTAGGGTTTCCAAGGAGTGGCTGGTGGATTTGAACTGCCGATCTTTTGGTTAGGAGCCAAGATCTTAATCACTGCACCACCAGGGCTCCAGAAAGGGAATTAGACATTTAAAAATTGAAGCACTGGAACAGCAAGTTCTACACTGGGGTTCTAGAATGGGTCCCAGAACACTATAAGCTAATACACCAGGAGAGCTATTACATTTGTCAAAATCACTAATGAAAGGAATCAAAACTCTGCTATTGGAACTACTGAGTTCAATAACATTCCTTCATAGCTGTTGTATCAGTTAACTGTGACCACAATAATGTTGCTTAACAAAAAACCACAAAACTTTATTAGCCCAAAACAATAGGTATTTATTTAGCTCATGAGTTTGTAGTTGGGTGGCCTAAGATGGAATTGTTAGAAGCAGCTCGACTAAGGCAGCTCTGCTCCATGTGTCTCTCATCCTGGGAACAGTGGGCTCACCAAGGCATGTTCATCTCATTTAAGAACTGGTACATCAATAGTTCCACGTTATATTTTTGGCTAAAGCAAGTCACAATGCCAAACTCAAAGTTAAACCAAAAACCAAACCAAACCCATTGCTATCAAGTCAATTCCAATTCATAGTGACCCTATAGGACAGAGCAGAACTGCCCTATAGGGTTTCCAAGGAGCAGCTGGTGGATTCTAACTGCTGATCTTTTGCTTAGTAGCCAAGCTCTTAACCACTGCACCACCAGGGCTCCAAGCCCAAAGTTAAGTCTGGGAAAATATATTCCTCCCATTTAGTAGCATGGCAAAGGGCAAGAGTATAGGACAGTGTGAAGAATCAAGAAGCTGCTGTCATTGTCACTCAATACTCTCAAGCAGGTGACAAAATATTGGAACATGTGGTTGTCACGGCTTGCCCTACAATTGCCTCTCAACACCCACAAACTGGAGAGTGGATCCTAGATCACTGCTGCAAAAAAATCCCATAGCTTACTTTTGCCAGCACAAAATAGCCATAAAACAACAGGAAGGTGACCTCCACCTCACTTCCTCCTTCCAAAACTCACGCAAATGCATCTTATTAGCAGACCCTAATACGTATTGAGGAGGCTGGTGACACAATGGTTAAGCACTCAGCTGCTAACTGAAAGCTTAGTGGTTAGAACTCAACAACCACTCCATGGGAGAAAGATGTGGCAGTCTTCTTCCATAAAGATTACAGCCTTGGGAACCCTATGGGGCAGTTCTGCTCTGCCCTCTAGGGTACAAATGAGTCTGAGTAATGAGGTTTTTTTTTTTTTTTTTATTGTTGTACTTTAAGTGTAAGTTTACAATTCAAGTTAGTCTCTCATACAAAAATTTATACATACATTGTTATGTGACCCTAATTGCTCTCCCTATACTGAGACAGCACACTCCTCCTTTCCACCCTTGGTTTCCCATGTCCATTCAAACAGCTCCTGACCCTCTCTGCCTTCTCATCTCACCTCCAGACAGGAGCTGCCCATTTAGTCTCATGTATCTGCTTGAGCTAAGAAGCACACTCTTCACAAGTACCATTTTATGTCCCATAGTCCAGTCTGTTCTTTGTCTGAAGAGTTGGCCTTGGGAATGGTTTTAGTTCTGGGTTGACCGAGAGTCCAGGGGCCATGTTTTCTGGGGATCCTCCAGTCTCAGTCAGACCATTAAGTCTGGTCTTTTTATTAGAATTTGATTTCTACACTCCACTTTTCTCATGCTTCATCAGGGACTCTCTGTTGTGTTCCCTGTCAGGGCGGTCATGAGTAATGAGGTTTTTAACTTTTCAGCTTCTGGAGTACAAGACTCACACCAGGGAATAAGGAATGAAGGCCAAGTGCTAATTGACCACATCCAACATACCTGGCTAGACTTATATTTGTGATCTCCTGAATCACCTGAGTATTAAGCTTCAGCATATATTACTAACCCTAGTACTTGACCCTACCAACCTCCTCACCCCTGAGGGTTCAGTTATATGGCTACCAGGACCACTTAGTGCAAGATCCACAGAGTCACTTCCACAAGACTGCCACTAGGGCTTACACATGCCACATGGAGGTCATTTATAGATGCAACCTTTTTAAACATGAATTTGAGAGGGTAGTCTTCCAAAATTTTAGTTTTTATTTGAATTTTAAATGTTACTATATAAAACTAGTCCTAGAAAAATTTTTCCCCAGAAGCAGATGATTGTTGTATTTTATACTTAATGTGAGGTTTAAGATGAAATAAAACACATTTCTTACTAATTTAGACTTTTTTGTGAATTGGTTTCCAGGAACATTGTTGAGTCTTGAAAACTAACTTGGGAATTTATGTGCAGATGTCACTCTTCTTTAAACTTACTGCTAAAGACTTTGATGAGTATTGATGGCATGATTTCCTACATTTGATAGTTTGTTACAGTCTGTTATGCTAGAACTTTAGGCACTGATGGATTATGGAATCTGGAGGTCTAGAGGAAGCTATAACTGAGCAGTCGGACATGTAGTCAAAAGCTGCCAAAGTCCTGTTGTTATTTTTGGTACTTCAGTGTCTCAAAGAACAGCTGGAGGGGCCAAGAAGCAATGCTGGTTGCCAAAGAAAAAGAGCAGGGAGCCAGCAAGTACAGTGGACATTGAGGAATCTTGGATGCGCTACACTAGTGATTGGAAGGGATGGGGAGTAAATTAAGAAGGGGGAACTCAAAAAGTCAGGAAAGGCTTTTCCCTAGAGAGAAAGCCAGCACCCCAGTTAGGAGGAAAAACTAGAATCATCACCCAAGTCTGTTGTTTATGAAAGAAACAGAGCCAGGGGTTGTGTTAAAAACTCATATTCAAGTTAATGAGTTGGGTAACATTCAAAAGACACAAACTGGGCGTGAGCCAAATTGTTATTAGGTGTGAACCAAATTGTTATTAGGAAAAGAAGAAAATCAAAATGCTAAGGGTTAGGGGATGGGAATGAGTACAAGTGATGCAAAGAACTGGAGTGTGAACAAAGCGGAACGCACAACCAAACAGAGCGAGCAAGAGTGCAGTGAAGAACACCAAACCTCACTGGCTTTGCCTCAACCAATTTAAAGAGACTTGGCTGTGGGATGCAGTATGGAGTTTGGCAGGAACCAGGAGAGACATGGATGCTGTAGGTCAAGGCAGGGCAGAGAGAGAAGACACCAGGTAGCCGGAACTGAGAAAGAAAGCACAGGTGAGTGGAAGATCTTCAGAGCACAGCCACAAAGACTCTTATATACTTCTAGTTGAACAAAGAGCCGGTTGTTGTTGTTCTTAGTTGCCATGGAGTCACCTCTGACTCATGGCGACCCCATGTGTGCAGAGTAGAGCTGCTCCATAGGATTTTCAAGGCTGTGACCTTTTGGAAGCAGATCACCAGGGCTGTCTTCCGAGGTGCCTCTGGGTGGATTTGAACCACCAACCTGTCCACTAGTACCCAGGGACTCCTGAAAGAAGAGCCAGACCTCAAACTAGAGAAAGCTCAGAGAATCCAATGCAATGAAAATAACCTTGCTAGAGTGACAGAACTTAAAGACAGCTCCTGACAGCACTGCAATGCAAAGCAACAAATATTAGTACAGTGCCCGTTATGGTCAACGTAGTGAACAATATAGAACCAATCTTTTTAACTTATTTTTATTTTAAAACGTATCTAACTATAAGATGCAGAAAACATTTGCATTTTCTAGAAAGCTGCTTGATACTCATTTTACATTGCATTATTTAAACATTCAATAGAAAGCTAAGTTATTAATAATTTATTAAATCAGGGTTCAGAAAATTGCTTCTATAAATGACCCTTTTATAGAAGTGTAATTTTGTAAAAGAAACAGGACTAGAAACCTAAAATGAGTCTTATTCCTCATAAGCTACTTACTGTTTCTGAGGAGCCCTAGTGGTGCAGTGGTTAAGAGCTCAGCTGCTAACCAAAAGGTCAGCAGTTGAAATCCACCAGCCACTCGTTGGAAATCCTATGACGCAGTTCTACTCTGTCCTATAGGGTCTCCATGAGTTGGAATCAACTCAACGGCAACGGGTATTGTTTCTGATAATATGTAAAAAATATTATACACCTCATTTTGAATAAATCATTTCACAATAGCAGTCAAGATATTCATAATAAGAAATGGTTTTTAGTATTATCAGTAGCATGTAATACTTGGAGTAGGGAGAAACTCTTGTGCTTTCACACGGTCTATGTGGTCTTTAAGGTCAATGCAAGCTCAAATTCTGTAGCTGAAGATATCAAAAAATACATGACTGTCTATGACCATAAAGTTGGTTAAGATACGTGTTGTCCTTTGCTAACAAGTGGATTTGTGTAATCAGCTAAAACCCATTACAGTACACAAATATTATGCTAGAAATTTTTCTTTGTTTTAAAAGAAATAATTCCAGACAAGTTCCATATATTGGTGAAGCTAATCAATATCTTTTAAAACTTTGAAACTTGGACTTTCCTCTGAGGGTACATTTTACATTTCCATCCACATCCCTGATATGTTATATTTCACATTGAAATATCAAAACAGAATCCAGTCTGTTTTAGAAAGTAACAAGTTGATCTACATATGGATGGTGTTCATTTTCATAGCAAGATCCTGCTGGATAGGGAATGGATGACTGCAAAATACCTAATCTGCAAGACAAACAGGCATACATGAAACTGTGACCTGTATGACGATTATAATCCATTCCAACGAGTGCTCTGAGTGAGTTTCGAAAGTTTGTCTTTGGGATATTGCAGATAGGATAGTTTCCAGAGAGAGCCCTTATTTACTGAATTCTCTTCCTGACTTGATTTTGCAGAAAACTGGTGCCATGACCTTCGAGGCATGAAGGAAACATGCTGCTTATAAATTTAGCATTTAATACGTTTTAATGTAATGATCACTGCTGCACTGTTTAGGATATTATAATCATGTTACTTTAAAGCAGGCTTCAGGGAACACCAATATTATTAGCTAAGTATATAAAATAACGGCTATAAAATTCCAAACATATTTAACTTAAAACAATTTTGTCTGAACCTTTAAGGCATCTTTATAAACTCTAGGTTAGTTAAAACAAGCAGAGCAGTCAAAGAGATACCCTAGTCTCATTCCTCTTATACAGGAACTTTGGCTTATGTTGCTCATCCCAAATATAATTCTACATAACTGTCTCTTTGCCCAATTACAAGCTAAATATTTTTAAGGTCAGTGTGCGCGCGCGTGTGTGTGTGTGTGTGTGTGTACACACATGTGCACATGTACACATGTACACAGCTAGTGTTCTATCCAGGGCTCAAAAAAAAAAAAAAAAGATACCCAACCAAGCTAGCCCAAATGAAGAGACATTTATGGAAAGCATATAAAAGAATCTCATGAAATATGAGGGTAGGAATACCAAGCCTTGTGCAAAACTGGTACAGGGAAATGAAAAGCTATCTGGAAAGAAGGCTACACTCTACTTCTTAGGAGCCATGACCTCCTCCTTGGTCTTCTCTCCGTTGACTTATCAGAAGTTGGCCCAACATGGACATCAGCCATGACTTCATAGCTTTTCTTCTCACCTCCAGTGAGTACCACCTGCTAAAATGTCCCTCTGTGTCTTTTATTCAAGTTTTTCTAAGAGAAAAACTCTTAAAAGATATTTGGCCAGCAGCCTGACCTGTGATGAACCTTTTTTGGGTCCTCTGGAATTATCAATTGGATCAGGGAAGGCAGATTATAAATATGGCCATGCATGCACTATGGGCAGAACAAGCAAAGATAGTATGTGTAGTATGACATCTGCATGTATGTAGAGTTATTACTTGTGTGGTACTTCATAGCTTCACAATATTACACTTTAAAATTTTTTATTTGTAGTAGTTAAAACTCAACCAGAAAATATAAATCACTCTAGATATTTACAATAGAGGGAATTTAATACAGAGAATTGGTAACACAGATGAAGGAAGAGCTGAACGTGAAACAGGAGACAGTGGGGCATCCTAGATATTAGCAACAGCAGGAAGCTACTAGAACCCCTAGCCTTGGAGGACAAAAAGAGTAGCTGGTGTTACTGGAACCCAGGACCAGATTACTCAACAGAAGTTAGAACCACAGTCAGTCTAAACGGAGGGAGCTAAGGCCATGAAAGAGACATAACTATTACTGGAGTTGCTGTCCAAAGCAAAGAGAGGGAAACAAGTACTCTGCCTTCTTCCTTCTTCTCACCTTCCAATCTCTTCCTCTACCTCCCACTGGCCTGGCCCTCCTGACACAGGAACCTGGGAAATGCAGCAGCTCTCTATCTCCATTCCACTGTGATACAACAGAGAAGAGAAAGAGCAAGAAATAGATCTGAGGGCAAACAGGACAAGGACTGGCACACTCTTCACAAGAACATTCCAAGTAGATATTTCATTCTTACTTTACAAATTAAAATATGGAGGCAAGTTAAATTAACTTGTTCAAGGCGACCAAGCTAGTAAATAATTCAAATTCAGGTCTTCTAATTCCAAATTCAGTTGATAATGACTTCCACTGAGCCGTCATCATATACTTCAACTATCTTGGACTCACCTTCTCTGAATTTCTATATCACTTTTATTCTTTACCTTGCAATTAATCAATGATTACTATCTTGCTTTGTTTCCATCATTTTTGTGAGAAATATTCCATTATTGTGCATCTCTCCACATGACCCTTATAGTCAGGGATCGTATAGCTCTTTAAATAGCACCCATCCCATTGTCTAGGCACACCCATTGTCTGGTTCTAAATAACTGCCTTGACTGATTTTCTCCCACAACATTTGCTATAGTGTTATTCAGGATAGTTCTATTATTTCATGTCAGTAAAACCCTTTATCTTTTCCAAAAAGCTGTTGTTCTCTAGTTACCAAGAAAAATTTTCCATGACTCAAGGAAATCACCTATATAAATACAGTCATGTGTCACTTAACATTCACTCTATTTCTGTGAAATAGGAAGTTATGTGATTTGGACATTGTGCAAACACCATATTCTATACAATACACAGAGAGTCCCTGGGTTGCAAACGTCTGACTTACATACAACCCAAAGCTAGGAACCAACCCCTGTAAAGCCTATTATATTCAAACCTGCTGGGAGCCTGCTTCCTGTCCTCCTAGTTGCTTGGGTGTCCTTGGTTTATTGATTTCCACCTGATGGCTCCAGAAAGGATTCAAAGGGGAAGGAGGCTCCAGCATCTCCCACAGCCCTAATGGCAAGAGCTCTGGAGCACACACGTAAAGGCACCTCAGGTATCTCCCGGAGAGGGGCTTTGCAGGCATGGACTGTAGGATGGTACCTCCGTGGTACCTCGCCTGGGGCTGGTCGTAGGTCATGGAGGGACAGCTGCCTTCCCAAGTAGGATGAAGTAGCTGTGGCCGCACAGACTGTGCCCTGGGGGTTCAGAGATTTGCTTCTCGTAAACACAAGTGGGGGATGTGCCGAAGGCCTGCACCCCGCGAAGGTCACGAGCCTTTAGAGACCTAGTGCACCTGGAAGTGTTCAACCAGAGCCAATCATGCAGTGATGGGGCTGAAGCAGCTGGCCGGTACTGCCTCCTGCTTGCACTGTGTCTGCTGCACAGCTTAGGGGGGTCAGCACTGGCCTTGGCAAGCGCCAGAGCCCCTCTGGGAACTGGGCCCCACGGGGGTGAGTCCAGACAGGCAAGCAGGGGCACCGGGCTGAGGACAGATGCTCGGGGTCCGATGTCGTTCGAGACGTGCTAAGCCCAGAGGTCCAGCCTCGAGATTCTAAGGTCAAGAAGAGCCACCTGCTCGGCCCCTCGGGCCCCATTCTGGCGCAGAGGGGTGTGGGCGGTCAGGAAACACCTGCTTGTGCCCCTGCTGTTCTAGCCCTCGCCGTGCCCTATCCCACCCTCCCGTCTGAATGTCAGTGGGCTCCAATTCCAACCAGGGGTGGCCAGAGCGTGGCCGACTTGTGCGGCCACTGGCGCGGGGTGGGGGGTGGGAGGTGGGCTACCCGCTCTCTTCCTCTGGGAGGCAGAAGTTTCTTTGCCTTGAGGGATGAACTTCAGCGACCTGCTAAATATTCAGAAGCGGGACTGCCCCTGCTTGGGGCAGTTGTTGAGGAAGCGGAGCGAGAGGAAAGGCGCTAATGGAGAGTCGAACACGCCCACCCGCCCACGGTTCCGCCCGCTGTTCTTCCTCTGAGGAGCAGAAGCAGCCCCGGCCCCACAGCTCCCGCTGCCGACCTCCTGCCCGCCGTACAAAGCCCGAGAGCCTGTGCCCAGAGCCATGTCCTCTGCCTCACCTGCCTGTTTCCCATCCGTGGTCCAGTGCTGCAAGAGTCTGGGTTTGGGATCTTTAAAACCATTGGGAGAAATAAAAGGACAGCTGCTTTCCCTTAAAAAAAAAAAAAAAAGATCAACGACAACAACTTCATGGGACCACAGACATACGTGCATGTGGTGGGATGTTGCCCTACTGGACGTTATGCGGTGTAATTCCATAGAATGGCCTATTGGTATGAATCAGGATCTTTAGATACTTTCCAATTTCCCTCTTAAGTGAGTTATCTGTCAAGGCTATCTTTTACCTTCCCCGCCTTTATTCACTTATCGTGAAACTGCCGTCCTCTTTTGTCATCACTGTGCTGCAAATATCTGGTTTGGTCCTTACTGATTGACAGTATGCCACACCAGTCTATGAAGACAAAATTTATAGAAATTCCTTAGCAAAAGCTCCTGCAGGTAAAGTGATATAGATTTCTCTCATAGTCACCATCTGTGTTTTGAAATATGCTCTGTATTTTGAAATCACTCGGAACATTCTATGCTCAACGAGCTAGAAAACAAATCAAATTTTATAGTACTTTGTATTAAAATACCAAAATCATACTATCTTTTACTCTACCCTACCTCAGGTGCCAGTTCCTGGACAGCTGTTACGTGCAGTCAAGTCAATTCTGACTTACAGCAATTGTATATGACAAAGTAGAACTGCCCGTAGGGTTTCCCAAGAATAGTAAATCTTTTTTTTTTTCTTTCAAGTATCCCACTCCCTAAGACCAGCAATTATTCTTCCAGATTACATCCTCTGACACTACCGTCACTACCTCTTCAACTTCTTTGAGATCTCCAATGTGATTGACCACTTTCTTCCTATGCATTACCACACACTTCACCCCCTCCTATCTTTACTTCCATCCCTATCCAGAAGGTTCTTTTTCTAAATCTTTATTCAAGCTACTGAACATTCTTGGAAAAAAGACCATATCTAGGCTAAATAATTCCCATGGTTTTGTCTTTTTGAGGGGTTAGGGTGCTGTTTTGTCCTATGTTTTAAGGGAGATGAGAGTTGCAGCTTCTAAATTTTAGGGAAGGTTGATAGTTCCTGTCAGACCCAAACTATGTCTAATTTTTTTTTTAGTTGTACATACTGGTAATTTAAACATTCAAGTAATATGATAGGGTATGTTGTTGTTATTAAGTGCTGTTGAGTTGATTTCAATTCCTAGCAGCCCCATGTGACAGAGTAGAACTGTGCCATAGACTTTTCTAGGCTGTAATCTTTATGCGAGCCTATCTCAAGGTCTTTTTCCCGTGTAGCTTCTGGGTGGGTGCAAACGGTCAACCATTCAGTTAGCAGCCAGGTGCTTAACTTTATGCCACCAGGGCTCCTATGAAAGGGTATGGAGGGCAAAAGAAGAAGATAGGGACTGAGGGTCAGGGATTGGAGAGAGACTTATTTTTCTCTCTATGAAAGGGTACAGAGGGCAAAGTAAGTCTCTCCAACCCCTGACCCTCAGCCCCGCCGTGCTCCTCCTCAGGAGCAAGCAGTCTTTTAATTTTTCTATCTCCTTTCCAGGAGCATATTTTTTTAGTCAAGATAGGCTAAGTTATGCTGCAGTAGCAAATTAACCCAAAATCTCAGTGGCTTAACACAACAAAGGTTTTGTTTCTCGAGCAAATTACATGGGAGCCCTGGTGGTACAATGATTAAGAACTACAGCTGCTAATCAAAAGGTCAGCAGTTTGAATCCATCAGCCACTCTTTGGAAACCCTACGGGGCAGATGAGTCAGAATGGAATTGATGGAAATGGGTTAAGCTGCCATCCCAACGTGTGACTTCCAGAGAAAGTAAGAGCTGGAGGGTAGTACATGTAGGATAGAGATTATTAGTGCTTAAAAATGTCTGGATCTCCTATCCTTCCCGGGCACACAGAAGATTGCTCTTTGCAGTTAAGTGGGATCATGTGATTAGCTCTGGCCAATGTGAGTCCAAGTGAAATGGAAAAGCCTTGTGCAATCCTAAAATTCCATACCCACAGGTATAGAGACATAAAACCTAGAGATAATTTAATGAAGTTTTCAACTTTTATTCAGTTTTTGAGTGGCATACAAACCCAGTCTTTTAGAACACCAGTTAAGACATGGGTAAAGAGTTCCACTTACCTTGGCTTATGTTCCTATCTAGTCATATGAACACACTCCATATACTATGAGAGTAAAATTAAGGTAGAAAATGACAGCAATATTACTGACTGAGCAGTGGGTATTTTATTACTCACTAATTCAGCTATGGAAATGATATGTGCCAGGCAAATGTGTATTTTACCAGTTTTGTACCCTGGTAGTTAGGCAGTCTACCAAGAAATTTCCATGAGTAGTTAGCTCACTTCTGTATTCATATGCAATATAGTAAATTCTTAGTCTAAGTGCATCATTATATTTCCTGGGACTCCTCTTCTCAGAGATTGATAAGAAAAAAATGATAAATTGGCTGTTGACCGTTAATGTTTCTCTTATGTAATTCCATGGGAAATTTCAAAGACAAAACTCTACCATATAATTTATAATATAGAAAATATCCAAACGCAGTCATAAATTGGTGCAGAGGATCTGTAACTAGATAAACTGGGAGAATTGATAAACAATACGAAAGGCATACTTTTTATTACTTAACTGAAATAGTCACAGTGATTCAATAGTTGCTTTTGCAATGCATGAAAGTTATTGTTCCTGTATTATTTTAGAACTAGTAATAGAGTGTCTGCAATATTGATTATTATTTCCCCTGGGATCATATAAACCATTAGAATATGCTGATGTGGTTAATATTTCACTAAAGTAATACTTATTTCTTACACAATTATAACTCAAATAATTCACTGTTTTTAGCCTGCTGCTTTGTCTTACTATTCTGTGCAATTTTACTTTCAATTTGCTGCCATTCTTTCCTTTTTCCGTGATTATACTCTCTTTTCTTTTTTCACATAAAATACATGGAGTATGTGTTTCAAATGACCTCTCTAAACCATAGCTTAAAAGTAAAACTTATTGACTGATGCCCGCAAGGTGCTGGATACTTGACACCAAAAAATGTGGAAACTTCTGTTCCCACAGTTGAGTTCTATGCTAACCAAGAGTCAGTTGTTTATCTCCGCATCTATTCATGCCAATTGTACTAGTTATTAAAATTATGTAATTTAATTAAATATTACATAAAACAAAAAAAGTGAATGCAAAAAAGATAGGTTTTGATTCTATGAGAATTAAGTCAAATGCTTTCAAATGCTTAAAAGATGAGTTATATTAAAATGTTAGATTAGATGTCAGTTGTAAAAAAAAATCTTTAGATTGTAAAAATCTAGAAGGATCCTGTAATCAGACTGCTTTGCGATGTCTTTATTTTCTGTCTCCTTATTAAATACCTGGAAACCATAAAACTGAGGCTGAGAATGCAATTTATGAAAAAAAAACGCAATGGGAAAGTCCAATCAGGGGCTCAAACTCAAAGAAAAAACTTTGACTCCACTGAGTATTTGGTGAGTGAAACGACAACATACAAGGTCTAATTTTAAAATACGTATTTTTTGAATTATTTTTCTTTAACCACTTTTTTTTTTAACTCACTAAACCAAAAACCAAAACCAAACCCATTGCCACTGAGTCAATTCTGACTCATAGTGACTCTGTAGGACAGAGTAGAACTGCCCCATCCAGTTTCCAAGGAGCAGCTGGAAGATTTGAACTGCCAACTTTTTGGTTAGCAGCCGAGCTCTTAACCACTACCCCACCAGCGCACCATTTACTTACTAAGAATCACCAATTAATGCATTAATTAAGAGTGTTCACTCTTACAATCTAGAAAGGCCTGTCATATTAATATTCCTAAAATGTGTCTAAAAAGCTGAAATTATTTAATAGTACAAGATCTATGTTATATGGCAAATAAAACACACAAAAGTATCGTACATACAGAATAGAAATGCCTAATATCTAATGAGTTGTATCTATAATAATGTTGGCATACACTGATAAGTCTTATAAATCACAATTTTTCTTTCCTTTTAAGTGTTTTAATTTCCATTTAAAAAATAAAATGAGTTGTTTGCTTTGTTCGATTGTCAAAGTTTTGCTGTTGTTATTGTTAAGTAAAAGATAGCAGTTGCTGTTGTTAGTTGTTGTCAAGCTGATTCCAACTCATGGTGACCCCATGTGTGTCAGAGTAGAACTGTGCTCCGTAGGATTTTCAATGGATGATTTTTTGGAAATAGATGCCAAACCTTTCCTCTGAGGCATCTTTGCGTGGATGTGAGCCACTGACCTTTCAGTTAGTTGCCAAGCACTTATCCCCTTACGCCAAGCTCTTAACCATTTGCACCACCCAAAATATTTTGCAAATGTTTTCTTTCAGTCTGTTCCTTGCATTTTCATTTTTATGTCTTTTAAAGAGGAAAACAAATTTTGATAAAGTCCAATTTGTTTCTTTTAAATTTGTTCTTTGTGTGTCCTAGTTAAGAAATCTTTTCCAAATCTAATGTTATTAAGATTTTCTCCTGTTATTTTTTCTTTTCTTCTACAAGTTTTATAGTTTTGCTGTTAGATTTAGGACTATAATCCATTTGAGCTCAATTTTTGTATAGGCCTGAGGTGAGGGACAAGATTCTTTTTTGAAAAAAACATTGATATCTACTTGTTCTATCACCATTTGTTGAAAAGATTATCCTTTCACCACTGAATTGCCTTGGCACTTTTGTTAAAATCATCTATCATGTATGTATGGGTCACTTTCTGAACTCTCTATTCTGTTTAATTGACCTGTATGTCTTCATGACAATATCAGACTGTCTTGATAACTATGGCTTTGTACTAATTCTTGGGATCAGCTATTGTATGTCCAATTTTGTTCTTCTTTTTCAAAGTTGTTTTGGCTATTCTAGATCCTTTACATTTTCATGTAAATTGTTGAATCAGCCTATAAATTTCTACCAAAAGAAGTCTGTTGGGATTTTGATTGGGATTACCCTGAATCTATAGATTATTTATGGAGAAATTAACATGTCAATAATACTGAGTCTTCTGAATTAAATATATTTCCATCTATTAAGGTCTTCTTTAAGTTCCACTTTGGGACTAGTTTTCATTGTACAGGACTTGTACCTCATTTGTAAAGTTTATATCTAAGTATTTCTTAGTTCTTCATGCTGTTGTAAATGGCATTTTTATTTCAATTTTACTTTAATTTCCAATAGTTCATTGAAGTATATAGAAATATAATTGATTTTTTTTTATATTGGCGTTGTAGCTTACAACCTTGCTAAGTTCATTTATTAGTTCTGGTAGCTTTCTTGAGATTTTTAAGGATTTTTTTTTCATAGATAATCATGTCATCTGCGAATAAAGAGTTTTAATTTTTCCTCCCCAATCCATGTGCCTTTTATTTCTTTTTCTTGCCTTACACAGGTTAGATCCTCCAGAACAATGGTACATATTTCCGATCTTAAAGGGAAAGCACTCAGTTTTTCACAATAAAGTATGATGTTAGTTGTAAGGCTTTTTTAAAATAGATGCCCTTTAACAGGTTGATAAAACCCAAAAAAACCCCTTTGCTCTCTAGTTGATTCTGACTCATAGAGACTCTATAGGACAGGGTAAAACTGCCCCACAGAGTTTCTAAGGAGTGGCTGATGGATTCGAGCTGCCGAGCTTTTGGTTAGCAGCTCTAAACCATTACACCACCAGGTTAAGAAAGTTCCTTTCTATTCCCAGTTTCCTGAAATTTTCTACTATGAATGGATGTTGGATTTCATCAAATAGTTTTCTGTCCCTATTGAGAGAATCATATGATTATTTATTTATTTATTTTATTGTACTTTAGATGAAGGTTTACAGAACAAATTGTTTCTCATTAAATAGTCAGTGCACATATTGTTTTATGACATTGGTTAACAACCCCACGACATGTCAACAGTCTCCCTTCTCGACCTTGGAGGAAGTTTTTTTGGTGAAAATATACATAGCCAAAGTTACACCATTTCAAAAATTTATACACATACAATTCAGTGACATCGATTACATTCTTCTAGTTGTGCTGCTGTTCTCACTACCCTTTGCCAAATTATTCCATCACCATTAACTTCAACTTACTGCCCCCTAGGCTTCCTGTCAAACCTTTTGAGTTGCTGTTGTCAATTTGATCTCACACAGATAATACTATTTTTTTTTTTTTTTGTACCTTAGATAAAGGTTTGCAGAACAAATAGTTTCTCATTAAACAGTTAGTACACATATTGCCCTATGACAATGGTTAACAACCTCACGACATGTCAATACTGTCCCTTCTCAACTTCGGGTTTCCTGTCATCAGCTTTCCTGTCCCATCCTGCCTTCTAGTCCTTGTCCCTGGACTGCTGTGCCTCATTAGTCCCATTTTGTTTTATGAGGATGTCCAATCCTGGGCTAACGGTGAACTTCGGGAGTGACATCACCACTGAGCTAAAATGGTGTCCGGGGGCCATACTCTCGGAGTTTCTCCAGTATGTCAGGCCAGTAAATCTGGTCTTTTTTTGTGAGCTAGAATTTTGTTCTACATCCTTTTCCAGCTCTGTCCAGGATCCTCTATTGTGATCCCAGTCAGAGTAGTCAGTGGTGGTTGCTGGGCACAATCTAGTTGTACTGGACTCAGTCTGGTGGAGGCCATGGTAGTTGTGGTCCATTAGTCCTTTGGACTAATCTTTTCCTTGTATCCTGTTCTCTTCATTCTCCCTTGGTTCTGAAGGGTTGAGACCAGTGGAGTATCTTAGATGGCTGCTCACAGGCTTTAAAGACCCCAGATGCTACTCACCAAGGTAGAATGTGGAACATTTTCTTTATAAACTGTTTTATGCCAATTGAGCTAGATGTTCCCCGAGACCATGGTCCCCACAGCCCTCCGCCCAGCAATTCAGTCCCTCAGGGAGTTTGGGAGTGTCTATGGAGCTTCCATGACCTTTCCTTGTACAAGCTGTGCTGGCTTCCCCAGTATTGTGTACTGTCTTACCCTTCACCAAAGTTACCACTTATCTGTTGTCTGTTTAGTCCCCCCCACCCCTCCCATCCCTCGTAACCAACAAAGATTGTTTCTTTTTGTGTGTAAACTTTTACATGAGTGTTTACAGTAGAGGTCTCATACAATACTTGTCCTTCTGTGATTGACTTTTTTCACTCAGTATAATGTCCTCCAGTTTCATCCATGTTATGAGATGCTTCACAGATTCATCGTTGTTCTTTCTCGTTGCATAGTACTCCATTGTGTGTATGTACCATAGTTTGTTTATCCATTCATCTGTTGATGGGCATCTAGGTTGTTTCCATCTTTTTGCTATTGTGAACAGTGCTTCAGTGAGTATGGGTGTGCATATGTCTATTCGTGTGATGGCTCTTATTTCTCTAGGATATATTCCTAGGAGTGGGATTGCATTTTGTAGTGCTTTTTTTTTTGTGGGGCTGACATTTTCTTTGTTCCTCTTACTCTCCTGTGCTGAGTTCCCTTTGTTTGTAGATTTTTTTTTCATTTCTTTTGTTTTTGTAGGTTTTGTTTTTACTGAGAATTTATGTTTTCTTCTTTGTTTTGATGAGTAGGTTTGTTAACTTTCTTTGTGGTTACCTTGAAATTTACCCTTATCTTTCTAGATTTGAACTAGTCTATTATTACTTGGTATCGCCTTGCTTTCTTCTCCATTAGAAGGTTCTATACCTACACCGTTTATTCCCTCTTTTATTGTTCTGATGCTGTTGTCATTTACAGATTAACCTCTCTGGTTCCCTTTTGTAAGTCTTTTGGTTTTGCATAGTCCTTAAGCATTCATTTCCTAGGTTGGTATGTGGCTAGTACAATCCTGTGTCCTATATTTAGCCTGTGGTCTGATGGTGTTTGTTATCAGATAAAAGGATTCCCTTTAATAAGTCTTGTAAGTTTGGTTTGGTTTTTACATAGTCCCTTAATTTCTGTTTATCTGGAAATGACCTAATTTTATCATCATATTTGAATGAGAGCTTTGCAGGCTATATTATTCTTGGCTGACAATTTTTTTCTTTCAAGGTTTTATATATGTCATCCCATTGCCTTCTTGCCTGCATGGTTTCTGACAAATAATCCAAGTTTAGTCTTATTGTTTCTCCTCTGTATGTGACTTTTTGTTTTTCTTGATCTGCTCTCAGGATTCTTTGTTTATCTGTGGTTTTAGCAAGTATGATTATGATATGCCTTGGTGATTTTCTTTTGATGTCTATCCTATATGGGGTTTGTCATGGTTTGAATTTTGTCCCCCAAAAAATGTGTGTATCAATTCGGCTGGGCCATGATTCCCAGAATTGTGTGGTTGGCCTCCGTTTTGTGATTGTAATTTTATGTTAAAGAGGATTAGGGTGGGACTGTAACACCACCCTTACCCAGGTCACATCCCTGATCCAATGTAAAGCGAGTTTCCCTGGGGTGTGGCCTGCACCACCTTTCACCTTACAAGAGATAAAAGGAAAGGGAAGCAAGCAGAGAGTTAGGGACCTCATACCACCAAGAAAGCAGTGCCAGGAGCACAGCGTGTCCTTTGGACCTGGGGTCCCTGGGCAGAGAAGCTCCTAGTCCGGGGGACACATGGATGAGAAGGCTGACAGAGAGAGAAAGCCTTCCCCTGGAGCTGACGCCCTGAATTTGGACTTCTAGCCTACTAGACAGTGAGAGAATAAATTTCTCTTTGATAAAACCATCCACTTGTGGTATTTCTGTTATAGCAGCACTAGATGACTAAGACAGGGTTCATTGAGCTTCTTCGTATGGTCAGTTTTTCATCTTTCATGATACTGGGGAAGTTTCCTGTCAGCACTTCTTCAATGATCCTCTCTGTCTTTTCTGTTTTCTTCCCCTGTTCTGGAATTCTGATCACTTGCAGATTTTTGCTTTTGATTGTATGCCACATAATTCTCAGGGTTTCTTCATTTTTCTTCGTTCTTTTTTCTGATTTTTCCTCAGAGTTGTATCCAAGTGTTTGTCTTCAATTTTGCTGATCCTATATTCCATCATTTCAAACCTGTTCCTCAGCCCTTCTATGACCTGTCCGTTTCTGAAATCTTGTTGTTTATCTTTTGGATTTCTAATTGTTGTTTTTGTATGATTTCTAGTTGTAAATTTATTTTGGCCTTTTGTTCCTGTATTATTTTCTTGAATTCTTCCACTTTTTTGTCTGTGTTTTCCAAGAATTTATCCACCTTTTCCATGAATTTGTCTATTTTTTCCTAATTTTTGTCTACTTTTTGCTTGAATTCTTGGATAGCTCTGAATATTAGAGATTTGAATTCCCTATCAGTTAGGTCTAGTGCCTTTTCTTCTACTGAAAGGTTATCTGGTGTTTTATTTTGGATGCCTACTGGAACCATCCTGTCCTGTTTTTGTAAATATTTTGATATTGTCTGCTGTCTTCAGGGCATTCAGTGGTTATTTTCCTCAGTTATTGATTGTAGATTTGTTTGTTTGTCCTGATTTTTTCTTTTATTTGGTTATGTCTGAGCAGGCGGGCTGTGCGTTCTTTGTTGTTTGCTCGTCTGTGGGCGTGATAATTTTCACCTCCTTCTCCAGTGGTCAGGGTCAGTCACTCAGGTATGGTACAGCAGGGCAGGTGCAGCTGAAGAGGAGTTTCTGGGATGGATTGTTTGTGGCACTTACCAGGGCTTACAGTGCGGACCAGGAATCAGTGCAGGGTAGATTCCAGTAGGCTGTGCCTATGCTGCTTGGGAGTGTAATGTTCAGCACATGGTGCAGGTAGGCAGGAAGGAGGGGGTAGATTGTGATGTGTGGAGCTAAAATGGGTATGGGAAAGATGAGAGAGAAGAGAGAGGAACAGGAGCCAAAAACATACACACAAACTAAAAAGAGTGCTAAGGGAGCTTGCTATTGGAGTGGAGAGATGAGAGACTGAGAAATGAGGAAAAACAAAAATGAAAAGAAAAAAGGTAAAAGAAAAAAATGACTAAATCAAGAAACTGGAAATGAAAGACAAAAATGGAATAAGAGAGAGAAGAAAACAAAAACAAAAAAAAGAAAAAAGAAATGCCCCCAGGGATGTCCCTGTGCATCAGTGCAGAGTATGGGAGTAGCTTCCAAGCTGCGTGGTACTGCCCAGCTAGAAGGGGCTCCAAAGCTGAGAAAAGAAAAAGAAAACAAACAAACAAATCAAAACAGAATAAATCAGAGCAAATAAACAAGCAAACAAAAAAGCCCCAGGGGTCCCACCAGTGTGGCGGCACGGGCTAGAAAGCAGTTTCACAGTCAAGCGGTGTTTCGCAGCCTTTCAGGAAGAAGCAAAGATGGCACATGGAGCCAGGTATTTGAGAGAAAGGGGGGCAGGTGGTGAGCGGTAAGGAAGAAATCTAAAGAAGGGGAAAAAAGCAACACCAGCAGCCAATAAAAGGCACTCAAGGAGCCAGCCAGTGTGGGCGGGTGGATTCCAAGCCAGACCAGGGTGAAGCTGGCATTTCCCGGCCAAGAGACTGTGGCTTCAGGAAGCAGAGGAGGCTAAGTGGGGGTGAAGGAGGGTGGGGGGTGAGGAGGCTTATATTGCTGGTTACTGGTTGTTCTGTCTCCTGCTGGAAGCTCCATGAAGCTGCTTTCTCATACCCCCTGTTCACTGATCTCTGATAGAAGTCTGTCTTAGTCATCTACTGCTGCCATAACAGAAATGCCACAAGTGGATGGTTTTAATGAAGAGAAGTTTATTTCCTCATAGTTAAAGTAGGCTAAAAGTCCAAATTCAAGGCATTAGCTCCAGGGGAAGGCTTTTTCTCTCTGTCGGCCTTCTTCTCTTCAGTGTTCCCCGGACTAGGAGCTTCTCTGTGCAGGGACCCTGGTCCAAAGGACGCGCTCTGTTCCTGGCACTGCTTTCTTGATGGTATGAGGTCCCTCTGTCTTCCTGCACACTTCTGTCTTTTATATCTCAAGAGGTTGCCTCAGGACACAATCCAGTCTTGTAGATCAGGTCCTGCCTTACTAAGACAACTGCCACCCATCCTCCTTCATTAACATCATAGAGGCATGATTTACAACACATAGAGAAATCACACAGTACCAGGAATCATGGCCCAGCCAAACTGATATACACATTTTTTGGGGGACATAATTCAAACCACGACAGAGACCAAGATGGTGGATCAGTGCTGCAGTAGCTGATAGGGGGCCTCTGCAAGTATCTCTCCTCGCTCTCTGCTCTCGGTCAGTTTCTTATTCCATTTGGTGCTTGGCTGAGTTCTTTATCTCTTCATTTGATGCTTAGGTTTCAGGATTGATGTGTGAATGTTTTACTTAGTTTTTCTGATCTTTGCTGTGGAGGGACGGCATGGTGCTTCTGACTATAGCACCACGTTGCCCAGAAGTCCTCTAGAGAATCATATGATTTTTCTTTTTTTGTCTGTTAATACGGTGAATTAACAAATCTGTCATGGAAGAAGTACAGCCAGAATGTTCCTTAAAGGCAAGAATGGACATGTTATTAGAATGGACCAGTTTCTGGAGAAGGACGTCACGGAGAAGGACATCATGCTTGGTCAGCAAAAAAGAGGAAGACCCTCAATGAGATGGATTGACACAGTGGCTGCAATAATGGGCTCAAGCGTAACAGTGATTATGAGGATGGCACAGGACCAGGCAGTGTTCTGTTCTGTTGTACATAAGGTCGCTATGAGTCAGAACCGACTGGATGGCACCTAACAACAATATGGTGAATTACATTGACAAATTTTCAAATGTTAAACCAACTAAGTGTTCCTTGGATAAACCTCACTTGATCATAATATATTAACCTTTTATATAACAATTTGCTGAAATTGTTTTAAGGATTTTTGTGTCTGTGTTTGTGAAGGGTACTAATCTGGAGTTTTATTCTCTTGTTATATATACATATAGATTTCTTTTTTCTTCCTGGCTTTGGTAACAGGGTAATTCTGGCCTTATAGAATGAGTTTGGAACTTCTTTTCCACTTCCATTTTCTGGAAGAGTTTATGTAGAATTAGTATTAAATGTTTGGTAAAATACACCAGTGAAGCCATGTGCTCCTGGAGTTTTCTTTATAGGAAAGTTTTTAACTACAAATTTAATAATATATAGAGAGCTGTTAAGATGATCTATTTCTTCTTGAGTGGCTTTGGTAATTTGTATCTTTCAAGGAATCTGTTCATTTCATCTAGGTTATCAAATTAATTGTATAAAGTTGTTCATAATTTTCCATTAATATCCTTTTATTGTCTCTAGTGATGTTTCCTCTCTCATTCCTCATATTTTTAATTTTTCTCTTTTCTATTTCTTTTAAAATATCAATCTGACTAAAGATTTATCAAATTTATTTCTCAATTCTTTCCATAAATCCAATTTTTGGCTTTCTAGATTTTCTCTATTGGTTTTTGTTTACTGTACTTTTGGTATCTGCTCTTACCTTTATTATTCTCTTCCTCATATGGATTGAATTTACTCTTTTTTTTATAGTTTTTTAAGGTGCAAGCTTAGGCCTTTGATTTGAGATTTATTTTCTTTCTAATATAGGTGTTTTATTGTTAGTTGGCATCAAGTCGATTCCAACTAGTAGTGATCGGTCAGAACAGAACTGTGCTCCATAGGGTTTTCAAGGCTACGGCCTTTTATTTATGGCAGGGGGGGTGGGGGTGGGGTGGGGGGCTGTGGCCTTTTTTTAATTTTTTATATTTTATATTTTATTGTACTTCAGGTGAAGGCTTACAAAACAAATAGTTTCTCATGAAACAGTAGTACACATGTTGTTTTATGACATTGGTTAACAACACCACAACATATTAAGCCTCTAAATTCTCAACCTTTTTTTTTTTTTTGGTGAAAATACACATAGCCAAAAATACACCTTTTCAAAAATTTCTACATACACAGTTCAGTGACATTGACTACACTCTTCCGATTGTGCTGTTATTCTCATTTAAGATGAAGGCTTACAGAACAAAATAGTTTCTCATTTAACAGTTACTACAAATGTTGCCCTATGACAATGGTTAACAATCTCACAACACATCAAAAATATCCTTACTCAACCTTGGGTTCCCTATCACCAGCTTCCTTGTCCCCTTCTGCCTTTTGGCCCTTGTCACTGGATTCCTGTACCTCATTAGTCTCATTTGGTTTTACGGGGCTGTCCGCTCCCAGGCTGAACAGTGAACCTCGGAGGTAACTTCACCACTGAGCTAAAAGGGTGTCTGGGGGCCATACTCTCGAGGTTTCTCCGGTCTCCTTTAGGCCAGTAAATCTGGTCTTTTTTTGTGAGTTAGAATTATGCTCTACATCCTTCTCCAGCTCTGTCCAAAAACCTCTGTTGTGATCCTGATCAGAGCAGTCAGTGGTGGTAGCTGGGCACCATCTAGCTGTACTGGACTCAGTCCGGTGGAGGCCTTGGTAGCTGTGGACAATTAGTCTTTTGGACTAATCTTTTCCTTGTATCCTGTTCTCTTCATTCTCCCTTGCTCCCGAAGGGATGAGAACAGTGGAGTATCTTAGATGGCCGCTCACAGGCTTTTAAGACCCCAGACACTACTCACCAAGGTAGAATGTAGAGCATTGTCTTTATAAGCTGTGTCATGTCATGCCAATTGAGCTAGATGTTCCCCAAGACCATGGTCCCCACAGCCCTCCGCCCAGCAATTCAGTCCCTCAGGGAGTTTGGATGTGTCTATGGGGCTTCCATGACCTTTCCTTGTACAAGTTGTGCTAGTTTCTCCTGTATTGTGTACTGTCTCACCCTTCACCCGAGATACCACTTATCTATTATCTATTTCGTATTTCCTCCCCCACCCCTCCCATCCCTGGTAACCAACAAAGATTGTTACATTTTGTGTGTGAACTTTTTCATGGATTTTTACAATAGAAGTCTCATACAATATTTGTCCTTCTGTCGTTGACTATTTCACTCAGCATAATGTCCTCCAGTTTCATCCATGTTATGAGATGCTTCACAGATTCATTGTTGTTCTTTCTCGTTGCATAGTACTCCATTGTGTGTATGTACCATAGTTTGTTTATCCATTCGTCTGTTGATGGGCTTCTAGGTTGTTTCCATCATTTTGCTATTGTGAATAATGCTGCCATGAACATAGGTGTGCATATGTCTATTCGAGTGATGACTCTTATTTCTCTAGGATATATTCCTAGGAGTGGGATTGCTGGATCGAATGGTACGTCTATTTCTAGCTTTCTGAGGAAACGCCATATCATTTTCCAAAATGGCTGTATCATTTTGCATTCCCACCAGCAGTGTATAAGAGTTCCCGTCTCCCCACAGCCCCTCCAACATTTGTTATTTCCAGTGTTTTTGATTCGTGCCAGTAATGCCGGGGTGAGATGGTATCTCATTGTGGTTTTAATTTGCATTTCTCTAATGGCTAGTGATCGCGAGCATTTCCTCATGTGTCTGTTGGCCATTTGAATGTCTTCCTTGGTGAAGTGTCTGTTCATTTCCTTTGCCCATTTTTTGATAGGATTGGTTGTCTTTTTGTTGTAGAGGTGTTGGATTTTCTTGTAGATTATGGAGTTTAGACCTTTGTCTGACTTGTACTGTCCAAAAATTTTTTCCCAGTCTGTAGGTTCTCTTTTAACTCTTTTGGTGAAATCTTTTGAAGAGCATAGATGTTTGATTTTTAGAAGATCCCAATTATCTAGTTTATCTGTTGGGTTTTTTGTGTTGATGTTTATGGTTTGTATCCTGTTAATGCCATGTATTAAGGTCTGAAGTGTTGGTCCTATTTTTTCTTCTATGAATTTTATAGTTTGAGGCTTTATATTCAGGTCTTTGATCCATTTTGAAGTAGTTTTTGTATATGGTGTGAGGTATGGGTCCTGTTTCATTTTTCTACAAATGGATATCCAGTTTTGCCAGCACCATTTGTTAAAAAGACTGTCTTTTCCCCATTTGATGTATTTTGGGCCCTTGTCAAAAATCAGGTGACCGTAGGTGGATGGATTTACATCTGAGTTCTCAATTCTGTTCCATTGGTCAATGTCTCTGTTGTTGTACCAGTACCAGGCTGTTTTGAGTACTGTAGCTGTATAGTAGGTTCTCAAGTCAGGTAGTGTGAGTCCTCCAACTTTATTCTTCTTCTTCAGTAGTGCTTTACTTATTCGGGGTTTCTTCCCTTTCCATATAAAGTTAATAATTAGTTTTTCCATCTCTTTGAAGAATGTTGTTGGTATTTGTATCGGAATTGCATTGTATTTGTAGATTGCTTTAGGTAGAATTGCCATTTTCACAATGTTGAGTCTGCCTATCCATGAGCATGGTATGTTTTTCCATTTATGTAGATCCCTTTGGGTTTCATGCAGCAGTGTTTTGTAGTTTTCTTTGTATAGGTCTTTTATATTCCTGGTCAGATTTATTCCTAAGTATTTTATCTTTTTAGGGGCTATTGAAAATGGTATTGATTTCCTGATCTCCTTTTCATCGTTCTCTTTACCGGTGTATAGGAATCCAACTGATTTTTGAATGTTTATCTTGTATCCTGCTACTCTGCTGAATCTTTCTATTAGTTCCAGTAGATTTCTCACGCAGTCTTTAGGGTTTTCTATGTATAGTATCATATTATCTGCAAACAGGGACAGTTTAACTTCTTCATTACCAATTTGGATGCCCTTTATTTCTTTTTCTTGCCTTATTGCTCTAGCTAGAACTTCCAGCACAATGTTAAATAGGAGTGGTGATAAAGGGCATCTTTGTCTTGTTCCTGTTTTCAAGGGGAATGTTTTCAGCCTCTCTCCATTAAGAATGATGTTGGCTGTTGGTTTTGCATAGATGCCCTTTACTATGTTGAGAAATTTCCCTTCTATACCTATTTTATTGAGAGTTTTTATTAGGAATGGGTGTTGGACTTTGTCGAATGCCTTTTCTGCATCAATTAAGATGATCATGTGATTCTTTCCTTTTATTTATGTGGTGGATTACGTAGATTGAGTTTCTAATGTTGAACCATCCTTGCATACCTGGTATGAATCCTACTTGGTTGTGGTGTATTATTTTTTGATATGATGCTGAATTCTATTGGCTAGAATTTTGTTCAGAATTTTTGCATCTATATTCATCAGAGATATTGGTCTGTAATTTCCTTTTTTTGTGACGTCTTTGCCTGGTTTTGGTATCAGCATTATGCTGGCTTCATAGAATGAATTTGGAAGTGTTGCTTCCTCCTCTATCCTCTGAAATAGCTTAAGTAGTACTGGTACAAGCTCTTCTGTAAATGTTTTGTAGAATTCTCCAGTGAAGCCATCTGGGCCAGGGCTTTTTTTGGTTGGGAGTTTTTTTTATTACCTTTTCAATCTCTTCTCTTGTTATGGGTCGGTTCAGATTTCCAACATCACTTTGTTTTAGTTTGGGTAGGCCTTGTGTTTCTAGAAATTTATCCATTTTCTCTAGGTTTTCAAATTTTTTGGAGTATAGTTTTTCATAATATTCTGTTGTAATCCTTTTTATTTCAGTTGGGTCTGTTATAATGTCCCCCATTTCATTTCTTATTTGGGTTATTTGCATCCTCTCCTGTTTTTCTTTTGTCAGTCTGGCCAGTGGTTTGTCGATTTTCTTGATTCTTTCAAAGAACCAACTTTTGGTTTTGTTGATTCTTTCTATTGTTTTTCTGTTCTCTATTTCATTTATTTCTTCTCTAATCTTTACTATCTCCTTTCTTCCAGTGGTTGTGGGCTGTTTTTGCTGTTCTCTTTCTGTTTATTTGAGTTCTGTAATTAATGTTTTGATTTTGTCCTTTCTTCTTTTTTGATATGTGCATCTATTTCTATAAATTGTCCTCTGAGGACTGCCTTTGCTGTGTCCCAAAGGTTTTGGTATGATGTGTTTTCATTCTCATTTGATTCTAGGAATTTTTTGATTCCATCTCTGATTTCTTCTTATTACCAAGTGTTGTGTAAGCAGGGTATTATTCAGTTTCCATGTAGTTGATTTTTTTTCCTTGCTCTTTCTATTGTTAATTTCTACCTTGATGGCATTGTGGTCAGGGAAGATACTTTGAATTATCTCAACGTTTTGGATCTTGTTGAGGATTGCTCTGTGGCCTAAGATGTGGTCTATTCTGGAGAACGTTCCATGTGCATTGGAAAAGAATGTGTGCTTTGCAGCGGTTGGATGGAGTGTTCTATATATGTCTATGAGGTCTAGTTGGCTGATTGTGACCTTTAGGTCTTCTGTATCTTTGCTGAGTTTCTTCTTAGTTTTTCTGTCCTTTACTGAGAGTGGTGTGTTGAAGTCTCCTACTAGTGTTGTGGAACTGTCAATTTCTCTTTTCAGTGTTGTTAGAGTTTGTTTTATGTATTTTGGAGCCCTGTCATTGGGTGCGTAGATGTTTATTATGGTTATGTCTTCATGATGGATCCTCCCCTTAAGCCTTATATAGTGTCCTTCTTTGTCTTTTATGGTAGATTTTGTTTTAAAGTCTATTTTATCTGAGATTAGAATTGCCACTCCAGCTCTTTTTTGGTGGTTGTTAGCTTGATATATTTTTTTCTAACCTTTGACTTTTAATAAATTCACATCTTTGTTTCTAAGGTGGGTCTCTTGTAGACAGCATATTGATGGATCCTGTTTTCTTATCCATTTGTTACTCTCCATCTCTTTATGGGTGCATTGATTCCATTTACATTCAGTGTAATTATTGATAAATGTGAGTTTGTTGCTGTCATTTTGTAGTGCTTTTTTTTGTGGTGCTGAAGTTTTCTTTGTTCTTCTTACTCTCTTGTGCTGAGTTACTTTTGTTTGTGGTTTTTTTTTCATTTCTTTTGTTTTTGTAGGTTTTGTTTTTGCCGAGACTTTATGTTTTTCGTCTTTATTTTTATGAGTTGGTCTGTTAACTTTCTTTGTGGTTACCATGAATTTTACCCTTATCTTTCTAACTTTGAATCAGTCTACCATTACTTGGTATCGCCTTGCCTTCCTCTCCATTAGAAGGTTCTATACCTATGCCGTTTGTTCCCTCCTTTATTGTTTTGATGTTGTTGTCATCCATCGATTAACTGCTCTGATTCCCTGTTGTATTTCTTTTGGTTTTGGATAGTCCTTGAGAGTTCATTTCCTAGATTGGTATCTGGCTGGTACTATCCTGCGTCCTAGGTTCTGCCTGTGAGCTGAAGCTGTTTGTCCTTAGATCGAAGAACTCCCTTTAATAATTCTTGTAAGTTTGGTTTGGCTTTTACATATTCCCTTAATTTCTGTTTTTCTGGAAATCACCTAATTTCACCATCATGTTTGAATGAGTGTTTTGCAGGATATGTTATTCTTGGCTGGCAATGTTTTTCTTTCAAGATTTTATATATGTCATCCTATTGCCTTCTTGTCTGCATGGTTTCTGCCAAATAATCTGAGCTTAGTCTTATTGATTCTCCTCTGTATGTGACTTCTTGTTTTTCATGAGCTGCTGTCAAGATTCTTGTTTGTCTTTGGTTTTGGCGAGTGTGAATATGATATGCCTTGGTGATTTTCTTTTGGGGGTCTCTTCTATATGGGGTTCGTTGCGCCTCTTGGATGGCCAGCTTTTCATCTTTCATGATGTTGGGGAAGTTTTCTGTCAGCAGTTCCTCAATGATCCTCTCTGTGTTTTCTGTTTTCTCCCCTTGTTCTGGAATGCCAATCACTTGTAAATTTTTGCTTTTAATTGTGTCCCACATAACTCTCAGGGTCTCTTCATTTTTCTTTGTTCTTTTTTCTGAGTTTTCCTCAAACAGAGTTGTATCCAAGTGTTTGTCTTCAGTTCCACTGATCCTATTTTCCATGGTTTCAAATCTGCTTCTCAGCCCTTCTATGACATCATCCATTTCTGAAATCTTGTTGTTTATCTTTTGTATTTCTAATTGTTGTTTTTGTATAATTTCTAGCTGTGAATTTATTTTGGCATTTTATTCCTGCATCATCTTCCTGAATTCTTCCAATTTTTTGTTTGCATTTTCCATGAATTTGTCTATTTTTTCCTCATGTTTGTCAGCTTTTTGCCTCAGTTCTTGGAAAATTCCGAGTATTAGAGATTTGAATTTCCCATCAGGTACTTCTATTGCGTTTTCTTCCACAGGAGTCATCTGGAGTTTTAATTTGGACACCTAATGGAACCATCCTGTCCTGTTTTTGTAAATGTTTTGTTATTTTCTGCTGTTTTCGGGGCTTACAGTAGTTATTTTTCTCATTTATTGATTGCAGATTTGTTTGTTTTGTCCCTTTTTAAAAAAAAAAAAATCGACTATGTCTGAGCAGGCGGACTGTGTGTTCTTTGTTGTTTGCTCTACTGTGCGCTCAATACTTTTTGCCTCCTTCTCCATCTGGCAGAGTCAGTCACGCAGATATGGTACAGCAGGGTAGGTCTAGCTGAAGAGGAGTTACCGGGATGGATTGTTTGTGGCACTTACTACAGCCACAAGGGCATGTCAGTAATCAGTGCAGGGCAGGTTCCAGTAGGCCGTGCCTGTACTGCTTTGTGGTGTGATGTCAAGTGCACGGTGCAGGTAGGCAGGATGCAGTGGGGAGATTGTTATGTGTGGAGCTAAGATGGATATGGGAGAGAGGAGAGAGGAACAGGAGCCAAAAAACGTACAAATAAACAAGAAAGAATGCTAAGGGAGCTTGCTGTTGGAATGGAGAGATGAGAGACTATGAAATGGAGAAAAACAGAAAGGGGAAGAGGAAGAAAAGAAAAGAATGAATAAATAAAGATCAGAAAGGTTAAAGAACCTCAAAGTTCCCAGGGATCCCACTGACGCAGCTCTGAGGTCTGGGGAAGTCATTCTCAGGTGTCACAGTACAGCCTGGCTAGAAGGTGTAGAGGTATACAACGCCTGGTATTCAGGGATCAGAAAGAGAAGGAAGATATAGAGAGACAAGAAACTGAGCAATAAAGAAAGACAAAAAGGGAAAAAGAGGGAGAAGAAAACAAAACAAATTTAAAAAAAAAAAACAAGAAAGGCCCCCCCAAAAAAAACAGAAAAAAAAAAACCAACAAAAAAAGAAATGTTCTCAGGGATCCCTCTGCACGTCTGTGGAAGCTGAAGGGGAGTTCCTTGCCACGCAGCTCCACCTGGCCAGAAAGGGCTCCCAACTCAAGAAAAGGAAAAAACAAACAAACAATCCAAAACGAACAAATGAACAAAAGCCCCGGGATCCCACCAGCGTGGTAGCCCAGACCAGAAAGCAGCTCCACACTCGAATGGAGCTCCGCAGCCCCTCAGGAAGAAGCAAAGATGGTGCACGGAGCCAGGCACTGGAGCGAAAGGAGGGGGAGGCGGCGAGAGGCAAGCAAGAAATCAAAAGAAGCAGAAAAAAAAAAAGAAAGCAACATCAGCAGCCAACAAATGGCACTCAGAGAGCCAGCTAGTGTGGGCTGGTGTTTCTGGACAAGAGACTGCGTCTGCGGGAAGCAGAGGAGGCCGAGCATGGGTGAAGAAGGGTGGAGAGTGGGAAAGCGTATATCACAAATTGCCGGTGCTCTGCAGCCCCTTAGGAAGAAGCAAAGGTGGCGCACAGAGCCACACACTCGAGTGAAAGGAGAAATCAAAAGAAGCAGAAAAAAAAAGCAACACTAGCAGCCAACAAATGGCACCCAGAGAGCCGCCCGCTTGGGTGTGCGGAATCCAAGCAGCTGGCGCTTTCCGGTCAAGAGATCGTGGCCACGGGAAGCAGAGGAGGCCGAGCTGGGGCGAAGAGGGGTGGGGGCTGGGAAAGCACACACCGCAAATTACCGGTTGTTTTGTCTCCCGCTGGACACTCCGTGAGGCTGCTTTCTTGTACCCCCTTTTGCTGGTCTCCGACAGGAGTCCAAGATGGTGGATCCGCGCTGCATTAGCTGGTAGGGGACCTCTGCATGAATCTCTCCTCGCTCTCCGTTCTCTTGTCAGTTTTCTCACTCCATTTGGTGCTTGGCTGAGTTCTTTACGTCTTCACTTGATGTTTTAGGGTTTCAGGATTGTTGTATTCTCTGTCTGGCTTAGTTTTTTGGATCTTTGCTGTGGAGGGATGGCGTGGTGCTTCTGCCTAGAGCACCATTTTGCCAGAACTCTGGGCTGTGGCCTTTTATATGCAGATCACCGAGCCTGTTTTCCTAGGTGCCTCTGGGGGGGTTTGAACCACCAACCTTCTGGCTAGCTCTTAATGGTCTGTGCTACCCAAGGACTCTCTAGAGAGATAGCTTTTACTTATCATTGATTTAATTATGTTGTTATCTTGGGAAGAAATAAATAAACAAATTGGACTTTATCAAAATTTATAAGTTTTCCTCTTTAAAAGACAATTATAAAAATGAAAATGCAAGTCATAGGCTGAGAGAAAATTTTTACAAAACATGTGACCAACAAAGGCCTTTCATCTAGTTTATACAAAGAACTCTTAGAATTCAATAACATTAGGCACTCTATGGGGGAAGAATCAACATTTTAGGGAAAGTGCCTTTGCAAGTAGAGGAAAGAAAGACTAAAAAAAACCTGAATAGTTTAGGAAAGCTGACCCACAGGGCAAACAGGCACTAAACATGATTACCAACTACTTACCTCTTGCTCAACAATAGCTTTCTTCCTTTTGCCAGCATGCTTTCACTTCACATTGTTTTACTGTCTAAAATTCCACCAATTAAAATTGCTTTTTCAAGTATCCCCTTTTGAAAATGCAAACGCTGTGCTTTTGAGAGAAACAAGACTGTCGCAACTCAAATATTGGTCTAAATTGGTTTTATTATATTTTTCCTAGCTGAGATGGGAGAAGGTGGAAAGGGCATAGAAAGGGAAGGGGGAGAATCTCAAAGACAAACTCAATTTTTTTTACAATTTTACTTCTTCATGAAGAAATTTCTCTTCTACTTCCACTTCCTTTTTCTCTTTCTTCAGTTCAGTTGTGGTCAGCAAATAATCATTGAGTGCCTGTTACATTCCTGGCACTATGGAAGATGTTGGGGTAAAAGGTGAGTAGTATATGGCTCTTGAACTCCAGAACTCTAGCATCTAGATGGGAGAAAAAAACACGTAAACAAATCATTTCAACAGAAATACAAAGGACAGCAATGATAAAGAACAGTGGTGAATGTGTGAAGCATCTCATAACATGGATGAAACTGGAGGACATTATGCTGAGTGAAATAAGTCAATCACAAAAGGACAAATACTGTATGAGGCCTCTACTGTAAAAACTCATGATAAAATTTACACACAAAAAGAAATAATCTTTGTTGGTTACAAGAGATGGGGGGGTGGGAGGGGGAAAGACTAAATAGACAATAGATAAGTGGTAACTTTGGTGAAGGGTAAGACAGTACACAATACTGGGAAAGCCAGCACAGCTTGTACAAGGAAAGGTCATGGAAGCTCCATAGACACTCCCAAACTCCCCAAGGGACTGAATTGCTGGGCGGAGGGCTGTGGGGACCATGGTCTCGGGGAACATCTAGCTCAATTGGCATAAAACAGTTTATAAAGAAAATGTTCCACATTCTACCTTGGTGAGTAGCATCCGGGGTCTTAAAAGCCTGTGAGCAGCCATCTAAGCTACTCCACTGGTTTCAGCCCTTCAGGACCAAGGGAGAATGAAGAGAATAGGATACGAGGAAAAGATTAGTCCAAAGGACCAATGGGCCACAGCTATCACAGCCTCCACCAGACTGAGTCCAGTACAAGTAGATTGTGCCCGGCTACCACCACTGACTGCTCTGACCAGGACCACAACAGAGGGTCCTGGACAGAGCTGGAGAAAAACGTAGAACAAAATTCTAACTCACAAAAAAAGACCAGACTTACTGGCCTGACAGAGACTGGAGAAACCCCGAGAGTATGGCCCCTGGACACCCTTTTAGCTCAGTAATGAAGTCACTCCCAAAGTTCACCCTTCAGCCAGAGATTAGACAGTCCCATAAAACAAAATGAGACTAATGGGGCACAACAGCCCAGGGACAAGGACTAGAAGGCAGGAGGGGACAGGAAAGCTGATAATAGGGAACTCAAGGTTGACAAAGGGCAGTGTTTACATGTCGTGGGGTTGCTAACCATTGTCAGAAAACAATATGTGTACTGTTTAATAAGAAACTATTGGTTCTGTAAACCTTCATCTAAAATACAATAAAAATAATTATGAAAAGAAATACAAAGGACAGGTGCAAGCAAGCTTTATAGATGTTAGGGAATTCTCCCCAGAGGCAGTGATGTTGAGTTAGTCCTAAAGGATGAATAGTTAGACGGGCAAAAAAAAAAAAAAAAAAGAGTTAGCAAGAGGCAGAGGAAGGAAGGGGAGGAGCAGCAGTGGGAGAAGCATAAGCAAAGGGACAGATGCCTGAAAGAGAGTGGTGTGTGTGTGTGTGTGTGTGTGTGTGTGTGTGTTAGCCCACACGCCCGCTCGTGTGGTCAATAGAGGAGAAAAGGTTAGACGAACAGGCAGAAGAGAGTGCTATATGTACACCATGCTGAAGTGCTTTGACTGTCATGCACATAATGGAGATATTGCACCTGTAGCCTTCCTGCATCGTATGAGCCTTGCCCTCAATCCCAGGATTCAGTTTAAGACCCTTAGTGATAGTAATAATAGCTGGCACTTATTGACAGCTTCCTATGTACCAGTCACTTTATATGCATTAACTATTTAAACTTTACAACAAATCTGTGTGTGGGCCTGATTATAATTCTCATTCTATGAGGAAACTAAAACACGAAAAGAAGTTAATAACTTGCTCAAGGACAAGCATGTAAGTGGCAGAGCTAGGATTTGAACCCCTGCAACCTGGCTCCAAGAGCCAAGTCCTTATCTAGTACATTATACTGCCTGTCACTATTAAAAGTACCATAGTTCAGCTGACTTGTAGGTTAAAAATATTTCTGTGAGCTAGCCTGGAAATTTCACTATCTTATATAACATTATCTCTGTGGAAAAATGTATTATGAGCTCCAGTCTTTTTAATAAAATTTTAGAGTACAATCTGTGGGAACTACCTACAAATTAATACACTTCCATCAATAAGTATATGATTGTGGAGCATGTCTGCTCAAGATCTTACCAATAATAAAATGATAACTTTATTAAAAATATATTTTAATGATAAAATATTTAATAATTAAGCATGACCTAAAGCTTATCAATGGTGCTGAGAGCCAGCCATTTGCAGACAATGTGAGTGTTTTCCCTCTCACTTGATTAGTTTGAAAGAGGAAGGAAAGATAGGTATATGAAAGCACACCTTGAAATTTTTTTACATACAATCTAATTAAAAAAGATTCAAAAAGTAAGTCTCTTAAACAATCAATGAAAGAGAAAAAGGAGGAAGACAGTAATGTAGCTCATTTTAGGAAGACTTAGAACTATCCTATTACTTTATGTGCTCACATAAAGGCATGTCACAAATTATCTCACTTATTCAAGTGCCTATTTTCTATTATCTTTCTTCAAAAACAGCATGAGTACCTATTAAGACTCTTGGTTGCAAATAAAAGGGGCCAAACCTAAACCAAAAAGGAAATGTATCAGCTCATGTAACTTGGAAGTTCAAGGGTGAACTTGAGGCATGGCGGGATCTAAGAATTCAAAGTTATGTTATTATACTACTGCCTCTCTCCATCTCTAAATTCTACTTTTTCCCCATGTTGAACTTAGGCTGTCTTCAAGAGATGGCGAAGCTGGCCACCAGCAACTCCTTGGTTACATTATACCACGTTACCAATACCAGAAGAAAGAGTATACTGCTTTTTCAAGAACGCCAACATATGTTTCAAATAACGTTCTCATTGAGGGCATGAAGCCATCCGACTCTAATAACTCAGCATAACAGGTTGGAATACTCCGTTTCAGCCCCCACTTGAACTGCATGGACCAAAATTAAGGTGCTTTTACCAAAATAAGGAGAAAAAAATTTTGGATAGGCAAAAATTGTAGATATCCATGATCAAATGTCTTTTTCCTCATCACTCCTTTTTTTCTCTTCCTTCACTTTCCTTCCTGGGACAGGACTTGAACCAAGTTCCCTTTGAACTTTTACAAGTGGTTCATGGTTAATTTGATATTTATAAACCAAAAACAAAGATCAAAACCTTTATAAGTCTACCTCAATATGCTAAAGTTGTAGTTACATGACTAAAATTAATAACCAGCCTTCTGACTAAGTGTTAATATTTTCCCATAAAGGCAGCTAGATTGCATAATCAATGATCAGTTATTACAAATGGTAGTATAGTCTTAAAATAGCATTTTTATATCTATACCTTTATTTTTGTGATTCCCCCTTTCTGGAATGTTTCAGTTGTTCCTCCATTTATTAAATCCTGTCTATCCTTCCAGTAGAGCAGTTTTGCGACACGGCTCTGACTCATAGTGACCTTATGTATAACAGAACAAAACGTTGCCTGGTCCTGTGCCGTCTTCGTAATTGTTAGTATAATTGAGTTTATTATTGCGGCTATTGTGTCAATCCATCTCACTGAGAGTTTTCCTTATTTTTTGCTGAGCCTCTACTTTACCAACCATGATGTCCTTTCCTAGCGATTGGCCTTTCCTGATGACATGTCCAAAAGAGGAAGTGGAATGAGGGTTACCATTGCTGATGTCAGTTGGATCTTGGTCGAAAGAACAGAATATCAGAAAGATGTTTACCTGTGTTTTGTTGACTACATGAAGTCATTAGACTGTGTTGACCATAACAAATTATGGATAACATTATGAAGAATGGGAATTCTAGAACAATTATGCTCATTCACAATCTATACATGGATCAAGAGGCAGTCATTTGAACAGAACAAGGGGATACTGCATGGCTTAATATTAGAAAAGGTATGTGGCAGGGTTGTATCATTCAACCTTGCTTATTCAATCTGTATGCTGAACAGATAATCTAAGAAGCTGGACTATATGAAGAAGAACACAGCATCAGGTTTGGGGGAAGTTTCATTAACAACCTGCAATATGGAGATGACACAATCTTGCTTGCAAAAATGAAGACTAATCAATAAGGCATGCTAAAAATCACTGAGGTACTAAAATATCTTAGATAGAATACTGTCTATGGTTGGAAGAAATATCTTCTGATAAACAACTTGAGATTGGGAGTAACTCCCTAGCATCATTACCTGGGAAGGATAGAGATTTGCTAAACTCCAAAGATGGGTAAATCTGAGTAATTGAGGAGCTTTTGTGCTACTTAGTGTGCATGCAAGTTTTAGCTGGAGCAGAGTTGTTCTTGGAAATAGAGGAAAGGTAAACACAGCTGCCAATAGGCATCCTTTTTCGCCTTGCCTTCCTAAATATTTAAATATTATGGATTTGAAGGAGTACTATATTATTAGCCGATCTTGAGTGCCCAAGTGTCTCAGGAACAGTTAGCACTCACGTCTTTAGTGATTTCTCTCTCACTTGTTCCCTTTACCACTCATGCTACCTTGCAGTGTTATTGATCTTTATATACACATATCCTGTGTTTCTAACTAGATTATGAATTCCTTGATGCAATTCTTTGTTTTATTTGTAACTCTATTTTATGATGCTTTATAGTGATTATGATGATAAGGGGAAAAGCAGGTTGAATTAAATACAGCCATAGCACAGTATTCAATGTGATTGGACATGTAGGACATAGACTAAACATGGTACTCAATCTTGAGTACCAAAGTGTAAGTAAAACAGTACTTCTTTAAAACTTTATACATGTAATTTCAGTTAACAAAAATTCACTACAGAAGCTGGTGAAATGTCTTCAAGTGGTAATGGTACCCCACTCCCAACACTAAGCAAGGGTTGAGGAAACATACATTTATGTAAAATCTCCATGGAACAAAATGTAATGGAAGTAAGCAGGTCTGCATCTTCAGGAAAACTGGATTCTAGCACTGAAAACAAGTAGTGACTGCCAGGAATTCAAATGAAACAAGTAAGCGAACAAGAACTGAAAGTGTCCTATTTATTTCTGAGTATTGTAGCCAGAATCATTTCATGAAATACGGGGCTAAGTCAAGGCTTACCTGCCCTTGAAAAGAAACTGAAAAAGTTGCTACCTCTGATCAGGACTATTGCCAAGAGTTATGAGATAGAGCTACAAATCTAGGGACCAGGCCAAAAGGCTTGCTAGCTCAGGGGGAAGGTATTTATTATTCCTGAGAAAAAAGAACCCTGATTTATCTTTATGAAATCAGGTTATAAACTGGAAAACTCGAGATGGGGGAGGGTGGAGTCAACTCAACAAATGGAAGCATTCACTACCACGGAAACTGAAACAATAGTAAAATTAGAAAAGTGTTTTAAGATAAGCATGTTTGGTATCTTCAAAGAGATAATGGAAGGAATAGGACCAATAAAAGAAAAAATTGATTGTGAAACAAAAAACAGGAAGAAGTTAAACAATAATAGATGGATATTTAAAAAAACAAAAAGAACCAACTAAAAATTCTACAAATAAAAAACACAGCCACTGAATTTTTTTTTTTTTTTTTAATGAAAAAATACTTGAGAATCAACTCAAAGCACAGCAAAGGGATATAAATGGATGGAAAATACAATTGAAGTTAAGATATATGGATGTTGTTGTTGTTAGGTGCCATCGAGTTGGCTCCAACTCATAGTGACCCTATGTGCAACTGAACCAAACACTGTCCAGTCCTGCGCTGTCCTCACAATCATTATGCTTGGGCCCATTGTTGTAGCCACTGTGACAGTCCACCTCATTGAGGGTCTTCCTCTTTTTCACTGACCTCTACTTTACCAAGCACGATGTCCTTCTCCAGGGACTGATCCCTCCTGACCACATGACCAAAGTACTTGACAGGAAGCTTGCCATCCTTGCTTCTAAGGAGCATTTTGGCTGTACTTCTTCCAACACAGATTTGTTTGTTCTGTTGGCAGTCCGTGGTAAATTCAATGTTCTTCGCCAACACCACAATTCAAAGGTGTCAGTTCTTAAGTCTTCCTTATTCATTGTCCAGCTTTCACATGCATATGAAGCAATTGAAAACACCATTGCTGGGGTCAGGTGCACCTTAGCCTTTAAAGTGACATCTTTGCTTTTCAACACTTTAAAGAGGTCTTTTGTAGCAGATTTGCCCAATGCAATGTGTCATTTGATTTCTTGACTGCTGCTTCCATGGGCATTGATTGTGGATCCAAGTAAAATGAAATCCTTGACAACTTCAATCTTTTCTCCATTTATCATAATGTTGCTTATTGGTCCAGTTGTGAGGATTTTTGTTTTCTTTATGTTGAGGTGTAATCCAGCATAAGGCTGTGGTCTTCAATCTTCATCAGTAAGCGCTTCAAGTCCTCTTCACTTTCAGCAAGCAAGGTTGTATCATCTGCATAAAGCAGGTTGTTAATGAGTCTTCCTCCAATCCTGGTGCTGTGTTCTTCTTCATATAGTCCAGCTTTTTGGATTGCTTGCTCAGCATACAGATTGAATAAGTATGGTGAAAGAATACAACTCTGGCCCACAACTTTCCTAATTTTAAACCACACAGTATCCTCCTTGTTCTGTTCTAAAGACTGCCTCTTGATCTATACACAGGTTCTCATGAGCACAATTAGGTGTTCTGGAATTTCGGTTATTTGCAATGCTATCCATAATTTCTTGTGATCCACACAGTCAAATGCCTTTACATAGTTAATGAAACACAGGTAAACATCTTTCTGGTATCCTCTGCTTTCAGTCAGGATCCATCTGACATCAACAATGATATCCCTGGTTCCACATCCTCTTCTGAATCCACCTTGAATTTCTGGCAGATCCCTGTCGATGTACTGCTGCAACCACTTTTGAGTGATCTTCAGCAAAACTTACGTGCCTGTGATATTAATGATATTGTTCAATAATTTCCGCATTCAGTTGGATCACCTTTCTTTGGAATGAGCATAAATATGGATCTCTTCCGGTCAGTTGGCCAGGTAGCTGTCTTCCAAATTTCTTGACATAGACAAACGAGTACTTCCAGCGCTGCATCCATTTGTTGAAACATCTCAATTGGTATTCTGTTAATTCCAGAAGCCTTGTTTTTTGCCAATGTTTTCAGTGTAGCTTGGACTTCTTCCTGTAGTACCATCAGTTTTGGATGATATGCTACCTCCCGAAATGGTTGAGGTAGATGGGTGGATCGAAAACTTCCTTTATATATTCAATGAGAGCTCTAGAAATACAAACTAGAGAAAGTGGCTGAGAATTTTTCTGAACTAAGAAATAAAGAAAAATGAATCTCCTTAAAGTATATATATTTTTAAATGTCTGCAATAGTATTTCCTGTCCTATAGCTCTTTCATCTGGGACCCTGGTGGCACAGTGGTTAGGAACTTAGGCTGCTAACCAAAAAGTTGGCACATCAAATCCACCAGCCACTCCTTGGAAACCCTATAGGGCAGTTCTACTCTGTCCTATAGAGTCACTATGAGTTGGAATCGACTCGACGGCAATAGGTTTGTTTTTGTCATTTTTTGTTTATAGCTCTTTCAATACCCACTAAAATGTGGAACCTGTGGTCCCTCCCTCTGAAACTCGGTGGATCTTTGTGACAGCGTTGACTAAGAGTATAGTGGAAATGGTGTTATGTAATTTCTGAGGCTAGATCATAAAAGGCAATCACCTTCTGCCTAATTCTCTCTTGAGATGTTTGCCCTTGGAACACAACCACCATGCTGTGAGGTGTCCATGGAGAGGCCCATATGCAGAGGAACCAAGGCCTCTAGCCTTCAGCCCTGGCTGAGTTCCCAGCTGACAGCCAGCACCAACTTGCCAGCAATGGGAATGAACCACCTTGGACGTAGTTCCTCTAGTCCTCAGTTAAGTTACCCCAGCTGACATCATATGGAGCAGAGACAAACCCTCCCCACAATGCCCTGCCCAAATTTCAAATTTGGGAGCTGCTGGTTCAAGCTAATAAGTGTTGGATGGTTTGCTACACAACAGCAGATAATCAGAAAACATACAAACACTGAGGGCTGACTGCTTATAAATCTTCACTGGAAAAATTATTAAAGGAAACATTCAGAAAGAAGAAAAACCAATCAAGAAGAAAGGAGTGGGATGCAAGAAGAAATTATAAGCGAAGAAGTTGATATAGTTTGTTGGTAAATCTAATAAATTATTTATTGAACCTTAGAAACACGTGGCTTAAGATATATGTTAGCAGAAACCAGTCTCAAGATGTCACTCAACAAAAACATCTCCAGAAGCTTAGCACTTAATCAGCCTTATTAGCACCATCTGCTCATCAGTCTTGCTTATGGAAAAGTGTTTTCATTGGATAGCAACAAGTTGAAAACAAGGCAGATCACAACACTTTGTTTTGAATTTGACACCATATTTTGCCTGCCTCTTATCACGGTTTTAAATCATCAAATTAAACAAGTGAGTTGAATCATGGCATTTGCATGGTTTTCTCTGTGATCCCTCAGGCGTGTGCAGATGTCCAGAAGTTCTTTTCTTCACAGGCCTGTCTCCAGCAGTTTGCTTAGTCAGATGTTTGGAGAAATCCTCTCTTAGTGACAACATTCAAGCAAACCTTGTCCACATACTCCATTTTTTATCATTCTACAAGTCTGGTTGTTCTAACACACTGAGGCCATAGAAAACTTACACTTACGGTCATGCAAAAATTAAAATCATAGGCTGGGTGTAGATTTGAACTAATAGTTACTCCTATTTAAAAGGCATTCTTCTGAGAGTCTTTTGACAACTAAGCACTAGTCATAAGAGAGTTTACTAGATGGATTTCCTGTCTTTTTTTTTTTTATTATCGATGTAATTAAATTAAGTTTACATTTCAAGTTAGTCTCCCATACAAATTTTTTTTTTAACATACATTGTTATGAGACCCCAACTGCTCACCCCATTCTGTGACAGCACACTCCTCCCCTCCGCCCCTGATTCCCCATGAACATTCAACCAGCTCCTAACTCTCTCTGCCTTCCCCTCTAACCTCTGGACAGAAGCTGCCCCTTTGGTCTCTTATATCTACTTGTCTAAGAGGCACATTCTTCACGAGTGTCACTTTATGTCCCACAGTCCAGTCCAACCCCTGTCTGAAAAGTTGACCTTGGAAATTGTTTTAGTTCTGGGGTGATGGAGAGACCAGTGGCCATGCTTTCCGGGGTGCCACCAGTCTTAGACCATTAAGTCTGGTCTTCTTACTAGTATTTGAGTTCTGCATCCCATCGTTCTACTGCTCCACCAGGGACCCTCTGTTGTGTTCCCTGTTAGGACGTTCATTGGTGGTAGCCAGGCACCATCTAGTTCTTCTGGTCTCAGGCTGATGAAGTCTCTGGTTTATGTGGCCCATTCTGTCTCTTGGACCAATACTTTCCTTGTGTCTTTGGTGTTCTTCGTTCTCCTTCACTCCAAGTGGTTGGGACAAATGGATGCATCTTAGATGGCCACTTGCAAGGTTTTAAGACCCCAGATGCCACTCATCAAAGTAGGATGCAAAACATTTTCTTAACAAGGTTTGTTGTGCCAATTGACATAGACGTCCCCTGAAAGCATGGTCCCCAGGCCCCACATCCCTGCTACTCTGTCTCTCAAAGTATTTGATTGTATTGAGGAAACTTCTTAGCTTTGGTTTAGTCCAGTTGTGCTGGCTTCTGCTGTAGTGTGTGCTGTCCTTCCCTTCATCTAAGATCATTCTTATCTACTATCTAGTTAGTGAATAATCCTCACCCTCCCTCCCCACCCCCGTAACCAGCAAAGAATGTTTTTTTCTGTGTTTGAACCTTTTCTTGAGTTCTTAGAATAGTGGTCTTATACAGTATTTGTCCTTTCTGTGCCTGACGAAATTCACTCATCATAATAAGTTCTAGCTTCCACCAAGTTGTACGATGTTTCACAGCTTCATCATTGTTCTTTATCGTTGCATAATATTCCATTGTGTGGATATACCATAGTTTGTTTATCCATTCATCCATTGATGGGCACTTAGGTTGCTTCCATCCTTTGGCTATTGTGAACAGTACTGCGATGAACATGGGTGTGCATATATCTATTCGTGTGACGGCTCTTGTTTCTCTAGGATATATTCCAAGGAGTGGGATAGCTGGATCGTATGGTACTTCTATTTCTAGCTTTTCAAGGAAGTGCCAAATCGATTTCCAAAGTGGTTGTACCATTTTACATTCCCACTAACAGTGTATAAGTGTTCCAGTCTCTCCACAACCTCTCCAGCATTTGTTATTTTGTGTTTTATGGATTAATGCTAGCCTTGTGGGGGTCAGATGATATCTTATTGTAGTTTTGATCTGCATTTCTCTGATGGCTAATGATCGTGAGCATTTCTTAGTGTGTCTGTTAGCTGCTTGAATGTCTTCTTTGGTGAAGTGCCTGTTCATATCCTTTGCCCATTTTTTAATTGGGTTATTTGTCTTTTTGCTGTTGAGGTTTTGGAGTATCTTGTAGATTTTAGAGATTAAACGCTGATCAGATTTGTCGTAGCCAAAAATTTTTTCCCAATCTGTAGGTTGTCTTTTCACTCTTTTGGTGAAGTCTTTGGATGAGCATAAGTGTTTGATTTTTAGGAGCTCCCATTTATCTAGTCTTTCTTCTGGTGCTTGTGCATTGTTACTTATGGTTTATATTGTGTTTATGCCATGTATTTGGGCTCCTAGCGTTGTCCCTATTTTTCTTCCATGATCGTTACCGTTTTCAATTTTATATTTAAGTCTTTGATCCATTTTGAGTTAGTTTTTGTACATGGTGTGAGATATGGGTCTTGTTTCAGTTTTTTGCATATAGTTATCCAATTATGCCAGCACCATTTGTTGAAGAGACTGTCTTTTGCCCAATTAATGGACTTTGGGTCTTTGTCAAATATTAGCTGCTCATAGGTGGACGAGCTTGTTTCTGGATTCTCAACTCTGTTCCATTGGTCTATGTATCTGTTATTGTACCAGTACCAGGCTGTCTTGACTACCGTGGTAGTATAATAGGTCCTATAATCAGGTAGTGTAAGGCCTCCCACTTTGTTCTTCTTCTTCAGTAGTGCTTTATTTATCTGGGGCCTCTTCCTTTTCCATATGAAGTTGGTGATTTGTTTCTCCATCTCATTAAAAAATGCTGCTGGAATTTGGATCGGGATTGCATTGTATCTGTAGATTGCTTTGGGTAGAATTGACATTTTCACTATGTTGAGTCTACCTATCCATGAGCAAGGTATAGTTTTCCACTTATGCAGGTCTCTTTTAGTTTCTTGCTGTAGTGTCTTGCAGTTTTTCTGTAAAGATCTTTTACATCTCTGGTTAGATTTATTCCTAAGTATTTTATGTTTTGGGGGGGCTATTGTAAATAGTATTCATTTGGTGATTTCCTCTTTGAGGTTCTCTTTGTTGGTGTAAAGTAATCCAATTGATTTTTGTATGTTTATCTTGTATCCTGACACTTTGCTGAAATCTTCTTAGTTCCAGTAGTTTTCTTGTGGATTCCTTGGGGTTTTCCATGTATATGATCATATCATCTGCGAATAGAGATACTTTGACTTCTTCCCTACCTATTTGGATGCCCTTTATTTCTTTTTCTAGCCTAACTGCTGTGGCTAGGACCTCGAGCACAATGTTGAATAATAGTCGTGATAAAGGGCATCCTTGTCTGGTTCCTGTTCTCAAGGGGAATGCTTTCAAAGTCTCTCCATTCAGGATGATGTTGGCTATTGGTTTTGTATAAATGCCCTTAATTATACTGAGGAATTTCCCTTCTATTCCTATTTTTTTTGAGAGTTTTTGTCATGAATGGGTGTTGGACTTTGTCGAATGCCTTTTCTGCATCGATTGATAAGATCATGTGGTTCTTGTCTTTTTTTTTATTTATGTGATGGATTATGTTGATTGTTTTTCTAATGCTGAACCATCCCTGCATACCTGGTATAAATCCCACTTAGTCGTGGTGAATTATTTTTTTGATATGTTGCTGAATTCTATTGGCTAATTTTGTTGCGGATTTTTGCATCAATGTTCATGAGGGATATCAGTCTGTAATTTTCTATTTTTGTGGTGTCTTTACCTGGTTTTGGTATCAGGGTTATGCTGGCTTCATAGAATGAGTTTGGGAGTATTCCGTCCATTTCTATACTCTGAAATACCTTTAGGAGAAGTGGTGTTATCTCTTCTCTGAAAGTTTGGTAGAATTCTCCAGTGAAGCCAACCAGGTCAGGGCCTTTTTTTGTTGGCAGTTTTTTAATAACCTTTTCAATCTCTTCTTTTGTTATGGGTTTATTTAGTTGTTCTACCTCTGTTTATGTTAGTTAGTGAGTTTCTAGAAATTTGTCCATTTCCTCTAGGTTTTCAAATTTGTCAGAGTACAATTTTTCATAGCATTGTGTTACGATTCTTTTAATTTCAGTTGGGTCTGTTGTGATATCACCCATCTCATTTCTTATACAGGTTATCTGCTTCCTCTCCAGTTTTTCTTTTGTCTGTTTGGCCAGTGGTTTATCAATTTTGTTGATCTTTTCAAAGAACCAGCTTTTGGACTTGTTAACTGTTTCAATTGTTTTTCTATTCTCTATTTCATTTAATTCTGCTCTACTTCTTATTATTTCCTTCCTTCTGGCACCTGTAGGCTTCTTTTGCTGCTCTCTTTCTACTTGTTCCGGTTGTAGGGTTAGTGCTTTGATTATGAGCCTTTCTTGTTTTTGGATGTGTGCATTTATTGCTATAAACTGACCTCTGAGCACTGCTTTTGCTGTGTCCCAAAGGTTCTGGTAGGATGTGTTTTTATTCTCGTTTGATTCTGTGAATTTCTTTATTCCATCCTTAATTTCTTCTATAACCCAGTAGTTTTTGAGCAAGGGGTCATTCAGTTTCCATGTGTTTGATTTTTTTTTTTTTTCCCTTGCTTTTTGTGTTGTTGATTTCTACTTTTATGGCTTTATGGTCAGAAAAGATGCTTTGTAGTATTTCGATGTTTTGGATTTTGTTAAGGCTTGCTTTATGGTCTAATATGTGGTCTATTCTGGAGAATGTTCCATGTGCATTGGAAAAGAAGTATACTTGGCTGCTGTTGGGTGCAGAGTTCAGTCTATGTCTATGAGATCAAGTTGGTTGATTGTAGCATTTAGCTCTTCTGTGTCTTTACTGAGCTTCTTTCCAGATGTTCTGTCCTTCACCGAAAGTGGCATGTTGAAGTCTCCTACTACTATTGTGGAGCTGTCTATCTCTCTTTTCAGAGCTGTTAGAGTTCGTTTTATGTATTTTGGAGCCCTGTTGTTGGGTGCATAAATATTTATTATAGTTATGTCCTCCTGGGGTATTGACCCTTTAATCATTATATGGTGCCCTTCCTTATCTTTTGTGGTGGATTTTACTTTAAAGTCTATTTTGTCAGAGATCAGTATTGCCACTCATGCTCTTTTTGAGTGTTGTTTGCTTGATATATTTTTTTCCATCCTTTGAGTTTTAGCCTGTTTGTGTCTTTAATTCTAAGGTGTGTCTTTTGTAGGCAGTATATAGATGGAGCATGCTTTTTTATTCAATATGCCACTCTCCGTCTCTTTATTGGTGCATTAAGTCTGTTTACATCCAGTGTAATTATTGATAGGTATGAGTTTAGTGTTGTCATCCTGATATCTCTTTCTGTGTGTTGTTCACAGTTTCTTTGTTCTCCTCAATTTTCTGTGCTGAGTCGTTTTTCTTTACGTATTTTTTTTTTCATCTTTTTCTTTGTTGTAGATTTTGTGTTTTCTGGGTGTTTATGTTTTTCCACTTTTTTATTTTGATTTGTAGGATTGTTAGATTCTTTTGTGGTTACCTTAATATTCACCCCTAATTTTCTAAGTTTATATCAGTCTTTTATTACTTTATATCGCCTTAACTTCCCCTCCATATAGAAAATCAATGTCTCCAGTTTTTAAGTCCCTCTTTTTTTGTTTTAATATTATCCTTTTTTTTTTAATGTATTAATATCTATTTCCCTATTTTCAATGTTTTAGCTTTGATGTAATTTCAGTTTTCATATATGAGTCAATATCTTGTTGCTCTATCCTGTCTGTGTTCTAGTCTTGCATTGTTAGCTGGTTTTATTGATTATCTAACCATAGGACTCCCTTTAGTATTTCTTGTAATTTTGGTTTGGTTTTTGCAAATTCTCTGAACTTCTGTTTATCTGGAAATGCCCTAACTTCGCCATCATATTTGAAAGACAGTTTTGCTGGATATATAACTCTTGGCTGACAGTTGTTTTCCTTCAAGGCTTTAAATATGTCATCCCATTGCCTTCTAGCCTGCATGGTTTCTGCTGAGTAGTCCGAGCTTATTCTAATTGACTCTCCTTTGTAGATGACTTTTCATTTATCCCTAACAACTCTTAAATTTCTCTCTTTATCTTTGGTTTTGGTAAGTTTGATTATAAAATGTCTTGGTGACTTTCTTTTGGGATCTACCTTATGTGGAGTTCAATGAGCATCTTGGATAGATATCTTCTCATCTTTCATGATATCATGGAAGTTTTCTATCAACAAATCTTCAACAATTTTCTCTGTATTTTATGTTATCCCCCCCTGTTTTGGTACTCCAATCACTCGTAGGTTTTTTCTCTTGATAGAGTCCCACATGACTCTTAGAGTTTCTTCATTCTTTATAATTCTTTTATCTGATTTTTCCTCAAATAAGTTGGCATCAAGAGCTTTATCTTCAATGTCACTAATTCTAACTTCTACTGCCTCAATTCTGCTCCTATGACTTTCTATTGATTTGTCTAATTCTGAAATTTTATTGTTAATCTTCTGGATTTCTGATTGCTGTCTCTCTATGGATTCTTGCAGCTTATTAAATTTGGCATTATGTTCTTGAATAACTTTTCTAAGTTCCACTACTACTGTGTCTGTATGTTGCCTGGCTGTTTCTGCGCTCTGTCGAATTTCCTTTCTTATTACTAGAAGAGTTCTGTATATTAATCTTTTGTATTCTGTCTCTGGTAATTCCAAGAAGTTCTCTTCCTCCGGAGAATTTATTGATTCTTTATTTGGGGAGCTTGCTGAAGCCATCATGGACTGCCTGTTTATGTGACTTGATATTGACTGTTGTCTGTGAGCCATCAATAATTTATTGTAATTTTATTTTGTGTTTGCTGAGTGAGACGTAGCTTCTTATTTTGTTTTGTTTTGATATGCCCAAAGAGGCTGCTCCTGGGCACTAGTTTGATTTTTGACACCTTTTGATCTCTAATGTCCTGTCACCAGGTAGTTGGTTCTGTAACTAAGTATGTGCATGCCGGAGTTCATTAAAATTTCCTATATGGGATCAGCTCGAGTGTGCAGGCAGTTGATCTCCAAGTGTGTGATGCAGGCTCTCACCCCCAGTCCTAGAGAGGCATGGGTGATTGGTTCAGGCACTGCACTCTGGCTGTGGTAGGGGATCACATGCTGAGCCAGGCAGGGGGCCGATGGCTGCCCCTGAGAGTCTGAAAGAAAAGCGTGTCCCTATTCTCTAGGGTGAATAGGTAGGTGAGTTTTGCAGCTGGGCTAAGAGCGCCCTACTATGTTGGCTGCAAAGACTTGAGGGCATCACTTTTTCTTGAACTCCTGAAGCAGGTGACTAGGCACTTTAGGAACTATCACCAGTCCTCAAGACCCTGCTGCAGATCGATAAAAGTGCCTACTTGAGGGGCAGGGCTGTTTAGAGGATCACAAATCTGCCCGTTCACAGCTGAAGCAGTTGAAGTTAAACTTCAGATGGTTGCCCTGTTGTACTGTGGTAGTGAGGGCTAACGCTGTTGAGATGGGTCCCCACAAGTCTATACAGGGGTGTATGGCACTCAGAGTCTGCGGACCCCTGATTTCTATGGCCAGCAAAGGAGTTGTGCCAACCCTGTGTTCCTGGTCTAGGGGAGCCAGCAGCTTATTTGTTCCCTCTCCAAGGCCAGGAGAATGGGTCAGGGCAGCTTTTGGGATCTATTTCTGGCCCAGGGGACTCCCGGTGCAGAGCAGGCAGGGAAGCGGTAAAAGGAAGAGAGGTTTTTCCCAAATCCAGTGCAGAACGCAGAGGTAGGAGGTAAAAGGGAGAGAGGTTTTTCACAAATGGGTTTTTTTTTTTTTTTCAACTCGCTGGGGAAGTGTGCGCACATGTACTTATCCTAGCCTCTTGGGAGCTGCTCTTCACTGATTCGTAGTGTCCAAGCAGAATCTCTGCTGCCGGGTCTCTCTCGATGTGGAAACTGCTTCTCAAGCATGCACACAGCCCAGCTGTTTGCCTGCTTCACCGCAGCCTGGCATGGCTGTGTCTCTTCAGTATCGCCGCGGCCACGGCTCTAGCACTCCTCACCTCTTCCAAACGGTCTTCCTCTCTGGTATGACTCAGATGGATTTCTTAACCTTGCCTTGTTCAGGGCTGCCAGATGTTCACATAGAATCAAATCACTTGTTTTTCCAGGTCTTTGTTGTAAGAGGGATATAGGAAGTGTCTAGCTAGTCTGCCATGTTGACCACACCTCCTGGATTTCCTGTCTTAAATGCTTACTTTAATACTATGAATTTAACCCTAGTTTTATTCTGAATATAAGTATATAATAGACTAAAGGAATATTATAGTCATTACATTCATTTAAGAATTTGACAAAATTTAGGGGAAGTTAAAATTAAGTCTTCACTTCTTCAGTCTTAAACATCACTTTTTACATAGAAAAATGTAACATAGAAATGATAATTTGCCAAAGTGGTAAGTTAGCCAAAGCAAACATAACATTTATCAAGGAAGAGAATGTACACAGCAACCTCCCTTCTTAGCCATCTTGACTGTTGTTATTATAACTGTTTAAATTGTGCCAAATTAATATTTTTATTGAAAAAAATAAAATTATAAATAAGAAAAATAAGACTATTCTCAGAGTTCTATCCAGAATGTAAAAGACTCTGCCAGAGGAAAACAACAAAAACCAGTTCTACGAAGACTTAAACTTAATTCTTCTCTTCTTTCATAAGAAAAGCACACGCACATACACACACAGACAAATCCTGGAGTTTAGAATATACACAGCATCAGTCATGGCAAATAAAATACAGCATTTTTGTACTCCAGTAAAATCAAAGGGATGTAGTATAATGATTATAACCTGCTTTATTTCTAATCTGTAAAATGGGGATAATTGTACCTTCCTCATAAAGCTATTGTGATGATTATAGGAAATATTTGTAAAGTATTTGGCACATAATAAATCGTGACTATTATTACCGTAAATCATTCATTAATAATTTGTAAACAAATATTGTAAATACGTAAGTGTTCAGCCTATTTCAGGAGATTTTCTGTTTCCTATTTCTATAGCTAACAATTTTGGCAATTCTCACCAAACACCTCATTAGTTTTACTCTATTTTCCAGCAAAGACTTATTAACACTTCCTGACGAAGGTTCACTTTACTACTAGAACTTCATTATCACCTAGACAAAAAAAAAACCAATACAGTGCATTTGTTAGGCTTGTGCACAGTAAATGCACAAATAGTTTAAACCAATTGCATTCACACATCTTAGGTTGCATCATTTTTTTTTAATTGTGGTAGGATATATACATATATATGTACATATATATGTGTGTATATATATATAAAACATCATTGGCCATTTCAACCATTTTTACGTGTACAATTCAGTGACATTAATTACATTCTAGGTTGTACCATTCTTAATTTAAAAATTTTTCATCTGCTAATGTACAAAGACTTTTTATGCCAATTAGTACAGTACTAGATTTCATCTCATATTTAACAGTTTTGAGTAAAATTGCATTACAAACAAGGTAAATAATATTTAAAACACATAAAATATATATTATATTAAGAAAATGTTTATGTATGAAGAAAATCTAATGCTCATTAACATTCATCTCAACATCATCTATGTAGTATTTTTGCCAGAAACGTTTAATGTGAATCTAATCATTAGGGAAAAAATCATGTTAATCCAAATTGAAGAACAGCTTGCAAAAAAAAAATGACAGATCTAGACTCTACTATGAGATCAGTGTCACAAAAAGCAAAAATGGCTGGGCAAGTGTTCTAGAATAAGGGCAACTAAAGAGACTTTACAACTAAATGCAATGGAGAATCTGTGATTGATGACTGGATCAGCAAAAAAAAAAAAAAAAAGTGATCTGTACAGGACATAATTGGGAGAATCTGAAAATAGATTGTATATTGGATAATAATAATGGATTATGTTAAATTCATTAAGTGTGATATTAGACTGTAGTTATGTAGAGAAATTTCCTTGTTCTTTAAAGATACATGCTGAAGCATCAGGATGTCTGCAACTAACTTTTAAAATGGTTCTGCAAAAGAAAAATACAGAGAGGGAGAAAGAGACAATGCAAATATGGCAAAATGTTAACAATTGTTGAACTTAGGTGAATAGTATATGACTGTTCATTGTACTTTCTTGCAACTTTTCTATAGGTTTAAAATTTTTCAAAATATAAAATTAGGAGTTAAAAAAAAAGCAAATAACTACCTAATTAAAAATGTATACTGCATCAGACAATAAGTGGGCTTTCCTACCTCTTTTCTCACCCACTCCTTCCTAGCCTTGTATCCCCTAATGGCACCAGTTGTCTGTGGGCTAAATTGTCCTGTCATTGCCCAGGGTCTCAGGTGTCATGCAGAAACCACTAACACAACAAATCCTCTGTACCATTGACATGTTCTCATTCATAAGACTCAAGTACATGCCAGTTACTTAGTTTAAACCATCTGCATGAGTACTATTTTTTGTCTTTAACTATTCAAACCAGAATGTATGTGTTATTCTAATTAAAGCAAAACATTTTAAAAGTTCATTGCAAGTGGCTATATTAAAAATAAAATATTTTTATTTTGTATATTTCTCAGTTTTCTGTCAGTTAAGGAGACACTATACCTAACCTACCTCACAGGATTGTTCTGAGTATAATGTGAACAGTGCATCAAAGCACTGAGCCCAGAGTCTGGCATTCAATAAATTTACTGACATTCAATAAATTGTAACAATTATTATTACCCTAACCTTAACTCAAGGTGCAGATTCTTATTAGCTGTTTTTAAGAAAAATAGCCAACCACTGTTCATAAGAATTCATAATTAAGTTCAAACTTAACTAATGACTTTCATTTCTAGTGATAGAAGGTCTGTAAAGCCTCATGAAATATTTTACTCTGAGCAAAATACCTCTATCACAGCTGTAACCTGATCAATAGAAAGTTGGTATTATTAAAATTCAGAGGCATTGGTGGTTCACTGGTAAACTTCTTGTCTTCCATGTGGGAGACCTGGCTTTGATTCCTGGCCACTACACCTCATGTGCAGCCCACACACGTCTGTCAGTAAAGGCATGTATGTTGCTATGATGCTTAACAGGTTTTAGTAGAGCTTCCAGACTAAGATGGACTAGGAAGAAAGGCCTGGTGATATACTTCCAAAAATCAGCCAGTGAAAACCCTAGAGAGTCCCTGGGTGGTGGAAATGATTAATATGCTCGGCAGCTAACTGAAAGTGTGGACAATTGAGTCCACCCAGAGGTGCCTCAGAAGAAAGGCCTGGTAATCTACTTGTGAAAAATCAGTCATTGCAAACCCTGTGGAGCACATTTCTACACGTGAGGTCGCTATGAGTCTGAAATGACTGCATGGAAACTGGTTTTAACTCATTATACCTACAATTCTAAAACCTCTCCTAAGAGTAGAAGGCAACGACTCTTCTTCCTTTTCATGCATAAAGCACTAGTAAAGTGCCAACAAATAGTAGATGCTCAGTAAAGGCTTCCAGATTGACATAAAGCTAACTAGGTACAAAAATGAGCTGATTTGGTTTCAGTTCTCTTTTGCCCCTTCCATAGGTGCTCCATAAATTCTTGTCAAATAAATAAATGAAAGAAGACACAGCCTAATATAGGAGAAATCACTACATATAGTTAGCCAATTAAGAAACTTTTGAATGATTAAGAGCTGATTCTGTATGTTAATTATTTTTCCATTAATTCAAAATACTGAAAATTCAAGACTTTGTAATGAAGACTGATAAAACACAATGTTTTCTCAGTGTAAATGTATTGTGTGTGTATAACTATGTGTTTCTGCACCATAAATCTGATGTACCAAAAGTATTGGTTTGGTTCATCTTGATTACTTTACCCAATCTTGTCAAATGTACTCTAGCAAATTTTTTTTAAACAATCCTTGCCAAAACAAAATTATATAGTTGGATGGCATTAGCTCCAAAGACCCTTCCAGTTCAATTTTTTTTTAATTTTACAATTATAGAAATAATTCAGTTGTATCACAGTTTATCAGTTTGAACTTATTTTCCATTCACTTTTAAATCCACTGAAATCTGGTTTCTACACTCGATGACCCTAATGAAACTTTTGTAACCAATGTCATCAGTGATCTTTTAATGGCAAGTCCCAATGCCCTCTTTCATCCTACTCTTCAGTGTTTGATGTTATTGACCACTAGCTCCTGAAAATGTTTTTCTACCCTTGGTTCCCAGAACACTGAATTCTCTGGTTCAATTCCTAATTTACTCTCTCAATGTCTCATTTTCCTCTTCTCTCTCTCCCATATCCCCCTCCCTCTCTAAATATACTCCAGAAACTAGTCACTGCTCTTTCTCCTTTACTTGTCCACCAATAGCCCTTGGTCAGGAGCCTAAGAACTAAACTGTCTCTCAAGTTTTCTTTCATCAGGGAAGGTGTATTATTTCCATGGTCCCTCAGTACCTTTGCTGTCTGAGTTGCTAGTATGGACACAAGCCCATTAACCGTAATTTCCCAGGACATCAGGCCATGGATAATTCCAGTAGCAGAAGACAGCAACAAACAATGCTCCAGATGAGACGCGCTGAGGTGTTTTCCTAGTGCTCATGGAGTAACATCTGTACTGCTCAACCTCCCCTCACCAATTCCAAATTCCTTCCTGTCCTTTTCCCTATCCACCTCATTAACCTTACCTCACTTTGTGTAAAATATACATTAATTCATCTATTCATTTTTGTGATCGTGTTACTATTGTCGTCTAAAGACCAGGGGACATAATACAATTACGGTTATCATCATATATATATATCAGATGGACCTTGTCATAAGATTAATTTGATTATAATACTAAACTTTGTGTATAATCAGCATTTGTTATGCACCTGCTTCAATCATGTCACACATTATTCGATAAGACAATATTAAAATTGTCACTTCTGACATACTGGGCAAACCCTCTTCAACAATTGTATCATATCTCTCCCTGTATCCCAAGTATTTTTCATTTTCTTAAAGTATGGCACTGTCAAATAACTGTAATAAAGTGGTTGCTTATAGGTAGTAATGACATTATTATTAAAAATGTTCAATATATTTACTCACAACTCTAGAACAAAATCTGCATATGATTCTGCTGCCCCAATTAAATCATCATATTCATTCATTTTCAATAAATATTTATCGAGTACTTACTATTTTCACTCACAATGGCATTTTCACCCTACTTATATTTACCTGAGAGTCACATTAGGCCATGAATTTTCCAGTACTTTTTTCTCTTTTCAAAAATAGAACTTCTTATAAAAATTATATTTCAATGACATTACTAAGTACCATGATAAATAGGATGCACATAAAGTAAATTTTAAAGAAAACAAGTATATGGCACACTCTAGTGTATTTTTCATTAACAATCAAACAATCTCTGCTTACTCTTTCATTTCCCCAAACTTGAGTAGAACGTTCCCTTTTAACTCAGCCTTCCTAGGTTAATCTTCTTTGCTATTTGATTTATATGCTTTTATTAAATAATTCAAAAACTATAAGAACTAAATCAGGTAATTTCAATCAATTCACTTTTCCTTTTTTAAAAATCATGTTTTAAATGATTATGAAAAGTTTCTCATATGGTTTATATGTAGAGATAGATAGACAGACAGACAGATAGATAGATATACACACATACACAGTTGGTGAAAAAAAAAGACTATAATTTAGGTTGAGCTTGTTTTCCATTATAAAGTCCAGTATGAGGAATTCGATATTCTATTTCAAATGGCTTGCAGTTAATTTTTTTAAGCTACCAACACAGAATTTTTTTCCATTTTTGAGGGAAAAGATGATTAAAATCTTTACTGCTTTCTAATTGCTTAACTTGAAAAAATAATTCATGTGAATCCCTATTTTCAGACTACCTTCCAGAATTTATTTTCCAAAATGTAAGACTTTAATTTAAAAAGACAATATGATCATTTCTTTTATATTTTAAGAAAGGATGACATTGTTCAGTTTTCAATGTTGAAGAGTATTGCATTGAACTAATTATTTTTGAAACAGCAGTAATTTCAAATTTTCTTAAGTAAAATTTAACTTCCTCTTAAAATGTCAACATTTATCTATTAAGATATTATAATGTCAAATGAACCAATACCTAGTTCTTCATATTGCTCATATCAAAACAGTCTTTAAAGTTTAAAATACCAATAGTTGCTAAACATAAACTCTACTTCTGAAATAAAAATTCAATTTTTATAAAGTAAAAGTTTAAATAACCATTAAGTGTCTTGATGTGTAAATTAATGTTCAAGTTTAATGTTCCAAAATTATGTTACTAATGAAGCAAATTTCTTTGTTTTAAATAATCTTAATGAATACATGGAGTTCCCGGGGTTGTGCAAATGGTTTATGTGTTCAGCTGCTAACCAAAATGTTGGAGGTTCAAGTCCACCCAGACATGCCTTGGAAGAAAGACCTGGCGATCTACTTTCTAAAAACCAGCCATTAAAAACCCTATGGAAGACCGTTCTACTCTGACACACATGGGGTCTCCATGAATTGGAGTGGACTGGACAACAACTGGTTTAATGAGGACACAGTTGAAAGTAAAGACTTCCCATTTACAATAATTCCTTTCACATGAGGAAGAAAAAGTAATAATCAGAGATTGTCACTTTACATCACCTTTAGTAAAATAATAATCCTAGAAACTCTAACATTAGTCTCATAAAGGGTTAAATTCATTTTTATCATTTTACATGATATACGTCTAATCATTGGCAAATTTGTCCTCCTTAGGTGTTAGACTGACATTTTCATTTATTACTACCTGTTTGCATTGTGTGCATTCTTTTAAACCTCTTGAAGTATTCTTGGAACAAAGGAAGGCATAAAATAAACAAACAATTACAGATATGGATGACATTTATTTTTCTGACACTTCTAAACCTCTTACTGTGCGATCTCCAGCACTGAAGATAAAATCAAACACTACACAGTACTATTTACTGTAGCCCTTCACATGAGTGAGTTTCAAGAAACTAAAATCATACTTTATTGTATATTTAAGAAGAAGGTGGTAAGATACTAAATTATTGCAATAAGCAATCTTACAGATAGATTCTGGAAATAACCAAAAGGTCACTAGCTTACAGAAGAAGTTACAAGCTTGCTGTCATTTCTTTTTTATTATTCCTTGCGGTAATACAAGCTTTACAAATACTTCTAGTTCTTACTAAGGCAGCGCCAGGTCATGGCTTTGGTAACCAAAATATTAAAAAAAGAAAGCCTCCCCCCCACCAAAAAAAAAAAACCTATCTATATGGGATCAAATTAACAACAACAATTCAAAAGATTAGATAGGAAACTTAGAGGGCAGTGCGTTTATGTTAATGAGGGAGGAACAACTCAGAAAAGGAGGATGAGAACGCCCAACTTGAAGAACATAACCCTTTAACAGGCAATGGCACATATATGTTCCAGCTACATTTTCCGCCCCTGGAGGTTTGTAGGTAGGCATCTGAACCACTTTAGTATGTTCTGGCGTCGTCGGATACTGGCGCAACTACGTAAAAAACAAGAAAGTTGGTCTGCACCACATTTGAGTGTTGACAGCCATTTGTATGAGGGGATGCCTCCCGGAGGAGAGATTGTGTAAAACTTATGTGTCTTTTGGCTTCTGTACAGCAAGAGAAAGCTTGCAAGTATGTTTACTATTTCCATGGTGTTGTTGGGAAAGTATGGTTACCGGCATTCGGAAATAATTCAAGTACGTGAGTTATTTGGGGGGTGAAGACAGTTTGTGATGCACTTCCTGGGCCATGGGATGGATCTGTACTGCACGTGTGATGTGCTTCACGGAACATGAGACCAATATAGCCAGTTTGCATTAGTCACCTCCCTGATGACATTTTTTATAAAGCACTGGCCTCCTTGATGACTTTTATAAAGTGCCTACCTCCCTGAAATAGTTTGTGATGCACTTTTTTGGGCCATGGCAGATATGTATCACATTTGTGATGTAATTCATGGAACATGGGACTGATACAGCCCACTTACAACTGGCATCCCATTTTTTCTAATAATAAAAAACTGCCAGCAATAACAACAACAAAAAGAAAGTCAATAGTTTCTCTAGGTCATCTCTCACAGAACCCGTATACCCTACTCCCACCACCTCCAACCATCACTCTCAGGGGCAATTCTGACCATAACCTCTCCCTCTCACTTTACCACCCCACTCTCAGGGCATTCCTAGGATTCTACAACCACTAAAATCCAAAGGATGATTTCAAAACTGAGGCAAATATGATTGGTTGCTTATCTATTGTGATTTCTCCAATTTTCTATAGTTCATTTTGCAATTTAAAGAATCTTAAGTTTTTTCTAGCAGCGACGTTTTCAGAGAAGGTGGGCCCGCCTTCCAGGCCAGGTGTAGTTGTTGTTGGTTGCCATCAAGTCAATTCCAACTCATGGTGACCCTATATGTGCAGAGTAGAACTGCTCCTAGGATTTTCAAGGCTGCGACCTTTTGGAAGCAGATCACCAGGCCTGTCTTCCAAGGTGCTTCTGGGTATGTTCAAATCACCAACCTTTTGGCTGATAGTCAAGCGCTTAACCATTTGCACCAACCAGGGACTCCCCAGATCAGGTAATGAACCTGGGTAATAACTGGCCTAAGCCAAGAGTATAATCTCATTCTCCTAAATGGTTGATGTGACCCACTTCTGGCTGGTCTGATCAATGAAATATGAGGGAAAGTCTGCTGTGTGCGCTTTTGGAAAGGATTTTGTTCAAGGCATGACAACATCTTTCTGCCTTGAATGTATGAAGATGCAGCCACTTGTGACCATGAAGTGATAAGACTAGAACAACAGGACAACATTCTGAAGATGACAGAGAAGAGGAGGCCTGGGTCTTAAGCACCATATCTGGAGTCCTCTACATTCAGGCTTCCTGTTCTATGAGATAATTGGATGTCTTTATGGATTATGTAAATAATAGTTGAGTAATCTGTTGCTTGCAAGAGAAACCCTCCTTAACTGATTTTCTGAAAATTTAGAGATGATACCTTGACTGTCCTCTTCAATCTCAAGCACTATCTAATGCCTTCTAATGACACTCCTTTTGAAGAGAAATGTTTTTCCCTTCTATTCTTTTTCCTTTCTTACACCGTACTCATATTCTTATTTCTGACAAGATTGTACTGCTATAAATGAAGCTTTATGAAATTATAAAGAATTAAACAAACAAACAAAAAAATCTATTGCCATTGAGTCAATTCTGAACTACAGAGTTGAACTGCACTCCACCAGGTTTTCTTGGCTGTAATCTTACAGAAGCAGATCACCAGGCCTTTCTTTCACTGTGCTGCTAGAATTCAAGCCACCAACTTTTTGGTTGGTATCCAAGAGCAAACCATTTTCACCATCCAGGGACCTCCATAAAGAATATTGCCCTGAGATAATCTGTAAGCCTTAAACCAAAAATATCCCCTGAAGTCTTCTTAAAACCAAACAATAGTTTAGCTTAACTAGTAAAGAATGTCTTCCTTGAGCACTGTACTCTTTCAAGAGCTATCTATGTGGGATCAAATTGACAACAGCAACTCAAAAGATTAGATAGGAAACTTAGGGGGTAGTGAGTTTATATTAATGGAGGAGGAACAACTCAGAAAAGGAGGGAAAGAACTGTTGCACAACTCGAAGAACACAATCAATGTCACTGAATTGCACATGTAGGAATGATTGAATTGGTGTATGTTTTGCTGTGTATATTCTCAGCAATGACAAAATAAATTTAAAAGTAACAATTAAGCACTGTTAAAATCCCCATTTTATGTACCCGTTCCCTGCCTTTGTGGTATGTCTACTTTATTCAGTCTCCTCCCCAAATCCAGTATGGACATTAAAATGTGTTTCAGGAAAGGATATTAGGTAGCTATACCCCTAGTGTGCTTTTAAAATCAAGATGCAAGGATACTCTTAGACTGATTTTTCTATGTTTAATACATGGATCACCTGCATGAGAATTACTCACAGGGCTTGTTAAAAATGCAGAATTCTCAGTCTCATCTCAGAACTAGTGAAACTGAAGTCTCTAGAGGTGGACTCCAGGAGTCTGCATTATAACAAGCTCCCCCATTAAAGATCAACCACCACAGGCTTTAGGTCATTTATTTTGGATAGTGCTGGGTTGGAGGTGAAGAAAAGTCTGAGCTTAAGACCCTTAAATAATTCTGAAGTAGTGAGCCAGTTGCAGGCTCTCTTGCCCTTTTGCCATATTACAACGCTTCCTCGTCAGTGAACCTAAGAACTTCTAAGCTGTCATCAGCAGAGCCTAGCATAAGGTTTCCCCTATCCAGTGAGATTATGTATGTTATATGTACATAATAATATATGTACATAATAACAAGAAAATAACAGAGACCATAGACTATTGATCTTTTTGGCTTATATTACATCATCTCTGATAGAAATTTTCTGATAGAAGCTACCTTAGAACGCTCCACATGAGGAAGAAAAAGTAATAATCAGAGATCATCACTCTCTATCGCCTTGAATATAAAAAAAGGAGGCAGGTTCCTTTAAGAGAAAAAGGAACGACACATTTGTGGGTTTGGTGCTCTGCCCAGACAAACCCCTTTCTTTCTGCCTCCCCTAGAAAGGTGATGGGGGTGAGAGAGGAGGTAGGGATCTCTAATCCCTGTTTGGATCTTTGAAATAGTTCATCCGTTAAGGAAGGAGAGTTCACCACCAGAGAGCTGAGTAACTAGTTCATAGGTAATATAAAGAGTCTTTGCTGAAAAATCTTTTTAACATCTGAACATTTCACTTCCTGGTTTATAAAATGACTTATTACTTACAGGCACCTGGCATGGAAAGGGAGTCTCCCCAGATCATTAGCCAAAAATTCCCCTGAAACAGATGGCAATCAAGTAATTGATTGAGTTGCACCTGAGTCTTAACAAGGACCTGAATAACTTAACCAGCTCACCTCCATTGCGTTGTTCTGTCTCACCTGTGCTTTCAGAAGACTCAAGAGATAAAAAGAAGACCTCTCAAAACACAAGACCCCTGGGCCCTAGAAAATGGTAGAAGACAACAGGCAGAGAGGTATGATGAGTTACGAAGGTTGCAAACTCAAGTGCCCATAGGAGGACAGATGTATATATGAAAGAAATGGGCTGGGGGTAACTGACTGTACCAAAATAGAACATGATGGCTCCTCTCAAGTCCAGTTCAGTCAAGAGGTACCGTGCAGGGAGATTGCTCAGCGTGGACACGTCTTCCAATTTTTTAAGGAAAGCTAGAAAGCTGAACGGAAACTCTGTTGGTGTAGAGTTAAGTGCTATGGCTGCTAACCAAAAAAACGGTCAGCAGTTCGAATCCACCAGGAGGTCCTTAGAAACTCTATAGGGCAGTTCTATTCTGTCCCTACAGGACAGATCGCTATGAGTCAGAATCAACTTGACAGCAACAAGTTTCGGTTTTTTTTTTGGTTTAGAAAGCTGAACATTTATGTGAAGCCTTCCAATTTTTAAATGTTGGCTTAAAGGAGTTTTAAACACTGTGTGAGCCAACAAAACACATCTTCAACGTTGAATTTGGCATGCAAGCCTACGGTTGCAGCCATAGAATTTTGTCCTCAAGGGTAAAATAGAAGACTAAAAAAAGACTATTGAGATTTCCCAGCTGACCAGAGTGAGGAGAGTTAGGTATATTTTGAAAATCATTAATGTGCTTTTTTTTTTTTTGGCCTTTCTGAGCACATGACATATGCCCTAGTCTACTCAAAACATTGAATCATCCATCGTCTTGGGGAAAAGATTAGGCATTTTTTCACAGAAAAAAAAATTTAAAGAGAAAGACCAAGGTAATATTTAACTTCTTTTTTTAATTTTTTTAAATTGTACTTTAGGTGAAGGTTTCTGGAATAGTTTCTCATTAAATAGACAGTACACATATTGTTTTATGACATTGGTTAACAACCCCACGACATATCAACACTCTCCCTTCTTGACCTTGGAGGACCTTTTTTTTTTTTGGTGGAAATAAACATAGCCAAAGATACACCATTTCAAAAATTTCTACATGTACAATTCAGTGACATCAATTACACTCTTCCAGCTGTGCTGCTATTCTCACTATCCTTTTCCAAATTATTCCATTACCATTGTCTTCAACTCACTGTCCCCTAATAATATTTAACTTCTGATTTTCAAAAGTGATTTTCTTCCATGTAATCTATTACCAAGTGGTAAGCAGCTATAGATGGATGTGATAACCAGATTATATTCTATATTCTGAATAGTTAAGCTCCCCACAGGTAAATTTTAAATGAGTCACAGAGAATTCAGGATGGTTTTCTACTCAATTATACTTTTTTTCTATAAAGTTGAACTCTCTTCTAATTCACAAAAACCAAAATAATTATTATATGTCATGCCAAGTACGTAGCAGTAGAACAATTATAGTCAAGCAGGGAGCAGACATTGAGGGAGGCAGGAAAAGGATCTAGGTCAGAAACATTTCAGCAATTCAGGAGTTAAATGTTCAAAATGAACAGAGGTCTAGAAACAGGAAGTCATGTTAAAGTTGAAACAAGGCATGAGTGACCCAGTCACCACAGAACAAGCTAGTTTGGAATCACCAGGTCATAGAAGTCAATGCAGGTAAGATCTAGAACTGCCCTGTCCAATATGGTAGCCTCTAGCCACATGTGGCTACGTGAGCACTTGAAATGTGTTTAGTCTGAATTGAGATGTGCTTCCAGTATAAAAAGGGAGCCCTGGTGGTGCAGTGGCTATGTGTATGGCTGCCAGCTGAAAGGCCAGCAGTTCAAACCCACCAGAGAACATGTGGCAGTCCGTAAAGTTTACAGCCTTGGAAGTGCTATGGGGCCGTTCTACTTTGTCCTATAGGGTTGTATGTGTCACCATCAACTTGGTGGCAACAGGTTTGATTTCAGTCATCAGTGTAAAATACACAATGGACTTAGAAGACTTATAAAAAAATGTAAAATATCTCAATATTTTTTGTTCTGATTATATGTTGAAATGACAGCATTCTGAATATATTGGGTTAAATAAAATATAGTGTTAAATTCATTTCATCCGTTTCTGTATACTTTCTTAATGTGGCTACTAGAAAATTTAAAATTACCTAAGTACTTCATATTATCCACCACTCATCTGTCAGTTTGTCATACTGTGGTGGCTTGCATGTTGCTGTGATGCTGGAAGATTTGCCACCGGTATTTCAAATACCAGTGGGGTCATCCATGGTGGACAGGTTTCAGCAGAGCTTCCAGATAAAACAGACTAGGAAGAAGAACCTGGCAGTCTACTTCTAAAAAAAAATTGGCCAGTGAAAACCTTATGAATAGCAGCAGAAGCTTGTCCAATATAATGCCAGAAGATGAGCCCCTGAGGTTGGAAGGCACTCAAAATACCAGGGAAGAGCTGCCTCTTCAACGTAGAGTCAACCTTAATGACGTGGGTGGAATAAAGCTTTTGGGACCTTCATTTGCTGATTTGGCATAACTCAAAATGAGAAGAAACAGCCGCAAACATCCATTAATAATCAGAACAAAGAATGTACAAAGTATGAATTTAGGAAAATTGGAAGTCCTCAAAAATTAAATGGAACACATCAACATTGATATCCTAGGCGTTAGTGAGCTGAAATGGACTGGTATTGGCCATTTTGAATCAGACAAATACATGGTCTACTATGCCGGGAATGACAAATTGAAGAATAATGGCATTGCATTCATCGTCAAAAAGAACATTTCAAGATACATTGTGAAGTGCAACGCTGTTTGTTTTAGTATACTACATATCCCTACAAGGAAGACCACTTAATACCACTATTATTTAAATTTGTGCACCAACCGCTAATGCCAAAGATGAAGACACTGAAGATTTTCATCAACTTCTGCAGTCTGAAATTGATCAAACATGCAGTCAAGATGTGTTGATAATTACTGGTGATTGGAATGTAAAAGTTGGAAACAAAGAAGAATGATCAGCAGTTGAAAAATATGGCCTTGGTGATAGAAATGACACTGGAAATTGCATGATAGAATTTTCCAAGACCAGTGACTTATTCATTGCAAGTATGTTTTTTTCAGACAACATAAACAGTGACTACACATGTGGACCTTGCTGGATGAAATATATTTGATATATTTGAATCCTATCAAATAGACTACATCTGTGGAAAGAGATGATGGAGAAGCTCAATATCACCTGTCAGAACAAGGCCAGGGGCCGACTGCGGAACAGGCCATCAATTGCTCATATTCAAATTCAAGTTTTATTGAAGGAAGAAGTTCAAGCTGCACTGTAGGTACTGGAGAAAAACAAAACTCCAGGAATTGACGGAATACCAACTGAGATGTTTCAATAAACAGATGCAGCTCTGCAGGTACTCACTCATCTATGCCAAGAAATTTCAAAGACACCTACCTGACCAACTGACTGGAAGAGATTCATATTTGTGCCTATTCTAAAGAAAGGTGATCTAACAGAACACGGAAATTATTGAACAATATCATTGATATGACATGCAGAAAATAAGTCAAAAGTGGTAGCAGCAGTACATTGACAGAAAATTGCCAGAAATTCAAGCTGGATTCAGAAGAGGACATGGAAGGAGGGATAACATTGCTGATGTCAGATGGATCTTGGCTGAAAGTAGAGAATACCAGAGAGACGTTTTCCTTACCGTGCAAAGGCATTTGACTGTGTGGATCACAACAATATGGATAACATTGTGAAGAATGGGAATTCCAGAACACTTAATTATGCTCATGAGGAACCTGTACACAGATCAAGAGGCAGTCATTTGAACAGAACAAAGGGATACTGGCATAGTTTAAAGTCAAGAAAGGTGTGAGTCAGAGTTGTATCCTTTCACCGTACTTATTCAATCTGAATGCTGAGCAAATAATCCGAAAAGCTGGACTATAGGAAGAAGAACACAGCATCAGGATTGGAGGAAGACTCATTAACAACCTGTGATACATAGGGGACACAACCTTGCTTGCTGAAAGTGAAGAGGACTTGAAGCATTTACTGATGAAGATCAAAGACCACAGCCTTCAGTATGAATTACACCTTAACATAAAGAAAACAAGAATTCTCACAACCTGACCAGTAAGCAACATCGTGATAAACAGAGAAAAGATTGAAGTTGTCAAAGATTTCATTTTACTTGGATCTACAATTAGCATCCATGGAAGCAGCAGTCAATAAATCAAACGGTGCATTGCGTTCAGCAAATCTTCTGCAAAACACCTCTTTAAAGTGTTAAAAAGCAAAGATGTCCCTTTGAGGACTAAGGCGTACCTGACCCAAGCCATGGTATTTTCAATCGCCTCATATTCATGCAAACGCTTGGCAATGAGTAAGGAAGACCAAAGAATTGACACCTTTGAATTATGGCGAATAATACTGAATATATCACAGACTGCTAGAAGAATGCACAAATCTGTCTTGGAAGAAGTACAGCCAGAATGTTTCTTGGACGGGAGGATGACAAGACTTTGTCTCACATAATTTGGACATGTTATCAGGAGGGAACAGTCCCTGGAGAAGGACATTATACTTGGTAAAGTAGAAGGTCAGCGAAAGAGAAGAAAACCCTGAATGAGATGGATTGACACAGTGGCTGCAACGATAGGCTCAAGCATAGCAATGATTGTGGGGATGGTGCAGGACCGGGCAGTGTTTCGATTTTGTTCTACATAGGGTCATTCCGTATTGGAACCGAAAGGATGGCACCTAACAACGACAACAATCTCATATTATAAGGAGCCCTGGTGGCACAATTGTTAAGTGCTCAGCTACTAACCAAAAAGTCAGTGGTTCGAACCACCAGCCACTCTGTGGGAACAAAAACCAGGCAATCTGTTCCCATAAATATATCAGTCTAGTAAACCCTACGGGGCAGTTCTACTCTGTCATATAGGGTTGCTGTGAGTTAGAATCAACTCGACAGCACACAACAATAACCACAACAGCTCCTATTATATTTCTATTGGTCTAGAAATTAAGATGTTAAGGCAAGAGGAAAATGCCAAAACAGTACCCCAGAGTCATCCTGATGGTAAAGCATGCAGTTCACACTCTTCTGTACTGCTTGATGGTGTGACTGGGAAGTGGAGGGAGGGTCTCGGAGGTAGGGAGCAGCTATAGGTCTGCACACACAGAAAAGGAAGTTGGAGAAATAGAGAATTCTGGTAGTAATTGTACCTGGTTATGGTTGCTAAAACGAATGGAGATCAAAGATGATAAGAATGTTCTTTAAAAATTTTTAAATAGGCAATTTAAAGAAAGATTAAATGAAATGCAAACACTTAAGTATAATTAGATACCTTTCTTACCAGTCTTCTACACTGTCAAATCACTAGTACCTAGATCTAACTAATCCTGAGGCTTTCATGACATGGCCTGGTATAGAAGCTTGTATACACCTTGTTCTTGGCTTCAAGACCTTTAGCCAGACTTGTTCAGTGTCAGAAAACTCTTATACTCATCCTTCAGCTAGAATTTTTTTATTCACCTGAATCTTCACCCTAGCATGGAGAACCTGACTCGTTCCTACTATGTGTTATTAAAGATTTAATATTTATTTTATTAAAGAGTCCACATTTTTTTAGAATAAAATCCAGACCTCTTATCATAACTTCCATGATCTAGTCCCTGCCTACCTCTATGACCCTGTCATCCAGCACTCTGCCTATTGCTCCTTCCTGACTATGCAACTGACATACTGGAATGAATGGCATAATCATTCCCATGCAGCACTTTTGCTAGTACTTTTTCCTCTACCCAGACTTCTTATCACTCAAATCTTTGTATAGTTAACTCCTTCCAGTCATTCAGGTTTCAACTCAAGTGTTACTTCTCCAGAGAGGCTTCCTGATCTCTCTGTGTGATATTACCCTTGCCATCATTCTCCACCCCATTGCTCTATGTTACTTTCTTCATAATAGTTATCGCTAGCTAAAATTGCCTTATTTTTTACTTATATGTCTCTAGTCTCCGCACTTTTCCCTCTGTGAGAGCAGGGACCTATTCACTATTGTTTCTTTACTGCAGGGTCATCACAAATAGTTGTGCACTGCACAATCACATCATAGTCTACATTGGACATACATGGTGCCCTGCACTCTAGGTGCCTGGAATATTGTAGGTGCTCAGTAAACATCCAATGAGTGGATGAAAATTTGCATTTGTCCTTCAAGACTCCTTGCTCTTTCCTTAGCTCCTTCTATTTACCTGTGACCCAAGAGAAATAGATTGAAATATTAATACAGAAAAAATGATTTCTAGCCTAGGTGAAAATTCTTTCAAAGTCTATTTGAAATCAACAAGTTCCCTGGCATCTTTGTTCTGAGCCTGAACTTGTTTATTCTGGTTAGGAAAAGCCCTCTAGACATTACCCCCAACATGACCTGGGACATATATGCTTCTCATTTTATTCATCTCTTTGTAATTGCTCTTCTTACTAAGAGCTGCAAGTTCCTAACAAGTTTGAACTCATAGTACTCATCATTGATATCACTCATTGGGGAATTTGTTTGGGAGTTGCCATATGAAAGTTCTCCTGCTTCTGTGTGTATTACTACCTAGCACTTGTATTTACATCTAACTTTTTATAGCAGGCCCCTGCCTGCCCTTTACTACAAGTCCTTGAGAAGAGATACTGATTCTATCTTTTAATTCTCCAGACAACTAGTCAATTTTTCTGCACATACTAGGTCCTCAATATCAAATGCTGATTTAAATTGATAATTTGCTTTTGTTTTTTTTATGGATGGTTTCTGATTCAGAATGAAATCTTTAAAAAGGCACCAGGTTCCCTTTCTCAAAATACATGAATGAAAAATATCTAAATATATGCAACCAATGGTTAACTGTTGTTCTTCGTTTAGTCCAGCTTCTAGGATTATTCGCTCAGCATACAGATTGAGTAAGTATGGTGAAAGGATATAACCCTGACGCGCACCTTTCCTGACTTTAAACCACACGGTATACCCCTGACTGCCTCTTGATCTATGTACAGGTTCCTCACGAGCGCAATTAGGTGTTCTAGAATTCCCATTCTTCTCAATGTTATCCATAATTTATTATGATCCACGCAGTTGAAAGCCTTTGCATACTCAATAAAACACAGGTAAACATCTTTCTGGTATCCTCTGCTTTCAGCCAGGATACATCCGACATCGGCAGTGATATCCCTGATTCCATGTGCTCTTCTGAATTCGACTTCAGTTTCTGGCAATTCCCTGTCAATGTACTGCTGTGACCACTTTCGTATGATCTTCAACAAAATTTTACTTGCCTGTGATATTAATGACATTGTTTGATAATTTCCACATTCTGTTGAATCACCTTTCTTTGGAATGGGCACAAATATGGATCCCTTCCAGTCAGTTGGCCAGGTATCCCTCTTCCAAATTTCTTGGCATAGACAAGTGAGTACCTCCAGGGCTGCATCTATTTGTTGAAACATCTCGATTGGTATTCCATCAGTTCCTGGAGGCTGTTTTTCACCAATGCCTTCAGTGCAGCTTGGACTTCTTCCTTCAGTACAATTGGTTCTTGATCATATGCTACTTCCTGAAATGGTTGAACATCAACCAATTCTTTTTGGTACAGTGATACTGTATATTCCTTCCATCTGCTTTTGATGCTTCCTGCGTCATTCAATGTTTTGCCCATAGAATTATTCAAGATTGCAACTCAAAGCTTGAATTTTTTCTTCAGTTCTTTCAGCTTGAGAAACACCAGGCGTGTTCTTCCCTTTTGGTTTTCTAACTTCAGGTCTGCAGATTTCACTATAATATTTTACTTTGTCTTCTAGAGCTGCCCTTTGAAATCTTCTGTTCAGCTCTTTCACTTCTTCAGTTTGCTTTAACTACTCTGTGTTCAAGAGGAAGTTTTAGAGTCTCTTCTGACATCCATTTTGGTCTTTTCTTTCTTTCCTGTCTTTTTAATGACCTTTTGTTTTCTTCATGTTTGATGTGCTTGATGTCTTCCCACAGCTTGTCTGGTCTTCTCTCTTTAGTGTTCAATAGGTCAAATCTATTCTTGAGATGGTCTCCAAATTCAGGTGGGATACACTCAAGGTTGTATTTTGGCTCTTGTGGACTTGCTTTAATTTTCTTCAGCTTCAATTTGAACTTGCATATGGGCAATTGTTGGTCTGTTCCAAAGTCGGCTGCTGGCCCTGTTCTGACTGATGATATTGAGCTTTTGCATAGTCTCTTTCCACAGATGTAGTCGATTTGATTCCTGTGTTTTCCATTTGGTGAGGTCCACTTGTATAGTCGCCATTTATGTTGTTGAAAAATGGTATTTGCAATGAATAAGTCATCGGTCTTGCAAAATTCTATCACATAATCTCTGGCGTCATTTCTATCACCAAGGACATGTTTTCCAACTACCAGTCCTTCTTCTTTGTTTCCAACTTTCGCATTCCAATCACCAGTAGTTATCAATGCATCTTGACTGCATGCTTGATCAATTTCAGACTGCAAAAGTTGGTAAAAATCTTCAATTTCCTCATCTTTGGCCTTAGTGGTTGGTGCATAAATTTGAATAATGGTCGTATTAACTGGTCTTTCTTTTAGGCATATGGATATACTATCACTGACAGCGTTGTACTTCAGGATACATCTTGAAATGTTCTTTTTGACAATGAATGTAACGCCATTCCTCTTCAATTTGTCACTCCCAGTATAGTAGACCATATGATTATCTGATTCAAAATGGCCAATACCAGTCCATTTCAGCTCACTAATGCCTAGGTTATCGATGTATGTGCATTCCAGTTCATTTTTGATGATTTCCAATTTTCCTAGATTCATACTTCCTACATTCCATGTTACAATTATTGATGGATGTTTGCAGCTGTTTCTTCACATTTTGAGTTGTGTGAAATCAGCAAATGAAAGTCCTGAAAGCTTGACTCCATCTACGCCATTAAGGTTGAGTCTGCTTTGAGGAGGCAGATCTTCCCCAGTCATATTTTGAGTGCCTTCCAAGCTGAGGGGCTCATTTTCCAGCACTATATTAGACAATGTTCCACTGTTATTCAGAAGGTTTTCACTGGCCATTTTTTTCAGCAGTAGACTGTCAGGTCCTTCTCCCTAGTCTGTCTTAGTCTGAAAGCTCTGCTGAAACCTGTCCACGAAGGGTGACCCAGCTACTATTTGAAATACCAGCAGCAAAGCTTCCAGTATCACAGCAACACGCAAGCTACCACAGTATGACAAACTGACAAACGCATGGTGGAAAAGGCAATACAATAATTAAATATGCCATAACTAAGTTTTAAAGATTTGAGCCCTGCTCAGGACTCAAGAGGCTCTGTTTCTGAGTCCAGACCTTGCCCCATGTTGTCTGTAATGGTGGTCCCAGAGCTTGCTAGGGAGGAAAAGTGTTGTGACGTGGCCCCAAAAGATGAGAACCAGGAACAATCATTGCAGATCAGAGTAGAAGCTAGGCAGAGAGAGGCTGGAGAAACAGTTTGAGGCTGTAAATAAGGAGGTCACTCTATTTTCTTTGATCCATTTTATTTCATTAGACACATTTTACTGAGCATTTACTACATGCCAAGCACTTTCAAATTCATGTTCTCATTTTAATCCCCATAATACTCCATGGAAGGTATTTATACACTAATTTTCAGATGGGATAAGTAACTTTCTCAGAAATGTAAATAATTTGCATTGGGTCACACAGCTAGTAAGTGGCAGATCCAAGATTCAAACTTTACAATGATTCCTTATAAGATTCAAGCAAGAGAAGCTTGGTGGTTCGGGATTGAGGACACGACTGCTAAGTTTCTAGAGTAATGCTGCTTGGCAAAATCCTGGTGTACTTTGGTAAATTCAGGGGTTTTAAAGGAGCTCATCAAACCAGTCATTGATTAGTAACCCATAAGCTGTTCATCCCACCACCTGTCTTTCAGTTTGTCCTATCGTGTTGGCTTGCGTGTTGCTATGATGCTGGAAGTTATGTCACCAGTATTCCAAATACCAGCAGGGTTACCCATGGTGTACAGGTTTCAGCAGAGCTTCCAGACCAAGACAGACTAGGAAGAAAGGCCTGGCAACCTACTTCCAAAAACTGAAAACCCTATGGATAACAACAGAACATTATCCAATTACCAATGATCAGGAACATGGCACAAGATAGGACAATATTTTGTTCTGTTACATGTGCAGTCCCCATGAGTCTGTACTGACTCAATGACAACACAAAAATCTGTTCATACACTAGCAAGAAAGTGGGAGATATAGTTAGGGGATTCCTTGCAGTCAGATTCCACAGGCCTTTCCTTCATGGTCTTAGAGGTCTCTTTTCCAGCCCTGGGGCTACACAGAACATATTTTGAAAACCATTGTTTTAGGGTAAACATTGATAATATTTTCCAGTTATTGAAAGTTGATGATATTCTAGTGGATCACAGAAAAATGAATCATATGCAAAATTTTTTCACAATAAATTACTATAAAAGTATCACCCAGTAAAAGGAAACATATAGGAATGCAATAAAGCCAAGGTTATTGAGCTATTTCCAAATTTTTTTATTCTGGCTAGCTAACTACAAAGGTTATTAAGCTTATTACCAAGAAAATAAATAATATTTAGTATGATTTTATCTATTTATATTTATTTATGTCCTACCATGTTATGTAGATATTTAAGGCAGAAAGTGATTTAGGTTTGAAAAGCTTGCCATTTAGTTATACACAATAAAGTAAGCCAATAGGAGAGAAAATTATTATGCTTATGAGTTAGTATTTCTACAAATAAAGAAGACAATTTCCATATGCTATCTTTCACCAAAAAACTATGGCATGAATAATTATTCATGAAAAATTAATGTTTTTATTATTTCTCATCAACAAAATAACAGAAATAAGTATGACTCTCTTCCATGTTAGTTTAAAAGAAGTCTACTCCACTACATTTTATATGTAGAGTCCCTGGGTGACTCAAATGATTAAGCACTGGACTACTAACTGAAAGGTTGGCAATTAAAACCCACCCAGAAGGAGCCTTGGAAGACCCTGTGGAAGACCCTATGGGGTGAAGTTCTACTCTGCATACATGGAATTGCCATGAGTCAGAATCAACTCAATAACAACTAATATCAACAACATTATATATGTGTATATAATTATTATATATGTGGGTATAATTATTATATATGTGGGTAGAATTATTATACATGTATATGTGTATATATACACACACATACATATATAAAACATATGCCTTTAGAAAGGTTACACCTGCATGTATATTCTTCTCTCCTGCAAATAGTCTCATCAGGGAGATTTCACAAGCTCTAAAGCAAGTGGCCTGCATAGCTGACCACCTTCTGTCCACTCCTCAAGGGCTCTCTGTTGCCACTTTTTATATTCCTGCCACTTCTGCAGTTATACTTTCCCTTTACTCTCTTTTCTTTCTTCTGCTTTCTGGTTCCTTTCACTTATCCCCAGCTTCATGGATTTAATAAATAGAAGTTAGCAAGATGACCTTTTATGAACGGTATTAACCAACCAGAACACTCTTTTCTGTGTGTCTGGTCAGTCCAACCACCATGATGAAGAGAGCTTACACTTTATTTTGACATTTTTCTTTGCACTGTTGTGCGTGGCTGTAGCTTTGTGGCTTGCCTCTTTATAACAAAAACTTCATTTTTCTATTTTGTTTAATTATGGGTTCAGAGTTGTTCTTGAAAATTCAGAGTTACTAAACGATGGATTCTGGATATGCAAGGATTTGTAGTAATTGTAACAGAATTGAAAATGACTCCAGATCTGCTAAAAAGTTGCACAAATTCTAATAAAAAGGTCAATGATTTGGAAAGTTTCCCAATATTAACTGGCCCTAAAATATATATATTTATTTATTTTTATTTATATATTTATGTATATTTACATATATATAAATTATACACAAAAAATCAGAAGACTGACAGGCATATATTATAGCCTAAATCCATCTTTTTCTTCCTGAACTAGGGTCAAAAAAAAATTGTTCATTGATTAGTCTAGAAAAACAACAATAAAGGGCAGTTTAATTTTTTAAAAATTAAGTCATTAAAAATATAGGTTAAGAGACTTCATCAGCCTGAGACCAGAACTAAATGGTGCCCGGCTACCACCAATGAACGTCCTGACAGGGAACACAACAGAGGGTCCCTGATGGAGCAGTAGAACGACGGGATGCAGAACTCAAATACTAGTAAGAAGACCAGACTTAATGGTCTGACTAAGACTGGCGGTGCCTGGAAGGCATGGCCCCTGGTCTCTCCATCACCCCAGAACTAGAACAATTTCGAGGCCAACTCTTCAGACAGGGATTGGACTGGACTGTGGGACATAAAGTGATACTCGTGAAGAATGTGCCTCTTAGACAAGTAGATATAAGAGACCAACGGGGCGGCTTCTGTCCAGAGGTTAGAGGGAAAGGCAGAGAGAGTTAGGAGCTGGTTGAATGTTCATGGGGAATCAGGGGCGGAGGGGAGGAGTGTGCTGTCACAGAATGGGGTGAGTGGTTGGGGTCTCATAATAATGTATGTTTAAAAAAAAATTTCTGCATGGGAGACTAACTTGAAATGTAAACTTCATTTAATTACATCAATAAAAAAAATATAGGTTAACTTACCTCAGTAAATTGGTAAAATAAGAAAAAATTGAGCTTGAGTTTATCATAACAATTAGGTAAAGGGCACTAACAGTAGCATTCATTTAAGCATCACACAATTCTTAGAAAAAGAGAGCCAGTGATGATACTCTAGACACCATTAAAAACAATGGAAATAAGGAAGTATTTATTTTAAAATACTGTTAACATGATCCTTAAGAGACGCAAATTTTCTAAAAGGCAGTGCAACATTCACTGGATGAATTAAGAATGTTTCTGAAATAATCAGATAATTCTGGTTAGACATCAAGATAAAAGCTGATAGCATGAAGTTGTAGTTGTATAGTTTTGGATACTTCAGAATTATATTCAAAGCAGGTCACTGAAGAATAGACCTAAAACAAGCATCATTAACTTGAATCAAATGTACACAAAAACTCCATTGTTATGTGTTCATTATTACCTTACATGAATCTTACAGTAATACTATAGGTCAAACTCTATCCCTTAAAAATTAAAACAATTTGTAAATAAAGGGAGCAACAAATAAGTCTGCTTATAAAAAAGCTCTATTTTCTCGCATCAGCGTTATAAAAACCTGTTGCCGCCGTGTTGATTACCTACAAAACAGGGTAGAACTGCTCCAGAGGGTTTCCAAGGATCGGCTGGTGGATGTAGACTGTGGACCTTTTGGTTAGCAGCCTAGCTCTTAACCACTACGCCACCAGGGCTCTTCAGCATTATTATAACCAAACAAAAACCAAACCCCTTGCTGTCAAGTCGCTTCTGACCTAGGGAACACTTATTTTTTAAAAGCACAATGTGGGGCTGGGGGGAAATACTGTGATATTATATATTAGTATTATCTCATATTATGTCACAGATACTAGCATATTAGAATATCTGCCTAAAAATAATAGTAATTTTGAAGACTAAAAGTATCTCCAGATGGGATTTTATTGATCTTTATGTCCTCAGTGCCTAGTACAGTGCCAAGGTCTACAAATATTTGGTGAGTTTGTCGTCAACTAGTTTAATTATGAGCCTTACTCATATGCCTGTGTGATAAAAGCCAAAACAAGAGAATTAGTCATTACATTTTTCTTTTCAATCAAACCTTCACAGTTAAAGGAATGTAATGAAATGTTTTCACCAAATCCATATTTGTGTTACTAACAACATGTCTGAATAATTAAAATGCAAGCATTTTAAATGAAATTACATTTATAAATACATAATCCTGTCTGGATTTTCACAAGCACTTTCCAATCGGTGTTTATTTTCTTACATCCCACAGCTAATTCATTCCTAAATCCTGTCAACTATAAATTTAGAATATAACCAAACTGACTGCTTTTCATGACCTTCACTAATCCCAACCACCTTTTATCTCTCACCTAGAACTATCTCAGTAACTTCCTAACTGGTCTCACTGCTTCCACCCTTATCCCGAAAACACAGCAGACAGAGTGGTCCTTCTGAAATGTAAGTCATTTCATGCTACCCCCCTAAACCCAGTAGCACTCATCTCACTGAAAATAAATCTAAAAACCTACAAAAAAACAAAAAATCAAATCTATTGCTGTTGAGTCTATTCCAACTCATGGCAACCCCATGTGTTTTAGTATCGAACTGCTTTATAGGATTTTCTTGGCTGTAATCTTTATGGAAGCAGATCTCCAGGCCTTTCTTCCACCATACTGCTGAGTGGGTTCAACCACCAACCTTTAGGTTAGTAGTCAAGCACAGGGTTTGCACCACCCAAGGACCTAAAAACCTATAAGCCTCAAGCACACTGCCGCTGGCTGCCAAGCCCACATCTTCTATCATTTTCTTCCTTGCTAACTGTCCTGCAGTCTCCTTGTTTTCTCTAAGCATCTCAGGGCCTTTGTCCTGACTATTCTGCCTGTGACACTCTTCCCAGGATATTGCATGGCTTACTGTCCAACTTCACTGAAGGCTCTGCTCAAATGTTATCTCCTCTAGGGAGGCTTTTCTCACTACCCTATCTAAAATAACATTAATTTCTGACCCCTCCCCCTTCTCCTGATCTGCTTTTTCCTTCATAGCACTTATCACCAACCAGCATACACTATATTTATCTGATGGCTTATTCATTTTTCTGTCTCTCTCCCCTAGTATAATGTAAGTTCCAGGAAAACAAAGACTTCTTGTTTGGTTCACTTTTCCAGAAACCCCACTCTAGTCACACCAGTCTTCTCGTTGTTCCTGGAATATGCCAAGGTCTTACACACCTTGGTCCTCACCGTTTGCTGTTCCTTCTGCCAGAAAAGCTGTTCCTCAGACCTTCACATGGCTCACTCCCTCATTTCATTCAAATGCTGTCTCCACAGATGGCTCTTGCCCTAACCATCTGCCACCATTCTCCATTCTCTTTATTTTTCTACCCAACACTTATCACACTTGTATATTCAATATTTATTTGTTCTTATATTCGTTGGTTGTTTCTTTCCACTAGAATATAAACTCTTTCTTGTTCACCACTATATCCCCAGCATTTAAAATGGTTCCTCAATATTCATTAGGTGCCCAATAAATATTTGTTAATTGAATGAACAAATAACTACAAAAAATATTTTGGAAAGAAATTTTGGAATTATAGGCATCATGTATATTAGAAATACTTGTTTATTCTCAAGATGAATGCTTATTGCAGATTTATTTTACTTTGAAGTACAAACTAGTTAGAATATACTTCCATTCACATACTATTCAGGCGATGAAAAAGTAAATAATAAACATATTTCATAACAGTATAGAAAAATGATGCTCATCATTATGACCTTTGGTTCCAGGCTGGTCCAAAGACAAATTGCAAAGAAGATGGTGTTTGTCTCATCCTTCTTCCCATGGACGGAGTACCCACTAAGCAAGGATCCGTAAGCAAGGTAAGTACAGGCTTAATTGTGCTTACTTACTAATCTGTAGTGAACAATTTCACATGGGTTTCACCACATCTGAAACCCATGTGAAATTGTTCACTACAGGTTAGTAAATAAACGCAAGTAAGTTCATGCTTACCTTGCTTACTCGGTAATCAGCTCCTGCAAGTTCCACCTCATCTCCAAGCACCCCTTCTCCTGCCATCCACCCACTCCATCACGTGTTAGGACACTTCTTCTTTTCTGTTACTGATGAGTTGAACCTCTTTTTACATGTAAACAGAGGTCAGATCATTAAAACAACAACAACAACCAAACCCCTTGCCATCATTAAGTCAATTCCAACTCATAGTGACCCTATAGGACAGAGTTGAACTGCCCCATAGGATTTCCAAGGAGCAGCTGGTGGATTTGAACGGCTGACCTTTTGGTTAGCAGGTGAGCTCTTAACCACTGCGCTACCATAAGCAATGTTAAGGATTGGACAGTTTTAGTCTATGCAGGTATGTTTTTAAAAGATCATTTTGGATGCAATGTGATAAACAAGTACATTTTGGACCCAGTTCTAAATTTGATTATGCAGGTAAAATGCCTTTGAAGATTGATAGAAAGTGAATCCAGGGATCTAGGACAGATAGAATGTATTGTTTTGTATTTTTATTTATTTTTCTTCTCAAAAAGTTACAATTTCCTTATATTTAAAAATGGAATTATTCCAGGTTTTCCTACCTATTTTAAATCTCTATAGATTCAAAGCAAATTTTATCATGATTAATTTTTAATTAACACAAAATATACACAAAAGAAAATTGAAACCTAAGGCACATGGAAAAACAAACAAATATGAACTAAAACCATAATAAAGTTTTTATGCTTAGCAAACTAATCACAAATATTATTACTAACACCCAAAACTAATAAAGTTCAGATAGAATGAATATACAAACAATGTTAGTGGTATTGTGCATTTGGAGAACAATATGGTACTAGATTACAAGAGCTATAAAAATATTTATATTCTTTAACCCAGTAATCCAACTTTTGCAAATTGTTCAAAGAAAATTTAAAAGGTGAAAGTTTATCAAAAAATAATGTTTATTAGGGCATTATCTAAAGCAGTGGCAACTGACAATAGCTGAGGGGTTCTAAAGTCTAGTATGTGTTTCTGGGGTTGGAGGCTTCAGAGGTGTATGACTTCCTTAGGTGGTCTAGAGTCTGTGAAGGCTCTGAGTATTTGGAAAAGATAGAATAATGTGAAAATCAATTGGGTCTTTTTTGTTTGTGAGCTAATCCTTAGATTAGGGTTACTTTCTGGTTACAGTGTTGGTGGGCTGTGACATTGCAATGAAATTTTAACAGATAGATTTTAGTAAAACTACTTTGGAAGGACAGAACACAACTCATTCAAATGAATCACCATGGTATACCTCAGAAACTGGTGAAGCTGACAGCCAGAGGAAAGGTGTCTATTCTATACTTTTTATTTTTATACTTTAAAATATAATTTTATAATCAAATAGTAAGGGTAGTAAAAATATATAGATTTGATAATTTTAAATAAATACATGTGTAAAAGACATTCTAAGCAAAGTTAAAAGGCAAATAAACTGAGGAAAACATATGTCTGGCAAACGTTGTGTATTCCTAATATAAAAAGAGTTTTAACTAAGAGATACATAGTTGCCATAATATAAAAATATGTTAGTGACATAAACAATTGACAGAAGAAATCCAAATGAACAATACACACAGAAAAAGATATTCACCTTAATTAATAATAAAAGAAATATAAAGGAGAAAGAAAGAAAAACCTTTTAGATTGTCAAAGCTTTAAGGATTTATAATAGTGATGTTGAGAGCATTGAGAAGTGGACATTGTACTTGGTGGGAGTGTAAACCAATACTATATTTCTAGATAGCAGTTTAAAAATATGTATCAAATTTTTACACGTATATATTTTTTTGATTCAGTAATTCCACTTCTAGAAATTTACTCTAAAGAGATAATCCAACAAGTACTCGTTATGTTGGTAGGTGCTGTCCAGTCGGTTCTGACTCAGAGCAACCATATGTAGAACAGAACAAAACACTGCCCCATCCTGTGCTATTGTCAAAATCCTTGCTATGTTTGAGTCCATTGTTACAGCCACTGTGCCAATCCATCTCTTTGAGAGTCTTCCTCTTTTATACTGAACCTCTACTTTAACAAGCAATATATCCTTCTCCAGGGACTGGTCCCTCTTGATAACATGTCCAAAGTAAGTGAGAGGACGTCTTGCATCCTCGCTTCTAAGGAGCATTTTAGCTGTACTTCTTCAAAAGCAGATTTGTTCATTCTTCTGGCAGCCCATGGTATATTCAATATTCTTTACCAGCATCATAATTCAAAGACATCAATTCATCAGTCTTCCTTATTCATTGTCCAGCTTTCACATGCATATGAAGCAATTGAAAACACCATGCGTTGGTTCAGGTGCACCCTAGTTCTCAAAGTGACGTCTTCGCTTTTCTACACTTTAAAGAGATCTTTTGCAGCAGATTTGCCCAACGCAACATGTTGTTTGATTTCTTGACTGCTGTTTCCATGGGTGTTGATTGTGGATCTAAGTAAAATAAAATCCTTGACAACTTCAATCTTTTCTCCATTTATCATTATGTTGCTTATTGGTCCAGTTACAAGGATTTTTATTTTCTTTATGTTGAGGTGTAATCCATACTGAAGGCTGTATTCTTTGATCTTCATCAGTAAGTGCTTCAAGTCCTCTTCATTTTCCACAAGCAAAGTTGTGTCATCTGCATATTGCAGGTTGTTAATGAGTCTTCCTCCAATCATGATGCCACGTTTTTCTTCATATACATGAAGTACTCGAAGATGTATATGGGAAGCAATCTAACCGGAGATTGATTAAATAACTTATTGTCCAATCACATAAAATAATAATATAGACCTATATTTAACGACATAAGATATACATAACATTGAATGAAAAAGGTGTACAAATCAGTATAAATATAGGATGATCCTGTTATGTAAAATTATGTATATATATACATGTGTATATATATGTACATATATGACTATGTGTGTATGCATTATGAGATGGCTAGAAAATTGTTCAGCAAAATTCTAGTTGTGGTTATCTTCGAATGTAAGATTTCAGGCGATTTTACTTCTTTCTTTTACGCCTTTCTGTATTGTTTTGATATTTTTAAGCAAAACCATGTACTATAATTAAAATCAGAAAAATATGAAGCTATTTTCATTAGAAAAAATATGCTTCACATTTTACTTTTCACAAACCTTAAACTCTATATGTTTAATGCTCTATATTTTAAAAAAATTCATTAAAATCCATTTAATTTATATCATTGTCAATTGTGTAAAAAGTAAAATTAAAACTGGCTCATTGTAGGTTGTGTACCTTCATGGCAAAGCGATTTTTTAACAATTTGCATCCTGTTTTCATCATCTGCATGTTTAGAAATATCTCTATTAGGATGAGCCAACGCTTTAAATTAAAAAATTGTCCTTTTTTTACTATAATTTACAGTCCCTTATCCTCCTCTTCCCCCCAGGACACAGAGCCCCACACACAGCCACACGTAGAGCCACTACAGCGTGTATGAGCCACACCGGGAGCCACCGGCAGAAGTGAGTTTAGAGCCCTAGGACTACCAGTGGAATGTTCCATTTTCCAGGAAGGGTGGGGGGATTTTCTTAGAAATGTAACTTCTTTAGTCCTACGTTTAGCAAAATAACTTCACTATCGTCAAGTGAAATCAATAAAACAAATTACAACAAATAAATCTGTGCAAGAAAATCAGTAAATCTGAGGTGAAATATTGAAATTGACGTACTTTATCTCTCCCAAGAAGGAGATCTCCAGGAGGAATGGTTTAATCTGAGGCGTCCCACTCAGGTAGGCGTCTTCACAGGTTCCGTCCTCTTTATTAATTAGGTAGTTAATAACACCAAGACTCTGTTAGTGTATCTCTTTCCAGAAATACAGGCGGTCATTTTGTCCCTCCTCATGAATTCCCCCCCAAACTATCAACCGTTCATCAAAATTGCTCAGTGAGATCTGGGTCTCTGTCCCTCAGGGGTGCAGAAGGTCAGGATTGGGAGGGGAGGTGGGATAGCTCAAATACTAGAAATAGAATTTGCATTTGAACTTTACACCAAAAATATTTTAGACTCCTGAGACGGTGGCTGTGTCCAATAGTAGGAAAACTACACATCTTGGACTTACCAGGACAGCACTGATTTCATGTAAACGTATTATTTTCGACCAAGATTACTCATTAAATGTGTAATTAAATGTGGTCGGATTTTTTTTAACTTTTAATATGTTTAAAATAAATAGAAAAAAAATTCCACCTGTCCAGATTTTTGCTCACTGTAGCTACAGCGGAGCCCTGTTGGTATAGTGGTTAAGAGCTACGGCTGCTAATGAAAAGGTTGGCAGTTCGAATCCACCAGCTGCTGCTTGGAAACCCTATGGGGCAGTTCTACTCTCTCCTATAGGGACGCCATGAGTCGTAATCAACTCGGTGGCAGCGAGTTTCAGCAGTGGGTAGCTAAAGCTAGTCCAAAGAGAAAGTTGAGGCTTCTACAAAGAATAGGTATAAAATTAGAAAATGTAGTTTAGACAGGGAGAAATTAACTTTGTGTCCCTGGGATTTTACATGCCTTATCTCATTTACTCTTCACTGAAAAATGTCATGAAATTTCAGTTCTGGAAGTTAGTCTGCTGAAACATACTGCACTAGAAAAAAAAATTATAGAGTAAGACTCTGAGCCCAATCTGACTCCTAAATCTATACTTTTTTCACAGTACCACACTGACCCTAAGTAAAGGACGTTAGCAGTTAATCTCCCTCACTTTAAATTGAAACAGCTTAAACCAGAAAGATTCATTTTAAACGGTCCCATTACTAATTAGTGGTAGAGTCAAAATGAGAATATAAACATTGAGATTCAGGCTACTTTCCCACTATAGTATGTGGTAATTCTACCATTTTGTCTTTTGCTTTTAACCAAAGCAAAGTTGAAGATGTGCAAAGTACATTTTATTTTCTTTTAAAATAACTAAGGTCATGAGACCACCACTAGTCTTTCAGTTTGTCATACTATGGTGGCTTTCATGTTGCTGTGATGTTGGAAGCTATGCCACCAGTATTTCAAATACCAGCAGGGTCAGCCACTGTGGACAAGTTTCAGTAGAGCTTATAGACTAAGACAACTAGGAAGAAGCACCTGGCGATCTACTTCTAAAAAAATTGGCCTCCGAATAGCCACAGAACTTTGTCTGATACAGTGCAGGAAGACGAGAATGACAAATTGAAGAGGAATGGCATTGCATTCATTGTCAAAAAGAACATTTTGAAATTTATCCAGAAGTACAACGCTGTCAGTGATAGGACAATATACATACGTCTACAAGGAAGACCAGTTAATATGACTATTATTCAAATTTACACACCAACCACTAATGCCAAAGATGAAGAAATTGAAGATTTTTACCAGCTTCTGATCAAATTGATCAAACATGCAATCAAAATGCTTTGATAATTACTGGTGATTGGAATGCAAAAGTTGGAAACGAAGAAAAAAGATTGGTAATTGGAAAATATAGTCTTGGTGATAGAAATGACGCTAGGGATCCCATAATAGAATTTTGCAAGACCAACGACTTATTCATTGCAAATACCTTTTTTCAACAACATAAACAGCGACTATACACAGGAACTCGCCAGATGGAATAGATGAGTTGTGGGACAATATCAAGATTATATTTGATAATTAATCCAAGAAATGCTATATTCTTTGGCCTATGATTGTGGATATTTTAACTAAATTTATCCATATTTTCTTTTAAACTTTTTTTCACATTTGTTTAATATGAAGGGTTGTTTTGAAACTCTTCCTTATTCAAAATTTTGCTATAAATATCTTTTCTTCTATATTTATACTGCATGATTTTTAACTCAAACTCTTTAGAGTACGTGGAATTTATTTTGATATGTGGAGCTGAGAGGGATGCTGAATAGCTATTTTCCCCAAATATTCAGTCAATTTTCATGGCACCATTTATGGAACATTTTTCCGTCCCCACTTACTTGCTCTCCAAAAGATTTTACATGGAATAGGTGTTGAGCATCATTTGGGCATCTAGTGAGGTAATCATATGTGTTTTACTGATTTAACTGATTGATATGATGTATTATGTTAATGGGTTCTCTAATATTAAACCATCTTTGCAACCCTGTTATGAGCATAATTGTTATCGTGGATTCTTTAAGTTGCTGTTGAATTTTTAGTCCTTACTTGAAGATTTTCTTTAGTTTCTATTTTAAGAATTTTTGGTTATATGTTAGTCTTAGGACTCTATTAGTCTAATAAAATAAATTTAGTAAGGCATGGAAATTTTCCATTCCATGAAAGTTTGAAGAAATTGTCTCTCTGGAATCAGCAATATTTGAGAGTCATTCTTTTTTAACATTAGAAGTATATATCTTTTAGTTGTTTGTTGTTAGTCAATTTAAAAAATTGGATAACAAAGTATAAGGAAGAAAATTAATTACTTTTAAACTCATCTTTCAGAGATAATGTTTTGGTAGATATCTTTCTAACCAATTTTTAAATTATAAAATTGAGATTACAATGTATATATACTTGTATACTTTAATTTTTATATACTATATTATATGCTTATTCTCCTATAATTAAATAGTCTTTAAATGCATAATATATTATGTATTTAAATACATAATGTTCAATTGGTAGACATTTAATTTTTTTCTTTGGTATTATAAATAGTGCTAAAATGAACATCCTCTACATTTTTGTAGGCCACTCATTATTTCTTTAAGATTAGTTTCTACAAGTAAATTTGTTGAATCAAAGGGCAAATGTGTTTCTAATATAGACAAATACTGCCAAATTTCCCTGTCATAGATTATTCTGATAAATCGTCTGACATGGAAACGCCTTTTCTTTGTTGAGAGAATGCCTCATCTTATGAATCACTATAACAGCGTTAAGTGAAAGCTGCTACTCACTGTAGAAACTGCAAGTGTAAGATACTTGTGTTCACAGCCTCTCAGCAATAGGACTCCGGGATGTGACCTGGACTCTGCCAATCGGATAAACTGCACTAGAATCATGGGAACCACCAAAAGCTCATTCTAGAGATGAGAATTGCAGGAAAATTAACTTTTAAAGATAGCAGAGGCATTAATGTCATCCATTGTCCAGCTAGCCATGTACAAACTTCAGTGTTTAGTTCTCAGTGGTGTTATTGGTGTCCTAGCTGAACCAGTTCTGCACCTTGATTTTGGACATTTTCTGGCTGTGTTTACCTTAACTTTAAATAACCCAGCTTTCTTAGTGACTCTGTGAACTACCAGTGTCTTATCCAATAGAGACTCACCTATACATTCTTCTCTTTTTTAGTTTCATGTTTTATACTTAACTCTTTCAGCCCGTCTTGTTCATGATTCCTATCCATTTTTCTATGGGGTGTTAAGCATTTTCTTATTCATATTAAAGAGCTCTTTATATATTAAAGCTTGGTAACCTTTCAACATACTTTTAGCTAATATTTTTCATAGTTTGCCATTTGTTTTTTCTATATTTTTGGAAATGCAGTAATTTTAAATTTTCACAAAGTCAAAAATATAATGTTTTCCTTCAAAATGTTAGTTGTTCACATCCTGAGTTCTGTTAATTTACCTAAACAACTTATAATTTTACAATATGGATTCATTTTTCTTTTAGATTTAAAATTTAGAATTTCATCTTTGATTTATTTTAGAGAATTTAATGTAAATATCTCTTTTATTTTTCATTCATTTATTTGTTCAATCATTTATTCAGTGAATATTCATCAGGCATATACTCTGTTAGGTGCTTGTAAACCAGACATGCTTCCTCCTCTCTTGGAGCTTACAGTTTAGAGAGGAAAGACTGGTACAATTCAAATATCGTACCAATGAATGTATGTATAAACTGAGATAAGTACCCTAAGGAAAGGAATTGTGGAGTCTTTGGCAGGAGGGAGCATGGTATCATTCAAAGCATTGGAAAGGGGGGCCAGAGTGGCTGGAGCATGGGTTACAAAGTGGAGATTAATGTGAGATGAGGCTGGAGAAGTAGGCAAAGACACACCATGCAGAGCCTTATTAAGGCCGTATTAAGCCATATTGTGCCATATTAAGAATTTTAATCTTTATCTTAAGAGCAATGAGAACCACTGAAGAGTTTTAAGCAAGAGGCTTACACTATCAAATTTATGTTTTGAAAAAAATCACTGTGGCAGCAGGAGAAAGTATTGGAGGGTGCCTTGTGAATGAATGCCAGAAACCCAGTAAGTAAGCTATTGCAGTAATATAGGTGTGAAATAATGGTAGCCATTTGTGGCTACCAATAACTAAGTTGATGTCGCTGGTGACCAAGTGAAGTAGACAGATACAATAGATATCTGGAAGACAAAATGAACAAGAGTTGGTGATGGGTTGAATGGGGTAGCTGTATGTGTGTCAAAAAAGACGTCTAGGTTTCAACTTGAACAAGTCTACATTTCCAGAAAGCCGTTTTCCAGAATCATTTGTTAAATAGTCTGTCCCTCTCCTTTGGTTTATAACCTACTGGAGTTGGTTCCAACTATCTGTAAATTCCTATGATAATTATGTTGCAATTATTTCAGCTTTAAACTGTGTTTTAATATTGAAAGACAAGTCCCCTCTATTCATCACTCTTCTTTTTTAAAAAGTCTTTGGTTATTTTCACCTATCCTCCCATATGAATTTTAAATCATTTTTTTCAAGATCTATAAAAAGAACCCTAAAAATTAATTTGAGAACAATTCTTTTCTTCCAGTTTTCTTTTATAGCTCTTAGTATAAAGTCTTACACATTTCTTTGTATAGATTACACATATTTCTTGTCAAGACTATTCTGTTATTGCGCTATTGCAAATGCAAAGGATTTAGTTTGTTTTAATGCAGTAAGATAGTTAAGTTGTGGAAACTTGTTGAAGAGAGTGACAATGATGCTTCCTCAGACCTCTAACTTTTGGGAATTAAAAGGACCCAACTTTGTCTGAGCCCAACTAGGCTAACATGATTATATTACCTGCTGATGTTACAAACAAGATATCTGAATACACTGAACTTGAGGCTGCAGAGGGAAAAAAAGAGAGAGAGAAATGATGAGTTGGTGAAGGAACTATAGTTATTAAAACCAGAGCATGGGAAATGGGTAGATGTTACTTACAGAGTACATTTGTATCCCATATCAAAACTGTCCCGTCCTAAACAGAATCACAGAATTTGAAGAAATGCTGAGCTATTTGATAAAAATAAAATCAAGATTTCAAAAGAAATTCACAAATTTTCATTAGCATAAATTACACTTTAAGTTTTTGCAGCTGACTTTAGAGCAGTGTATTTGAATTTTCTAAGCATCTGCCTTATCAGCATGGCTTTGCTTCAAGAGGAGCTGAGTGAGCTGAAAGCAAACAATGTCCAAGAAGCCACAGTATCCCTGGTATTTTGAAGATTAGTGTATACCTCACATCATTACTGTTCTGAAATTTCTGGCTCTTAGCCAAATTCTTGCAATATTTGAGTCTTCCAACCCTGGTAATGTATGGTCTCTTTCCTGAAACTATGGAAATTGAATCTGAGGGCTACTTACAGTAAACCTGGAATGGGAATTTTAGATGGGGCCTGTCTGTGTACAGAGGAGCCCTGGTGGTGCAGTGATTAAGTGCTAGACTGCTAAACAAACGGTTGGCGGTTCAAACCCACCAGCCACTCCTTGAGAGAAAGATGTGGTAGTCTGCTTCTGTAAAGATTTACAGCCATGGAAACCCTATGGGGGCAGTTCTACTCTGTCCTATAGGGTCACTATAAGTCGGAATGGACTAGATGCCAGCGGGTAAAGGAATCAAAATGTATGGAGATAGTGGAAACCAATGGTGACTGGATAGATATGAGGGGGTTAGTAGTAAAAGAAACAGGGATTAAGAAGGAATGATGTAAGTGAAACAGCAACGTAGCAGTGTGGATTGGCTCGAGAATGGCACCTTGGGCTAGACAGACAGAAACTACTCAGGAAGTCTGGAAGGATGAACTATAGTTTCTAGATCTGGGTGGTATTATTTAATGTTAAGAAGAATTTGCTGCTTAAAAATAAAATATATGTCATTAACTTCTGATTATTCTCTCAGGGAGTCAACCTGTGCTCTCCTATTCTCCCATTTTCAAGTAAAATGTAAGAGAAAGAGATAGTAATTGAGTAACTTCCAAGATAATATAAAATTTTATAGGTTATTGATTTTAGAGCCCAGCATCTGTTATAGTATTTTGCTAAATGTGTCTTGTCAATAAAAGGATTATTTTCAAATATTTTGGGGGAAAAGTTGTAGATTGTTAAACCACAGCAAACTTTGGTAGTTTACTTTTTCATTAGTGGCCCTTATAATTCTCTGGCTTTTCCTCATTTTATAAACTCTCCTTGGGTTCAGCCATGTGGCTTCAATTGTCACCTATATGCAGATGACTCTCATATCTTTAGCTGTGTCTCCTGAGTATCCATACATATTTCTAGCTGCCCACTCAACGTCTCTAACTAGGAGTCCAACAGGCATCTAAATTTAATTTATACAAAAAGCAGATTTACTCTTATTCCTATCCGTTCTAAATCTTGACTTTCTCTTGTATCTCTATCTCACCTAATGGCACTGGTGACCATTGGGTCCAGTAAGCCTTAACTGACTTGTCAGTAATACTTGACTCCCCCACCCCCCAGCCCAGCCCTCAACTCTCATTTTCTCACTTGAACAATTGTACTAGGGGGAACAATTGATCCCCCTTTCTCCAGCTTCTCTCACATGAACAATTGATCCCCTTTTCTCCCGCTTCTTTCACATTCCATCTGTCCTTAATCCAGTTGTCTAAGCTTCTATGTTTTAATTGAAATCACAAAAGTAATATAGCCATATCAAGAGAAACTAGAAAACTTTTTTAGAAAAAATTACCTATAATCTGACTACCCTATTGTAACCAGCATTCACATTTTGTTAATTCATTTCTGCTTTTTCACCTATGTCTATTTTATATAACATACGATACACATACAATCTACACCTTGCTTTTTTCATTTTACGAGTATTTTTTTATGTTGCCATGTAGTCTTCATAACCATAGTTTTTAATGAATATATATCAAACAGAGGTACCATAATTTTCTTACCATGTTTGGGGCACTTCCAGTGTTTTGCTATTATAAGTAATGTTATAACAACTTGGCACATCCAGATTTTTCATATTTTGAATTAGTAAGAATAGAGTTGGCATGAGAAATCAGTGTCAAAGACTATGGACATTTTTACAGCTGGATACATATGTCTAAATTGCTTTGTAAAAATATTGTACCAATTTACTCTGTCACCAGTAAGGTTTGAAATTTCCAGACTCACCACACTTTTTTTTTTTTTTTTTTGCAATGTAATAGGTATTTCTTTTTAATGCTAATTTGTGAAGTTCTATCATGATGTTATCTTGGGTGTAAAATTCCTTAATGTTTACCCATTGAGTATAGCATAAAATCAAAACACTTGAGACTGGAGTACAAGCTCCCTGCCTCTTTACCTAATGTGCATCCTATTTAAACCAATTTGCAGATTATGAAATACAAGAAAATTTTCTCATGCATCTGTGCCTTTTTATATGTTCTTCCGCCTGTTTTATATCCTTCCTTCATGTCTCCTTCTTATCTGCCTGGAAAATTATTCAACCTTTACTAACTTTCAGAATTCACCTCTCCTGTGAAGCTTTTCACAAGACCTCTAGATATCTCTGATATTTTCATAGCACTTTTGATACAACTCAGTTATTTATCTCACTGTTTCAAATGCATTTGATCTAGCTCTACTTCTGGGCTGTGAGCTATATGAGAAAGGGGGCCAGGTTATTCATTTTTTATTTACTGTTTCCAGCACATAGTTGCTGGGTACTTGCTTATTGAATGAAGGATCTATAGTGCAAAGTAATAAGAATGTTGTATATTCATTAAGAACAACCTATGCCCAACTTTGGACATACAAATTCAGAATTTCTTCAAGAAGCATATATTCTTCAGATACTCTTAGAATACAACTAATATTCCTAAAAACGCATTGCCATAGAGTCGATTCCAACTCATAACAACTCTATAGGACAGAGTAGAACTACCCCATAGGGTTTCCAAGGAGCAGCTGGTGGATTCAAACTGCTGACCTTTTGGTTAGGAGCTAAGCTCTTAACTACTATGCCACCAGGACTCCAATAAAAATAGACAGAATTAGAGACTCATTTATTATTACATTGTAGTCAGAGTAGTTTTCAAACCAGCCTTCTGGTGAGCATCTCTTAAGCAGCCAGATTTCAAGACTATGCTATTTTCACAGCAATACTGTACATAAAATTAAAGCCCAAAATATTTAATGTTCGTTACTACAGGCTACAGTAAGTACATTAAATACAAGATTAAACATAAGTCATTATTTGTTTTATGATTCTAGTATAAAATGGACATTCAAAAAAAATTTTTTTACAGAAAGGCTATAAGACGTGCAGCAAGTTCTTTAGAAGTATTTTTACATATATTAAGTGTTGTCAGGTACTACTGAAAAAAAAAAAAACAGTTGCAGTTGAGTCTGTTGCGGCTCATGGCTACCCCATGCGTGTCAGAATAGAACTGTGGTCCATAGAGTTTTCAACGGCTGCTTTTTCAGAAGTAGATCAGCAGGCCTTTCGTCCAAGGCGCCTCTGAAAAAATAAACTGTTGCTGTCAAGATAATTCTGACTTATAACGACCCTCTGGGTGGACTCAAACCCCTAACCTTTCAGTTAGCAGCTGAGTGTGTTACTCCTTTGTACCGCCCATGGACTCCAAGTACTAAGATTGCTCTTCTAAATTCAGAAGGTAAGTTATTTCGTCTTACATCAAGCAAAATTTGCATTGTTTGCCTGGATATGATCATGACGACTCATCGAATGTATTGGAGAAAGGTAATGAATACTGATGTTAGAATTAGGAAGAAGGAAATACCAAGACCTATATCAGAGTGGTGCTTTAGAAACTGTGCATAACATGCAACAGAGTAAGGCAGAAAGAAGCTGATAAATCAGAAACATAACTAGTTAAGAAATCTGGGGTTTTGTGCAGTTTTTTCAGAGAAAAAAATATTTCAAGTGGCTAAAGGGCAATGTTAAAACAATATTTTTGTGTTGGTATAAATTCCTAACTAATACTTTGGTTTTTTTTTAGGAAGAAAAAAATTCTTTACTCAACCTCCTGATTTTGTACAGTGGAAGTAATTTACTGGATGCTTTTCCTAATCTGTTACCATTCTTTACTCTGGAACAACACATGGTATGTGCTATTTTCTTTCCTTCCTTTGTCTGGTATTGAGTTTATTGTTACAGTCAGAGTCTTAGGTTATTTAATAATAGCTAGATAAAGCATAAATATACATCCTATATATTTTAGGCTCTGAAATAATGACCTCGGTGATAGTTAGCTTTTATTGGACTTTGATATGAATTAACCCATTATTAAGGCTATCAGTAAGGAACTGGTTCTTGGTAAAGCTATTGCCACTTTACTAATGTAATTTTTAAGAGGTCATTATACCTATTTTTCCATAGGTGGAAACATAAACAAATTTAAAAATATTATTTAAAAAGCCAGGCTGTTTATACAATTCTGATAGCCCAAATTCATCACAACTGATTTGTAAAGAAAGCACATAATTAGAAGTAGTAATACTGGTTGCATTGCCTTTTTTTGCCATTAAAATGTCTCTAGGACTGATATCATATGAATTTGACTTCTTGCATATCATTAACTGACTTAACACCAGATACCAATATGCAACATAACATCAGTATATCATAGCGTTAAACGCTGGCCTTCAAGAGGTTTACAGTCTATCTTCCTAGTATTCAGTATTAAGTGATTTGCTTCTAAGTACTGTTTTCTTGGATTTAGTGGGTTGCATATTGAATTTGTATGACTGTTCACATTACATGAGTGAAAGTAAATCTTTCAACAAGATTGAAGAATTTTGTCAATTTCATAATGAAGATATTCTCTGTGTGCTGTGGAGATAGTAAGTGCTCAAGAACTATAGTTTTATAATGAATAAACACATGAGCAAATGTATACATGGCTAAAATTTGCCTCAATCCATTGTCCTTCTATGCTTTGGACAGTATGCTTCCACAAACCTTACAAGGAGTAAGCAGCTTGACTAGCGTAATTCAGTTTATTTTGATGCAGCTAGCTAACACCCAGTTCTTACAGTTTACTTCATCCAATAGTAAATGGATGACCCATGCTATGCACCCATGCTACACCAGGTATTTTGAGGTTCTTATAACATTAAATAAGCTGATAGTACACAGCCTTCGGTATGGATTACACCTCAACATAAAGAAAACAAAAATCCTCACAACTGGACCAATAAGCAACATCATGATAAATGGAGAAAAGATTGAAGTTATCAAGGATTTCATTTTACTTGGATCCACAATCAACACCCATGGAAGCAGCAGTCAAGAAATCAAAAGACACATTGCATTGGGCAGATCTGCTGCGAAAGACTTCTTCAAAGTGTTGAAAAGCAAAGATGTCACCTTGAAGACTAAGGTGTGCCTGACCCAAGCCATGGTATTTTTAATTGCATCATATGCATGCGAAAGCTGGACAATGAATAAAGAAGATCGAAGAAGAATTGACACCTTTGAATTGTGGTGTTGGCAAAAAATATCGAATACATGGACTGACAAAAGAACACACAAATCTGTCTTGGAAGAAGTACAACCAGAATGCTCCTTAGAAGCAAGGATGGCGAGACTATGTCTCACATATTTTGGACATGTTATCAGGAGGGACCAGTTCCTGGAGAAGGACATCATGCTTGGTAGAGGGTCAGAGAAGAAGAGGAAGACCCTCAACGAGATGGATTGACACAGTGGCTACAACAATGGGCTCAAGCATAACAACGATTGTGAGCATGGCACAGGACTGGGCAGTGTTTCATTCTGTAGTACATAGGGTCGCTATCGGTTGGAACTGACTCGACAGCACCTAACAACAACAACACAGTTATCATTTAGCTCCTATATTCCTTAAACATTTTTCACAAAAAAGACATTACTTCATATAATGTGTTCATAAAGGGTAGTAGAAACAATTCTATTTTTAAAGTGAAAAGTCAAAGTCATCTCATTAATTACTTCACTAATACTTTTCTATTAGAATTTATCCTTGTTCCTTAGATTATTAAAGTGCATATACACAAAAGTCACACTTGTGCCAACTTTATACTTTAAAAATGTGTGTACTTAGAATCTAATTTCAGTTTTAATACAAAATTATCAAGGAAGTGGTTCACTGTTACATCTGGCTAGTAGTTCATCATGGCTCCAAGGTACTGTTCTCTATGGTTTTTCACCTTAGGTTATAATACTGAGCCACCTCCACTTTCATATTTCTATAGTTTTCTCTGCTTAAAGGTTGATAAGCTTATCATTTATTTGTTCTGATGCACCTAAATATCACAACCCATAGTAGAAAAAATATCAATTTATTAATGTTTGCGTATTTTATTTAACTCAATTTTTTAACATCTGGTCTTAAAAGAATTCTCTTGTAAGCCAAACTTTCTTCCCTGGGCTGTCCTTAATTTGAACAGAAGTGAAGAATTTTTTTCAATTTTCTTCTTGAAAGATAATATTAATAGTTAAAATTGTCACCCTATCTATATTTGATATGTTGGTAGCCTTTCTTTCCTTTTACTTGGCTTTTTGATAGACTAAATTCAAGAGAACAGCTGCCACAACACAAACTCAAACCAGGAAGTCATGTGGTCTTTCTTTGTACTGGTAACTTTCAAGACAATTTAGCTCCCTCTGCTGGTTAGTGATATAATTCCTATCTTAGTTCAAGAGGGTATGCAGTACATTGGTGAAGTGTTTGGGGGTGAATATGGTTTCGTTCAATAAATGAGTTTACAGTCTTAATTCTCTAGTAAATTTTGAATAGTGTTTAGCTAAAGATTTAGCCATATTCCCTCGGTCTTAAGTATCTACAATTGAAAGGGAGCTGACATCACCTGATGAGGCCACTTATCTGAAAAACAAAACTTCTATTAATGCTCTCTTCAATAGACTTACCAACATTACAATACTGATGAAAATCTACACAAAGAAAATAGCAGTAATTAAATGTTAAATTTTGACAAATGTATAAATTTTATTTAAACACTTCAGTATGACATAATCCTTATTATCTTCTTTTTGGTTACTTTTTATTCCATGTATACAGTATAGTCCCTCTCCTTTTTATTCCATAGACAATTTCTTCCTTTTAAATTCTGTACACATTTTAAAATTAAAGTACATTTATTCAAAATACATTTATTTAAATACATTAATTAAAAATATAATTAGTTTGATGGCAAATAAAAGTTAACTGTTTACTTCAAGAAATTACTTACTTTGGCTAGTGAGAAAAACCTTATTTAAAATTATTTTGTTATTTTTCAGAGGTGGGTAGTTTTCTATCATTTCCAAGGAATAACTTATTCTTATAATAATTACTCTGTAAAGCATGGCAGTTTGCTTTGCACTCCTATGCCTAGTTAGGAGATTGATGGGGAGGTGGGGCAAAATAGACACAAGCATATCTTTTACCTCATATTTATTATTTTGCTGTACTGAGCATTTTAGATTAGAAAATGTGCTATAACAAATCAGTAAGAAAATAATCACAAATTTAAACACACCAAATTTAGCCCCACTAGAAGGAAAATAATTCCTTCTCACAATTTACCATATTTGGCATTACTACCAACAACATAGTTTATTTCCTACCTTTTTACTTAAAATCACCTTTCTGAAAGCAATATCCAATTCCCTCTAAAATATCCTAGTGCTTCCTCTAAAATTCCTATGTTATAGGCAGTCAGATCTTTCTAACCTTTTTCTCTTTTCCATTTTCTAAGGGAGGTAGGGGGGTGGGGTATAAAAGAAATCCTGAACTGTGGATTAAAACAAAGCAATATTTTTTTTTTTTGCCTCTAACCCACAGTAAGAAATATATCTTACAAAGTACCCGAGCACAGGTGCATATATATATATATACACACACACAAATGGAACACATTTTTAAAAAAATACAGACCTTTACCATGTCTCATTTACTTAGTTTCTATTCTTTTCTGTATTTTAAATAAAAAATGCTAAACTAATTTCATGGCCCATAATGATACATGACCCAGTTTTAAAACACTGGTCTAGAACAGATGCTTTGACTATAAGCTAACCAACTCAACAAAGCATTTAAAAATGAGCATCATAATCCCCCATTCATACCTACTTAAGGTGTTAAATTTTAAATGGATTATATATTCTTCCCTCATAGATAAAATCATTTTCAATTGATGTTGTTTAAGGTTAATTCAGTATTAAAATACATGTATAGTTTAACTCTTTAGTTCACATTTGGCACATATGTAGGTTCCATAAAGATTAGGCTTCCATGAAGATATTTGACCCTAAAATAACTTTATATTGAAATTGTATTTCCAAAATGCACTTTTGAGAACCCTCTCCTATGCAATGCACAATGAAATGTGTAATGTATGACACATAACTGGTTGCCTTGATTTAGGAACATAAGGTAAAGACACAAAAATATAAACAATAACACAGGAAAGCCATAGGATAACAAGTGAATGGCATGTGTAATAAAATCTGCCAATTTAGAGAGAATCCATAACTATAGTTCAGAAGGATTAATGAAAGGATAAAGTTTGTTCTTGGAGGACCAGGATATGCCAAGATAAAGAAAGGCGTGCAGGAAAAACACCATTTACTTCTATAATCTTAACAAAAATGGATAAAATACATTGAATAAGCTTCATAATACAATCGCAAGTGTGATTAAGGCTTTTCCCTTGTAAACCTGAAATAGAAACATGACTTACAGAATAAGTAATTTGTTATTTTGGTAGCAGTACCCTTAAAATCAACATCTGTAATTAACTCTTCATCAAATTTCCTAAGATAAAAACCATCCTAAAACTAATTTAATTATCCTAAGTATAGAATAATTCTGGAGAATCCTGAAATAATCTACTAAACATATGAATACTATCTTTTGCTTTTTTTCTTTTAAAAATATATTCATATCAGTGATAAATGTATATCTCTAATAAAGGGTAGGCATAAAATAGTGAGGAAAAAATTATTTTCTAAAATGTTTCATTTTTATCATCACTTTACAGCAAAGTATATTTACTGTGAAGATATTCTTCAAAAAAAAAATCCAGTTTGTCAATTGTATCAAATCCTGCTGACATTCAATACAGAGTTAATACTTGAAATCCATTTTAAAATACTTTTATTAAATCTTCTGCAATTTATTGATAAAGAATACACAGAGATTATCCAGAGATATTCCTGGTTATAAAACTAGTGCAACTTAGTAGTTAAAGCAAGGTCAGATTAATGGTTTATTGGACTACACTGTAAACTAAGAATTGACAAGTCAAGGATATAAAATATAAGGTCACCATAAGTCAGTTACTTTTGGACATAAAGAACTAAAAAATGTAAGAGTGAAATAAATAGATGGTGTTGGAGAAAATAATTATTAAGCAAAAAAGAAACAAGACAATGAAACCAAGAAAACACTATTAGTTTAATAGATTCTCTATAAGAGCTCAACTTGGGTACTTAAATTTAGGCAAGCAAAACACTAGTTGGTTTAATGGAGAAATAATTTCTGATATACATCGAAACTTCTTTAATCCTATGATCTAGAAAAAAAAAATTGGTATAAACTATATACAGGTTAAAACCCTCAAAGGCACAGGCCTTATCTGTTCTCATTCACTACTGTATATGAGATGCCTAGCACAAACCTTAGCACCAAATAAGTCCTCAGTAAGTATTTTAAGTGAGGGAAGAAACTGAAAAAATATCTAAAATTTAAATTCAATGCTACAATCAGGCCACGACTTTCCACCAGTCAGCCCTGTATAAACTGCATCAGCTAAAGTCACTTGGACATGCACTATTACTAGTTTACCAGTAACATTTAAGCAAATTGAAAATACTGGTATTTTGAAACCGAGTGAAAAACACCTTCTGAGCCATCTGTATATACCTAAAACTGTTCATAAGATTAATAGGTGAAATAATGAGCAGACTATTGGATTTACTAAACAAGGTTTAATTAATTGCATTAGTGGTTATAAAATACCTATCAAGACTGTCTTTTCTTGACCAAATACTCCAAATTGGAGATATGAAAATTTGTAATAATTTCATAGCCAAAGGCTTATTGCATAGCTTCTCCTTTACTGGACTATTTAATTATTTTAATTTAAAAGACCTATTTTTCCAGTCCATTCCCACTTCCTTCGAGTCAACATTAGGAAATAAAAATTCTCATGTTTTCTAGTTTTCAAAATCATAATCAATTAATTTATTGGTATATGCAGTGCTATCATAAGGTATGTAAATAAGCAAACTAAAAGGTGAATTAAAACATCCAGAATAGGGCTGACCTTAGCTTTCATTGAACCTTTTCTTCAGAAGGAAACTGTAAAAACTCACTCACATCTGCTTTGCCTGACAGCATAATTGAGTAGCAGCCAAAGTAGCCATATGTAATCCTTTATATAAGGCCTCCCAGTCTCAGAAACACACACCTTTTGAATCACTGTGCCTGGCACACATTCTGTGCCCAATAAATATTTGCTGAGTGAACTTTTTCAGTAGTGTTGGATTTGGGCTGAGCCAACCAAATTCTCACAGATTTTAATTTAGTGGAAACAGCGTTATTTGCAAGAAAGAAGGCACAGAAGACTAAAAATGCTGTTTTGTGATTCGGGAAGACAGTAAAGCTGGTTGGCTCAGTATTAATATGATAATGTGACCTCCTAATCAACCCTCCTCTAGCATGTCCATTTACAGAAACCTAAAAACAAATAATCATCACTAGCTTGTGGACTTCGGGCTTTGTAGAGGGCTTTCAAATAATGTCTAGAAGTAGTCTCTTTTTCCAGAACCCTAATAAACTTGCATTTTCCCCCCTAGATTTCTTTTTCAATTTTCACAATCTTTCATAAATTTCTCTGTAGCAAAAACAAGTGTAGTAAAGGAAAAGAGGAGTTAAAGGTCATTATAACCATCATTCATTCATCTAAGTATTAAGCATCTACCATGTGTCAGGCATTATTCTAGGCCACGGACATATCCGTGGAGAAAAACAAAACCTCTTGTCCTCCTAGAGCTTCCATTTAGGGAAGGACAGATAACAAATAAGATAAATAATTAAAATATATAGAATGCCTGAAGGATAAAACGAGAAAGGGAGACAGGGAACTTTAACTTTCAGTTTTAAGAAGAGTGGTCCCGGACGCTCTCTGAGTTGCCATTTGAGCAAAATCCTGAAGTGAGGGAGCAAGCCCTATGGATGCTTGGAGAAAGAGCCTGGCAGAGGAACGAGCAAGGGCAGAGGTCGTGCTTGCAGGGATGCCAGGGCAGCTGAGGGCAGCGAGCAGAGGGAGAACGGCAGGAACACAGGTAGGCACCCTATGGCGCGCGGGGCCTTTAGGCCGCGGTCAAGGCTTTAGTTTTTACTCCCAGCGAGATGGGAAGCCACTGCAGGGTCTAGAGCAGAAGAATGACAAGATACAACCTAGTTCCTCCAGTGTTTTTTGAGGCAAAAACAGTAACCTGTAGACAACTTTTCTCATTTGCTTTTAGCTCAATGGTATATATACACATACATACACATTAACGTATAGTTTAACTATATTCATTAAAATATACCGCTGAGTAAAACCCGCTTACCTACTGTACTTTTTACCAGAAGAGCCCCTTTCCATTTACACAAATAATAGAGCAATACAAAAAGGCGGAACGATGAAGTCATTTCATGTATTACATACGGTAAGAACCTCTACTACAAGCATGATACTCTGTATAACAATTACAGTGAATGAAAACATCACTTTATACTTGAGCCTTGTCCAACCGTTTCAAATGTGAACAGGAAAACGATGTTTGCAACTTGCCGGCCGCAGCCGACCCGCCGCCCACGGTCCTGCCGGGGCCGGGGGCTCCCGCCGCGCGCTCGGCTCCACCCTCACCTGGAAAGGGGCGCGGGCCGACGCGCTCCAGACGCGCGGGGCGCCGGGGACCCGGCCCTGCTGCGGCCCAGCTCCTCGCTCGCACAGCGTCGCCTACAGGCCTTTATCCCGGCAGTTTGGAAAAGCCAAAGCCACTGCCAACAAAAAGCAATAACAGAAAAGACCGCATATTTCCAGAAATAAACGCATCACAAACGCGATCTCAATTCAATCCAGCTGAGAGTCTTCTTGACCTCCACGGGTTGCGCTGTTACTTCGGAGACATAATGCACAGACAGGCGTAAAGTCCGGCCTCTCAAAAGGAGAGAAGGTGTACGATATATCCATCCACTGGGCATAGGGACACCATTTAAATAAATACACCGTCTCCGGTCGAGCAGCGGGTGTCCTCTACGTGGCCGCCCCAAGTTCGGCTCCCTAAACCGAATGACGACGAGCTGGGGTAGCTAACGCGGCCTCCACCTTCAGCAACTGTGGCCTGCGGGCCTATCCGGTCTTGAGCGCCCCTCAGGCACACGACCACCACCGAACTCGTGCCCCGCTCCTGTGGGCCTCCAGTAAAATAAAGACCGGGGAGAACCGGCCCGCTCGCGCCGCAGAGAAAACGCCGCCCCGCAGGATCGACAATAAAGGCAACATCCACATTCGCACTGAGAAGAAGGACGCACAGGAGAGCCGCCGCCTCGCTGCCATCCCCGGGCTCAGTCCGCTGTGCTACGTAGCACGGAGCAGCGCGGCACGGGACGCGGTTTGAGGGCCCAGGGACGCAAGCCAAAGTGGCAGCGGCGGCGGCGGCGGCGGTGGCGGAAGTGGAGTGGGGAAGAGGGGGTGGTTGTTAGTGTTTGGCGCCGGCGGAGGGAGTCATTCCTGCAGCTGCACTTCCGGTCGGCATTTTGTTCTGAGAGGGAGAGACGGAACGAGAGAGAGACACACACAGGGCTCCTTCCCCCCGCCCTCCCCCCCCTCCCTCCGTCGGTACCGACTCACCCGACACCACCAAGCCGCAGGGAGGGACGCCCCCGCCGACAGGAGGATTGGTTCCCGGGCCCGCGGCGATGCCCCCTCGGTAGCTCGGGCCCCTGGCCGGGTGTTTGTGAGTGTTTCTATGTGGGAGAAGGAGGAGGAGGAGGAAGAAGAAGCAGCGATTTGTCTTCTCGGCTGGTCTCCCCCCGGCTCTACATGTTCCCCGCACTGAGGAGACGGAAGAGGAGCCGTAGCCACCCCCCCTCCTGGCCCGGATTATAGTCTCTCGCCACAGCGGCCTCGGCCTCCCCTTGGATTCAGACGCCGATTCGCCCAGGTAAATTCCTACTCTTTATTTCGGCGGCGGCGGCGGCGCCGCCGCCGCCAGGTCCTCGGAGTCTCTCCTCCTCGCTCCCCTCCCCGCCGCTTCCTTAGTGGCCCCAGGTCTCTTCCACGGGCGAGTCTAGAGTTCGCTCCTCTGGTGGCAGCCGCCCTGGGTGGCGGTGGTTTTGTACCCTCTCCCCGCCGGCTCTGGCGGCGGGGACTGGGCTCCTGCCCGGCGGCCGGGGAGGCGTAGGCCCGGCGGAGAGTGCAGGCCGCGGGCCAGCGGAATCTACTTGAGCTCGGGGATTAGGAGAGCTCCGGGCTGTGCGGAGCGACTGCTGGTCGGTGACAGGCCTCGCCCGGGAGAGGAGCCGTAGCTAGTGAGGAGGCGGAAACAATACAACTAACAGCAAATGTGCCCTCATCGTCCCCATATTTACAACTTTCCCGGCCCGGGAGTGGGGAGCGTCCCAGTGAAACAAACAACCCCCCTTCTTCCCCCTGTGACCCCATGAAGGGAGGAAGTAGTTTCTGTTAGTGAGACAAATGTAAATACTCAGACACGGATCCAGTGGTAATTTTTTCTCTTGGTAAAACTTGTTTGGACGTTGGAAAGTTAATACAGACTCATTTTCTTTTTTAAAGAATTAGATCGTCCACATGAATATTTAATATAGAAAACCATAGTGTGGTAGACACTGCATACCCCCTCCCCAAGAGCTTTTATGTTGTTGCTTGACAGTGTGTGTTGCACATGGTCTTTTTATCCAAAGGCAAGTATAAAGTACTACTTGACAGGTTTACTCTGTCACTTTATATTTGTATGCGTTATATAAGGACGATTTTAAAACACTCGGGTACTTCCTGACATAAACGTGCAGAAGCATGAAAAGAAATTTAAATGTTCTGAGAATTGTGCTAAGATATAGGTGAAGCCAATTTTCTTTAAAAGGTTAGAAATTAAGTTATGCTTAAAATCCCTGGGAGGTAGAAATTGTAGAGGGTGCCATCCTTTCATGTCAGGACAGATCTTCTTGAGGTCCCAGGATTGTCATTGGTTGTTTGTGCTCATGATGTTTGACTGTGTAATGAGAGAGGTGTCATTTTAATAGGTCAAATGTATCTGTAAATGCTGGAGAAAAATACCAGTTCTACCTTAACAAATTCTACTCTACGAGTAAGTTAAGTGTTTAGAGTTTATTTATGGAGGCATTGGTTATGTAGGTTGGTGTAAGGGAAAAACACCAATTTAAAAGTCCTCATTCATACAGATTGCATAAAAAAATAAATGTACCTGGGTTAGACTATTTTGATACTTTGTCTCATTCTCTGAAGGAAAACTTCCAGTGGTTAAAATGAAGCAACACTGCTCAACAAAGTCCCTTGTTTTACTGGTGGGTGTTACATTGGTTCAAAAAATTTGTGTGTCTTATTATTGCCACTGTCGAATAAGTAACTTTTCTGGGGCTTATTGTTGAGTTTAGAGTCCTGCCTTATTACTATTGCCATTGTCGAATAAGTAACTTTTCTGGGGGTTATTTTTGAGTTTAGAGTCCTGCTTACAATAAATTATTCCACATTTCCTGCAAACGTACAGATAAATGTTAAAAAGAGTGAAGTTAATATAGCTGTCACGTACTAGGCATGTTTTTAATGCTATAAATCCGTGTAGTAGTCAGTACCGTGTCCGTGATTTGTATTGGTCAGGGAGCGGTTTGAATTTTAAAAAGCCTGAAGCTCCTGCTGAGCCCCAATCCCGGCCTCCCTCCCTCCCACTAATCTCCCATTCCTGTCTTTGTGCTGCCTGCTCCTGTTAGACACTGTTTGCTGCAGGGCCTCGGGTCTACACCGGGTGGGGGGCGTGCGGGGGGAGGGACTACAGAAGGGAGGAACATTTCACATCTTAAAAAAACAGAGTTGGTTTTTTTTTTTCTTTTCTTTTCTTTTCTTTTTTCTGGTAAGGGCTTAACTATAAATGTTTAAAAGGTCCATGTATGCTCCTGTGATTGTCTCTGCAACTTGTATTTAAATAAAAAACTGAGATGTATGTCAAGGGATGAACATATTTCTATTAATGGTAATGGCAGGAAGAGTTCTGTTAGCTTAGAGTTCATGAACAGAAGCAACTTATTTTTTAGAGTTTTACAGTTAAAGGGAGCCTTCTTACATAGATGTTTGAATCAATGTGTTATATATTGGTTTATGTGATTAATATTTTCTTGTGACTGGAATTAAATTACAGTGAATTAGTTCTTATCAGTTCTTATTTTCTCAATTCTACTTATTTAATAATTTGTAGTAAGTATTGTAGGTTCTGTGACAGCTTTCATTAAGGTAGCACAGACATGTCTTTGATGTAGATCAACAATATTTTTTATTTGATCAAGACCAATTAATAGGCCATTTTTAAAGGAGAATACTTTGTAAAAATCAAGTAAAACCTAAACTTGAACTTCAAAGTTTTGATAACTTAGTTACAAGGAGGCAAAAGAACAATTTGTGTTTTCCTTGCGTTTATAAATTGTCTACTCTCCCTCCCCTGTATTGGTTGGGATATTCATCAGTGGCTTATCTTGTATCCCCCCCCCCCCCCCCGCTTTAAATTCAGTGAAAGGAGACAACCATAGATGTTCCAGTAATGTTGTAATGCTAGATATATTATTTGCAGAAGTATCTCCTAATATACTTAAAGGAAATTTCAGCAGTGGGGTTTGTTGTTTCTCTTGAGTCTACAGTTACAATAACTTGTAATATTACTTGAAAATAGTTTTAAAATAAATAATGAAAGTCTAGTATATAAAATTAAAGTTGAACATTAAATACTTAATTATTTTCAGTGTTTTGAGAAAATTATCTGGGATGTTTTCTTTTTTAAGCCATTCAACAATTTCTTTACTAAAGTTATTTGAGAGTGTTTTTCAGCATATGCTAGGGATCATTATAATGCTTGACCACCTTTAGGAAGAAAAAAGATTGTATTTAAAGAAAGACTGTTTGAGATTCTCTTTAGAGATGAAAAGTGAAAGTTTTCACTATGATTGTAACTGTAGTTTTGGTTTTCTGCCCAAGGATCATATTAAATTTCAAAAGTATGGGAATAGCTATAACAATTCAAATATGACATTTTCTTTATATGAAGCCAGACTGTCTTATTCAAACATGTTTTTTTCTGAGGCTTCCTAAACTAATTTCGTATTTAACTTTTTGATACCAATCCATTATGAAACTGTTACAGAAACATATGAACCCATCTGTTAGATTTTGACATAGTCCATGGTGGTATTTTTACTTTCTCAAAATAATATGTAAAAATTAATAATCCAAGAGAATTACTGTAATTACAAGAGTAAATAAAAGCTAAGAGTTTGGATTTTATATAACTTAATCCCCCTAGTTGCTTATTAGGAAAAGCATGATTTGTAATTCTGAAATTTTAAATTAATGTAAGATTTCATTTTTTTATGGCATGAGAGGTCTGAGGTGCATAAAAATTCCTCTTAGAAAAATGTAACTTCAGTTCAGTTTATCACATTTATTTGCCATAAATCAAATAGGGTGATATTATTGACTAGGAACTTTGATAGAAGTCCAATAATTAATTGTTTAGTTGGAGATGCTTATTTTAATATCCTGCTTATACTAAGTTGGCTTTGGTGTTAATTTATGGTTTTTCATAGCCTTTAAAGATCTTTTTAAAAATGTACTTAAGCAGAGTTTTTCCTATTTTTAGCAGTTGGTCAATTATAATAATTTTTTGTGTTTTAAAATTGGTACTTTTTTCAAGGTGACCTGAGTCCATTTATAAATAATTCTCATATCCCTGAAGAGAAGTGACCAGCATGATTTCCATTTTTTTATGAAAAAGCTTGACACTTAGAGGCCACGTGATTTGTGTAGATCCATGTAGTGAGTCCGTGGGAGAATAAGGGATTCCCTGACTCTTATTAGTTTTTTATTGGATTATGTTGCTTTCAGAAATGTCTGAGCTCTGGGTCATGCAGCTAGGTATTGCTCAGCATTGACACTGATACCATTTGTGACTTTTTCAGTTATCTGAGTCCAAGGTACTTTTCCTTCATCTTTAGAGAGGTATGATAACTGTTTCTTGATTCTGTTTTCGTGATACAAAAATAGTACTTTTACATTAGAAATCCTGTCCTTGTATGTATTTGTCTGGTGTTTGAATGACTGATTTTACTTACATATGTCTCTACTAAGAAATATACGTGAATTAACTATACTTATAGTAAACAATATATAATGTATCTTGAAATGTTTGATTCTTTATTTTTAAAAATTATTGGAGTGAAATTTTAGTGTTTCTGGTTGATTTAAAAGTGCTTTTTAAAAACCATGTTTATTTAAGGCTATTGTTGTAGTTTTAAAGAATATTTTATGTCCTCAGAATTTTTTGCCAAGTAGGTTGAATAATAAATATTAGATATTTATCCCCTGCATCATTTTGTTTTGGTGTCATCTGGAGTAAATTTTAAAGAACTGAGTTTTGTCAGATTATTATATTTTAAGGCATATTCCCTTCTATTCCCAAAGTGACATTACCAGGAGAGATTATTTCTTAAAATAGCATTACCAGCTAGATAAGATTTTGAGGGCTTATTGTTTGCCAGGAATTGTGTTATCCCCGTAATATTATTTCATTTAGTTCTAACAAGCCCATGAAGAAGGAACAGTTATCTGCACTTTACAATTATCTGCAATTTGCAGATGAAGAAACTGAGGCTGGAAAGGTTTAGAAAGGTTTAGAAAATTGCCATCAGTCTTATAGTTAGTAAATAATCAGTCTGATTTCCATTTAGTAAAACTTTAATATTATCCTTTGGTTACTCACTTGATTCAATATTCACAAATCATGTCGTCAAGGAAATTGTATACTTCAGGCAAAGAATTAAAGTAGAATTCAAACTATGTATCTTGTATGTATAATATTTTTGAAATCAGTGCATCTTTAATCTTATTTTAAATTTGAGTTGGTTAAACAATCTGTGAATTTATTACTTTTCAGTTTTATATGGAGATGAAATTATTTGTCAAAGCATCTATTTTTAGAAAGAGAAAATTCAACTTTAGAGAATGATTTCATTCATACAGATGCATATAACTGATTGTAGTATAGTGGCTAGGCCAGTTGCCATGGAGTTGTTTCCAAATCATATCAACCCCATGTATGTCAAAGTAGAACTGTGCTCCATAGAGTTTTCAGTGGCTAAGTTTTTGGAAGTAAATTGACAGGTCTTACATGTGAGATGCCTCTGGGTGGACTTGAACTTCCGAAATGAATCTGTAAATTAGTTTGACTAATACTTTATTTTAATTCCATAATTTATATAGCCAGAGAATGTTGATTCTTTCAAAGTCATTAACTTGGAAGTTGTGCACTTATTCCCGAGCTATTGCTGTTACATCCAACCTTACAGGGATCCCTTTTGTGAGTACCTTTAGAGCTTTTGAGATAGTCTTTTTCGTATCCTTTATGGAAAATATTTATCCTTGGAGGTGAATTTGATTTTTAGATATGGTAAAAAGCCATTTTAAATTTAGTTTAGGGGCAGTAAGATTTAGTAAGATCTTACAATGTGCCAGACACTGTGCTGAGTGCTTTACATTTGTAATAGGCAATATTACTGAGTGATTTCCATGTGCCAGAAACTATGCCAGGGACTTTACGTGAATTTATTTCCTCTGTTCCTCAAGGTGTAGTGTGAGGTTGGTTGTACTTATTATCCTTATTTTATAGTTAAGAAAACTGAGGTATAGAATGATTAAGTGACTTGTCCAAAGTCACACAGCCAATAAATGGAAGAAAGTGGAGAAAGGACTCCAGAGTTGATGTTTTAACCATCAGCTTTAACCACTACGCTGTGTATCATGATTTTAACCTCCTAGCTACCCAGTGAGATTAGTGATACTGTTCTCATTTTACAGACAAAGAAATTGAGGCTCAGCATGTTTAAGAAACTTGTTACAGATAAGATACCAACCCAAATATGTCTAACTTTAAAAACTCCATTCTTTTCACTCTTCTACCTTGCTTCTTTAAGATTTATAATAGAATTTTTGGTAAACATGCTAAGCTTGATTATAAGTGAGACTCGTTTTCTTGTATGGCTTATAAGAGATTCTGAAGATGATTTGAAAGGAGGAATTCTAAAATGTTTTGGTCAGTATATTTGATTATAGCCTTTTTTAAAAAACCTTGATAATTTACACCATGTATAATACACAAAATGTTTATGTATGCAGATATGCATTTGAATTGGATAGTGATTTTAAATATATGCGTGTTGTATCTGTGGAATAGATTTTGAAAATTTGGCAGTCACTTTATTTTCATGAATTGATATTGTTGTGATTCTTTAGTTATTGCTTATAAAAGTGTTAAGCATTAAGAAAATTCCCAAGAATACATTAACCTTCCAACATAATAATTCACGTAGATAAATTGCTTTGCCATTTTACATGTGTGTAAAATGTCATTTAACATAGGTATACCAAACTCTTTTAAAGTTTTCTTTTCTATATATTTGCCCTTATTTGACAGAAAAGAAAAAAAAATTTCAGCATGCAAAAGCATGAAATTAACATTAATTGATTAATTAAAATAATTTTAAGTACTTTTATCTCTCCTTAGAAATTCAGAAGCTATGACATCATTGTGAAATTCTGGATTTCTTTTTGTTAGAGTTAACACATTTAGATCGCTTATGCTTTTCAATCCTTTAGTGTTATGCAGGTGAAATGCATACTTGTTTTTATACGAGGACTATTTTTTAAAAAGTTATTGATTCTAGATACTTAAAAACTAATAATGCCTAAAACACTAATATATCTTAAAATTTAAACTATAGGTTACTCTAAAAATACCAGTCTTTATTATTGTATATTTAATTTATATGCAAAACAAATGTCCTTGAAATTAATCCTAGGCAAGGAAATGCATTACTGAGTTTTATCAACACTGCCTCTTGGCATCCATTTTAGTATTTTAAAACCTGCTTTTAGTATTCTTTATCTGAAAGGATTGTGAGTTGCCAGTTTTCTGCTAAAGAAGTTGATCATCTGAGTGTAGGTTATACGTAAGTTAGTTTTTCCTTGGTGATGACCAAGTTGAAATTACACGTGTTTAAATTGGGCATAGCTCCTTTTTTGTTGTTATTAATACTACTCTTAAAAAATTAATGCATATAAAAAGTGTTTCTTCCAGGGGTCTGCCTGCGCCTCGGAAAATTAGTAATTGGAAGTTGAACTGTAACGGGCTAAAAGCTACTATTATCATTCTTTCCCCTTTTGAGAAAAGAATTAGGAATCCAGTATTTATGCCATAGTCTACCTTCAGATTATTCTAAAAGACATTTGTTACATAACGGTTTTTATTTGACTCTGCTGTCAACTAACCTTTTTACTCTTTCTTTTCCCTTTCCTTATATGTTTGTTTCTCTGTCAAATTCTATTCCATCTGTATCCTGTCATAGGTATTCAGTAATTTCAAAATATAATTGTTTTCTCTGTAGTTACTTAGTGGGTATACATAAGACCTTGAGGCTTTTTGCTTTTTGGGTAAGGCCATTTTATTTACATACTTTCCTAACAAAACATATATAATGTGTTCGGATATAAAGATAAATCAAAGAAAAATTAAAAACAGAGTTCTTTTTGTGATGTTGGTAGGGACTGTAAAGTACGGGAAGGACTTTTTGTTCTGGGTTCCTTGGGCAATAGAGTTGGGAGTAACATAACTGTGTTTATTGCAAAAGGGAAGATATCTGGATATTTTCTTGTTTTAAGCTTGAGAAAAATTTATTATATGTAGTTTTTATTTTCTTTGTTAATTTAAGTATGATGTATAATAACAATGTGGATAAGTTAACTGTAATGAGAAATACATTACCACACATTAAAAATGCTATTTAATAGTGATATGGTGACTGAATTTTTTTTTCATTTCAGTTAAATTTATTGAGGTATACTTTTCACAGTAAAATCCTCCCTTTTATATATACAGTTTGATGAGTTTTGACAAACATAAGCAGTCTTGCAACCACTACCACAGTCAAGATACAGAATATTTCTTTCACCCCAACAAGTTCCCTTGTGCCCTTACAATCATCCCCCTATCCCTACCCTAGCCCCTGGTAACCAGATCTGATTTCGGTCCCTATAGTTTTACCTTTTCTAGAATGTCACATAACTGCAGTCACGGAATATGTAGTCTCTGTGTCTTTTCTTTTTCGCTTAGCATAAGGCTTTTGAGATTCATCCAGGAAACTTAAGTTCTTTGAGATGCATACATGTTGTTGCGTGTGTCAGTAGTTTATTGATGATTGAATTTTGAAAATGAATTTCATGTTTTCTTTAACTTTGGTAGTACTTTGTCAAAAAATACTGCTTTGAAACATCTTTAGATATTGCCTTTGGATTTTGGCAGCTGTCTTAATTTTGGACATAATTTTACTTGCCCATTTTTATCCCTCACTGCCCAAAATCTGGTATAATTGACAGTATCACGAAGCGGCATTTATTTATATTAGTAATGCTGTTACGTTAGACGTTTCAAGTAAAAGAGACATTGCCTCCTTTTTCATTAAAATCAAAATAGGTGGCATCAGGTATTTTGAACTGGAACAAGAAATGAGAAATGGTACAATAATAACTCACTAAAAATTGAGTTTCTGTTTTGCTTTAAGTTTAATGTTTGTTATTTATGGTAAAAACAGAGCATGTTATAGTGAGGAACAGTCGTTGCATCTTTTCTAATCATTAAATTTAGAAGCAAGAAAGCAGTGGTATTTACTGAAAATTGAGGCAGACGATGAAAAGAGAGCTATTTTCTGATTGTTTTATTTGTCCCTCTCCCCTGACTCCCTTTTTGAAACAGCTTTCTCCTTTGGATTCAAGGATATCATTCTCTTCTTCTTCTTCCCTATGACTTCAATCGCTCCTTTTTAGACTCTTTTGCTGATTCTTCCTCCTCTGTCCACCCCTTAAATATTGGTATTCCCAAGGTGGTTCTTTGGCCTTTGTCTGTTCTCTCTTCCTGTTGATCTTTCACATGGCTTATTGCATGCTACCTGTATGCTGATGACTCACAGTCTACCTTCAAAATATATTTCTCTTCTGAGTCAGATCCAAATGTCTACTGGACACCTCCTGATGTCCCGCAAATACTACAGATTCAAAAGTATGTATATTTCATCTCTCACTATTCATATGCTTCATATGCCTACCTCCCCTTCCCAGACCAAAAAAAGAAAAATTGTTCTTAGAAATATATGAAGTAGGTTAGTATTTCTTCCATCAACTCAGTTGCTAAAACTTTGGAACTAAAACTAGAAACTTTAAAATAATCCTTGACCCTTGTCCTTCCCTGTGCCTCCAAACCAGCTCTGACATTCATAATGTGGTTGTTAGGTGCCATTGAGTTATTTCTGACTCGTAGCGACCCTGTGTACAACAGAAAGTAATACTGCCTAGTCTTGTGACATCCTCACAGTCGTTGCTGTATTTGAGCCCACTGTTGCAGCCACTGTGTCAGTCCATCTCATTAAGGGTCCTCCTCTTTTTTGCTGACCCTCTACTTTACCAAGCATGATGCCCTTTTCCAGGGACTGGTCCCTCCTGATAACATGTCCAAAGTACATGAGACGCAGTCTCGCCATCCTCAGTTCTAAGGAGCACTCTGGCTGTAATTCTTCCAAGATAGATTTGTTCATTGTTCTGGCAGTCCATGGTATAGTCAATATTCTTCGCCAACACCATAATTCAAAGGCATCAATTCTTCAGCCTTTCTTATTCGTTGTCCAGCTTTCACATGCATATGAGGCAATCGAAAATACCATGGCTTGGGTCAGGTGCACCTTAGTCCTCAGAGTAACATCTTTGCTTTTTAACCCTTTAAAGAGGTCTTTTGCAGCAGATTTGCCCATTGCAAGGCGTTGTTTGATTTCTTGACTGCTGCTTCCATGGGCGTTGATTGTGGATCCAAGTAAAATGAAATCCTTGGCAACTTCAATCTTCTCTCCGTTTATCATATGTTGTTTATTGGTCCAGTTGTGAAGATTTTTGTTTTCTTTATGTTGAGGTGTAATCCATACTGAAGGCTGTGGTGTTTGATCTTCATTAGTAAGTGCTTCAAGTTCTCTTCACTTTGAGCAAGCAAGGTGGTGTCATCTGCATATCACAGGTTGTTAATGAGTTTTCCTCCAAACCTGATGCAATGTTCTTCTTCATATAGTCCTGCTTCTCAGATTATTTACTCAGATTGAGTAAGTATGGTGAAAGGATAAAACCCTTATGCACACCTTTCCTGATTTTAAACCACACAGTATCCCCTTGTTCTGTTTGAACCACTGCCTCGCTGTCTATGTACAGGTTCCTCATGAGCATGAGCACAATTAACTGTTCTGGAATTCCTGTTCTTCGCAGTGTTATCCATAGTTTGTTATTATCCACACAGTTGAATGCCTTTGCGTAGTCAGTAAAACACAGGTAAACATCTTTCTGGTATACCCTGCTTTCAACCAAGATTCATCTGACATCAGCAGTGATATCCCTCTTTGCACATCCTCTTCTGAATCTGGCTTGAATTTCTAGCATTTCCCTGTCAATGTACTGCTGCAACCGTTTTGAATTATCTTCAGCAAAATTTTTCTTGAGTATGATATTAATGATTTTGTTCGATAATTTCTGCATTCTGGTGGATCACCTTTGTTTGGAATGGGCACAAATATGGATGTCTTCCATTCGGTTGGCCAGATAGCTGTCTTCCAGATTTCTTGGCATAGATGAGTGAGCACTTCCAGCCCTGCATCCATTTGTTGAAACATCTCAATTGGTATTCCGTCAGTTCCTGGAGTCTGGTTTTTCTCCAATGCCTTCAGTGTAGCTTGGACTTCTTCCTTCAGTACCATCGGTTTTTGATTATATGCTACCTTCTGAAATGGTTGAACATCAACCAGTTCTTTCTGGTACAGTGACTCTGTGTATTCTTTCCATCTTCTTTCGATGCTTCCTGCGTTGTTCAATATTTTGCCCATAGAATCCTTCAGTATTGCAACTCGAGGCTTGAATTTTTTCTTCAGCTCTTTCTGCTTGAGAAATGTTCTTTCCTTTTGGTTTTCTAACTGCAGGTCTTTGCACATTTCATTGTAATACTTTACTTTGACTTCTCAAGCCATCCTTTGAAATCTTCTGTTCAGCTCTTTTACTTCATCATTTCTTCCATTCACTCTAGCTGCTCTACATTCAAGAGCAAGTTTCAGAGTCTTCTCTGACATCCATTTTGGTCTTTCTTTTCTGTCTTTTTAATGACCTTTTACTTTCTTCATGTATGATGTCCTTGATGTCATCCCACAACTCATCTGGTCTTGGGTCATAAGTGTTCAGTGGGTCGAATCTATTCTTGAAATGGTCTCTAAATTCAGGTGGGATATACTCAAGGTTGTATTTTGGCTCTCGTGTACTTGTTTTAATTTTTTCAGCTTCACTTGAACTTGCATATGAGCAGTTGATGGTCTATTCTGCAGTCTGCCCCTGGCCTTGTTCTTACTGATGATAGTGAACTTCTCCATCTTCTCTTTCCACAGATGTAGTCATTTTGATTCCTACGTATTTCGTCTAGCAAGGTCCACGTTTATAGTCACCATTTATGTTGTTGAAAAAAGGTATTTGCAATGAATAAGTTGTTGGTCTTGCAAAATTCTATCACACGATCATTACAATCATTCATACCGAAAAACTCATTGCTGTTAAGTTGATTCTGACTCATAGTGACTTTTTAGGACAGAGTAGGACTGCCCTGTAGGGTTTCCAAGAAGCATCTGGTGGATTCGAAGTGCCGACCTTTTGGTTAGCAGCCAGGTTCTTAACCACTGCACCACCGGGGCTCCTTGATCATTCTTAATTCTTCCCTAAATATCATTTGAATCCATCCCCCCTCCACTGTTTTGATTCTGAGAGTGGACATGTACAATTTGTCAGAGTGAATAACTTCCATCATTTTAAAGAAAAATGTAGTGATAATTGTGAAAGAAGTGTCTCTGGACACTTTTTGCTTGTATGTTTGGGCTTTGATATTTAAAATTAAGGTGTAATCCTCAATAATATTCATGTTACATAGCCTAAATAAGACAGTTTTCTGTACATGTTTCCACTGTATCTAAAATCTAGGGCTTCTGACTTACAGTCCAGTATATCCACTAAAACAGTATGAATGCAATATTTCTATTTTTCCATACCTTGCTTTTAGAGTACTGCATTTTATGGAGGTTTACATTCATTTCAATACTGTGTGTCTGTGCATTTAGGAGCAGGGTCTGAGTTGAGAAGAAAATGGTAATGTGGAGGAAAGGTAAAGGAAGTGCCCTTTAATTGACTTTCCTATAGTGTAGAAACAAGTTCACGTGAATAACATTTTCATTTTTATTGTAGACAACAGAAAACTAAGGAGAGAAATGTAGTGAGATATGATACCATTCAGTTGCTAGGCATGCATGTATTTTAATGGCAAGAGTCAGATATGTTGTAACTTTATTACTTGGTTGTGTATTTGGAAATTATTGTTCACGGTTTTGCATAACCTTTTGATGTTTCTTCTTTAGAATAAGAAGTTATTTCCTGCCCCTCCTCCTCAATATAATTTGAACAAAAGGGTCTGCTTAGAGTTACTGGTTTAAATAACTCTAAGGATCTGTTTTGTAAAGGTCATCTTAAAATGTGATGTCATCTTGAAAAGCAAAGTAAGCATTTTCTTCATTATATCTAGAGTTTATAACTAAATAAATAATAGGAGCTCTGTTTTACTCTAGTACTCACTACCCTGTTTTGGGGAAAATGGGATCAACCCAAAGGCAGTTTACAGAGGAGAGCCTGTCTATCTGCATAATCCAGATATGTATATTACTTGGGATATGGGAGAAGGAAATGACCAGTGGTAATTTTTACGGTACTTCAATCTTTTCTAATTTGTCATGGTTTATATGGTAGTGTGTGTCAAGGTGCCATTGCATTGTCCTAGGTATTCACATGAGGGGGTCTAAAAACAAGAATTTAAAGTGACTTCAGGCTTAAGACAAGCTTGTGGCTGTCCTAAGAGGAAGTTCAGTATATGAATCTCTAATATACTGCCTAGTTGCTAAGCCATGTTGCTGCCTACACTAATTATCACGTAATTATAGGAACTTTAGGGGTTCTGATATTTTCAACTAGAAGGTAGCCACCAAAATTTTAATGTTTTCATAAAAATTTTTGTAATTCAGTGACTGTCCATTCTCTTAGTTTTCTTGGAAACCACAACAGCATATAGTTTTCTAGAATGTTAAGGCTAAATTGTGGAATTTAGAACTTAAAAATTTTCAAGAACCTCAAAGTTAAAAACTTAATTTTTTTCTCCCTAATTGTAGGAGCATGTTGTTTTGAAAATAGGAAGAAGGAATCTGTAATCTCATATTTTATGTTTTTCCGTCTAGGTTTTTTAATAAAATTTCTGTGAATGCAACATGGTTAAATGTATACTCATGGTATAAATATACATGCATATTCCCGTTTTCTCTTAAGGTTGTAGCGTAAAGATTTTCCTGATTTTCTACACAATGTTTGTAATTATTTAAAATGCTACCCAATATTTTGTCAGTGGATGAACCACAATTTATTTAGTCATTCTACTGTTAGACATTTAATTTACTTTCAGTTTTTACTATATAAATCATGAACAGTGAACATGTTTATATGTGTAGTTTTTTTCCCTTTAGAGGCTTTATTCACTGCGGGTAGAGTCCCATAAGTGGCATTGTCAGATGAAAAGTTTTGAGCATTTTTAAAATTCTTAATACGTATTTCCAAAAATAGTTTTACCCTGTCATAATCTGTATTTTCATTCAAGTCTTATTCAGTAAATTCATTTTGTTTTTCATATACAGTGCACATTTCCTATTAAGATTATTCTCAGGTTGTTTAAATGCTCCTCTCCCCCACTACTGTAGCTGTAATCTCTTTTCAGTATATTTTTGAACTTCTTATTGATGATAAAAATTACAGATTTTTCAGTCTGGGTATATCATTTGGAGGTATTATATAGTGAAATTAGTATAGAAGCCCATCTAAACTTGCTACTAGCAAAGTGACCTTTAGGCAAGTCATTAACTCAAGCCCATTTCTTCAACTATAAATTAAAGGAGTTCTGTTAGATTTAGGTGGTTGTCAGGTGTTCGGGATTTTATAGACTCGTAAAAACAAAACAAAGCAAAAAAAAAAAAAAATCTGGATGAAGGAAAGAAGAGAGTATTTCCTAGGGACATATCTGTAGTCAAGGAATCATCAGTCTTTTACCTGTAGAAAGAAAGTGGTAAGGCGATTCTAGATTGGAAAGTACCAACAAATAAAAATGAATTGCTACATAGGGTGTGATACTTAGGTTTACTAGAGATAGTGAAACATCCAGGGTGTTGTGACATGGCCATGATCTCATATTCATTCACTGTTCATCAAACATTTATTGAGTGTCTCCCGTGTCCCAGAAACTACAGTAAAACCTGCAAAAGCCAGAACCTGTGCAAGGTAGAAACCTATCAGAGAAGGAAAAATCAAATATTTTCCACTAAAACAAATGACAGGAAAGTGGTAAGACTACACCCTGTCAAAGGCAGAAAATCCTCGAGACCTGGAAAAACAAGATAGTCTCGTTGAGTTCTGGCTCACACAGGTTTCACTGTATTAAGCATTGGGGGTGGTGAAATAGAAGATTCCAGCCTTGCCATCAAAAATCTTACAGTCTAATAAGGTTTATAGACAGACAGGTAAACAGAGATTATGTTATAATATCCAAACGTTATGGTCAAGATAAAGAGGGTACAGTAAGAGCACTTGGGGGGCAGGTCACCTAATTTAGACTACTGTGGCAAAAGGAATAAATAAGGAGAGGCTTCCCATTAGAGAGAATATGTAAACCAAGTTTTGAAGGCAGTTAGTTAGGTTTGAGAGCCTGGGGCAACAGTTTGATTTTGGAAACCGAGGATGGCTTTGATTATTGGAGCATAAGACTAGAAAAGGGATATACCAAAAGGGTTTGAAGCTGCAGAGAGCTAGGGTCTAGGTTATGGAGGAAGGTATATGCCTTGCTGCGAATGTTATTTTGTTTTTTCAAAGGTAATGGGGAACCAAGAAATTATCTAGTAATGAAGTATATTTTGTGTTTAAAAAATATTTTTTGCAGCAATGCAGAGATTGGAGTGTGCGGAGAAAAATGGAGGCTAGGGAGACCAGTTAGGAGATAGGAGATCCTCAATTAAGACAGTAAGAATGTGGAGGAGAAAATCCATTAGAAACATTAAGGAGTTAGCCTGGATACAGTTTAGTGTCTCTGTGTAGGTAGATAGGATCCCAGGTGGCGCATGGTTTGCGCTCACTCAGCTATTAACTGAAGGTTTGACAGTTCAAACCCACCCAGCTGTGCCATAGGAGAAAGGCCTGGTGACCTGCTTCTGTAAAAATTACAGCCAGGAAAACCGTGTGGGGCTTATTTCTATTCTGTAACACATGGAGTCGCCGTGAATCAAAATTGACTCGATGGCAGCAGGTTTAGTGTTTTTTGTTTTGTTTTATTAGATTAGGTAATGGAGAATGAAGAGAGTCAAAGATCCTTCTTGACCCAAAGTTTCATACTTGTGGGCCTTGGTGAGTGGAAATTCCATTCACTAAGATCAGGAACATAGGAGGAGAAGGTAGTAAGAATTGGACTAGGGGATATGGAGAGGAGGGAGTTGATACTAAGTTTTAGGCATGTTGAATTTGACCCACCTATGGAACATTCAGGTGTACACTGGATGTGGGTGTCTAGGAATAAAAGACATATACTTCGAGTTCTCAGAGCTCGGAAGACCTAGACTTTTCTTCAGCAAAAGTACATCATTTTGAATTGGTCTATTAGAGGATTAATTTCATGAGGAAAACATTTTTAAATCTATTTGGAATTTTTTAAAGGATACATAAAATTTTACATTAAAACCACTTTAAAATCTTAGGATTCCTTTATTACCTCAATTAAGAATATCTGAGATAGTATACCTTTGTTATAGTTCTGGTGTGACTATCCAAATTAGAATTAGCACATAGCTTTTAAAGCCGATATAAGTTAAATTAAATTAATTTTGTCTACCTAAGAATAGTAATTCAGTTTACCAAAAACAGCATCATTTTTTTACCTTTTAGAGGGGATGGGTAATGAAAAATGTAGTGGCTTGGTCAAATTGTGGCTATTAATGATTACCTGAAAACTACTTTCATGGCTGACCTAGATGATATCTCCAAACAGTCTTAAATCAGAGTTAGAAGTAGTATGATAGGTAACTATATTTTTTTGTTTGTTTTGGTTTGATTTAAAATCTTAGTTGGTTTAAATTAACAAAAGATAATACCATTTTTTTTTCTTGAGGCTTTGTTTTCCAGTATATTGACTATGTTATTATGAACTCACAATAACAAAATTAATGTTCTTGTGTTTTGGCTGTTTTCTCTTGTACAAGGCTCTTACTAGGGCCTTACTGGTGTTTTTGTTTATCCAGCTTAATCTAAAGACTTCCCTTTCAGTTACTTTTATGCTAAATCTATGAATATAATGAGATCTTATTGTGAGAACTATGTTACTTTGTTCATGAGGGATTAACTTTGCAAATACAATTAAAGACCTACTTTTAGAATAATTAAATAAAAATGTCAGTAGCTTTCAAAAGTGTCATATATGGGAATAATTACCAAGGAATCAAACTGATTATTAAAGAATAATTGACCAGGTGATGTGATGTTAAAATGAAAATTAATAATTTCCTAGTATCTAAGTACTTTTTTTTCCACGGGTTTAAGTACATTTAGGCAAACAGACTTTTTGTTTTGTTTTTTGGTTTTGGTGGGGTGGCACATAAGAATCCCCTAAGGAATTTTTTTCAGATTATAACCCTTTTCTGGAAATGTGAGATAAGTTTCTAAGTTTCTCTTTTAGATGTTCCCTTTGATTTTTGATTTTTCAATCATTCAACAAAAATTAATTGAAAAACTACTGTGTGCTCAGCACTGAATACTAGGCACTGATGACAGAACTTTTTAACTGCCCTCCTAAATTTTACATGTCTGTCTAAAAGATTCGTCTGTTTTCTGTCTTTATTAAAAACATCACCTGGGAGGCACAAAGGAGCAAGGAATCATGGTGAACAGGGTTATTAGTGGGTTAGAATTAAAACTAAGGTTAGAATGGAGCAATGTGTTGAGTTCTGAAGAACGGAGGGATGTTGCTGGATGCTAGAGAGGACACAAAATTGAGGAAAGAGATTGGAATAACAGATACTACACATGAATTTGGCAAAAGAATTAGTAAGAAAATTGGAGCAACAAAATCAAATACAAATTAGCAGCAGTACTTAGAATAAAATTGGAAGTTGTGAATTGACTAATCTGTTCTTAAAAGGTGCCTTGAGTTTTAAAAGTTTGTTCAATAGTCAATTTTTCTACATCTGGTGTATGTTGTATATACACTACTTAGAGTAGCATGTAAAATGCTGAGAACCATGCTGTACACATAAAGTAAGATCTCAGCAAATACTTGTTGTTTTTATTAGTTGAACTTTCTAATTGTGATTTCTTGGGAAAAAAAAATCCTTAACTGTATTTCCAAATGAAATCTAATTAGTGACGTTTATAATGAATTATTAGGAAGGAAGGTATTTGATTAGAAGCAAAGAAAAAGTAACCAGATCAGCTCAAATTCATCTGGTAAATATGATCATACTGTTTCACAATATAACTTAAGTATGTACTCCAGATTGAACATTGTATTCCAAATAATAACTCTGCTTATATGAGGAGCTCTGTTTAACTCTTTTGTGACCAATTATTTTCTGCTTTGAATTTTTTGTTCATGCTATGTATTTTCATTAATGGAAGCACACTGAATCATTGAGTGTGTCTGAGTTTTTGGTAGGTGGTATGGATTTTTTTTTTTCTTGCCCCCTCCCACAGGCCTACCCTAAGTGTTTAGTGGTACATATGAAATACCAGTAATTATACCCCAGAGTCCCCACTGGACCTATTAATACATATGTGTAACAAATACAGATTTTCAGAAATTTTATTTTTCCTACCAGATATTCAGACACCTCATACAGTACCCTGTAAAAACAGTAATTTTCTGTGCACACCCGTTTCTTCAGTTTCAAACAGTTATAAAGGCCCCTGCCTTGCAGCAGCATGCACTGTCAGTGGTGCAGCTGCTTCCCAGTAAACCTTCAGAGGCAGAAAAAGTACTTGTCCCTAGAGCTACCCATGAGCATGAAAGAGTTAACTCATCTCTAGTATCTAAAGTTAAGTATGCCTCGGAAGGTGTTATATTATACTTTTAACTAAATTCTCGTTTATCTTTGAGGGAGTTGCCTTTGAGTGGATTCCAACTCATGGCAACCTCATGTGTCAGAACAGAACTGTGCTCCGTTGGGTTTTCAGTGGCTGATTTTTTGGGAGTAGATCTCCAGGTCTTTCTTCTGAGGGACCTCTGGGTGGATTCACACCTCCAGCCTTTCAGTTAGCAGCCAAGTATGTTAACTGTTTGCACCACAGAGGAACTCCCTTCCTGTATATGAGTTAGTTATGTATTGACTTGTCACATATTCTTTTTGTATGTCAAGCTGGAATTTATTTTCATTTTCACTTTATTTGTCTTATCTGCTCAATCAGATTAACAACTGAGTGCAGAGTCTGCAAATGGTTCCTGGTAAAGTGTCTTGCCAGGACTAGGCTCTTAACAAGTATTTGCTGATAATTTATGTGGCTCATCTAAACTAATCTGCAGAGGTTTATAAAATGTTTAGCTTCTTTAGCACATTTTTTACATACCATAAAATTCACTCTTTTAAAGTGTACAATTCAGTGGTTCTTGGTATATTCACAAAGTTGTGCAACCATCATTACTACCTAGTTCCAGAACATTTTCATTACCCAAAAAGAAACCCCATGCCCATTAGTCACTACCCATTATTCTCTCCCTCCTGCCTCTGGCAACCACTAATTTACTGTCTGTCTTTAAAGAGTTGCTTATTCATATAAGTGGGATAGTACAATATGTGGCCCTTTGTGTCTGGCTTCTTTCATTTAGCATAATGTTTTCAAGGTTAATCCATGTTGTAGTACGTATCAGTACTTCATTCCTTTTTATGGCCGAGCAATACTTTATTCTATGGATATACCACATTTTGTTTATCCATTCATTAGTTGATGGACCTTTGAGTTGTTTCCACTTTTTGACTGCTATTTAACAGTTATGAATAATGCTGCTATGAACATTCCTGTACAAACTTTTGTGTGGACAAATGTGTTCAATTTTCCTGGGTAGATACCTAAGAGTGGAATTGCTGAGATATACAGGAACTCTATGTTTAACTTTTTGAGGAACTGCCAGGCTGTTTTCCAAAGAGGCTGCATCATTTTTCATTTCCCATTAGCAGTGTATAAAGGTTCCAGTTTCTCCACATCCTTACCAACACTTGTTATTTCCCATTTTTTTAAATAATAGCCATCCTAGTGGGTGTGATGTAGTATCTCACTGTGGTTTTGATTTGTGTTTCCCTAATGACTAATGATGTTGAGCCCCATTGTATATGCTTATTGGTCACTTGTATATCTTTTTTGGAGAAACATTCAAGTCGTTTGACTGTTACTTAATTGGGTTGGATTGTAAGAGATTTTTATATATTCTGGATAAAAGTCCCTTATTTTATATATACATACACACACACACACACACACACACACACACACACACACACACACACAGAGTGAGATCCCTGGTAGCACAGTGGTTAAGGGCTACAGCTGCTAACCAAAAAGTTGGCAGTTCAAGTCCACCAGCTGCTCCTAGGAAACCCTATGGGGCAGTTCTTCTCTGTCTTCTAGGGTTACTATGAATCAGAATCAACTCAACAATGAGTTTGGTTTTTTGGTTTTGTGTATACATACATATATATACCCTCTCCTCACTTACTGACACAGTTAGGTTCCAAAGATCAGGTTGTTATGTGAAATTAGTGTTATGTGAAAATGGAGGATGACCACATCAGATCACAAAATGGAGGATGACTACATTGTTACATAACTGACAGATTACATCATTATGTAACTGCCAAACCACTGAGAATCATGGCTCAGCCAAGTTGACACATAACCTTAACCATCATAGCCAGCGTTACTGTCACCCCACACCTTGGCGTTCATTACTGCCAGACGTATGCTGTTAATACACAAGAGTTGGATAGTAGTTTTTTTTTTTACTATTGTCGTAAATGTAAAGTGTTGGATAATGAGGTAGTTGATTAGTGAGGAGAAGGAGTATGTGCTTGTGTGTGTGAGATTTGCAAATATTTTCTCCCATTCTATGAATTGTCATTTCACTTTCTCGACAGTGTCCTTTGAAACACAAATATTTTAATTTTGCTCAAGTACAATTTATTTTTTTCTTTGGTTGCTTGTGCTTTTGGGTATTATACCTAAGAAACAATTACCTAACCAACATCTTGAAGATTTATGCCTATATTTTCTTGTAAGAGTTTTATAGTTTTAGCTCTTAAACATTTAGTTCTTTAATCTGTTTTCAGTTAACTTTTGCATATGGTATGAGGTAGGGGTGCAACTTCATTCTTTTGCATGTGGCTTTCTAGTTTTCTCAGTACTGTTTACAAGACTATTCTTTCCCCATTGAATAGTCTTGGAACCCTTGTCAAAAATTAATTGACCATAAATGTAAGGGTTTATTTCTGCACTCTTAGTTCTGTTCCATTGATTTATGTGTCTGTCCTTATGTTTTTACCACGTTGTCTTGATTAGTATAGCTTTGTTAAGTTTTGAAATCAAGAAGTGTGAGTTCTTCAACTTCGTTCTTTTTCAAGATTGTTTTGGCTATTCTGGACCTCTTGTATTTTCATTTGAATTTTTGGATCAGCTTTTTAATTTCTGCAAAAAAGGCTCTTGGGGTTTTGATAGGGATTGCATTGAGTCTGCAGATCAATTTGGGAAATATTGCCATCTTAACAATAGAACGTTCTACTCTATGAGCATGAGCTGTCTTTCTATTTATTTAGGCCTTCTTTAATTTCTTTCAATGATGTTTTGTAGTTTTTAGTCTATGAATATTAACACTTCTTTCATTAAATTTATTTCTAAGTTTTTTTTTCTTTTTGATGCTATTGTAAATGGAATTGTTTTATTAATTTCATTTTCAGATTGTTACATTGCTTTAGAAATTCAGCTGATTTTTGTATATTGATTTCATATCCTGCAACCTTGCTGAACTCATTTATTAGCTCTAATTCATGCTGTTTTTCTAGGGACAATTTTATGTTTGCTCTTCAATTTGTTTCATTCTTACCTTTTGCAACTCCAGCCTTCCAAATACTATATGCCAACTGTAGCTACCAGACAGAATTTTCTCTGTTTGCCCAATCTTGCTCCTTTATGGCTTGAGAAAACTTGTGTACATATAAAAGCAAGATTGGACAGCTCAGAAGAAAAAGTTGTAAACACATTATGTCAACATTTTCATATAGTGCCATCTGGCTGTAGCATAGGATTAAAAATTAAAGATTGTGGCCCGGTACTTAAAGCACTCACTGCAGGTAAATGATTGGTGTAGGACTACTTAACTTCCTGTGTTAACAATATGAGTCGAATCAACTCCACGGCAATAAGTTTGGTTTTTGGTTTGATTAACAACATGTATATATGGATGCACAAAAAATTCTATTGGTCAGTAATTTCTAAAGTCTTTACTTTCACTAGTCAGTAAATGATTTTTCAGTGGTACTTCATGAGGTAGATTGTATTATTTACATTTTATGGATTTGGAAGTTGAGGCTTAGGAAGTTAAATAAAAATAGTAGACAGTAGACAAGGAGAGGAAGAGGGAAGTGGGAAAGGAGGGAAGAATGGCAAAGAGGCAAGTTTAATAATTTGAATTTTGTTAATACAGACAGTATTGTAATGAAGTAGATATATCTGATGATTAGGAACAAACAGTGATAACGGACTATTTATTCCTCAAATTCAAACTTTTATTTTTTAATCTAAGTCAGAATTGAACCTAAACTGGCAAATACACATGTAAAAAGATACTCAGCCGCACCATTAATGAAATGAAGAGTAAAATATCATTAGCTTATGTGTTATTTTGCTCAACGAGGATTAAATAACATGAAGTGCATAAAGTTTCCTAAAACGTGTGCTCACTTTTAATAAATTTTAGCATTCATTCTTGTTAATACTATTTTCGTCACTGACCTTCAGGTCCTATATTTGATATAGAGATGGGTAAGGTAGTTCTTGCCTTTTTATTTTAAACAAACATTTATTGAGTGGTTTCTATATGTTATTCATTTGGTTTCTATATGTTATTCATTACCATATTTAACCCTCAAAAAAACCTTATAAGGTAGATATTATTATTTGCATTTCACAAATGAGGAAATAGAGGCACAGGAAGTTAAGTAATTTGCTCAAGGTTACACAGCTTGAAATAGGAAGAATGAGAGTTTGAGCAAGAATTTTTCTGATTCTAAAGCCTAATATTGAACTCTTCATTGCTATGCCATAACGTTTCTCAACTACCTTTGAGGAGCTTACACCCAGGTTGATTATATT